>OX637589.1:15996063-16596063 GCA_951800085.1 Comarum palustre
TTGGTATCTCACGTTTAAAAACTTCAAAACGGTATCTCACGTTCTTACCCCGACTGAAGAAATGTATATGGAACCGTTAGTTCTGTTAAAAAAAACTATAGACAGACATTTTTTGACATGAAAAGACTAATTTACCCTTTGTTAACAATGTTTGACCTTTTAGAGAAATAATGTCACGCCCTGGCCTGAGTTTACCTCCCTAAACCCGGGATAGGACGTGCGGGTCTCATACCAAGAGAGATTTACTCGTAATCACCTTTAGAAGGGATAACCCTTTTTCCTAAACCGTTTTCAAGCATCCAAACGATACATAAATAGACCTCACAACCGGAGGTTATCTCGATTTCCGCATTTAGATTTCATACTGATTACTTTAGAGGACCTAGGGTCTAAATAGTATTTGTGACTGCACCCGAATCCCAGTCAGGCTGCCTACGTACCCTGTACTCGAAGATCAAGCCACACGTAGCACTTATTAATTTTAATTATCAAACCGGGTTATTCTCAACCATCTATCTAGCGGTCCCTTTAGTAAACCCGCTAGAAGTGTTCCTATTGTAACCGGGAGTCCAACCCCTCAGTTGGGGTAGCAATAAACATCTATTTATCCGGATGAATTCACGACTAATTCCAAACAGGAAAACAAACTCCAAGCATATAATAATCACACAAATAAATAAAAAGTAAAAACACGTAACTATCAAAACCCACCAAGGGTATATAGGTAAAAAACCACCTAAGTGGTACCCTTGTAGTTAACTTGAACTGTTAGGGGCATTTTAGGAATTTCAGCTTTATTGACAGCATTGTAAATATACGAAACCGCCATGGGTATTTCTGAGATTTCAGCCTTAGTGGAATTTACTCACCTCGAAATCCCATTGCGTCATTTATCGCCACACGGTAAGTTCTCTACACTTGGACGATCAATATACACCTACAATTATATAATCGACCTCAGTTGCCATACAAACGTACTAATGACTAGATTTAACTGAACGTTACACTAAACGATAACTGAAACCGGTAAATTATATATTCACGCGCTCGTATCGACGAGTACATGAACCTGGGACAACTCAAAATCCCTGAGGATGTCAGACGCGCCGCCATAGGTGGCTTCACGTGGGCCCCACGCGCCACCACCCTCAAACCTGTCAACTTCACCCAAAAACCACCTACATACAACCACAACAACCCTATAAGGTCTATAGGAGCAACCAGTAATCCTAGAACTGTCGGACGCGCCTACACGCGCAGCCACAGCCGGCGGCGCGTGGACATCACGTGCCTCTACCAAAAATACAGAATTTCAACAAACTCCAACCATGAAAGTTGAAGATCAAAGCCAGAGGAACAACTTTAATACCTGGAGTTTTGATCAACTTGGCCAGGAACCGCCGCGAAGCTTCTCCGATCCAACATCTCTACACCTCAAGTTGAACTTCAAGACCACCATGGATCGAACCAGAACACCTAGAGCATCTTTTCTGGGTTGGTTTTGGGTCCCTCCACCGTGGCATACTGGAGAACCAGTTGGGTAGGCGTCTAACCCGAGTTCGTTACTGTGCTGCTTCAAATCTCACCACCTAGGACGACTCGAACTTCTCCGCCACCACAGGGAAGACGGAGCTGCTGAGACGAAGTAAACCCAATCAGTTTCGCCGCCTGAGGTCACCGGAGTCGGCTGGGAGGTTCGGGTCGGCTGGAAAACTTTGATACTTAAGAAGAGCGCGCACGAGAGAAAAGAGGATACAGAAGAAAAAGTGACGGTTTCCAAAAATGGAAACCCACTTTCTCCTATTTATGTACTTCTTAAAATAGGAACCCAACTTAGGTTAACTATCACTTCTTCATACTTTATCCGACTTACCCTTTCCGCATGTCCACGAACTCGTATCATTGAGCATTACAACTTTCACGAATGAAGTTTTTCGTGAAACTCGACCTAGCAAAAAGTCAACCTTTGACCCTTTAAGTAAAACGTTTCTGAGCGTCCCTTGGCTCCGAACACTTCAAAGGTACGAATACGCACCAATTGTCACTAATTAATTTCCAAGCAATACCTATATTTAATATTTAAATTTCCAGGTTATTTCACTTGTTATTAATTTGAGGAAACTAACAGCGTAGTTATAACCCTCTACAACACGCCTGGTCCCGGTAAAATGGTAAATTTATGAGACGGGGTCTTACAAAAATTTCGTTCTCAAAATTTCTACTGCAAGACATAACAACTAACCGCCATTCCAAATAATACCATTCTTTACTTTACCAATAAATTCGCTGCAGAAGTCATTCCTTCAATTACAATCATTTAAAGATGATCTACATTCCAAGACTTTATTTGCCCAACTGTTAAGGAATATCGTCCAGTTCCACTGATCGGAACTTCAAGCAAACCAGAGTCATACGCTCTATGTACCAATTCCTTTAGACTAACTCGTAGACTAACTTCAAGACAAGTTGGTAGCTTTCCGAGACATAAAAGTAGACTAACTCGTAGTCAATACATATGCTCCACTTTTACAACTGCCACACTTAACACTTAACGCCAATGTCTTCCTCGTGGAAGGATGGAACTGCTACAGTCTATCACCGTAGGGAAAACTCATACGTCTCTGACACCTTTCGAGACAAAAGATACGTGAACTGTCTACACTAGGCTTTGAAGCCATGGACGTATTATCTCCTACGTCCTTAAATCAAAATTTCTCATTTCACGTTCCTGGTACCCTAACCTTCGATCACGGGGCTCGAACGATCTCGCATACCACAATGCGATCTCAAAACTGCTCATTCGGTTAAATTTACTCATCTCGAAATCCCGTTGCGTCATCTACCGCCACACGGTAAGTCCTCAACACTTGGTCGATTAATATACACCTACAATTATATAATCGAACTTAGTTGCCACACAAACGTACTAATGACTCGATTTGACTGAACGTCACGCTAAACGATAACCAAAACAGGTAAATTATACATCCACGCGCTCGTATCGACGAGTACATGAACCTGGGACAACTCACAATCCCTGAGGATGTTAGACGCGCTGCCACGCGCCACCACCCTCATACCTGTCAACTTCACCAAAAAACAACCTACATGCAACCACAACAACCCTAGAAGGCCTATAGGAGCAACAAGAACTCCCAGAACTGTCGGACGCGCCTACACGCGCAGCCACAGCCGGCGGTGCGTGGGCATCACGCGTCTCCACCATAAAACACAAAATTTCAACAAACTCCAAACATGAAAGTTGAATATCAAAGCAAGAGGAACAACTTTAATACCTGGAGTTTTGATCAACTCAGCCAAGAACCGCCACAAACACCGTTGCGAAGCTTCTCCTCCGATCCAACAACTCTAAACCTCAAGTTGAACTTCAAGACCACCATGGATCGAACCAGAACATCTAGAGCATCATTTCTGGGTTGGTTTCAGGTCCTTCCACCGTGGCATGTCGAAGAACCAGTCGGGTCGGTGTCTGACCCGAGTTCGTTACTGTGATGCTTCAAATCTCACCACGTAGGAGTACTCGAACTCCTCCGCCACCACAGGGAAGACGGTGTCGCTGAGACGAAGCGAATCCGACCGGTTTCGCCATCTGAGGTCGCCAAAGTCGGCCGGGAGGTTCGGGTTGGGTCAACCAGGTTCGGGTCGGGTCGGCTGGAAAACTTTGATACTGAAGGAGAGCGCGCGCGAGAGAAAAGAGGAGAAGGAAGGAAAAGTGACGGTTTCCAAAAATAGAAACCCATTTTCTCCTATTTATATACTTCTTAAAATAGGAACCCAACTTCGGTTGACTATCACTTCTTCATACTTTATCTGACTTACACTTTCTGCATGTCCACGAACTCATATCGTCGAGCACTACAACTTTCACGAAGGATGTTTTTCAGGAAACTCGACCTAGCAAAAAGTCAACCTTGACCCTTTAAGTAAAACTTTTCTGAGCGTCCCTTGACTCCGAACACTTCGACACTCTTCTCAAAGGTAAGAATACGCACCAATTATCACTAATTAATTTCCAAGCAATACCTATATTTAATATTTAAATTTCAAGGTTATTTCACTCGTTATTAATTCGGGAAAACTAACAGCGCAGTGACAACCCTCTGTAACACGTCTGGTCCCGGTAAAAGGGTAAATTTTTGAGACGGGGTCTTACAAACAAAGCTTTGATGTCTCACGTTTCAAAAACTTTAAAACGGAATCCCACGTTCTTATCCTGAGTGAAGAAATGTATCTGGGACCGTTAGTTCCGTTAAAAAATCTTTTTATAACTTTTTCATCTCTAAAATTCTATGCCTTTAAAATTAAGATCAATAATTAATTATAATTTATTTAAGAGTGAATATAACTTAGTAAATAGAAAATAAAAGAAAAAAGATTGTCATCTACGTCTCCATTGTCAAAGCCAAGGAAGTTCTCTACAGTCAAAGTCAAAACATAATCAAGTTTGCTCTAACCCTCCTCTAAAATCCCATAACGATCAAGTGAAGCATGACTTCTCAACTCCGTCACAACGACCTCTCTCGCTCAGAGAATAATACAATTTTTGATGCTAATACTTGACTATGCACTTGATAGTCAGCATTAGCCAATCATAGCCACATAAACTATTTTGTATTAGTTATATTTTCCATATCTTTATGGTTCATGTTAAAATTGGAGAACATATATGATTAATTGGTGGTTATCAAAAACAAAAGTAGCCAGATATGATCAATTTGAGATTCAGATGTTACACCGGATCCTACAATAGTCATCTATACCATGCAATCTCGACGAAGAAGATAAGTCGAGACCGAGAGTGGATTGGAGGAGGGCGAGGAGCTCAGATGAGAGTGATGGTGCAGGGGATGTTGGTGACTCGTAACTAACAGTTTCAGATATATTTTTTCAGTAAGGGTAATAACGTGAGATACTATTTTGAAGTTTTTGAAATATGGGACACCAATGTTTTGCTTCTCTAAAAGTTCAGACACAATTTAGATCATTTTTTTTCAAAAACAAAGGGTAAATCAGTCTTTGCATAACAAAAAATGTCCGCTGTTGGTTTTTTTAACGGAACTAACGGTTGTAGATATATTTTTTCAGTTAAGGTAAGAATATGAGATACCGTTTTGAAGTTTTGGAAACGTGAGACACCAAAACTTTACTTCTCTAGAAGGTCAGACATTGTTTGAATCAATTTTCTAAATGCCATCAATTTGAAAATACATTTCAACCTTAAAAAAATTATTCTAAATGCCATCAATTTGAAAATACATTTCAACCGTGGAAAGGGCCGGAACACATCTTCGATTTCGTACCCTGAGTACATGGTTAGTTTCTGTCCCACACGTTATGAAACTGAAGGTTATTGATGTAATTGCCGACTTAAGTACCATTATTGATAAACGTTATGGGAAAACAAGTCAGAAAACAACGAGGCAAACTGGAATTCTTTCACCTCGACCATTGCTGATAAACTGGAAACTTGTTGATAGTCGGCAATTAAAATTTGGAGATCAGAATTCAACCAAAGGCAGCTCAAATAGCCGCCGTGAAAAGGAATTTCGGCGGTGGCCAAAGGATAGCCATTTCCAGGCGAGGAACACTATAATTCTTCCTCATATCTTGATAGATCAAAAAGATCCGAATGTGATCGAGTGACTGAACTCGGCCTGGGTTACGAGGCAGTGGAGCCTGTGGAGGTTAAACTGTGGCTTCCGACAAAACCTGATAAAAAAATCACCTGGATTTTTGTCACCACAACTCTCGACTTGGGTTATGAAGAATCTGGGCAGGGACAAGAGGTCGAAATCTAATATTTAGCCTCTTGATTCCTTTTTTCTTTTAACACCTCTTGTGATTCTTATTTCTTAAAGCCAAGCATGGACAAGGGAGCGTCTACCATGGACTGCAATCCATATAGACTCAATTACAGCTAACCTGTTTTTAACCGTTGTAAGTCCTTGTAACAAGATTTATAACTACTGTAAGTTCTTGTAATAAAGATTTTTAGTCGGATCAAAAAGTGGTGAAGCACAGCCAAACGAAAAGAAGAAAAAAACAAATTTACCAGGTACGCATCCATAGCATAAAGATTTTTAATCGGATAAAAAAACGACGAAGCACAGTCAAACAAATAGAAGAAAAAAACCAAATTTAGCAGGGTAGAATTTTCGGCCAAACATGTGGTTAATTTATCTCAAGTATGGAAGACGTACGCTTTTTCAGTCTTCTCTTTGCTACTGGCCGGTAGCAAATCATATCATATCATGTGGCAGTGAGAGAGGAATCCGGTATACTACAGCTCCACCAGTCACGGTGGCGTATAAGACAATGAAAAGGTCAGTTGGATCTACTGCCCTCTCTTCTTTCCTCGTCATCCGGTTACCTACATTCATTGGGAACCCTCAAAAAAGAAGGGAAAGCACATTGGGAAGGCTCACGCCCAGTTGCTAAATTCACGCATGATTTGACCACTCGAACCCGTTTCTACTTTTCATCTCTATATTTCTTTACGTCTCGTCTTACGTCCTTAAGATAATTTGGCCAGCAATCATCGTTTTTGCATGCTCAAAATTAATTAACAGTTACAGTAATTACCGGTATCAAAGCGTAATCCCATTTTTGTATCAGAATCCAGAACATAAAGAAGAAAACTGGGAAAGTGTCTTTGGGTTCCTTTACATTATTTTTGGTTTAGTTTGAGTAGCAGGTAGGGCTTTTCTACAAAGGGGTCTAGTTTGCGAAGACGACAAGCAAAACCCAGACAAAGAAAAAAGCACGAGCCAAGATGGCCCTATGCCGTATATAGAGCTTGGACTGACCTAAACCCAGACCCTTGAAAAGAAAGCCAGAGAAAAAGCATAGTGTGAAAAAGAGTTCTCGTGAAGCACAAAGAATAATATGAAATTTCCAAATTCAAAAGCGTCGTGTTCGTCTCGTGCGAAGTGTCCCTTGTTTGCAGGGTGTACTCAATACCACCACCTCCACCTTTTAATCACCTTTTTCCCTTTTCTAATTTCTTCGAATTCTTCCACACCTTGTCAAAGCTTCACTTCACAAAGCCATATAGCTTTTCCATGGCGTTTCCTCTTTCATTCTCCGATTACAAAATGAAGCTACACCGGAGAATGATAGTGCTGCTGTTTCTGGCAGTGCTGGTTTCCGGGTACAAAGAAAATTCGACGATGACAACAGTTAGTGTTCATGATCAGCTGCAGAACTCATCGGAAAGTATGGAAGCAAAGCAAGAGGTGAGCACGGAGAAGAAGCGCTTAAGGCACCACTACTCATTTGAAACCTTCTTTGCAAACAAGAGAAGAGTTCCGAACGCTTCAGACCCGCTCCATAATCGTTGAAGCTAGCGAGCTAGCTGCAGCAGCAACGTAAACGACATCATTAATTTGGAAATGTGAAAGTAGTAGGTTAGTGCTTTGGATGCATATATAGGTTCAGAAATTTCTGCATTATGTTGATGAACAATGTTTTGGGGTTGAGGGATTGTGACTTGTGAGCATAATGCGTTCGGGGTTTGGATCTACTTTCGAAAGTTTGTATACCACATTAATATATGTAAATTGATTGTTCATTATCCAAAGAAGACCAAATTTGAAAGCTAGCTTGTTCCATTCCTATCAATTTTCAATTCTTCCTATTTTAATCATCTTAATGTCATTCAAAACAAAACAAATTGTCATTCTTGCAATACTCTTGAGAGCCGAGAAGATTCTGTTGAGAGCCGAGAAGATTCTGTTAAAGATGCATATGATAAACTCATCTTTGACGTTAGGTTCAAGGTCGTGCCATCCGAGTTTGCAGAAGTTTAGTCTTACAAACATGTTTAATTGCTCAAATTATTATTGATGAGTTTCTCTTATACAAGTTTTTGTTTTTTCATTCAAAAAGAACTTGAGTTCAAGTTTTTTTTGTGTTGGAAGAGATTGATTTAAAACAAAAATGAGCTGTATTTAGACATAAAACAATAAAAATAAAGAATGAATGAATAATAAAAAAATGATTTGAAGATTTATAATTTTTGTGTACGGATGTTAGTGTTAGAATATTTAAGAAGATATTGTTTTTGATTTTTACGGTTAAATCTGATTTAGAGTATCTATTAATCAGAATGTCCATTTTGAATGCATGATATTTTTTCAGAATTAGGGTGATTAATCAGTTGTAGTCGTAGTGTTTTGATTTTTATAAAACTTTTGAGTTTATCTCAATTTCTGGTAGATTCTAGTTTTTTCTCGTGGATTCGAGAAACCCTAGTTTTATGAATTCAAGGCTGTCATTTGTGGATTCCGATGTTATCTCACCTTGCTTTCGGCGTTAGACAGCACCGTCTACTATCGTGATCACGCTTCCCGCATCGGTTGCTAATAGGGAAAGTCTTCCACTACGACTACACCACTGTCTCTTTCGTGCCCCATGGCGACCTCTGGTGAAACCTCTGCCGCGTCATGACCCTCGAGCTCTTCTCATCCTCTTGTCTTGTGGCGTTTCAAACCGTCAGAGAGGAAGAAGTCAAGGTGGTGCTGGATCAGATCATGGGGAGAGGTATCGACAATAATGGGATGAGAAACAATATGGTATCAACAATAAGGCGGATCTAGTGACCAAGTTCTTGGAACTCTCGCTCAACGTCATGAGTCCATGGCGATGACGATGGTGGGGAGAGGTTCTACGGTGAAGATATAGAGGACCAGGCCGAGGCCAAAAATCTAAGGGAGGTCATTAAGGTAGGTGTGGAGCTAGCTGCGGCAACAAACTTGGGAGACTTCTTGCCGTTCATGCAATGGATGGATGTTACCGGATTGGAGAAGATGGTAGGGTTGAGTCGGAGGATGGATAAGTTCTTGCAGGGTTTGCTTTAGGAGTAAGTTGATGGTTGATAACCTATTGTCACCGCAAACATCAGAAGGTAAATATTACACTGACGATATAATCAAGGGCATCGTTATGGTACGTAATTGGCTTTCCTTGATTTCTTATTTGACTATCTTGATTTACCTACAACATGCGCGCAAGACATTAACCAAACTTAATCCAAACTTGATCCAGAGCTAGGAAGTTGCCAACAGACTTTAGATGCAAGAAGAGATGATCACATCCTCTCTTCACACCATTCATTGGTTCCTCTGTTTCAGCATCTAGTTGTTCAAATATCCTTATCATGCGTCACGTCGTGCATAAATTTGTGGGTGTAGAGAGATGGTACTCAATGTTGAGATAAGGTTAGATTGTTTGCCTGCAGCTCCCATATTCTGTGACGGCCAAAACCGGCAACGAATTAGTAATTGCAATTATATATGTATGAATATATCATTGTAGGAGAAAATTAGAGAAAAATCTAAAATATGGAGATTTTTTAAGATAAATTCATTTACATATTTTATTTTAATTTACATCTAATTTAAATTATTTAACATGTCTTATAGGTTTTATTTTTAAAACTAAAATTTGTCACTATTGTTATGTCATTTTGATTTTAATTTTGTTTTCTACATTTTAATTTGTGCTTATGATGTAGGCATCAACTATGCATTTTGTTTATAACCTTTAAGTTATGTTACAAATAGAGAAATTGAGTTTGAGTTTTGGATATAGGGTTTTAGGTTAGAAGTTAGGGTATAGGGTTTTAGGGTTAGGGGTTAAGGTTCATATATTTATAGGATACTATTTCATTAACGATTAGAGATAATGACATATTCTGTAAATTTTTTTAAAAAAATATGTTTTATTATTTATCTTAAATAATATGTTTATTTTGTTTAAACAAACTTAATTAATAAATTTAGCTGTATTTTAAAATAATCTTAAAGGTAAATGTAATTTAAAATGAGTATACTAAATTGGGTGTAACATTAAATACCCCTCATTATAGTGGCAAAGTCCATAGATAAGAGAGATCATTGAACTGATTAGTACTTGACTCCTACTTTAAAGCAAATAATGTCTTAGTTAAAGTCTAGCGTGTGGGTAAATTGATCCGACTATATGTAAAAGTAGCTGGTAACGAGGGTTGATACGAGCATTTTTACTCACGCATGAGCAAACTCATGCATTACAAAGTCGACGCTACTAACTGCACGAAGTGTAGGTGTTACTGGTTGCTGCCTTGCTGAGACAGACACGGCATCAACGACGATGGAATGGGCAATGGCACTATTTTTGCTAAACCATCCAGAAAAGATGAACAACTTACAAGCTGAGATAGACGCAGAGGTTGGTAAAGATCGTCTACTGAATGAGCAAGACTTGCCCAAGTTGCACTACTTGCAAAATGTGATCGGTTATACCCCCAGTACGTTCCACTCCTAGTGCCTCGTGAAGCTTCTGAAGATTGTGTGCACTACCAGGGATGTTCTGGCACGGGATAGTCGTGCGGTATGAAACGATGATATTCGTTTGATCTTTATTTATAATTCTTTCTTCCATTTTTTATTTGGAATTTTGGTATTATTGTAGTTTATAGCAGCCTAAATGATTTATGGTACTCAAAACTAATGTTCGAGAAAGCATTGCCTACAAAATAAAGGTTTGGGAATTTTACCATCTTTCTTTTTCTATGAAGGCAATATGAGGTTGTTTTACTATCTTTGTTTTTCTTTCTGTTTCACTGCAAATGAAAAATTGTAAACCTAAGGATAAGTCTGCTAGCATTGCACTTGGTTAGATTCAGAACTCCAGAAAAAAAAATTGTGTTATAAGATATTCTGTTATGTGTGTCTTGACCTAATATCGTTAGGAGATATACATCTAGAAATGAATACATATTCCTAAAATAAGAATATGTATTCATTTCTATTAACATCTTGATACTCTATAATATCATATATAATTGGTCTTTTATCAATGAATACTCTCTATCTTCTCGTTCATATTTTTTTATCACGTTATCATACATATCGCTCAAACCCGAGCTGTTAGCTATCAAAAAAAACCTAGTATCCAGAAAAAAAACAGAAACATTCTTTGATATTCCTTTGGGCACCCTAAAAATTGCTCTGGGCACCCATAAACTTTGTCGTTCTCCTAGCAAGTTGTTGCGATGCCGACGTAGCCTTCTCATCGGCGACCAACTTTCTGCCCAGCGCTCTGTCCCTGCCAAGCAGACTTGCGGTCCCACTCCAATCCTTTCTGCGTGGACCTGATCTAGTGATGCCTAGCCCAGCCACTCATATGCGCTACACCGCAAACTACCCAAACTCGCCGGCGTGCTCTCTTGTATCTACCCAGCCTCCGATTCAGGTGTGTCTGCAACCACAGCGTCGACGACCTCGCACGCACAACAGCAAGTAACGCTGACGAACTCTTGCTTTGCTACTTCCCCTTGCACCTGATCTACGCTCTACAATGCCAACGAGCATCTGGCCTTAGTCGAAGAGCTTAAATCCCCGCTCAAAATTCTGCATCCTAACGTCGCCTCCAGCCGTCGGCGTCTAACAACCATATTGTCTAGAACCGGATTTACTTGCCAGGATTCAAGACCCGACTCGCTTCCTGATGTATAAGGGGTAAAACGGTAAATTTATTCAAATCAACTTTTATAAAATACAGTCTATTTGACAGACTAGTGAGTAAGCTTTTACATTACCAGCACTACCAAGACAACTATTTTAGCCAATTAATTTTTTTGTTGGCCTGTTAAAAAATTTCATCAACTAAAGTCTTAGCCGACTATATATACTTCGTTTGTTAAAAAGTCATCAGAAAAAAGCCGTCGGCTAAGAATTAGTTTGTGGAGCTATATATAATAGGTACATATATGTGTATATATCTTGATTTTGAGTTGATTTAAGAGTTTTATTTGAGTTATATAATATTGATTTTGAGTTTTATTTGAGTTGAATTAATGGATTTTGAGTGTGATTGAGTTGATCGATTTTGATTTGATAATATATATGAAGTTATTGTTAATAAGTAGTTAATATATATATATATATATGTTAATTAATTTAATTATAAATTTGTGTTGATGCATATTATGAATTAATTAAGTTGTTGTTGATATGTTAATTATGATTTTGTAATTTTAATAAACATTTTAATAAACAAATATTAACAAACATTTAATAACAAATATTAATTAAATTTATTAAAAATTAATAATTTATTAAAATAGTGATGACATTTTCATTAATTTGATTCAAATTTATATTTTAAACAGGATGAGCTAGATCGACGAAGGGTTTGAAGTGCCAAACGTCCGAATCATCTGAGGGAACCTCTAGAAACCACAAAACATCGTTTTGGGGTTCCATGACATCCAGACGTGCGACCCTTTTGGAGACGGCATAGAGGCTGCCAAGTGCCACACATTTCTTGAGGCAGCCGGACGTCACCCATTCCTCGAGACAGCCAGGCGCCACCCATTTATCGTGGCAACCGGGTGCCCCTTAGTCCTCGAGACAGTTGTGGCCTCCGACCCAGACGTAGGTGTCTGCACCACTTATGCCGGAGATACACAAGGCGCCGACTCTGGGTCCTACCGCTTCGGATGGTGGATCATCTAGGGTACAGATGCCGCAGCCTCTTTTCTTTCTTCTACGGATGATACAGGCCTTATCTGCAGTCGATGACTTAGGGGCGCCGATTATCTACTGGCCCCGCAGGTGACTCCATCAGCGGCGTACCAGTTGTTCCAGTACTAGCAAGAGTTTTCAGTTGCCCAGCTTCAGAGACTTCTGGCTCCGCCCATGCTTACGCCTATACCTCTACCTCAGCTGCCGCAACTTCCTCAACAACAATCTCCTCTTGAAGCGGATATAAATTTAGACGATATAGATTATATATATAGTTAAATAATTATATTGTTTTATGTGTTTATAAATAATTTATAAATATTTTAATGAAAAACATGTTATCACCATTGATAGTGTACGTTGTTGGTTATATGAAATTGTTTTAGTGTCATTTGCAAGTTGTTTGGAATGGTAATTTAACAATTTTGAGGTTTTTTTGCTGGAATTGACTTATAGCCGACAAAATATGTCATAATTCGTCCGCTATAGTATTTTTATTTATTTTATTTTTTTCCAAAGTTTAGCCAACGAAATAGGCCATATTTCGTCGGCTATAGTAGTATTAAGCCAACGAAATTTACTATAATTCGTCGGTTATACTATTTTTTTAACGTTTAGCTGACGAATTATAGTAAATTTCGTCGGCTATAGTTGTATTTAGCCGATGAAAGAACTTATATTTCGTCGGCTATAGTTATTTTTAAATTTTTTTTATTAAATACTTTAGCCAACGAAAGTAGAAGTAGTTGTCGGCTATAGTCTCACACTTTAGCCGATAAATTTTTTTTTATAAAATTTTGCTAATAGGCCGACGAAAATTTTTCGTTAGCCAAACTACTGATCCTGACAGTAAAGGGGCCTGATTTTTTTTCTCACACCGAGCCTTAAATCCTTTAGGAAGGGCCCTTTTATATATGATCGGCTAGTAACCGGATGAACGAGATTGCACTACTATATATATATATGATCCTTACTACGGTACGTTCACCACATACATACTGCTCGACATTACTAGCTTGGTAGTTGAACATGGATGTCCATATCCATTAATCAAATTGGTATTTTTGGGATAATAAAATTATATAAGGGGTCTAATTTTTTTCTCGCACCGTTTCTTAAATCCTTTAAGACCGACCTTGTATATGATCGGCTAGTAACCGGACGAACGAGATTGCACTATGTATATATCTACTACGGTCATCACGTACATACTGCTCGACATTACTAGCTAGGTAGTGGAACATGGATATCCATATCCAAAATAAGCTATGGAGACGTCTGCATCTTGGATCGACATGCAAGGTAGTAATGAAGTAGCTGTGTTCTGGCAAAAGATCAGAATAAAAGGTTTGGAACTTTGAACGCATATACAGCGCAGCATGCATGCATATGATGTTGTCACTGCGCTTGAGCATCTAGCTATATATATCCTTTCGTCTGCAGGCACCGAATTCGAGAGCTTATCTATATATTGGGATGAACCGAAAGCCGGCGCGGGGTTGCGGGTGATCTGTTGGCATAGAAGTTAATGATTTTTTTTTTCTGCAGCAGTACTGCTTAATTCCAGCATATATATTACGTGTAACAAGGATTCATCTACTGAAATGTGTATGTGATATTAGAGTCCATAGTTTTGCTCTATATGGGGAACACTTGCTACTAAAAACTTCATAGAATTTATATTCGCATTCAATAAGGCAGACAAATGAAGGGGCAAAAGAGAATTTGGTGTAGAACGATTCATTTTTCCTCATCAGTTTCTTTTATATAAGAAACTTCATACTCAAAATATAGCACGAAATGATCGAATATCACAGATGTTTGAATGTTTCCCAGTTATTATATATAATTAGTTATTTTTTTGAACTAAAATTTTTACTCTAAAAAATAGTGCGCACATGAACAAAAAACCATTTAGGAAAGCAAAGAGTATAACACAAGGTGATTGTGCTAGCCAGGGACCATTACATGCTTTAATTTACAAATCCTTGTTTAATTTCAACTAGATGAGTGCAATTAGTTAAGTAATCTATAGCATATCCCTTCAATGTTTACTTGCCCGCCGTTTGGAAAGTCGTCATCAAAACCACAAATGGTAGTCACCGCCCTTTTGGGTAAACTTGTCTATTATTGATCTCATGAATGACGATGATCTCCACTAGCTAGATACAACGATAACGATCGAGTACTCTATATAACAAAGAAAATCGATCAAGGTCTTGACGAATTGAACCAACTAACCTATCACTTTAGTCATGGAAGAATCTCTCTGGCTTTTCATCATCTTAGCTTTCTTCTTCATTACGTTGGTCTGCAAGTTCATCACACACAAGTATGGGACAAATAACCCTACAAAAATACTCCCACCAAGCCCACCTTCACTCCCTATCCTAGGTCATCTCCATTTGCTCAGAAACAAAAAAGAACCTCTTCACCGGACTTTCCATAAACTCTCTCAAAAATACGGCCCCGTTATGTTTCTCCGGTTGGGGTATCGTAACATACTCATAGTCTCTTCACCGACTGCAGTCGAAGAATGCTTCACCAAAAACGACATCATCTTCGCAAACCGTCCACGGTCGCTTGCCGGGAAGCACCTGAACTACAACTACAGGTCCATGATATGGGCTCCTTACGGTGATTATTGGCGCATCCTACGACGCCTCACCACTTTGGAACTCTTCACGATGAAGCAGCTCAGCATGCTAGAGCAATTTCGGAAAGAGGAGGTTCGTGTTTTGGTGAAGCAACTGGTTAAAGACTGCGGTACCGACGGTTGGGCGAAGGTAGAGTTGAGACACAGACTCAAGAAGCTCAGTTTTAACGTCCTGATGCAAATGATAGCGGGGAAGAGGTATTACAGTGAAGACGAGGCGGACCAGGAAGCGAGGCGGTTTAGGGAGTTGATTAAGGAGTTGATGCAGATTCATGGGCTCTCAAATCTTAACGATTTCTTCCCGGTTCTTCAGTTAGTTGATTTTCAAGGGGTGGAGAAGAGGATGAAGGAGTTGATGAAGAAGATGGATGGATTCTTTCAAAGCTTGATCGACGAGCAAAGGAGGATGAGGAGTGATGGGGCTTGTGTTGAAGGAAAGCCTACGTTGATAGATATAATGCTCTCTTTGCAACAGCAGGATCGTGAGTTCTATACTGACGAAACCATGAAGGGTGTTATAACTGTAAGTCCATCCTTTACTAAGGTTTAAGATTTGTGGATTTAATTTGATGTGTCAAGTCATTTAGACAAATCACTAATATTATGATATGTTTTCTGAGGTAAAAATACAACATTAACCCTAACAATACTAAAATGGAATATTATATATCTTCTTAATATGGATGGGTATGGCAAATTTAGTTTATCAATAATGACCAAGTTAATAATCATACCAAATTAGACTTTATACCATAATTTTTTGATATTGTAAAGTTATTAAAATTTTCTTCCATCTTTGTGATTTAAATTTAGATCTAAATTTATTTAAAACAAAATTTATCAAATTTTAAAATTTTATTTACGGGTATATTTAAATTTAGTTATATATATATATATATATTCTATATCGAATTTTAAAAATAAAATATAAAAAAACTCTGTATCGATTTCTTTTGGATGAATTACCTATATATAATTTATTTTGGACGAATCATATATATATTTGTAAAGTTTTCTTTTTGGATGAAATTGTTTTCTTTTTTTGAACAAATTATATAGCTATAATTATATATATATACATATACATAAGATTTTGCATTTTTGAACAAACTAGTATTTTCACACACACACACACATATATATATATATATATGCAAATTATATTTTATAGCTTTTTATAAAACAAAGTCACAATAATCCTTATTTTTCTATTAATGAAAAACAAAATAATTTAGAGCCATTCGATTTAGGAAGACAAGATTGTCTTTTTGTTTAATAATGACGCCATGCCATAATTTTTTTAATGGGTAATGCCCATTTACACAAAAATAAAAAGTCATACCCCAATTCAATAAAAAAAAGTCAAATGCATATTCCAATTAAACTTATGTAAAGACTGTTTTACCCCGATCCTTATCTCCCTCCTCTCTTTTACCCGATCTTTATCTCCCTCTTTTCTCTTTCTCACCAGATAGTCCTCTCTCTCTCCTCTGTATCAGAACCCCTCTTTCACTATTTCTCTCCCCAAATTTTCGTTCCCAGCAATAACCAGAAGTCATGTCTCACACATCAATGGACGACATGAACCTCAACGCCCCTCACTCCATGGGCACCACCATAATCGACGTCACCTACGACGGCGGAGTTGTCCTCGGCACCGACTCCCAAACATCCACAAGTCTGTCGTCTCTCTCTCTCTCTCACCATGCCATCAACGTCGTCCTCCTCCTCGTCCACAACCACACTTACGCCACCGTCGTTGTAACAGGCGATGATGCCTCGTCAGCTCCACAGCCTCACCATCCTCCTTCTCCCTAGAGCCGCAACTGACGAAGCCTCGAAGTCGACGCACCTCGGGCGCTCCACAGCCTCGCCATCCTCCTCCTTAGTTTCGAAAAGCGTTAACAAAATCGTGACGACGCTTGATGAGTGGTGGTGAAGACGGCTTTAGTTTCATCGAGTTTGCTATGTTTTCCTTGGTTATGTATGTGTTACTTGAGAAAACTGAATTTAATATGCGGTAATGCTTATCCCTCAAGAAATTGAACTTGAATGGTGCATAGTTTTGTGTGCCTATTGGTATCTCTATCCACTGGACTTTCATGGCTAGACCAAATAAGAAATACAGATTAGGCCCAGTGGTATCTCTATTCATAGGTCTGTGTGTGGTGCCAGCTTGATGGAGGAGCTGTTGAGTTCCTATTTTGGAACGAGCAGAAACAAGGAGATGATGGTACTAGAATAACCCTAGTATACTTCAGATATAAGTTTATTAACCCAGTATACTTCAGATATAAGTTTATTAACCCAGTATACTTCAGATCTAAGTTTATTAACCCAAGTATACTTTAGATCTAAGTTTATTAACTCAAGTATATTTCATATATAAGTTTATTAACCCTAGTATACTTCAAATCGAAGTTTATTAACCCTAATATACTTTAAATCGAAGTTTATTAACCCTAGTATACTTTAAATCGAAGTTTATTAACTCTAATATACTTTAGATTCCGTCGGAATAGAATTTTTCGGTCACCGGTGATTTTCCGGCAACCGGCGACCGGAGTCCAGAGTCCATAAGTTTCTGGCTAAGTCATTTCTCTTCAACTTTTTTACTTTCTATGCATGTTTATTGAGTGAGGGCAAAATAGTAATTAAATAATAATGTGTGTCAAGACTTTAAAGAAAAATTTGTTCATTTGGGTATAAGTAATAACACCTTATATTCAAATGTGCATATTCTTTTTAGAATCATTTAAATGGGCTAATAGAGAGCCAAATTAGTACTATATGGTCAATTATTATTTTTTTAATTAATTATGTGTCTAAATGACATAACATGTCACCTAAGATTAAAGCCACAAATTAAGGTCTCAAATCATTTTTGTATGATATTTTTATTCAAAATAATACTAATAGTACCATACTATAAAAACTTCCACTTTGGGGTTTAAATGAATTCTCTAAATTAAGCCAATTTTAAGAGATATTTTTGTCTTCTAAACTTGTCGTACAACATTTGTGTGTAATGAAATTTTTTGGTAATAGAATAGACGACTATGGTTTTTTCTTTGTATCTTCTTTAATGTTTTGGTATAAGATTTTTCACGTCTTTTCTATGTGTAGACAATACTACGTGCCGGGACAGGATCAGCATCAACGGCCGTGGAATGGACTATGTCAATTCTTCTCAACCATCCAGATGAAATGGAAAAGGCTCGAGCTGAAATCGAAGCTAATGTTGGACATGAACGAATGTTGGATGAAGCAGATTTACCGAAACTAGAATACCTACAGAAAATTTACACAGAGTCCCTAAGGTTATTTCCACCTGCTCCACTTCTTGTGCCACGAGAATCATCCGAGGACTGCACCGTCAGTGGTTTTCATATCCCTCGCGGCACGCAGCTATTGGTGAACGCTTGGAGCATTCACAGAGATCCAGACCTGTGGGAGAATCCAACAAAGTTTATGCCGGATCGATTTGAAAGCGGAAAGAGTAGCTTTGAAGGGTTTAAGATGATTCCTTTTGGCGTCGGGAGAAGGGCATGTTCTGGATCTCCTCTTGGAAAAAGACTGATGGCGATGGTATTGGGAGCCTTGATTCAATGCATCGAATGGGAGAAGATAGATGGGGAAGAAATTGATATGGCAGAAGGATTATTTCAGGTTTTAATAAAAGATGAGCCCTTGAAGGCACTCTGCAAACCACGCCATGATGCATGTGGCCGGTATTTCGGTGATGAACTAACATGACGCCGAAATTTGGGAGGATCCGGCAGAGTTCAAGACGGAGAGGTTAGAGGTATGGAGCAGTGAAGGTGGTGAGGGATCGATATAAGGTAGTCCCATTTGATGCCGGAATGTCCTTCCAAACGGTTTGTTGCGTTGGCAATTTGGTTCAGTCGTTTGAGTGGGAGAGGATTAGAGAAGATAAGGTGGACATGAGTGAAGGGTTGGGTCTTACAATGGCAAGGACCCATCCCTTTGGAGGCTTTCTGCAACCACGCCCTGTTTTTGAGGCTAGCTTCAATGTAAAACATATGAAATTATGAATCATAGGATAAGAACCAAAATGTTAAATTTCACGTACGTGTGTGCCCTGCATAACCTGTAATTTCTAGTTTTCTACCATGTACGAATAAAATTATGTACATTAAGAGGTTCCATTTAATTAGAGCTATTTTTATTTGGACATTTTTGGTAATCATACTCCATGAAGTTAGTAGTTGTGTTGTAATGTATAATATCGATCTTTCACCAAAGTTAGACAGATATAAAAGCCCACTAGCTAGCAGACGTTGTGTTGTCCAGAATAAGCGATGGAAACGTATGCGTTTTGGATCCACATGCAAAGTAGTAATGAAGTAGCTATGTCCTGGCAAAAGATCAGAATAAAAGAACCCATTCGAGCATAAAGATGCATGCAAGGTTTGAAAGACCTTGAATGAATTTAAAGCGCAGCATGCGTATGATGTTGTCTAGGCGCTTAAGAATCCAGCTATATATATATCCTTTAGTCTGCAGGTACCGAATTCGAAAACTTATCTATATATTGGGATATACTGAAGGCCGGCGCGGGATTGCCGGTGATCTGTTGTCATCGAAGTTTTTAATTTTTTCTTCTTCTGCAGTACCGCTTAAGTCGAGCATATATATTTCGTGTAACAAGGATTTTGTTGTTTTTTTATTTATGATAATAAGAGAGAGAAGAGAGTCCTCCCTAATCCCTATCCCTCTGGTATAAGATATATTAAAAAAGAAAAAAATAATAGAGTAAAAGAAAGGTAAGTAAAAGAAGGGGAATGTAAAGGCAAAGCCTTTTGTTTGAATGAAATATTTCATAACTTCCTTGTA
The DNA here is from genome assembly GCA_951800085.1 of Comarum palustre. Classification (NCBI taxonomy): domain Eukaryota; kingdom Viridiplantae; phylum Streptophyta; class Magnoliopsida; order Rosales; family Rosaceae; genus Comarum; species Comarum palustre. The sequence continues at coordinate 16,016,107 of OX637589.1, forward strand.
AACGAAAGATTACGTAGAGATAACGTATAAGTACATCAAGAAATAAAAACATATAAAAATAAAATTATAATAAGAACAACAACGCTAAAACAATACAATAACGCTAATGATCGGTTTACGTTTACGTATTGCAGACATTGAACGAGATGAGTAGTCAGTAATTTGACTACCATTAAAAACGATAATAATTATTCTGACATCGGAATGAGGGCAATCTTCCATCTGAAGAATCGAAGCTGGTCAAGGGTAATTCCATACATTGTCGTGTTGGCAGACGATCTTTTATGAACAAATACCATAATTATGGGTCCGTCAACCAATACCAAACCAGTGTAGAGGCCAAAACCAAAAACAGTATTTCCAAGAACCAAAAGAAACTGTATTCCAGGCCCAAGGCCCACATAACCCACCCGGGTCCCAGACCCAAACCTTGCCCCAAGCTCGAATCCAGATCTAGTCCAGCACTTGAGCCTAGATCTGCCCGACTTAGGGTCCAGTTGAAGCGCCACTGTCGGAAGGAGGTGGAAAGCCGCATCACATCCTTGACATTTGCCCAACCTTAGCCGACGATAATCCTTCTTCAGATCACCTCCAACCAATTCATAGTCATACTGTTGAATAGAATCACAATCAACCTACAATCCCCGATTCAAACTCCAATAACCAAAATCGACATATTACCTCTAACAGACGGAGCAACCACCAGTGACACTCCACCGACAATGACCTGATGGCCAAGGGTTGTCGATACACCGAACCCAGATCCCAATTTTGGTTCGGATCTGTTGGAGAGAATCATCTCTGTTCACCATCATCCTGAAGAGAAGAAACCAAAATAGAGTGAGCTAGGCTCATTTCAGTAGAGATCTAGCGCCAGAACAAAGGAAAACAACAATCTGATGTTGCCTAGCTTGGAGATATTTGCGAGACCACAAGGCTCGTCAGCCAAGAACCATGAATGATGACGTCGCAAATCAAGGGATCCGGAAGGGACAACCCTAGGGTTAGCTGCCGCCAAGAGAAGAGAGCACGATGTCACGTCCCGTTTTCGGGAGTGTTTACTGTGGGCGATGCTAGTGGGATTGCGCTCCCAGATCACGGAGTGTAGGAGCATATGTGTTGTCCCTTCGGAGTTCAGGCAGGCCGACCCTGTTGAGTTTGGGGAGTTTGTCGCTAGTCGAGGACTTGACGCTGAAGAGGGGACTAGGCCATCCCTACACAAACTGGTTGGGGTCTGGAGCCGATCCCCTGATAAGCCCAAGGCATGGCGAAACCAGTATGTTGCCCCGATGGATAAGGCTGGCTCCTAGGTGGGGGAGCGCCGCATGGACCAAATGTGGTGGCCGAATGGCTAGGTCAGTGACAACGAGGTCTCAAATTATAGTCACAAATGGTTGCTAACAAATGCAAAAATGAGGAAGAATATTACATTTCCTGAAATGTGTATGTGAAATTAGAGTCCATAGTTTTGTCTTATATGCCAACTGTGTTTGATGATGTTAGAAAAACACTTGGGAGGTAGATACGTAATGTAAAGAAAGAAGAATCACTTTGGGTGTAAAGTGATTCAGTCTCCAGTCTTTTTGCTCTTTCTAGCTTTCTATATATAGAACACTTCTTACTTAAAAATAGAACTTCATAGAATTTATGTAGAGGAAAAGAGAATTTGGTGTAGAATGATTATTCATTTTTCCTGGTTAGGTTCTTTCGTGTAAGAAACTTCTTACTCAACATGTAGTAGAAAAGAATTGACACGTGTCCGTGCACACTTTAATAAAGTGCGCACGGTGTGCTCCAGATCCGCTTCCATATATATATATAGTAACTGTCTGATGGAGCATATCATTATCTTATTAGCTCGCTAAAATATAATAACGAACTGTTGATCAAGTTCGTCAGTAACTGTCTGATGGAGCATATCATTATCTTATTAGCTCGCTAAAATATAATAACGAACTGTTGATCAAGTTCGTCTGAAAGTTCAATCTCATATCAGAGGTAAGAGCTGTGTATGAAAGATTAGGGAACGAGTACAATACAAAGTAAATGCATCTCAAGCCCAACGAAGTAAACAGGCCCACTTACGTTTGTGAAGGCCCAAAATCTGGAAGGTTGAAAATAAATAAAAAAGAAAAAGGTGGAAGCATCACCACATTTCAGTCTCAGCTGTGTCTAACCAGCGTCGCCACTCAGACATACTAAAAAGGTAACCCATCCCTTCCTCCTATAAACTTCACCTCACTCACACTCCATTCCCATCTCCTTTCAATTTTCTTCGTTTTGATATTCCTCCTCAGTCCCCAAAATTTGAAGCTCAAAAATGTCCGACACCGAGAGAACCGTTGAGCTCGAATCCCAAGACGTACCCAAGCAGCAGGAGTCTCTGGATCAGAAGACGACCGCCGCCGCCTTCAACTACAGCCTCTGGCCTCCGTCGGAGCGCACACGCAACGCCGTCGTCGACCGTCTCATCGAGACCCTCACCACTCCCTCCCCTCTCTCCCGTCGTTACGGTACCTTGTCCGCTGACGAGGCCGGCTCCGAGGCTCGCCTCATCGAGCAGGACGCCTTCGCCGCCGCCGGTGGCTCCGCCGCCTCGGAGGTCAGCAGCGAGACCGGGATGAAGATCCTCCAGATCTACTCCAAAGAGATCAGCAAGCGCATGCTCGAGGTCGTCAAGACTAAGAACATCATTGCTTCTGTTACTGACAGTGGCGCGGCTGAGACCGCCGAGACTGGTAGCCCCGCCGCCGCGAAAGAAGATGCTGCCGCCGGTGAGGAGGAGGCCAATTCTGAGGAATTGAAGACTGGAATCAAAGACTGAGGAATTGAAGATTGAGGAGTCGACCTGATCTGCGTCAGTGTTAGGCATTTCTAGCTTTAATATTAGTATTATGATCTTTTTGTGCTGATTATCGATTTCGTATGATAATGCCCTACTCTATTATTATGACCATCTATCACAGTTTAAAAATATTTAGGTATAGTTGCAATGTGCTTCTGATTTCTCTGTTTTATATAATGTGGTGTCTTGGTGTTGAGTATCGATCTGCTTTGTTAAGAGATGCTTTTGCTAAAACAATATAATGAAATGGATGCTTTCTAAATTGCTGATTTTGGAAATTTTGATTTACTGCTAGTGTTTCTGTTTGAGTGCTTAGCCTAAATTACAATGGTAAATCATATAAATAGTTATTATTGTTGTTAGATTACAAGAATATCAGGGAGGAACAAGAAATAGGTTCCCTGTATGTCATGTTCTTTGGATAGAGACCCTTTTGAGTTTGTGAGTTATGGGGCTTTTATTAGACCTTAATCAATTTGACTTCCTCATTATGATCGTATGAGGTTGGCTTGTTATCAGTGTTGCATTGGTATAGTAGTTTCTTGATTGAGCTTGTCAAGTTAAGTTTTAGGTGAAAGGGATTGTGGCCAATGTTCCTTGAAGCATTCTTATTCGTATACAATTCTATTTCTTGTTCATGCATGTTAAAATTGGTCTGCATTCGTGTTTCTGTACTTTTGTATCCCATTATGCTGTATCAGTTGTAGATGATGGGGAAAGGAAAGGTGATTGGTGTTTCTTGGTTTGCTTGGATTCCACCTTTATGTCTTGTTAAGCAAACTTTATAAGTTTATATCTTTCATAATATGAATCCTATATTGCAAATTTCCAGTCCTGCATTTCGAGGCTTTTATATTATTATGAGGAGGTAATGAAGGTAGGTGATTCATCAACAAGTCTAAGTGCTTCACTAGTTTCAGTTTGTCTTGTTGGTTGAGTAAATTGATAGCATATATCAGATTTTTTCAGCTGGAATATTTGCTTGATGACCTTGTGCAGGTGCTAATTTTCTGCATTCTTTGAGGTGGATGAAATGAATTGTATCTGACATTTTATTGGCCTATATTATTCATTTGTATGTTCTGATTATCTGAATGTCCCATGATCCTGTTCCTTCCTCATTTCTCCTTCTAATTTATCTTGCATCATCCCTTGTACGTCTAGTAAGGAATCCAAGAGCCAGTAGTGTGTGAAGTCTTAATTGTGCTTCCCTGGGTTCCTTGGCATGATAACCTTTAATGTCAGCAGTGGAGTCACTGGTGTGGCTATGAAGTCTGTTCATTGTCTCAGTTCAGGGCATCATTTTCAGATTGCTTTGATGCTAGGGAGTATTTACACATTACCAGCATCCTGTGGTGGTGTGGTTTTAAACAGCTAGCCTTTTCACTTATTTGGGTATTCAATATCATTTTCTCGCTTTTTTTTGTTTTTTGTGCTTGTATCAGAGTGAGCAAAAATTGAAAAACCATCATTTTATTTTATAAATGGGCATTAGCCATGAGTACAGTGATAACTAAAAGTCGAATATGAAACGTCAGTGCGGGCCTTGCTAGATTTTGAATCAATCAAAACTACCAAGGTTTCTATACTGCAACTGATGGGCACGGTTAACCCTAAAGATAGTAACCAAAGTAATCCGAGAACCAAAATGCAACAAAAACAAACAACAGCAGCAAAACTAGTCCTAAAAAACCTCTGAAAAATACCCAGAAGATTTGAAGTGATATCGATCCCACTCTATATATATAAATTGAATATGGTAGATAAAAGAATCCAAATATTATTCATAAATAAATGGAAACCTAGCGATCTAAACAGATGTTTGGCCAAGTAATCGACTTCATGGCTTCCCAGGTTCCCATGTTTTTTCTATCTCCTAGCTACCAAATTGATTAAATACTAGGTTGTGAATTATAACTTAATAGATTGGGTGGGAGGATAGGAATGAAAATATGTAATGAATAGTAGATCTTGTTTCACAAGAGTCCAAGACTTTCCGGTGCAGAGGTCCGTATTTTTTAAAAATTGCGAACTTTTATAATTTTATCTCATTTTTCAATCATAATTTCTCATCTTTATCGTTCACAATATAGATATATGTGAGCAGATCATCTCTACAAAATTTCAACAAATTTAGAGATCATTAAGACATCCAAAATAAATCAAAACTATGAACGTAATAAAACTCTTCAACCGGAACAGTTAGTTTTTTTCCGTTCTAAATCACATATTTGAATACCTTAACGATCTCCAAATTAAATGAAATTTTTTAGAGATGATCTACTCACATATATCTACATTGTGAACGGTTAAGATGAGAAATCATGATCGAAAAGTGGATCAAATTGAAAAAATCAATGCGGACTTCCGTACTTGATCTGCCTATATATATATATATGTAGTCTTGGACTCTTGTGAAACATGATCTATCGTTCGAGAGAGGACGTGCACATTCCGGCTAAAGTGTGGACGTCAGCCGTTTCTCCGTTATTTCACGCCGACGACGGCTTCTCTCCCTTTCGGACGACTCTATAGCCTCCCAAAACTGTTTCTCTCCTCCTAGGACTCGTTAGCGACGAGTTTTCCGGCCAGAATGAAGCTAGAGACAGAAAATACAATGTTGGCCGGAAAATTCGTCGCCTTCCCTTCTTCTAGAATTCTTCGCCGACGAGTTCTAGAAGAAGGGAAGCGGTCCTGGGAGGCTGTGTAGTTGTCCGAGAAGGACAGAAGCCGTCACCGGCATGAAACGAAGGGGAAACGGCTGACGTCCGCACTTTAGCCGGAGTGCGGACGTCGGCTCTCGATCCGGCTTGTATATATATACAGTCTTATTCTAATGAGGGATCATTTTTTGGACATATATGAGGGATCGGGGTTTACACCAACTTTTTGATCACATAATCACATCTCCACCATTCCATATGTAGTTCTATATGAGTAGATCACTTATGTAAAATTTCATCCAAATTAGTAATTGTTAAGGTGCTCAAAACTGCGAATTAAAAGTTAAACCATGAACGATTCAGGTTTGGCATATTTCAGTTAGTTCGAAGCCTTAACAATCACCAAATTAGATGAAATTTTGAAGAGATGTCTATATATATGCATCTAAATATTGAATGGAGGAGATATTGATATGTGATCAAAAAGTTGGTGTAATCTTCAATTCCTCATATTTGTCACAAAATAGTTACGTGAATATAGCCGTCCTAACATTCCTCCCTCCTTACGATAAGACATATCCTCAGGCCTTAAACTAGTGTGCAATAAGTGATACACCCATAAGACGACAGCTAAAACCAGTCTCGTCTCCAAAATGCAACCATCTGTGTTTCCAGATCAAGAAGACGACTCTGCTCGAGAGTGTTCTTGGATATAGCTCCGCATCCGGGGTGTCTTGTGAATTAACTTCACAAACATAATTGCTGCTTTGAACACCACACACTGCTCCGATAAAAAACAAGTGAACAGCTAATGGAGTCTCAGGGAGCCACGTCGCTCTTACCATTACTCGTAATAACTTGAGAGATAGCAAAATCACATTGTAGAAACAAATTCAGAGCTCGTTCCAAGAATTCTATCTTTGTCAAAGACACAAAGTGAACCTCAATGTTGTCAGCAAAACCGCTCAACGGTGTATCATTGGTTTCAGATTCTGACAAAACAATATTTCCCTCAAAGCAGTCTCAAATGCAGAAGCACAATGGATGATTGTGAGAAGGTCTGGTGTGAAGCATCTATCCGAACAAACATGGAAGAAAACTTACAAATAAGCAAGTCCAAGAAATATCTGGAAAGGATGCAATCATTTTGATTTTGAGCTTCACCACATGACATAAAGGATGCAGCAAAGTGCTTCATAATGTTACCGGTAGAGTAGACTCATTTACATGCACCATCACACTCATCATCAAATATATCAAAGTTTGTACCTAGTTAGTACTCAGTTTTAGTTTCTGATCAAAGCATTCGCCATAATACAATGCCATATAGTTCTTGACCACGGCCAAGAGTTTCAAGCCTCTTTGCTCCTTGTTTGTTCTTGTAATCTGCTCTAACAGGGGATCAGAAGCTCGTCCTCTGAAATTGGGAAATTCACAGAGCTTGATGCAGCGGAATATATAAAGGTGTTGGAATCCACCAACGATATGACTTGAATCCACAAGCCTACTCCCGAATCCACGAGAGGTTTTCTGGAATCCACCAGGAATTGAGCAAACTCAAGGTTTTTGATTGATAAAAAGATAATTTCGAGTACAACTGGTAAAACTCCTTATATAGGAGTAAACAAACCCTAGTGCGACTAACATCAAAACCTAAAAGATTAAGGATTAAACAAAATCCAAAACAAACTATTAAAAATAATTATCCGAAAATAGAAAAACTGCAATTTAAAGCCCTAAACGGACTCGGATGGCTAAAAAGCCCATATGTCGTAGCAAAGCTACGTATTGTGTTCGTATGGTCGTTCTGCTTCTAGAAAGGTATCATAATGGTCAATCAGACACCGAACGCCAAATCTGCAGCATACCAGGTTTGAATTTGCAACGATCAATCTGCTCTTCGACTTCCAACGCCATCTGTTCTACATCAGAGCTCCTCCTCTGATAAGAGTAGTAGCTTGTTTGATACTGACGTGTTGTACATTCGAGCAATGAAGAGTACTAGTGGAGGTCCGAGTCACAGCTTCAGCACTTCTCAAACTCTCGGGGGATCAAAAATGGAGGTCCAAGCTCAGGAGGAAAAGGTCATGCCTTCACCACTTCTCAAACTCTCTGGGGATCAAAAATGGAGGTCCAAGCTCAGGGGGAAAAGTTCATGCCTTCACAACTTCTCAAACTCTTGGAGGGATCAAAAATGGTGGACGTCCGAGCTCTTAAGGAAGGGTTCACGCCTTCATCAATTCTAAAACTGCTCTAGGACTTGGAGAGGTCACAAAGAGGTTTTGACATTATATTGTCACGTTATGTAACTGTGTATTAGTGTATCGCAGTTTGTTTGATCACCAAACTTGAAATATGGTACTGAAATCTGCCAACTAAAAATGGTCCTGCTTTGTTTATCATTAACACAATATTTCATACGACAACCAAACATACTTGCATGATGAGTACTGCTACTAGAAGATGAAGAAAAATCTCAAAGATTGGGGACCAAAATATTGACAATCCCTTTTGCCGGGATATGCCGTATAAGGGCAACATGTTTGATCCAACTCCAACCCAACAATCCCTCTTGTCAGTTTTCCATCTTCAATTGGGGTTTTGGGGACCATGGATTTCATATAATGGTAGACCACTCTGATCCCAAAGGATAGGGATCGACCACTGTGCTCCAACCCCACGCTGTTTACTTACCCTACCCCAAACCGAACCCTCAATCAGTGCAGCAATGGAAGAAGAAGAAGATGATGATGATCTTATTCATATCACATTATTTACTTTGGTAGTTGATGGTCGCTTAAACCATAACACTTATTTATCGTCAATCTGTTATCATACATTATCTCGATTCACATAATCATATGATGGTTGTACCCCGATTAGGAGAAGACAAGACATGTTCATGTTACAGACATCATTATATTATGAAAAAGATGTGGAATAAGCTAATTAAGTCTGTCCCTTTTCCAAACCAAGATTATTAGGGTCTTTAAAACTGTGCTTTTCTTCTTGAGCTAAATCTAAATGACAGGATGACGACGACTCTATCTTAATAATGCCACCACTAACCTTCAATGTCTTGTTTTCGGCACAAATGTCGTTGTGGTTGCTGTTACTGTTACTGTTGTTGGTGGTGGTGTTGTTGTTCATGAGCATAGCTGTAGTAGTAGTAGTCATAATATTGGGATCATCATGAATGGCATCATTGATATAAGGTGAAGGTGAGTCTGAAGGCAGCTTTGAGAGAAGAGCTCCAAGGCTGCATGGAATGGAGGGTAGAAGAGGCGGTGGAAATGGGGTCGACCAACTAGGATCAGGTACTGAAATGGATGATGATCCTCGGAGTCCTAGTCCAATTCCATTTTGTGGTGTGTTCCAACCCAAGTTGCTAGACTTGATCATTTGATCATCCGGCGGTGTGTGGTTGAGCAATCTCTTAACCCCAGCACCAGTACTAGTAGAAGTATTGCTTCCATTCATAATCATATTTTGGGCGTTACTTGGTTTGAGGATGCAGGGATGCTGAACAGGCAGGTAAGGCCTTTGCATGGTGAAAACACCAGGTATGCTTTGCAGGTAGCTTAATTTCCTTTGTATGCTAATAACCAGATTGAGATCTTCAGCTATCTGTCATGATTCATTGATCAGATTAATGAGACTTATGTGGAAGTTTTTTGGAAAGCGGATACAAGCAATAGAGACCTTATCGAAGGAGCCAAGCTGAATAATGCCTTCCCTAACAGAAATGATGGCAATAGTCTGAATGCCTGAATTGAATTGAAACTCCCATGCCTTCGGTTGCTGTATGTGAGAATAGGTAACCAGAGAAAATAAGGACTATGAAAGACTATAACTTTAGGCTTGCATTGGAATGAGACAGTATCCAAGAAGTGCCTTACTGGTTCAGTGGAGACATTCCAAGAGGAAATGAAGTTCGGGTTGTCAACTTGATTTGGTGCATCTCTGAACACCCATTTGTGACTATTGTCTACGGCGACTTTCCCCAGTAAACTGCACCAAATGTAATTCAGCTGATCATAACTCTCTAATTGCAACAAAAATTATAGATGACAAGTAGTAATTCTTACCCTTCTCCAAAATTATAAACCTCATGGGACATTTTGAAGAAGATATCAACACCAAACCTCCCCTTTAAATAGCCACTTCCTGCTTGCTCACATTCATAGAAATCACAGAACCCATCCTCCCAAACAAGAATCCTAAAAGAAACCAAAAGTGTTCATATTCATTTCCTTGCGAAAAACAAAGGAAGTAAAAACAGCTTATTTTAGTAAAATTGTGTGTTAACTAATTAACTTTACCAGTTCCTTTTGTTTCCTTTGGAGCGATCAAGAACACTACCTCCATAATCCCACCTGCAAAACAGCTTAAGCAATGTGACCACACTGACATTAACTCTGCAAAAATCGCAACACAACCTTTTGTAGCGAAATTTTCCTACTTGGGAGGAGGATAGTTCCGGGGCATGATTCTCCAGAACACGGCGTAAACCCACTTAGACGAATTGGAAGAAGAAGAACCTGATGAACATAAGCTTCTCAGTGTGTGCTGCAACATACAGTTGAGCATGGGAAGCCCTCTCTCCATTTTTCTCAGACTCACAAGTTGGTCACACAAAGAAAGAGAATTCTGATGATATTTGTTAGTTCCCATCACAAACTTGATGAAAAAAGAGCAAACTAGGTCCTCAGTTTCCAAGCCTCCAACAAAACCAACTGGATAGTGGCCCTGTGACTGTGAAGTTGCTTCAGCGTGGGACCTGGATACTTACGATTCAGAAACAAGGTTTAAAGGAAGCACTTGAATAATACTCGACAAAATCTAACAATTTAACAACCCAAAGTAGCTAGTGATGCTAAGCTTGTAAACGTGTGTAATGCCTGAAGAGTCTCTTTGAGGCATTTCGACGGACATATATAACTCTACACAAATTATCACAAACGTTGCATATCTTCCCGGAAATTCTACTATGAATAAGCTCGGCTGTCTATAAATCCTGTTATGAATCTGCTTGAATAGTCATTATTTTCTGTCCTGAAAAATGAAAATGGATCATACATGTCATCAATAGCTAACATCACGGTGTTGCTGGGTTTGTTTAGTTCTTGCAGTGGTCCTCAAATCCTGACTGGTTTCCACTTCCATGGATCACTATAAATTGAACCAAATTTGTCCTCACCAAAATGGGCCCCCATTTTGCACGTACGCTTCACCTTCATCGTCAATCAACTCCCTAAAGAAAGAAGCGTTTAGTACAGACTATTCATTTCTACCTTATTAAACTGTTGGGTTTGTGGATCCGATTCCATCAGGAATAAAGATCATGTCTTACCTAATCTTACTTGATAATGGTTTATTATGTCTATTGGAATTAGTTTTTTAATGTGTTATAGGTTTCAGGTTAGATATCTATAAATATAAGCATATGATACATGCAGTAGTTGGTATAATTGCGGTAGAGAGCAATCATCGGTATGGTTGCGGAGAGGAATTGTCCAGATCGTGGTTGGGAGCAATTAAGATTTTGAGAGTTGGTCAAAACGTCTTGTGAGATATCTTGTATTATTGTTCTTATATTCTTCTTCTATATTGAAACCCAGCAGTCCACGAACGTATGCAAAGTTATTTGCTGAACCTCGTAAACAACTTGTGTATATTCGTGTTAATTATTTCTCGATCAGATTATTTATATTGTTTCACATTTGTCTACTTTCACAAGAGGAATTCTTGGTCGAATTCCTAACAGATAAGTATCAAAGCACAAGTTGCTAGAAAATGAAACAATGAGTATTTAAGACGTTGAGAAGAGGGTCGATAAGTTCGACGAGCATGACTTTAGCCTATGGAGGTCACAAATCAAGGATTACCTGAATATGAAGAAGCTTGCAAAGACTTTAGATGGAAAACTCCTGAAAGGAATGGAGGAAGAAGATTTTGTTGAGATGGATATGGTCCCTTGGAGCAGTTCGACTATCGCTTTCAAATGAAGTACAACGATTCATTATCAAAAAGACTACATTGAATGGAATGATGAATAGTTTTTTCAACATCTATGAGAAGCCAAATGTGGTTCAACAGGTTTAATTAATGAGGAAGTGGTTTACTCTGAAGTTTGGCAAGGGTATATCTGTTCGCCAACAAGTTGGGATAGATGGTGATATTATCAAGCAACTAGCTTCAGTGAATGTTAAATTCGATGAACACATCAAAACGTTGGTGTTGTTGACTTCTATGCCTCCAGATTGAGATGTGACTGTGAACTCGATTTATAACAGAGTTGGGACTACGAAGAAGCTGAAATTTGATGATGTGTGTGATGTTCTTCTGAATGAGGAGACACGAAGACAAACCAACCATGAAGATCCTTCAAGTTATGCGATATATATGGAGAATATAGGTAGAACAATCAACAAAAACTCAAACAACGTGGAAGTTCAAGTTTGAACTTGATGAGTAAGTTTTTTACTCTGAAGTTGGGCAAGGGTTTATCTATTCTCCAACAAGTTGGGATAGTTGGTGATATTATCAAGCAACTAGCTTAAGTGAATGTTAAATTCGATGAACAAATCAAAGTGTTGGTGTTGTTGACTTATATACCTCCAGATTGAGATATGAATGTGAACTCGATTTATAGCGGAGTTGAGACTACGAAGAAGCTGAAATTTGATGATGTGCGTGATGTTCTTCTGAATGAGAAGATGCGAAGATAAAATAACAAGGAAGATCCTTCAAGTTATGTTCTATCTTTGGAGAATAGAGGTAAAAACATTCAACAATAACTCAAACAACAATCATGGAAGTGCAAGTCTAGGGCACCAGAAAAGGCTAAAGTATGTCCAAATCAAGAAAGTCATTGTGGGAAGCCTGGTCATGTCAAGAAAGATTGTAATCAGTGGAAGAATGAAATGAAGATTACAAAAACACAACATAGTTTGATTCAAATGCACTGGTACTAAGCGTTACTGAAACATTATTGGAGTCATGGATCGTAGACTCTGAAACATCTTTTCATTCAACTTCACAACAAGGAGCCATGATAAATTACAGACCTGCTAATTTTGGCAATGTGTTTCTTGTTAGTGGTGCACCCTTGGAGATTATGAGAAGGGATGATGTGAAGATCTCGCTCGAGAATGGTGGAACATGGACCTTGACCAAGTTAGGCACATATCGCAGTTGAAGAGAAATATGAACTATGTAGGTCAGTTTAATGACGAAGGATGTTTTGGAGTTCACTCGTTTGGTGGAGTTCCTCCACTCGTTTGATGGACTTCCTCCGGATGATGTTGAGTTTCATCCTCGGCTCATTTGGTGCTATTTCTCCTCGACTCCTTTGATGGTCTTCCTCCACTCGTTTGGTGGAGTTTCTCCGACTGATGCATGAAGATTGGCCTGCAAATATAAAGCTATAAATGGTTATCGGAGGACCAGCCTAAGGCCGGTCAAACACCCTCCGATGCCAAAGTTAGACAAGTGTTCAAACATTATGATGATTAGAGAAGAATGATGCTTAAACATTTGGCATGGGGATTGTGTGATTGACAAAGAAATAAGCATAAGTTATGCATTTTGAAGGAAAGAAGGGAGAAAAGAGAGAAAATATTGAATTGTGGAGATGTGGTGTGTTGGGATGATTTTAGCCTTGGGGAGGCTTGTATTTATAGGAGAAAATGTTAGTGACACGGAAGGAAGGTGCGGACGTACTAGAGTCGGTGAAACCTCGAGGCATGTGTCGCAAATCCTTGAATCACTCTTAAGTTATGCCTAGGAGGTATGCTTGGAGTTGAAGCTCGAGGATTGTCTTGAGTCGAAGCTAGAGGCATGCATGGAGTCGAAGCTCGAGGCATGCATGGAGTCAAAGCTCGAGGCATGCTAAGAGTCAAAGCTCAAGGAATGCTTAGAGTCAAAGCTCGAGACATGCTTAGAGTCAAAGCTCGAAGCATGCTTAGAGTCCAAGCTCGAGGAATGCTTGGAGTCAAAGCTCGAGGAATGTTTGGAGTTAAAGCTTGAGGCATGCTTAGAGTCAAAGCTCGAGGTATTCCTGGAGTCAAAGCTCAAGGCATACTTGTTGTCAATGTTTGACCCATGGTGACATAGGCGAAAGATGTCGCATACCTACGACACTTTTCTCTTTGAATCACTCTTAGGTACGTTTAAGAGATATGCCTGATGGCGATTACAAGACATCTTAGAGAAAGTTTGTGCGTTGAGGCTTCTAGGTCTTGGAGGTCCTTGTGGCCTCACAGGCTTCTTGGTTAAGTCATGATACGCTCTAGTCCTACGTGGACTCTTTGGCGTTTCAATGCGCCTTACGTGGAATGCGTTGAAAAGTCAAGTTTTTTTTAGCTAACCAAATTATGACATCAACACTAACTTTTTCCCAGGATATGCTTCCTAGATGTAAGTTTTAGTCCATATATTAGTTGTAATTGGTTATTTTAATTTCCAAACAAGGAGCCTTGGAACCTTGTTTATCATTTGTTGGAAATTTTTGTTGGCCTTATTGGACTAGGGGCTAGTTTGGTATTGCTCCAACTTAAAAAAAACGGTTTTTGTTGCATCGTAAAAAATAATTAAATGTGAACTAAAATAGTTTTGTGTTTGGTAAATATTAGTTTTAAAAGTGTTGTTAAGACAAAATATAGTAATTTCTAGTGTTTTTAATTACACCAGCTTCTAAAAGCTATCTTGGAAAGCTGCTGCCAGTGACCTATATATATATATATATATATATATATATATTTAAAAGCAGATTTTCTTTAGGTTACCAAACGGTGCAAAATCTAAAATTTCAAATAGAAGCTGATTTTTTTAAAACTGAAATTGTACCAAACTAGGCCTAGGTATTGTTGCATGCAATTTGTGGGTTTAGGAAGAGCGGATTAAGCCACTGCAAAGGATCAATACAGTTCCCTTTATGCGTGTTTTCTTGTTCTTTTGTGGTTTACAGCTCTAATATTGGTTGCCATTATGTACTATTACTCCCAACCTGTGATCACCAAAAGATGGATGATGGCATTACTGTATCCTTCTTGCTTGAGAATCAAATTACTATTTGCAATTTTTTATTTATTTTATCTTTATTCTTTAATGTTGAAAATGGTGATGAACGTAATATGCTGGTTTTTCAGATATTGTGGTATATCACCAACTATATTAGCAGGTCGAATTGAACCTGTTCTTTTTGAAGCTCTCTATGTGAGTGACCACTTTCACTGTCCAGCCTATGAATCAGTGGACATGAATATTTATTTACTTTTCCTTTGATGTGTCTCATACTAAAATGATTTGTTGCAGGCATCACAACATGCGATTTTTCTCTTTGCCAAGATCCCTCAGATATGGCAGAATTTTTCTGTAAGTTAATGCCTGCTTTGTTTCCATATTGGAGGTTATTACCACTATGATCAAAGTTTCTGCTTTGCATATTGAATCTTTGCAATCAGGTGTTTGTGTGTACTCATCAAAGTTTCTGCTTGATTGTTATGTATTATTCTTCAGTTCACACATGTTTTGGTACTTTCTCATGTTTATTAACTATTTTTTGGGCAGAACAAGAGTACAGGGGAGCTCAGCTTCTTAACGAACTTCATGAACTTTGGAGGTTCCATGGGTACGTTCAAATTGTTAAAACAGCTATATGCTATGATATGTAAGATATGTATTTGGGGGAACTTACAGATATCTGAACGTCTTTAACAGTGAGAGTTTTCAGCAGCATCCAAGAACAAGCTCCAAAAAGTGGTATCCTAGACTCTTGGCTATTGTTAATTTGTTATTGAAGTAACTCTGATAAAATGTGTGAATAACTGAATAACAAAGGTAGTCTGTGCATGTAGATTTGAAATAGGTTTTGTCTGTAAATGGCCCCCTTTTGAATTGATAACTGGGCATTCAATTCAAGGTGACTAAAAATTTCTTCAAATAAAAAAACAAAACAAAAAAATTGCTCGGTTAGTCGCTCTGTAGATATGGCAAGTTGTTGAGTTCTCAGGTTCAAACAAATTTTAGTTCCATTAACTATAAAAAAGCAATTGGTCATGATATTATTTGCTACCTTTTTAAAATTAATAATCCTAAGTTATTCGGCTAGTGTGCTTCATTTGTCATGCCCCTTTTCCTGCAAGTTTGATGTTTATACATTTGTCTATTCATGTGCTCTCCTTAATTCCTTTGAAGTTCTGTTGGGCTCTGTACTCGGTGTTGCAACAAATTCCATCCTCCTGAGTCCGATACTCATACCAAAAGCCAAAGTCTCGTCCTGAGAAGGAGAAGAAAAAAGAGTAGAAGAATGATGCCCGCAGATATAAATAGCTTTGCTTAAGTAGGAAACAACAGTTGCAGCAAGCTGAGCTAGTGTGTTGTACCGGTGGTCACAACTAGTTCCCAGAAAGGAGACGACAATACTTATCTACTTGATACTCCCTACATATGAACCTTGGGTTTATTTTGCTTTTGCCGGACAGTGAAATGTTGGTGGGAAATTATGGCGGATTCCCCTTTACCTCTTTCTTTTTCAAAGTTGCATGTAGTTCCCTTTATGATTGTCTTAAAGTTTTACATGTCACACTGCTTTAGAATATTGGATGGTGTCTACTGTCTAGGCGTGCTTCAGTGTTGTATAAATGATAAACGTGAAGCTGAACCTCTTTTATCCAGAAAAAGGCAAAAAAGAGACGTTCATCATATTATAACATTTACTGGGCAATGCAGAATGCACCATTTCGATTCAAATCTTGGGGCCGCTTGCAAAATAGTTTGATGTTTGTTCCCGAAATAAGAATGAAGATTCTGGGTTCTCTTCAGAATCTTGCATCCTCTTTTTGCATCTCCGTACTGGCACGGTTGCATGGCATCCCATGCTTTTGACTATTTGAAATCCATACTCCGAAGGCTTCAATATCTTCTTTTCCTCGTTCTTTTTTGGAGGGAAACATATTCAAGTGTCTCCTTCCCCAAACAGTCAGTGATGGAATAAGAAATTACTTTGAAGACACTCTTGGGTTAATTACATCAAAGGAAACCTTGTCTCTCAACCGGAAAACATGTCACTTATACATGCTATGCTAACAACCCCCAAGTTACCTCAAGCAACCACCCAATTGTAACACCACAATTGTAGCCTTCAACTAATGAAGAAAATTCGATTATGGAACCTCAAAACTCTGTAATAGCCACGATGATGGAGCATTCAGATATACAGATTTCACAAAACCAGTGATAAAAACACAGGTGTGAAGATTGAATCGACAAAGGCAATGGACATCACACAGAATCCAATTCAAGTACATAAAGGTCAGAATCAAAATAAACAATACAGCAATAAAAGAACAATGAACAAGGAACGTTTTTTTTAGTCTGGTAGCTTCTGTTTGGTTTCGGCTCAATAAAACTAAAAGTTTCGACTTACCCACCTTCTCAGAGTGCAAGCCACAAGCGTTCTTCCGGAAAAAAGGCTTAATCTTGACTTAAAGGTCGCAGACCTCCCTGTACTGCTTGAAGCAATGTCAGGAAACACTGGTTGCGTGGCCAGCTGAAGTTCAATGGCAGGGTTATCTTGTGGCCCTCCATCACTGGCACTAGCATCTTGTGGAGGCTCACCGGTATCCAAATTCACAGCCAATGCAGGCCTCTTAGCTCTCAAAGAATCAGCACCCTCGGGTGTCACTAGCCTACACTTCTTAACCTTCACTTTCACCATATTCGGGCACCCACCGGCAAGTCCTTCAAGGCCAACATCAGACACAGGGCAACTCTTAATGCATAGCTTCTTCAATGCTCCACATTTCGCAGCAATGCACAAAAGCTCTGGATCACCCACTGTATCGCTCCCACACAATGCCAACCTCTCCAGATTGGGGCAATTCGTGGCCAACGTTTCCAAGCTCACTTTGGTCGGATTCACGCCGATAAGAACCAACTCCTGAAGGTTGGGGCAACTCTTGGCCACCGAAATCAAGCCTTCATCTCCCACACGATTCGACTTCCATCCATCAATGTGAAGCTTCCTCAACAGCTTGCAGCGTTCCGAGACCGAAATGAGACCTACATTTGTGCAGTCCGGGGTCTTGACAAGGTGTAGAATCTCCAGATCCAAGCAATTGGAGATTGCCGCCAGCGCAATGTCGCTAACCTGAAGCTTCTCCAAGTGGATTTCAACCATAGAAGTAACACGCTCCGCTATAACTTGAAGGAGCTTATCCCAATCTCCGCCGCACCGGTAAAGCTTCAGAGTCCTCAAATTCTTTGCGCCGATTATAAGCGGCCCAAAACACTGGCCATTGTAAAGCTCTTTAAGGCAAATTGTCCTGAGCGACGAGCCGGTAACGGCAGGCCCAATTGGCTCCACCGTAGTCCAGTCCGGCCCAATACCACGGAGCCGCTTCACCGATAACTCCTCCAGCGCCGAGCAATTATCCAGCACGGCGTTCATTCCTTTAGCTCCGAAAGTGCACGATCCACACGAGAGCTTCTTCAAACCTTTGCAGTTCTTCGCAAATGCCAGCATGCCTGCATCAGTCAACTCGCGACACGCGCGGAGCTTCAGGCGCGTGAGGTTCCGGCACCGCAGGGAAATGAGCGCCAGCGCCTCGTCGCCGATGCTGGTGGATCTGCGGTCGCATTTCAGCGCGAGCTTGGTGACGGCGTCGAACCGAGAGAAGATGGAAGCAATACTTGGCTGCAGATCCGCCTGCGCGTTGAGGGACAGACGGTGACGGCTCTGTCCCTCCACCGTGAGCCACCGCCGGCAGACTAAAGAGCATTGCTTCCGGTCGCCGGAGCCGAGGGACTGGAAAATGCAAGCAAGACACTCATCTGGTAGATCGGAGATATAGTCGGTTGCTAAATCGACAACCTCACCGGACTCCTCCGGAACTAGCATCGGAGATATCAACGCCGTTGCTTTGGACTTTGACCGATGGCTGTGATTGTTTTCACGGCGGCTTGAAACTGCTGCCGCCGAAGCTGACTGGCCCATCCACAGACCACTTATCCAAATACGCTTAACCTTTGCCACCTCACCACCGTGGAAAAACGGTTTCAAAACCAACCTCCTCCGGCTTCACTCTCTCTTGTTTGAAATCCGATTGCATTTGGACTTTTCTGTCAATATTTTTCTGGTTTAGCAAATGAAATAGTCACCTCCCACAATGGAGAAAGGAATCTGGAGCGGGCGTTTTCATGAGTATTGTACGCTCGGTGGTGTTGATGCTGGTTTAAAAGGTTTGATTGGTTGGAAATGGTCTAAGTCAGATTTATTTAAAGTTGAGTGTTGGACGGAGACAATTCAGGTGGGTCGTCTACAAGTCTTGGTTACAGTTCAAAGGTCACTGCATGCCGCTCTCTACGACTACGTATTTTCTAACCGAAGACATTATATAAAATATTTTTAATACACGGTCATGTATTTTAATGATAATGTGAACGATTGAGATTAGAGCATATAATATTGATGCATAAGTGATCAAACATATGAATTATTATGAATGACTAAAATTATGTCGTGTACATACACGGTCGTACATACAAAAAGTTCTTTTCTTCACAAGAAAAATAATAATAAGTTAGATCTTATTAGTATTCTCATGCATTTTGTGGATTTTTTATAAATTATTTTTGTAATGATTGTTTTTAATTCTTAACTCTAGGTATTAAATTACTGCTTTATTAAAAGACTAAATACTAAGTAAACCACTTGTAATCAAGGGACATGAAGGATTGCATGAGTCATAACCGTCAAATTTGAATATTTAATATGTATTAACATTCATTTAAAAATAGCATGTATGGTGTGTATACTACTTGTACAAGTATAAATGTGGAGATGATCAAAAATATGTGTAGTATAATAGTAGTTTGGATCTGGTTGTATGACAGATTTGAAGTTCATCTTGCCCTAAGAGTATTTGGGCTATGACATGTGGGATCTAGAGACCAGAAAATTACTGGGGTGATGGAGAGAATTTGAGGATATTAAACTCGGTCTCCAACAATATGTTGGGGGTCATTTTGATCAGAGGCTACTAGAATTCATTGATGTTGCTTAATCTCCTCTATTTACCACTCTGAGTTCAAGGACCGGGCCCCAAGCTTTAAGAAACTCTGTGCATGTTTTCTTCAAGTCTCGCTGTAGTGAATAACTTGCTGCAATAGCTTGTTTTTATGATATGTTAGCAGTAACTTAGCATGATGAAGAGCAAATACACAAAAAGCTTGCATGCCATGTGGTGTGAGAGCTAGAAGCACATGAATTGCAAAAGATGAGAGACTTGCTACATCTAAGGGTTTGCTGGTGTAATCTACTACAGTGAAGGAATAAAGGTATGATGGCGTTTGATGGGTTTAGGGGTTGTAGGTCAGGGAAGTTTGGTATGTTGCTTGAGACATGGTTGTTGGATGCATAGGTTGAGTTTAGTGAGAACTGTGGCTTGGAAGTTGTTGTTTGCATCAACTAAAGACCTTTATTTATAGTGTGGAAGAGGTACAAGTGAAAGAGACAAGACTGCTGGAAAACAAAGAAAGTCATGTGGTGAGTTCAAATATCTAAATTATAGCAATGACCACAAGACTAAGAGGTAATGTTTAGGTTTGTATGTGTGAAGTACAAAAACGGAGTAGTGGACCTAAGGAATAGTTGTTGTGGAGTTGAATTGCTAAGGAAGTTAGAAAAATATGATTATCTCATTAGGATGAGTTGCTTGTCACTTTTGGAGAGAGGACTAGCTTGTGCAAGTGGATTGAGAATATATAATCAATAGAATAAATTGACTGAGGCATTGTATACGGCGTACCAGATGAGAAATGGTTACAGGTAAAAGTAAGACTAATGTGATTTGTGCTTGACATAAAAGAAGATGATTTACTGCGGGGTAAGAGCAGATAATATAATTTGTGTGGTTGGAAAAGCTATTGGCATTAAAGTTAGGGTAGATGATTATATCTAGGCTAGTGGGTTGTATTCTCTCATCTTTGCATGCACATGTAAAGATTTACATTACTGGGCGGTATGGGCCTGAGTTTCGGTCTCAAATCCGAAACCGTCAACAATCTAAAATCTAGAATGAACTTCATGTATTTTTGTTACCTTCCACACCACATCCAAACTTGTACGTCCCAAAAGCATAGTAGTTACTTGAGTCCATGTGCGTGGCATGAAAATTCAAATAAATACTTAACTTTTATATTTTTTACGTAATTTGTATGTATATTTCCTTATTAAGTTTGAAATATTTATTTAACATGAATTGCACGAAGTTGCGAACTTGTAATAATTGATGATAAAAAAAACTACATACAGCATATCTGTTTTTTCTTTTTGAAGAACAACATATACCTTATCTTACAATCACACAACATATAATTCATTTTGGGCGACAATTAAATTGACCTAACACTTTAACTATTGAACAAATGATATTCCGACAAATATCACATAGTGTGTAACCAAAAAAATATCACATCAAGTGAATTATATACTTAACACCATCAAACCGTCATTATTGATCTTAAAAATAATAAGTTGAACATATGGATTTTTTCAAACAACGCTAAACTCTAAAACGTCGTGCAAGTATCATTTCTCAAGCATTACATATATCGTGAAAACTGCATCATTTACCTTATAAGTTAGGCAGTTAGCCACGTCGTTCTACGAATGGTTTGGGTTTTTGGCGACGTCTAAGCTTACCAGCAGGCGTCTGTGGCACACGTCTAGCTCTCTCTCTCATTCGATCGTGCCAGAAACGTGCAAGAGCAACACATTGATGTTTGAGTGTCACTGTGCCTCAACACGGCCGACGTCATGTTATGGGGTGCAAGATGGCTGAGGTGGCTAGGAAGGATCAGGTCGTCAAAATCCTTTGCCTGGGTCATGGGTCTAACCCAGATTAGGGGTGAGAACGGTTTGAAACGATCCAGTTTATGGCCCAAACCGGAGTTAAAATTCAGTCTGGTCCGGTTTTTTACTTTTAGTCGTATCAAACCGTGAACCAAACCACATTTACGGTTTCTGTCCGGTTTCAGTTTTTTCAATTTTTTTTAAATATAGTCTCTTGTAAAATATTAATAAATTAATCGACTTTATTTTTTTAGTTCTGTAAAGCCACAAACGTATCAAATATCTTACAAAAAAACACAAACCAAACTTTTTATAAAAAAAACCTACAAAAACCAAATACTAACTATATAAAAAGTAAAAACACAATAAAAAACTAAAAATAGTTTAAAGTCTATAGTTAAAGTCCAAATATATTAAACACAATATAAAGTTTATACATCAAACCACATAATCTAGTAGTCCTTAATTTCAAAGCCTCACGTAATTCGGGTAACGTCTCAGTGCCGATAGTAGCGGCCACATCTTATTTCATTATGTTTTTGAGGTTTTCAGTTCTATGTAGAGTTGGTTTTTAAAGTTGTGCATTTACTTAAAACATAGTAAACAAGTTATACAACATTAGTAGACATGTTGTGATTCCGATGATCCAAATTCACAAACAAAAATTCGAACGTCCGATATGATCATTATGTAGAATTATGTCTATGAAAAAAATTCAACTTGATCCGACAACATTAAGTGCTCCATGGAGACAGTCAACCTTAATCTTATAACCAATTAACACACGAAAACGCCCATATTGAAATAAATTTGGAATAAATATTCTTAAAAATATATCAAATTCTTCTTGAGAGAGTGAGGGAGAGAGAATGAGGAGGATTTGGAGTGAGTGGAGTCAGAGACACTAGGCTTAAGGTTCTTTTTTGCAATAAAACGATGTCGTTTTTGTTAGTTTGAACGGTCCGATTCGGTTTTTAAGGGGGTAAAACAGGAGACCTGACCATATTGATCTGGTTCAGTCCGATTTTTTCGGTCTAATTTTTAGCGGTTAATGTTCGATTTTCATTTTGATTTTTTCGATTTTCAGTTTTGAAGTCTCAGTCCTAACCCAGATGATGTCCCCGGTGTAACCGAGGATGAAAGACTTTCATAGGTGAGAGCGTTTTTTCTAGTCATGCCCGTGGGTCTTGCTTTTGGGGGTAAGGGTTGACTTGCTCTCATGTCAATTGTCAGTATATCACGATACTAAACCCTCAGGAAAGAGAGAACTAATATTACTTTATTTTGGTGTTTTTTCTGTACAATTTCGAATGGGTACACTCGAGCCCGTTGTAAATATTTGGGCCTAGCATAGCGTCCTGGACCTAGGTTTGCAAATGAACTGGGCCTTTAGAGATATATATATAACAATTTTCAGATGCGGATGTGTGATTTTGCCCCATTTTTTTATTTTAGTTTCTAATCTTTACCGTTTAATATCTAGGTATATATGTATAGATTATTTCTGAAAAATTTCATCTCATTTGGTGATCGTTAAGACATTCAAATCTGTAATTTACCATGAAAAAAACTGACGGTTCCTGAACTGTTTAACCGGAACCATCAGTTTTCTTCATGGTAAATCACAAATTTGAATGTCTTAACGATCACCAAATGAGATAAAATTTTACAGAGATACTCTATACATATATACATAGATATTGAACGGTTAAGATCTGAAATTAAGATTGAAAAGTGAGGCAAAATCATACATTCGCACCAAACCCTTCGGTGCGAACGTCCACCTGAACAGGACTAAAGCTTGGAGAAGATGAAGATGAGAGAGCAAAATGAAGCTGAAGAAAATATTGAATTGTATTGATCACAGAATATTCAAAATTACTTAAAAGATAAACCTCTACAGACATATATAGAGCTCAGCTCTTATTACATAGAAGGGAAATATCCATGTCACCACCGCAACACGTGACAGCTGGCAACACTACTAAACATCATTAAGTCCTGATTATCATTTCGTTAACACTCCCCCTCAATCGCAGTAGGGGTTACCAAACTGAGATTGAAAAATGTATTGAATACTGTGCTGAACATTCTTTTACCAAAAGGAATTTATGTTGCTACTATCAAGAACTGGCACACAAGATTTGCAACAATGAGGATATCTGGTCTTGAAGAACTCAAGTCTTGGAAAACATCGACAATGCATCTTAACAAGGAAAGATCACTGAGAAGAGTACCATGGCTATCTTCAATCTTGAGCACTTGAAGATGTAACATGAAAGGAAATATGCAAGATCTTGATATATCTATACCAGTTCCATAAGCTAACTCATTTGCATGTTTTTTCTGGACAGATGAACATACCATTGTGTTTGTATGTAATCAATTGATTCATCTTTTGTGGAGCAACACAGAAGAAAGCACACAGATCTTGACACATCTTTTTGTCAAATCCATCTTTGGTTCTGGCTAGCACGACATGTTCTTTAGATGCTTGATCTTGAGCAGATTGATATGCTTCACCAAATTGAAATGTTTGATCTTGAGCAAAATGAAGTTCACAAGAAAATGACAACTGTGTTCTGAACAGAAAACTGCAGACTAATACTGCAATTCATTCAACATGACCAACAGCAGCTTGAAATTGATTAGGTTCGACGACATCAACAATATCTAGAACAGAAATCAAACCACTGAAAAGGGATAACTCATCAAGAACATTCTGTTGAGCAGGATCAATGACAAACTGCAGTTTTTGACATAGAACAGGAGAACTCAATGTTGAAGCATCATCTGACGTATAGAACTCAGCGGCTAAGCTTAGAGATGATGAAGATGTGGGTAAATCAGGAGAAATAAATCCCTCATTGGTAATGATAATTATGATATCAGTAGTCACCAGACTCGCTACTGCCACTAGAATCACTTCTACTCCCAACAGTACAATTAGAACCACTGCCACCTTCAACAATATTACCATCAACAACAATGTTTCCCATATAACCATTATCACCTATAGAATCATTACCAACAATACTTTTAGAACCACTGCCACCTGCAAAAATATCACCACAAACAGCATTGTTTCCTATATCACCAACATTGTTTCTCATATCACCATTATCACCTTCCTCCACACTAACAACAGAACCAATATCAACTATGAGATAGGGATCTAAGCAATAATGATCAATCTGTGCGTGCATTTTGTTTCTGACCATCCATGTACATAAATGTTTCATCATGAACCGACGTAATCAGAAAATTTGCTCCAGCAACAGGGATGCCCATTTTATCTTTCTTGAGGACAAACCTCAAGCTTATCTTTAAAGAGATCTGGAAACTTGTTTGTCTCACCACCTTGACCTTTACTGCCGTTAGAAACTTGATCAACATATTGAATTTCACCATAACTCCCAGAGCTAGAGTTATCTTTACCAACAAAACAAACACCATCAATATTATCTCCACAAGAAGCAACACTTCCATAACTATCACTGGAACAAGTATTTATCGCATTTTGTTCTACCCCATTAACAACTGCAGTCTGTTCTCCCCCATCAATCACAACAGGAGATACTCCAATGTGGGTGCCAAGTGAATCACACAGCTGAACAGATCGGAAGAACTTGAAAGTGATCTGAACTAGTATGAGGAGAACTAGTACATGTAGGTTGATACTGTGAAGAAGACAAAAAACCATTCAAGCAGCCTTTACCATTATCAGACATGTTGCCATTATCATTCAGACACCTCTGAGACACATTCTTCTTAGTTCTTGTTGCATACAAGGATGGTACTATATTGAAAATTGCCCTATTCGCAATATCTCTTTCAGCAGTAAGTAATAGGATCCTGAATTCTGCTATAGAAACCGAAGATTCTCTAGCCCGAATAATTGCTTTCATGAGATTGAAATCTGCAGGCAAACCATTAAGTATAACCACAACAATGTCATCATCTTCCATCCTTACTCCTAATGCAGCCAATTGATTCCTTGCACATGTGACTTTCATCAAATATTTTTCAATAGAATCCATTCCCTTTGTAATTGTATACAAATCAGTTTTCAATTGCATGACATGTGATCTTGAAGTTGTGGCATATCTGTCATTCAACCTCACCCATGCTTCTCTTGAGGTCTTGCTGCCCACCACATAATCCATTATGTCATAAGAGAGTGTGGCAATCAGAAGACTTAATATGGCCTTGTCAGTCCTCTTCCACTCTTTATACGTTGAAGCGATCTCATTTGTTACTCCCTCATCATTATAGATCACATACTTTGTAGGACAAAGAGTGTTGCCATCAATATAACCAAAGAGGTCCTGACTCTCCAAAAGGGTTTGAAACTGGTAGCTCCAAGTTATGAAGTTATTATCATCTAATATTCTGGTCATCAAACTTAACAACCGATAAATCTGATATGAAGTTTGAGAAGTGGCCATTTCTACCCTTGACAAGAGTTTGCTGTCAACAATATGAATCAATGGAACTCCAACACACTTATCACAGCCTTTTGTTTATTTTCCAATACCACTAAACAACATCAAGAAGCTTTCTCTCTAAATCACCGTATGCCTTACAACATGGCTCACTTGTATTAGTCTTTGCTTTGAAACATCACCAATTATCAAAACCTCTACTAACTATTCTAAAAAGTTTCAATGCTTCTTAGATCAATTCAGCACCAACACAAGAATAGTGTAGATACTCCAAAATCAGAATAATGTCTGGCCCCTTCAACTTGATGAATCAGAAACTCAGTCTTCATAAACCGATCCAAAATCAAATTTGTACAGGACAACCGCTAGAAGCAAACGCTTAGTCTAAACAAAACACGATCTAATATGAACACTCAAATGCACACTCGGTGTTCAATAAAACGGTCAAACCAATAACAAAACTTCAAAGGACTGAATCGTATAGAAAGAAGTCAAGACCAAGAGTAATATCTGACCATACTGTAGAGCTCAATGCATAGCGAGTGATGATTTCTCCCGACGAAGCTGCTTGAAGAGACTTGAATGCACTCATAATCCATGACAGAAACGCAAGATTCAGATGAGATCGAATTTGGGGGTTAGTGTTTGAAATTGGGGACAAATCAAATATCTATGAAAACTGGATAAAAGCGGAAGCGACTACAAGCATGAATAGGTCCACAGAATCAAGAGCCAAAAATGGTTTATCTATATATATACAGACCTGCACACCTCCTTTACAGATAAAGCATGAATCCGGATAACTATTTCTCAAATTTCAAAAACAATCCAAAAAATGTTATCCGGATTTGTTCAAACTTTGTAACCGAGCCTTATTTTGTGCCTATGCCCGCTTGATACCATAATCATACCAAAATTTTAAATGCTGAATTTTAAATCTTAAATCCAGCAAATTAAATTTATTTTTCATGGCATATCAAATCAACAACCACACCATCATTCCACCATATCACAAACTAAATTTATATGCAAACTCAAAATGCTCGCTCTATGGATATTTCGGTCATAGCAAACAACAGTGTTATGAAACAATTGGATACCCAAATTGGTGGGATTTCACCAAGACACTCCGAAAGTAGACTTGTAAATGAACCAGACCTTATCCAGACCCGCTCTAGATCCGTGGTTTTTAAAGGGTTTAGATCGAAAATTTGACTCATTGATCCGTTAAGGACTCGGATCCGTTTAAAAATAATTAAATAATATTTTATATAAATATAACATTATTAATAAATATTAAATAATATGATAATTATCTAGATAATCTAAACATTCATTTCTAAATTGCTTCTAAAATATGATTTGATGAAGTTGAAGGTTGTTAATGCCTATATATTTATGCTAAAAAACATTGGAGGTCAAATATTAGACATGCAATTCAACTTTTGAAGGAAAATTTATTTTCTTATAAAATTTCATTGATATTTTATAATAAAACTATGAAATTATTATTAAAATTTGATATATTTATTATTATAAACGGATCGGATTGACGGGTCAGGTATCCATTAACCGCCCGGATCTGGATTTGGATCGAGCTATTAAAGATCCGGCGGGTAATGGGTTGGATCCGGATCTAAAGTTTCTATTACGGATCCGTATCCGGATCTAGGTGGATCTTGTCCAGATCCGATCCATTTACAGGTCTACCCGAAAGAATCAAGCAAAAGTTGTCATAACCACTACAGAGGAAGAACAATCGTTCAATGCTTCCAATATCGTACAATTAGGTATGAACGGTAAAATATCTATGAATAGTTCTTGGATTATTGATAGTGGAGTAAGTGATCACATGACTAATGATTATACCCTCTTGCAAAAATTACAATCTTCCTCTCAAAATAGTGTTTCTACCGCCGATGGTACTCCAACTCCGGTTACTGGAGAAGATTATGTTGTCCTATCATACACGTTAACTCTTGATTCTGTATTAGTTGTCTCTTCTTGATTCGAGAAGTACAAAATGTGTACCAGCTGAAAGATACGCTCTTAATGCTAACTATTTGATGTTAACAGATTGCGGTGAATCCTTGAGTTATGATGAGGCAATGCAACATGAAGATTCTGCTAAGTGGGATGGTTCTATGCAAGATGAGATGGACTCTCTCATGTCCAATAATACTTGTGTGTTAGCAAAGCTATCGACATGTAAGAAAGCATTGGATAACAAATGGATTAACAAGATTAAGTAAGAAGTTGTTGAAAGCAAACGTTACAAGGAAAGACTCGTTGTGAAAGGTTTCCAACAAAGGGAGAGAATCGACTTTGATGAGATATTTTCGTCGGTTGTGAAAAATACCAAAATTCGGGTGGTGCTTGGTTTAGTGGAAACTGGGGGTTTGTATTTAGAGCAGCTAGACATCAAGACTGCTTTCCTTCATGGGGATTTGAAGGAGGTCATATACATGAAGCAAGCACAAGGGTTTATAGCACCTGGAGATGAGGACTTGGTATGCAAATTGCAAAAGAGCTTGTATGGCTTAATACAGGCCCCAAGGCAGTGGTACAAGAAGTTTGATGCGTTCATGTGTGGAAGTGGCTACATTTACTATATGTGGATGATATGTTGATAGCTGAGACAAATTTCAAAGAGATTGAGAAGTTGAAGAGTGAGATGTCAAGCCACTTCACGATAAAGGATGTGGGTGAGGCAAAGAAAATCTAAGGTATAAAGATTATTTGTGATAAAGTGGTTGGTACTCTGAAGCTTTCACAAGCAGAGTATGTTGAGAATGTGCTAGGGCGGTTCAATATGGATGGATCAAAGCATGTAGAAACACCGTTGGGGTGTCACTTTAGATTGTCGAATGAACAATCACCTAAGAGCGAAAAAGAAAAAGAATATATGAAAAAATGAATCTTATGTGTCGACAGTTGGATGGTTAATGTATGTTATGGTGTGTAACAAACCTGATATTATCATGTAGTGGGGTTGTGAGTAGGTACATAAGTAATCCAGAGAAACACTGGGAGGTTGTGAAGTGGATCATGAGGTATCTTCGGGGTACTACTGATATGTCTCTTTGTTTCAAGAGAGATAATACTAAACTACAAGGGTATATGGATGCAGACTTGATAGGATGTAATGATACTTATCAGAGTACTACTGGTTATACCGTGGGTAATGCTACAATATCTTGGTTCTCAAATTTGCAAGAGCATGTGATATTGTCTACAACTGAGTCAGAGTATGTAGCAGTCTCGGAGGGTGGCAAGGAGATGGTGTGGCTAAAAGGTCTATTGGATGAATTGGGCAACGAGCTAAAAAATTATGTTTTGCACTATAATAGTCAAATGTAATTCACCTGGTAAAGAACTCTGTGTTTCATTCAAGAACTAAACAGATTTGTATGAGGTATATCTACGTACGAGAACTTATGGAGAATGAAGTGTTATAATTGTTAAAGATTCAAGGAAGTGAAAATCATGCTGATATGTTCACTAAGCCTGTTCCAGTAGGAAAACTAAAGCTATGTTTGACTTCAATTGGTCTCCAAAAATAAAAGAAGGAGATGCTGGATATGATTGTGGATTTTTGTGTTGCTATGATTCAAGAGTATTGAAGAATGATGACTACAAGGGTAATCAGTTTCAAGTGGAAGATTATTGGGTTTGTGAATCTGATTCCACCAAGAATAAAGATTGTGTTTTACCAAATCTTACTTGGTAATGATTTCTTATGTCTATTGGGAATAAGTTTTCAATGTGTTAAAAGTTTCAGGTTAGATATCTATAAATAGGGGCATATGATGCAGTAGTTGGTTTGGTTACATAGAGCAATCATCCAATATCGTGGTTAGGAGCAATTGAGATCTTAAGAGTTGGTGATAACGTGTTGTGAGAGATCTTGTATCATTGTTCTTGTATTCTTGTTAAACTATAGTAAAACCTAATAGCCTGAGGACGTAGGCAAAGTTTTTAGCTGAACCTCGTAAGCAACTTGTTTGTTCTTATTAGTTATTTTTCAATCATTTATCGACACTGTTTCGCATTTGTCTACTTCTCTAAAAAGAGTTCTAAGTCAAATTCCTAACAGAAAATGCATCTTTATAGTCTCTTTTTCTTTTACCATAACCAATAAACTCAACTCTTTTATCTTTGAAGAAATCAGAAACCCAGTATTGTCAATGATCCAAAGCTCACTATTGACCTATTCAGAGACTCAGAGAGTACTACAAGATGCAGATTATTGGGATTCTTTTTATCTGATTTTTGGCGGATTTATTTTTAAACCCTTTTGCTTTCTCTAAAATCTTTAATAGTCACCGAACACTCTTTGTATTGTTGGCATCAAGAACATTCTTTGTATTGTAGGTAGCAATGTGCCACGATTCCGAATGCTAGGCTGGTTCTGCAAATAACCACGAAAAACAATCTTTTAAAATCCATAATAAGTTTTAAATTTTCCAAAAACTAATAAAATAATTCATATTTATATTTGTTTAATGTTTAGGGAGAGTAAAGACTTCTTGATGGGTTGCCAGAAACGACTACGATTAATTAGGTAATGTCTTGTAGTCAAGTCCCGTACTCAGACGCAGTGCACTTTTGTATTCCAGAAAAAAAAAAGTTGGGAAGCAAATTTCTTTTTTGTTTTTTCTCATTTTCGTGTGTGACAACCCAGCAAAAATGAAGCTACTCCCGTCATAGCGCGCCAAACCAATAAAACCCTCCCTCCCTCTAAAAATAAAAATAGCCCCAAAAATATTAAATGCGATTTGAAATTAATTAAGATCCTCTCTAGCTCTCAACCAGCATGAAAGCATTGTTTATGGGAGAGTGAATCTAACGGCCGAGGGAATCCGATGACTTGCATGTGAGCCGCTGATTGGATTGACTAGCATCCGAAAAACAATATCGGCACGTGTCAAACCGCTGTGCTGCATGGCCCATTATACCAGGCTACGATTAGGCACTCCAGCTTCCCTTAAAAAAAATCATGAGATACGAGTCCCCAGAAAAACCAAATAAAACGCTTCTCTTCTTCTACTCCACTCCTCTCTCTCTGTCTCTGCTTGTCCATCAGAGACAGATTTTGGTGTGACTGAGTGAAAAGAAAGGAAGACAGAAGCCTAGAGAGGGAAGAGGCTGATTCTTTGAGGGCACTGTTCTCCCAATGTTGTGTTCATGTCCTCAAAGCAGCCTATAATGAAGAAATGAACCCAGAACCAAACCTCTTCTTCCATGAAGAAGATGGATCAGCCATTTCTGTTGGACGCTCTGTTCTGCTCCGAGCAGCATTTGGATGAGGAGGTGGGGGAGGAGGTGTTGGACTATTTCCCGGAGGCAGAGGAGTTTGTAGAAGATAGTTCTTTTTATAGCAACACTACCTCTACATCTTTTAAGCGGACACTTATTACTACCCCAATCTTGCTAGAGCAAGACTTGTTCTGGGACGATGAGGAACTTGCTTCTTTGTTCGCGAAAGAGAAAATGAATCAGGATCGGAAAATCAAGAATCCAAGCGAGTCTTTGGCCGGGGCTCGTAAGGAGGCCGTGGATTGGATGCTGAGGGTCAACACCCACTACTCTTTCTCTGCTCTCACAGCGGTTATGGCTGTTGATTACCTCGATAGGTTTTTCTTCAGCTTCCAGTTTCAGACTGAGAAGCCATGGATGACACATCTCGCTGCCGTGGCTTGTCTCTCTGTGGCTGCCAAGGTGCAGGAGACCGAAGTCCCCTTATTACAAGACCTCCAAGTATGTTATGTTCTTTAATGCTTGATGACACTAGTCTCTTTTATGTCCTCGTTTGGGTTCTCATTTCTCAATCAATTCGGCTTTGTTTAATTTCTTATCGTTTAGGTGGAGGACAGTAAGTATGTGTTCAAAGCAAAAACGATCAGCAGGATGGAGATTTTGGTTCTCTCGACTCTTGATTGGAAGATGAATCCAGTGACCCCAATTTCGTTTCTTGATTACTTGACAAGGAGGCTTGGTTTGAAAGACTATCTCTGCTGGGAATTTCTCAAGAGATGTGAGCTGATCCTTGTCAATCTCATCTCAGGTAATGAACCCCATCCTTCTCATCCAAATCCGGTCTCCTTATCCTCGTTGATAAATTTGATGCCTTTGCTCCAACCGTAGCACTATTAAACAAAGATAATTTCCAAGCCTTTATTAAAACTTGGCCTTATTATCTGCAGATTCTAGATTCTTGTCTTTCCTTCCATCTGTAGCTGCTACTGCCACAATGCTGCACGTTGTCAAAAACATTGAGCCTTGTCTTCAAGTTGAATATGAAAACCAGCTCTTGAGTATTCTGGAAATCGACAAGGTCAGTTAAATTCTTACCCTTTTTACCTTGATTCACACTACATTGTTTGTAAATGTGTAAATTATTACGATCAAAGCCCTGAAAACTCTTGATTTGAATTTGAATTTGAAACAGGGTCTGGTGGATGATTGCTCTAAGCTCATCATGGAATTGCCATCATCATGGTTGAGAAACAAGCGCAAGTTTGGTTCAATTCCTGGGAGCCCAAATGGAGTCATTGACATCTCATTCAGCTCGGACAGCTCAAATGACTCATGGGCGGCGGCCTCATCGGTCTCGTCCTCACCGGAGCCTCTGTCCAAGAAAAACAGAGCTCTGGAAAAGCAGCTTCCCTAATTGGTTCCCCCCGTTCTAAGGAACACTGTCTAACAATAAACTTTATGGTACTAATTAAATTTGTTTATTAAGTTAGTTGTTAAATTGCCAACCATCTACATTAAATTTCCATCTTAATATCTAGAAGCGATCCATAAGATAGATCACCATCTCTGGTTTGCAATGTGGTGATCCGATTGCGGATAGTGATCGGATATGAAATTAGGAAACGGAGACGGTTGGCATTTTATCGGGAGGAAATTTCATCGAGAACAATCATCCAACATTATAGTAATAAAGTGTACTTGCATCAGCAGAGACAACATATTATCTTTACCCTTTTGCATCCATTGCATGCTGCATCCTTTTGAAGTAACAAACAAGAAAACGCCGAGCATTGTCTGTAATTTTCCTCACTCGGTTACACATTGTAGAAACTTTCTAGAAACGAATCCAAAACAGTGTTCAAAACCTAGTAGAGTCTGATTTCTTGAGAAGTAAACTATGGGGTGCTTAACCCTTATTTGCTTCAGCCAAAAAAAGTAAACTATGGGTGGAATGGTTTCGTTCATGTGAGAAGAGCAACGTGTTGTCGGCCACTGGTGATTTTGGTGTTTGTTAAGATTGCGACCTGTGAGACTTACTGTTACTATTGCTCGGAGGTTTGACCTCGAAGGAAGAGAGCTCTCGGGTTTGAAGGACTAGGGAAGTTTTCAAACGCTAATGACTATTTGAAAAGGGAAAATGACCTACAGATGTAAGCCACCCAACTCTTAACAACGTCCATTACCCTCCACCTACATTGAGCTCCGTCATTTCCCAATTTCCTTGCTGGAATTAGGGTTGTGAACAATGTGAAGAGTATTCAATATTTCCTAGAGTTCTCTTCGTAGAGTTGATGCATTTGGTAGTTAAATTTATGATTAAGAG
This sequence comes from Comarum palustre, assembly GCA_951800085.1. Classification (NCBI taxonomy): domain Eukaryota; kingdom Viridiplantae; phylum Streptophyta; class Magnoliopsida; order Rosales; family Rosaceae; genus Comarum; species Comarum palustre. The sequence continues at coordinate 16,049,501 of OX637589.1, forward strand.
AGCTAATGTGATATGGAAATGGGGCATGCAACCAGTTATAGTATCCCCCGCCAAAAAGGCCTCAACTAGTGTTACGACTAATGAAGAAAGGCCTTTGCACATGGAAAATCAATGCTCACATATGGTATGTAAATGAAAGTAATAGCTTCATGTTAACCTCTAAGTGAGGATTTTCTTCAATGAAATTAATCAGTGTCAGCTAGGTTCTAGGTTGGGTAAACTGAGTATTATTGTAAGAATTACTAGTGTACGTGTGTGCGATTCTTTATATATAGGTGATATTTGGTTGCGATAATGAAGTCGGTTACATTATTTCATATACCAAACTCTTTAATTGAGCAATCCATCTCTTTCTAGCATGCAAATGACAGCAATCAAACCCTTTGGATTGTCGATTTGCCACTAGTATTAGCAACCAATTTGGAGACATTGGACGATTGGAAATTGGAACGACCTCATTACATGATTACATACAACAAGGGTCATAAAGCATATGGTATATAGTAGTTGAGAAATCACGAAAGGACCACCCACAAGATGCAATCCATGTGCTTTTTCTACTCGGCTTCTCCCTCTTTGAAAAAATGCGTGCTGTACTGCTGGTTTCGTTTGAGCTCGAGAGAGAGAGAGATTGAAATATAAATGTCATATGCAAAATTTATGAGGCATGTTTAATTCTTCGTCTAATCGATCTCTAAGAATGAATGCCGCAGATCGAAGAAAGTTTCTCAGACCTTGAGATCGATCATCTCCAATTAACCTCTACTGGGGTGGTAACTTCCCAAAGAGATTAACCGGAATTTACTCGAGATTAAGCTAATTTGTTTTTGTTTAATTAGTTATTTGACTATTTGGTTGAAGTGCCACATGAAATTATCCTATGCATGCAGAACTTTGAGGGTTGTTCAAATGTTCATGCAATCGATCTTTAAAAATGAGTGCTGCAGATCGAATATTCAGACCTTGAGATGGAGATTACGAGAGATTAAGAAAATTAGGGGATTTAGGGAAGAGATAAACAAAACACAATTGGGGGCAAAACTAAAAAAAGAGAGAGAATTAAGAAAAGGGTAAAGGTGAGGCAATGGTAGAGATCGGGGAACAATATCTTTTGATTATGTTTGACATGTCTTTGTTACAATTCATACTTTGGTTGCTTTTGGGGGATAGACTGTAGGCTGAGTAGTGTTACAAATTATTTCGACCTCGAAATAAAAAAGATAAAGTGAGAAAGACAATGATAAGATATGGATTGTTCATATATTGTTGATGGAGACCTGAGAGAGAGGAGAGAGCTTGAAACATAACAATGGATTCCAACGTTTTATCCTCCATCCTCTTTATATCTCTTTATAAATTCCTCCCTTTAATCTCTTCCAACCTCTCATCCCTTAAATTACCATTTATCATTTGGTTTCTTGCAATCTTACCCTAATAATGACCTCAACAAACTCAGACGTTTTACCACTCTCAATCTTACCCAAGTATCTAAATAGGTTGTGGTTTTTAATTTCCACCAACATTTTTTTTAAAATATAACCATAGGTTTTCATTAATAGACACAAGTAAGAATGACATCAGATAAAAATTATGACAAAGAAGACAATCAAACACTATTACATTGAAACCTTACGCTCATTCTAAATCTGAAGATCACACGATCCCGCTAACGCGATCTGGACAATCCACTCTTATCCAAAATGAACTGTCACCGCCACCTGCTCGATCACCCTTCTAGAAAATCCCTAGCAGAGAGGGGTCAACAATTTATTGCACAAACAAAATAAAAGTATAGACAAAAACAAAACCTATGCTCATTGAGAAAAATATTGATGCTAGGCAATTATTCGGAAATAAAACAACTAAAAATTAAAATTTCTCCTTGCCCTTCAGTGAAAGGGTAGTAGATGCACGCTGATAAACACAACCAAGCGTCGGAGGCATCTCAGTATTTACCCATTGCTTCTTGTTTTATTCTTCCAAGAGGACGTCCAGGTTTCCTTTTGCATGACATCATTGCATCAGTTGTCCCAGCAGATGATTTCATAACATGTTTGTCAGAAACTGGACCTTAAAGAAGAAGCTCATTTTCCAACCCATACCCAGCCTCAACAGCAAGAGGCCCAACTTGAAACAGAGGCCCAGTCTCAGCAGCAAGAGGAGACCCAACCTGAAACAACAGTCCAGCCGATGACCCAATCAGCGGCGCACTCAGGTTTTCTAATCCAGGATTTGCCGCTGAAATTTCTGGAAGACTTACGTCAATCGCTGTCTCCTCCTTGCGCGCCTCCGCTCTCACATCTCCGTCGATCACCAGAGAGCTGCTTTCCAGATTCATATTCGATGTCAGATCCACCGATGAATCGGGAACCGCCGCTGCCAACATTCATATCAACTTCAATTGGTTGAAAGAATTGGTGATGCTAGCTTGATACATTGTTCTATTATTGTAACACGTACACGATCAAATAAGGCGAGCTTAATTTGGTGGTCGATGTTTTAGTAGGGTTTAATGAGTTTCTAAAATGAGCAGCGTCATGCTCTATATATAGAACAGTTGTGGCCGACAACCGAATTTCTATAATTTTGTCTAACGATCGCTCTCTCTGAAATTCGTGGACAACTCACAATTGAGAGATGCACCGGAGCGGGATGATATCAGCTGTCCCAACTAACCCTGTGCCAAATCTGTCCCTTGCTTGTATGTGTGACATCTGTCTTTCTCAACTAACATCTTTAAACTCCGTCAAGTACTAATTCTTTTATTGAAAAATTAGAAAAATGTATAAAAAAATATCACGTCAGGAACCAAGATGGACTCGAGTGCAAACACTGTCTGACTATTCATGTTGCCGGGGCTTTTAAGATAGAAAATCTAAGTTTTATCATATTGAATATTTTAAAAGAATACAGAGACTATTGATGTAGTTATCTACTGATAAAAAATATTTTTAATGGGTTTCATACGAGGCGCGTCATCAAAAAAATGACGCCGTGACGAAAAATGACTTAGACATTTTTTTGATATTAAAAATGAAGTTTAGGTACTACATTGATAGTTTTGTAAGTTTAAGTACTACATTGATAGTTTTGTAAGTTTAAGTACTACTTTGACTCTGACACAAGAGTTTGAATACCGACACTGTTAAAAACTCTTTTTTAGTAATATGCAAGTGCTTGTTGAATTATTAACATAGACTAAATTCGCGTTTCAGTTTCCTTTCCGGGTTCATTTCCATTTCCCTTTCCCCTTCCCTTTCATTTCAAATGATGCGGATGAAGTGTGTTCTTGCTAGAGGCCAGGACCGGTGGCAGATCCAGCCATGGCTTGATTGGGATGAAGCCCATGTGACATTCTGAAAGTAAAAAATGAACCTACATCCCCGCTAAGACTGAATCTAGTTCAGCTGGTTAGGTGTGTTGAATAGCTTCTAATTAGTCATAGGTTTGATTCTCTGTAAAGACAAATCTTGTTTTTTTCTCTTATCCCAATATTTTGTCTCCATTTTTCAGTTTTGTTCGTGTTTTTCTTCTGTTTTTCAATTCACACCTTTCACCCATTTTTTCTTCTGTTTTTGCTGTTTTTTCTTTCACAAATGTTATTTCATTATTAGTTCTTTTTTTTATTCTCTTCCCCATTTTGTTCTCCCTTTTTTTTCACAACATTTTCTATTAGCTACTATTTCTATATATTTTGGAAGTGATATTATTTAACAACAATAACAAAAAATTATTTGAATACCCTTTAGCCCAACGGAAGATCCGATCCTGGATCCGTCACTGGCTATGACAATGAATCATTGTACGCACTTGCTGAGGTTATGATAGACTTGCATCGCTCATAATACATATATATCCTACCCGTGATCAAGCTCGTACGTAAGTAGCATTATTAATCAACAAACCTGAAAGTTATAAAACGTACCGACTGTTCAACTCTTATCATGGATAACGATTGGAATTGTCTGATATTTATTTTTACCAATATATGATTGACAATCGGGACATCATTGTTCGGAAAAAATTAAGCAGCATCGGGCAAGTTCTATAGGCATTCTTCCAATAGTTGTCTGATACATATTCGTAATTGAATAGATGCATATAAACTGCAAATCGATGACCTGTAGAGACCTCCTCGGCCTCAAGTGCTTGTCCCTTCATGCCAGCCAAAACCTAAAGTGATAATACTGTCTCTAGCTAGCTTGATTTCAATGTGTGTCCAGTCTCCATGGCTCCACTGCAGCAGGCATGCATATAGGTCTATGGGCCAATTTATAAATTAAAACCCTACATTCTAATCTGTGCAAGTAAAGTTATTAAAACACAAAAAAAACAAAAATGATTCTTTGATTAGTTTCACAATCTAATATTTTTCTTTAAGATATGGATTCAAAAGTCAAAACCAGCATATATGTACAAACCCAGAAGACAAAACGTGGTTTGGGGCTTTGTTGTTCATCTATTCTCACCCAAGTACGGGCTTCACTGTAGATTAATGCATTTTTTCTATTTTGGTAGTAAATAACAAAGAATCAAGTGCAGAAGTACTTAATAGCATAATGACATTCCGTTCTTCATTGATCGTATTCACTAATATGTCGTCGATCTCTCTAACGTGTATTCACTAAACTTAAACAGCAATATTTGAACTTCGACACTCTAATCGGCCATGGGGAAACTACGCAGTGCACACCTCTAGTTAACTAAGCCCTTGGAGTCGTGATCGTGAAGTGAGACAGCTTGTTACCGAAGTCTTGCTCGACTCACTATATTGGACATAGATAAGAAGACTCGCGCTTTAAGCGGCCAGCCCAGAAGTGTGGGCTTGGTTCTCTTTGTTTATTTGGTCTTGGTTTCATCAATAGAAAATAGAAACTTCGACCACACGAGCTCGATAGAATCCCAGTTTTTTTAGGGTTTTAGAAATGAGAAATGGGCTACTAGGGTACCTTTTCCCTCTTGTCGTCGGCTGGCCTTGCTCGATCTGAGTCCACCTGACAAGGCACGTACACAAGAATCTTGGTTGCATGAAATCAAAATGGTTGGTTGCGTTGGAGCTCTTATGAATTCGCCTTTTCTAGAACCGAGGGGACGTGTACAAAACAGTATAGCTAGCCAACTTGGTGCTATATACAAAAACAGTATAGTTCCATCTCCATCCAACTTCTACTTTTATCATGAGCTACTATCCAACACCCAAAGATCTTAGATCTGGAACATGCAAAGTGATTGCTTTCACCTCTCTCACTGTTTTTGGATTGTTGTTTTTGCGATTTATCAGCAAAACTGTTATTCCCTGATCTGTGGAGTTGGTCATTTTGGCTCGGTCCCGACCGAGATCACCCCACTAGCTACCACTGCTGTGAGGTTTGAGTCGTATTTGGAGCAATACTACTGGGGCAGTTTTTGTATTTTTGGACTGATAGGATATCAATCTATGTATATGGAGCTGTACCTGTCCTTATTACTGTCCCCATTTCGTCTTTGGTGGGCACTGGGGTTTGAGACAACTACGTACTATTGATTCATCTGGTTAGGGACTTGGGGAAGCCGGGACCTTCATCAAAGCAAAGATAAGGTCATTTGAAATTGAAATTTTACCTATTTGATTCCCACCTCTTGTTTTGAGAAACTGAGGATATCAAAAGATGAAAGAGCCGATGCTTTTCAATTTTCCTTTGTCTATTTCCAATCAGTGTAAGACATGAATGCTACATGCATTGATGAACGTATCCAATGAGAGATGATGAGCTGAGCTTTCTTTACCAGAAATTCATACGTACAAAGTAGTGATAGTACTAAAACATGTTGATCCATCTAAGTGTTGCAACTTTCTTTTCATTTTCAAGGAACAAAAACAAGTACCAGGGGCACGTACCTATATGCTATCCACAAAATGGTAGGACGTCTTTCTATGTTTTTTCTCTCTTATTTTCATCGTTCTTGAATATTATGTCTTATAAAAAAATTATATAACAAATATTAAAGGGGATTTATCGTACATTTAGTGCCGACGGACCCATATATAGATCTCATGTTTTTACAGCAAGAGAAGTTTGTAAACAAGCTAAGCAAGTAGGGGACATTATTCTATGACACTAGCTGCAGCCTCAAAGCTCTTAACTTCTTTTGCCTGTCCTTCGCTATTTAGCATCTTTTACCCGTACGTACATACGTGTGTTCATGACTAATCTTACTTTCTAATTTGTTCCACCAACTTGGAGATCGAGAAGAAAGAAAGCAATCAACTACATAAATTTCTGAATTTCATAAGATGAAACGCATGGAGGGAAGCGTTTGGTTGCATATTAGCACCTTGGATCGGCCGATGCTATGAAGCATAGTAACTTGAGAGCCATACAATTTTAAGTTTCTCCTAGGAAATTGACACCCTCCTAATTTCTATTCCTTAAATGAAGAAAGTGTTGGCCAATGCCGAGTGCCGACAATGGTTTTTGCTAGAAAAAAAATGGCAAAGCTGAAATTCAAGAGGCCGGCGACCGGTGATAGGATGACACCAGGTTCGATTGTTCTGCGGGTCAAAAATTAAAGCTACTTTGAAATTTGAATACAAAAAAAAGTTAGGGTTAATTTAGGGCGGAATATTTTAGTTTAATTAATTAGAATCCGGGTTGGGGCTTTTTAACAATGAAGTAGCGCAAAGTTGGGAGAAACGGACAATACGACACGAAAAGAAGCAAGCATGTGAAGAGTGTCTTTTTCATGCTCCCATCACATGCAATAGAGTCGTATTGAACCCAGAAAACCAGAGAATCTTACGACCCACCCAGAGAATCTTACGAGGATTCTGCTCCGCACTACTCATACTATTTAAGTGTTGTTATGTTTGTCTATTAGGGTTTATTAGTGGACGATCGACGTGACGTTTTACCTGCAGTTTGATGTATACTACTTTTCCAATCACGTTTTAGCCTAATATATTCGATCAACCAGTTCAACTTTGATGGGTTGGCTCTGATGCATGCTGTGGTTGCAGTCTAGGTCCGGCCGCCATGAAAGCGAAGTGCATGTTTGCAAAATGCCTTCTGCATAGTTCTCCATTACAGTGGTGGTGTTTAAATTTTTATTATTTTTAGGCAGCCATTGTAGTTCTACCTGAATGATGCTGATGTTTAATGTTTTTTTTCTTTTTCTTTTTCTTGTTTTTCTTTTTTAATGAAGATGATGATGTATAATGTTGATTCCATTAAGTTAGTCCATACGTGGTTGGGGAATACGTCATAGCAAACGCCCTCCAAAATTGTAGTGAGGATTTTGTCTTGAAGATATTATTACTAAACAGCAATTGGTATATATCATCGTACCAATGTAGGTCATTTGCATTTTTTGTTTCAAGCTACTATAAAATGTGTTAGGTTTGTTGATCTCATGTCACCAACAATGAGAATGGTATCTTACCTAATGAGGCCCGACCCTGGGTAAGACGGGCAAAACCTAAGTCTAAGATCTCAAATTTCGAATGACCCCTATATATAAAATTTGTTGTAGAAATCAAAATAAAGTTGTTTTACTTTTAATGACAAGTAATAGATATAACTTCTATCTCATCCAGGGATTAAGTCTCATAGGTGTCATTTTTTTTAGTTTTTTTCTTTAATTTGTCTTTTTTTTAGTTTTTTTTTCTTCTGTCTCTCTTATTTATTTGTTCTTCATTCATACACTTATATTTGACCTTTTATATTTTTATTTACTATTGTTATTTTTAAATTTTATTTTATACAATTCTTTTCTATTACCTTCATATTATAAAGATCCCTATAACATTTTTTTTCATTTAGAACAAGCTATAACTATTTTCTTTATTATAATATATACATATATATATATATATAATGGGTGATTAAAAATGATCTTATTAATATATTATGTATATATATTGATTTTTTGCTGAATATTTATTAGGGGGCCTCGAAAAAAAATTCGCCTAGAGCCTTTAAGCACGCAGGGCCGGCCTTGTACCTAATATTACTTGATACTAATTTCTTATGGTTATTGGAAAAAAATTTCTAATATATTATAGGTTTCAAGTTAGATATCTATAAATAAGGGCATATGGTGCAGTAGTTGACATGATTGCGGTAAAGATCAATCATCGGTATGGTTGCGGAGAGCAATCATACATGATCGTGGTTGAGAGTAATTGAGATCTTAAGAGTTTGTGAGAATGTCTTGTGAGAGATCTTGTATTATTGTTCTTATATTCTTCTAGCTTCTTCTTCTATAGTGAAACCCAGCAGCCCGGGGAAGTAGGCAAATGTCTTTGTTGAACCTTGTAAACAACTTGTGTTCATGTTAGTTATTTCTCGATCGTTTATCTATATTGTTTCACACTTATCTACTTCCGTAAGAGGAATTTTAGGTTGAATTCCTAACAGATTGCTTGAGTAGTGGAAACGATAAGTATATAAGACGTTGAGAAGATGATCGATAAATTCGACAAGCACGACTTTAGCCTATGGAGGTCACAGATCGAAGATTACCTGAATATGAAAAAGCTTGCAAAGACTTTAGACGAAAAGCTCAGAAAATGATTGGAGGAAGAAGATTTTGTCAAGATGGATAATATGGCCCTTGGAGCTAGACCTGTAAATGGACCGGATCTTATTCAGACCCGCTCCGAATCCGTGGTTTTTAAACGGGTTTGGATCGAAAATTTGACCCGTTGATCCGTTAAGGACCCAGATCCGTTAACCCGTTTACTAAACGGAGCCGATCCGGATCTTGGTTGATCCAATCCGTTAAGGACCCGGATCAGTTTAAAAATAATTAAATAATATTTTATATAAAAATAATATTATTAATAAATATTAAATAATATGATAATTATCTAGATAATCTAAACATTCATTTCTAAATTGCTTCTAAGATATGATTTGATGAAGTTGAAGGTTGTTAATGCCTATATATTTATGCTAAAAAACATTGGAGATCAAATATTTTAATTATATTAGTGTACCGTTCAGAAGTATTTTAGGCATGTAATTCAACTTTTGATGTAAACTTTATTTTCTTATAAAATTTCATCGATGTTTTATAATAAAACTATGAAATTATTATTAAAATTTGATATATTTATTATTATAAACGGATCGGATTAAGGGGTCGGATATTCGTTAACCCGCTGGATCCGGATTTGGATCGAGCTATCAAAGATCCGATGGGTAACGGGTCGGATCCAGATCTAAAGTTTTTATAACGGATCCGGATCTGGATTTAGGTGGATTCGGTCCAGATCCGATCCATTTATAGGTCTACTTGGAGCAGTTCAACTATCGCTTTTGAATGAAGTACGACAATTTGTATCAAGACGACTACGTTAAAGGGAATGATGGATAGTTTTTCCAACATGTATAAGAAGCTAAATGCCGTTCAACAGGTTTACTTGATGAGGAAGTTGTTTACTCTAAAGTTGGGCAAGAGTATATCTGTTCGACAACAAGTTGGGATAGTTGGGGATATTATCGAGCAATTAGCTTTGGTGGATATTAAATTTGATGAACACATCACAACGTTGGTGTTGTTGACTTCTATACCTCTAGATTGGGATGTAACTGTGAACTCAATTTGTAGCGGAGTTAGGACTATGAAGAAGCTGAAATTTGAAGATGTGCGTGATGTTCTTCTGAGGAGACGAGATGACAAAACAACCATGAAGATCATTTAAGTTCTGTGTTATCTATAAAGGCGCGCAGAACATCTAACAAGAACTCAAACAACAATAGTGGAAGGTACAGGTTTAGGCACAAGGAAAAGGCCAAAGTATGTCCAAATCAGGAAAGTGATCAGATAGATGTTGACATATATTGTGGTAAGCCGACGCATGTCAAGAAAGATTTCAACTAGTGGAAAATTGAAATGAAGATGGTAAACACGACAGAGTTTGATTCAGATGCACTGGTACTAAGTGTTACGGAAACATCATTGAAGTCATGAATCGTAGACTCCGGAACATCTTTTCACTGTACTTCACTACAAGGGGCCTGATAAATTACCGACCTGGTAATTTTGGCAACGTGTTTCTTGCTGATGGTGCACCCTTAGAGATTATGGAAAGGGTGATATGAAGATCTTGCTCGAGAATGGTTGAATATGGACCTTGACCAATGTTAGGCACATACTGTGGTTGAAGAGAAATATGATTTCTGTGGCTCAATTGGATGACGAAGGATTTCATACTACCTTTGAGAAAAGTACATGGGAAGTATGTAAGGGAGCTATGGTGTTAGCTCATAGAATCAAGACATGATCACTCTATAAAACCTTGAACATTGTTTATGTTGAGAACAATGAAGACATTGTGATCACTGAGAAAAATAAAGATTCAAACCTATGACATCGAAGAGAAGTTTTTAGTACTTTCAAGAAGTGGAACGTGATCGTAGAGAATTAGACTGGATTGAAAATCAAGTGTTTGAGGTCAAACAATAGAGGAGAATATTATAGTAATGATTTCAAAGAATATTGTGCAGTGAATGAGATCAGGATGAAGAAGACAATTCCTCGAACTCCACAACAGAATGGAGTGGCTAAACACATGAATAGAACTTTGAATGAGCGCGCAAAGAGCATGAGGATACACACATGTTTACCATAGATGTTTTAGGCTGATGCGGTTAATACTGTTGGTTATTTAATTAACTGTGGACCATCAGTACAATTAAATCATCTACTACCTAAGAAATAATGGAGCGGAAAAAGTTAGGACTATCACATTTGAGTGTTTTGGTTGCGTGACATATGTTCACATTGAGTCCTGAGCAAGAAGCAAGGTTGATCCCATGTCTCAAAAGTGCATATTCATAGGCTATAACGATGATGAGTTTGACTATAGATTTTAGGATATGCAGAGCAAGAAAGGTGTGAGGAGTCGGAATGTTATCTTTAATAAAGAGGTGATGTACATGAATAGACAAGCAGAAGAGCCTGAAAGTCTTGTAAGAAAAAATTGGCAGTTTGCAAGATTCGAAGAGTTGGCTAATGAAGATGTATCTAAGGTAAGTCATAAGGAGGAACGACAACAACATGGAGCTCATGAGGTCGCACAACCTGAAGAACAAGTTCCTAGTGATGAGCCAATGACACTTCTTTTTGTTCCTAGAGTATCGTCGAGAAACACGAGGTGTACCAGCTGAAAGATACTCGTATAGTGCTAACTATTTACTGTTAACAGATTGTGGTGAACCCGTGAGTTATGATGAGGCAATTCAATATGAAGATACTACGAAGTGGGAGGGTGTTATGCAAGATGAGATGGACTATCTCATGTCCAATAATACTTGAGTGTTAGCAAAGTAACCAACATGTAAGAAGACATTGCATAACAAAAGGATTTACAAGATTAAACAAGAAGTTGATGGAAGCAAACATTACAAGACAAGACCCATTGTGAAAAGTTTCCAACAAAATGAGGGAATCAACTTTGATGAGATATTTTCGTCGGCTGTGAAACATACCACAATCCGTGTGGTGCTTGGTTTAATTGAAGTTGAAGGTCTGTATTTGAAGCAGCTAGACGTCAAGACCGCTTTCTTTCATGGGGATTTGAAGGAGGTCATATACTTGAAGCAACCATAAGGGTTTATAGTTCTTGGAGAGGACTTGGTATGCAATCTGTAAAAGAACATGTATGGCTTAAAACAAGCCCCAAGGTAGTGATACAAGAAGTTTGACGCTTTATGTGTGGGAGTGGCTACACAAGATATCAATCTAATCACTGTTGTTAATTTAAGAGGTTTGACAAATCTTATATCATTCTCTTACTATATGTGAATGATATGTTGATAGTTGGGGCAAACTTCAAAGAGATTGAGAAATTGAATAGATAGATATCAAGCCACTTCGCGATGAAGGATTTGGGTGAGGCAAAAGGCAAAAAAAATGTTAGGTATAAAGATTATTGTGATAAAATGGCTGGTACTCTGGAGATTTCACAAGAATAGTATGTTGAGAAGCTGTGTAGGTTGTTCAATATGGATGGATTGAAGCCTGTAGGAACACCGGTTGTCGGTTACTTTAGATTGTCGAATGAACAATCACCCAAGAGTGAAAAAAAGAATATATGAAGAATGTACCTTATATGTCGACGGTTGGATGATTAATGTATGTTATGGTATGTACTAAGCCTGATATTGCTCATGCAGTGGGAGTTATGAGTAGGTACACAGGTAATCTAGAGAAGCAACATTGAGAGGTTGTGAAGTGGATCATGAGGTATCTTCAAGGTACTACTGAGATGTCTCTTTATTTAAAGAGAGGTAGTACTAAACTACAAGAGTATGTGGAAACATCCATTCCAATTCTAATTATCAACTTTCCAGCATCGCTTTAGGCTTCTAATCGCAACCTTTCCATCATCGAACATCAAGCGTATGAAATCAAATAATATGTAACAATTAGTTCATGTTAGGCCAATGATATACCAAATAGTGCAGTAGTTACGAAGATAAATATGCATTCTTGAGCACTAATCAAATGCAAATTTGGCCAGATATAATGATACTTATCGGAGTAGTATTACTTGTTATCTGCATATTATGGATAGTGCTGCAGTATCTTGGGTCTCAAATTTTCAAGGGCATGTGGTCTTGTCTACAATGGAGTCAGAGTATGTAGTAGTCTCGGAGGATGACAAGAAAATGGTGTGGCTAAAAGGTCTGTTGGAAGAATTAGACAAAGATCTAGAAAATTGTGTTTTGGACCGTTATAGACAAAGTGCAATTCACCTTGTAAAGAACCCTGAGTTTCATTCAAGAAATAAACACATTCCTATGAGGTATCACTTTATACGAGAATTTGTGATGAATGAAGTGTTGTAATTGTTGAAGATATAAGGAAGTGAAAATCATGCTGATATGTTCACTAAGTATGTGCCAATAGGAAAACTGAAGCTATGTTTGGCTTCAGTTGGTCTCCTAAAATAAAAGAAAGAGATGTTTGCTATGATGGTGGGTTTTTGTGTTGCTATGACTAAAGAGTATTAAAGATTGGTGACTATAGGCGTAATCGGCTCCAAGTTGAATATTGTTGGGTTTGTGGATCTGATTCCACCAGAAATAATGATTTTGTTTTACCTAATCTTACTTTGTAATGGTTTATATGTCTGTTGAGAATAAGTTCTCAATGTGTTATAGGTTTTAGGTTAGATATCTAAATAGGGACATATGATGCAGTAGTTGGTATGGTTGCGGTAGAGAGCAATCATCGGTATGGTTGCGGAGAGCTATCATGCATCCATGATCACGGTTGAGAGCAATTGAGATTTTGAGAGTTGGTGAGAACGTCTTGTGAGAGATCTTGTATTATTGTTTTAATATTTTTCTTCTTCTATACTCTATAGTGAAACCCAACGACGTTGGACATAGGCAAAGGTCTTTGTTGAATCTCGTAAACAATTTGTGTTTGTGTTATTTATTTCTCGATCATTTATCTATATTGTTTCGCATTTGTCTACTTCCGCAAGAGCAATTCAAGGTAACAAAATCTGTGTCAGTGATGATGACAGTACTAATGTTCTCGATCTCTTAAGTCCCATCTCCTTTATGCAAACATCAGACATATTTGAACAAGGCTGCTCAGGCGCGAGATATGCATGTGGGATGAAACGGCGATAACGGTCTCATGTTTAATGAATTGATCATGTCCGTTTGATCAATTCATTAAAAATCGGACTACTCTCGCTGTTTCGTTTTGTACGAGTATCCCGCGTCTAAGCAAATCTGCACATTTGAAAATAAACAGTATCCATGATAGTAACTTATAACTCCCAGTCTTATTACTACTCCTCAGGTCTTGAACGATCGTAATTCACCCACGACGAATGAACCACAGTCGACTCTGCATGCCTACCTTAAGCTCATTGTGTACGTGCCTTGTATTGCTAGGTTAGATTCTATTGCCATACATGCATGTAGCCTAGTACCTGCCTTCTCATTTTCCGATTGCATCATTCCATGATGACGTACATCGTATGATCCTTCTCAGATTGACAAAGACCTCAGTAAGCAAGAAAACAGAGAACAATGCATTTGATGGAGAACACACGCTTGAGCGCCACACGCTTGAGCGCCACACGCTTGAGCATTGTGCATGAGGATCCCAACACATATTCGTAATCTAGCTAGTGACAAGTACGTTATGAATGTGGAAAGCTAACTAGTCAAAAGCCACGTACAGATCGGGTGCTTTCGTGTTGCAATTGCTACGGCTAGAAGGATCGAAGTTTCTTGACATGAATGAGTCGACGTATTATTTGTACTTAATGTTTGCACATCAGCCTACAGGCTACAGCCTACTAGGCCGAAACCATTGGTTAAGATAGAGATTATAACATTCTGAGATTTATTATTTGGTGTCAACATCATACATATAAAATATTAGAACAACGACTACAAATTAACATTATAATTAATTATGTGCATTGAAAAACGATATTTAAAATAATTGTCAAATAGATTCTAAATAAGCTTTAAGAAAAAAAATTAAGATGCGATTAAAGAGAGAATATGGAGCATATTTTGATGATCAAAATATTAATTTGATTTAATTGTTCTTTCATAATTCTCGTGATTGTAATATATAGTATAAATAAAAGACATAACTGATTATAAGTGGTCCATTACCAACACACACACTTTAATACAATCTTACATACACCAAATTCTCTCAAATTCTCTTCAACATCAATCTCTTTTGATTCTTGCATTAGAGTAGTTTTCTTCTTTTTATTGCTTTCTTTATATTTATGTAATTTTATTTCTCGCAATTACTTTCAGTTCTTTAATTTCAGTACTCTATCTTTTTAGTAATTTCATTATCTTTAAATTCCGTGCAATTTAGATTTTCATTCTTTTACTTTTCTTCTTGCAAATCTATATAAAAAAATCACAAAAAATAAGAGTAATATCGGTGAAAACGCCGCAAGTCCTTGTACAAAGGCTAGAGAACATATCGACCAAGACTGTTTTTTCATCAGCCTACAATCGCTTGTAAGAAGTCAGATCCGACGGAAAATTAATCTAAACCTTTCTTGGCTAACAAGCTACGAGTTGGCACGCCCGCACAAATCCAGAAGGATAATTACACTTCAAGCCTCTCTGTCTATTTTTAGGCTGAGATGATTTTTGAGGCAAACACATGAAGGCACTTTGATCTTCTTTTTGCCTAGTTTATGTATATTTCTTCAAATACATGGATCAATACACAGAGGGAAAGGGCAGCAAAGCTCATTATCTCATCAACATCTCATCAGGGGCAGATACACTCATAGGGTTGTATAGGCTCAAGCCTAGACAGTTTTTTGGGAAAAAACCCTCAAGTAGAGGTAAACATGGGCAGATACTGGTAACAAGAAAAAAAAAGTTTTAGTATGCAATCTTTGATGAAAACTCAAAGACTTTCAATATTTGGGAGATTGAAGCTTGTTTCATTGAATATACTGAAATGATAGCTTACAAAGAAACAGGAAGCAAACTAACAACAAACGTTTTGCATAACCTACGAACGTGGTAAATGATTTAGAAGTAATTCAAACTTTAAGCATAACACTATAAACTAGGGATATTATTAACAGAAGCATAATAACAAACCCAACAGCAACTGTGATAAGTCCAAATATTAATATTGAACCTTAATGCTCCAACATTTTATGCTATCCCCTAATTAGGGTTTCAATTTGTCTGTTAATTTCTAATTGGAAATTTGACAGCGAAGGGATTGTGGCTTAATCTTGTATTCATTTACTATTAAATGGTAGAGGGATTGGGAGAAGCATTGGGAATTTAGGGATATATATATATATATATATATATATATATATATATATCGGAGAATTTGGTTATAATCATCAGGTTGTTATTTGTATCTCTTTTTTGTTCTTTTAATGCATTGAAAGATAATGACTTTTAAGGCTGTAAAATGCATTACTAATTTGTTCCCCGTGAATCTTGCGATATTGGGTTCTAAACTTCAAAAAAAATTGTACTCTTCTTAAACTAACATAGGTAAATTTCGGATCCTAAATCCGCTACCGCATATCATATGTAAATGTAAGAAACTTAGCATCGTTATTAACTTTCATAACGTCTAGCTAGGTGTTATGAAATGTAACATCAACATCCAAATCAAAATCGCCAGATAGTTAGTGCAGAGTAGTCTAAGCTGTAAGAGAACACTAGCTTCATGTACTTGTCAGTTTTAGAGATCTCATATATGTACTGGTACAATATGACAGGTACTTTCTTACTTATAGATGACAATAAAACTTGCTTCTTATCTTCTTATTGCCTCTTATTTTTCCACACTTACTAATACGCCGGTCTCCACCTAATTATGATTGTCTTAACCATTATCAATTCAAATGAATATGCAGGATCAAAAATGTATATATACAAAACGCAAGTGAGATCGTTCACGAGGCATCGGCGATGATATGCGACAAGAATGAAGTGGGCACAGTCGTGTACATGAACAAAAATGCTAATTTAGCCGCCAGGCCCCTCCAGAAAACATTTTTTCTCTCTTTCTTTCTGAGAGCGAGGAAAAGAGAGTACAAGAGAGCTAATTATAAATATGAGGTTTAGTGGAACGAGGTTGTAGTAAAGAAAAGATTATCACTCTAGTTTCATGGTGGATTGAAAGTTGAATCTTGTGATTGAATCTTGATTTGTATTTATTTGCTGTAGTTGCAGTGCTGATATTTTTATTTACGTTGGTAATTATAATACTTGAAAATCTTGTCGTTATAAGCTGCGCATGTTGCATTGTTTACCCAATCACTACTAGACTTGTGTTTGAAGCAGCCTTGCATAAACAAGATTGGTTCATAGAGAATTGAAATTGGAAAAAAATCACTTTTGCTTGAATATTACTAGCTAGCTAGGTTTAAGTACGTGTACGTTGATAATTGTTCATGAGATTTACTCAACGCGACGTCGTTTTATAAAATTTTAATAAATTACAAGATTATAAATAACTATTATTAGATCGAGTGAAGAACTGAGAATATTTGACTGAAAATAACAAGAAATTATCGCTCTCCGCTTTTAATGTAAACACGTAAAATCTGCATCTATTTTGTTGTGTTGAAGTCGATCATGTTTTCCATTTCAAATTTGGATTTGTTACCATTATACACATAGCCTTAGTATGGTGGATATTTATGAGACCATCTTATATCAAATTCAGATATGTTTGATATGTACCCGCCCCATTGATAGTTTAATACACGAGAGGAAAAATGACAACGAACCGCGAAAGGGCCGGGGCTAAATCCGTAAAATCTCTTAAATTACGTAGGATATACGCCACATGGCAAATTTGGCAGGGCCTCCCTCCCGTGGTGACGTAGAAACCTCCCGGAACAAGTGTGGCACAAATACAAATGCCATACAGAGAGAATCGTCCCATTTTTATTTTCTATTTATTATTATTATTATTAAAGACTGCTCAGACGTGGAAGCGTCGTGTGGGATAGAACGGGACAAAACGGCGACAGCTGATGTAAAACGAAGGGGGGTCGTTTTCCGACGAAAAATAAAGATTGAAGAACCGTTTGATCGTGACAAATTATTTCTAGACATCTAAGTTCGTTGGGCTCTAGAAGACCGTTTTTAATTATTTTTATTATTTTGTTTAATTTGGTTTATTTTAATTAATTTGTTTTGGAATTTATTTTATTTTAATCCATGGGCTTTTAGGTTTTCATTGTTAGTTGCCCTAGGGTTTTTTACTCCTATATAAGGAGCCTCTATCAGTTGTATTTGATTAACCTTGATTTTATAAAAACCCTTTGAGTTTATCTCAATTTCTGATGGATTCCAGAACCACTCGTGGATTCGAGATCAAAAAACAGATTGGTGGATTCCAATCTCCTATCCTTTTACTTTCCACTGCATCAACAGCCGTTTGATCTTTAAACAGACAAGATCAATTCATTAAAGATCAAACGGCTGTCGTCATTTCGTCTCGTTCAGTCCCGCACGCCGCTCCCACGCTTGAGCAATCTTATAATTATTATTATTATTGTTATTACTACTACTACCTCGTTATTTAGATCCGGTTCATTGCCCATTTGAATCCGCCTGCGCCTATATAATGCACCCCTCATTGTAAGCAGACACGCACCACAGAGAAATAGAGAGAGCTCGAGAACTAGATAGGCAGAGACAGGCAGTGTGAGAATGGTGGGTTGGGCTATTGCTGTGCACGGTGGCGCCGGCGTCGACCCTAATCTTCCTTTGGAGCGCCAAGAACAAGCCAAACAGCTTCTCACTCGCTGCCTCAATCTCGGAACCTCTGCACTCCGTGCTGATCTTCCAGCCATTGATGTTGTTGAACTTGTTGTACGTCCCCCTTCCCTCTTTATATATTGTACTATATATCGTACGTATATTATTATATTCTCGTTACCATGCTGCCGGAACGGAATGATTTCTCAAAAGATGAAAACCACCATTGTTTTGTTGTTTTCCTGGTTCAGTTTTTGTGTTGTTCAATCAGGTTTGATCTGGTCATTTGTCCATTAAATCTAAACCCCTAAATAATGTTGATAAATGGTTTGGTTTTGTTGGTAATCAGGTTAGGGAATTGGAAAGGGATCCCTTCTTCAATTCCGGCCGTGGATCGGCCCTGAATGAAAATGGCAGGGTTGAGATGGAAGCCAGCATCATGGATGGACCCAAAAGACGATGCGGCGCCGTATCGGGGTTGAGCACCGTCAAGAACCCGATCTCGCTCGCCCGACTCGTCATGGATAAGTCTCCTCATTCCTACCTTGCCTTCTCCGGCGCTGAAAGCTTCGCCAGGCAACAGGTAATATTTTGGCGATCAATACAATAGGAAAAAGGAAATCTCTGTCTTTTTCAGGTGTATGAGAATCAACGCGAATATGTGAATCTAGCAACGTAAACATGTTCCACACTGTTCAGTGGTGTCCTCATCTATTATTATGTTTAATTAATATTTAACCTATTCCCCTCCTCGCAGAGATTCTTAGATAAAAGGTTTTAATTAATATTTATTTGTAGAGGAATCTTTGTGTTGAATCTTGATAGCGGTTGGTGCGTGTCATATTGCAGGGCGTTGAGCTTCTGGACAATGACTACTTCATCACGGAGGAAAATGTTGGCATGCTCAAGTTGGCCAAAGAAGCCAACACAATCTTGGTACAATTCTTTCACTTCCATACTATGTAGGGTCGATCATGAAGCCAATACTAGAAACTACTTTTGACACTTTTGTTTTTGTTACCGTCAGTTTGATTACAGAATCCCACTTGGGATGGAGAGTTGCGCTGCTGGTGTGGAGAGTCCGATACAGATGAACGGGCTCCCCATAAGTGTGTATGCACCCGAGACAGTCGGGTGCGTGGTGGTGGACAGCCAGGGTGGCTGTGCTGCGGCTACCTCGACCGGTGGGCTCATGAATAAAATGGAAGGTCGCATTGGGGACTCGCCACTCATTGGGGCTGGTACCTATGCGTGTGACCTTTGTGGAGTCTCGTGCACAGGAGAGGGAGAGGCTATCATACGCGGGACACTGGCTCGTGAAGTTGGTGCTGTGATGGAGTACAAGGGCCTAGGCCTCCAGGATGCTGTGGACTTTGTGATCAAGAACAGGCTTGATGATGGGAAGGCCGGACTCATTGCTGTGTCCAACAAAGGAGAAGTGGCTTGTGGGTTTAACTGTTGCGGAATGTTTAGGGGCAGTGCAACTGAGGATGGGTTCATGGAGGTCGGAATTTGGGATCAGTAGGTGTTTGTTCTCTTCTCTATTTCAACAACGAAAGTTGATTCTGGATGTGCTTTGAGGTTGTGGTTGTGGTTGTGCTGGATACTGCAAGTGGTGCTTGTGTCCAGTTGGAGGCCAACAAAACTAGGAATATGTTTGCCTTCACCAGTTGTAATTTTTAGTTTTAACTGGCATGTACATTATGATGATGATAATAAAGAGTCTCAAAGCATTTTCATTTTACTTGGATTTTTGTTTGAGCAGATTTCCTACCCGTTTGCCTTCATGAGCTGTTTCGTATCTCTGCTAGCAAGTTCCTTCAAGCCATTATTACAATATCAATTCTAAGGAAATATATTGTGTAAGGTAATTAAGCAGATAAATTTTGTCCCACGTACCAAATGCTTCAGTATTCTATTTGAACCTGCTTATTACGCTTCAGTAGTAATTGTTTGATACCCTTTAGAATATTGTCCTAAGTTGGGACGATTATATGTTTTAATTTCTCCGGAAAGATTCCGTGAACCTATAATTTGAAGGGAAGGTATTGATATGGTACTTCTGGTTTGGTTAACATCTGATCATTTGCCGCTGGTGTTCTGTGCTCTAATTGGTCCTTCTGGGCCTTATTGGGTTTACTTGGCAGTTCTTGGGCCTGTGTGAATACTCTTTTATTTGATAAATTTCCTTGTTGCACAAAATGAAACATAACACCAGCTACGGTTCCACTGGTCCGGGCTTGTGCAGATTGTAAGATGAAAAAGATATTTGGGGCTTAATTAGGATTGATTTTTATGGTGTTACCTGGCGTCCGTTTCCCCCTTATTTTTATTATTAAACAAATATCTCCCCCAAAATGCGAGACAGCCTGGCTCTTTAGTCAACACGCTCCCAAATCCTAACCGTACATCCTTATTTTCTTTTTATTCAAATTTGAATTTTTAATTTTGTTCGATTTCTATTTTGCTTGTTATTCTTCGCGATAAGATCACCTTCAACTCTCCGGTCTTATCCCAATTCCTTCACCCTTTAATTGTTACTGATTTAACTTCTCAAAACGCAATACCAAACTCAACCTAAAAAGAGTAGGAAATGTAATTTTTGTTCTTCTTTTACTTTGTATTAAAAAAGGTAGTACAGAGTGTAATTGTGCGTATTTATACGTGTAAGATGGAGGTTTTGACAGCTGTAGGCGAGTAACTGCCTTGCCAGGAAGAATCCCCAATCTCAACGGCTAAGACCGGTTACGCAACCGGCTATCACCAGTCACCTAATTCCCCTTTTCGTATATAAACCCCTCGCCTCAACCATCGCCCATGGCTTGTACAGAATCTTAAAATTTCCATCGCGATTAGTTTTTATTTTATTTTCTTTATTTGTTTTTTAAAATTATTAGCTCTAGAAGACTATCCATGGCGTCGTCTTCTTCAACCAAGAAAGCCGCGGCGGATCGGATAAAGGGTCCGTGGAGCCCGGAGGAAGACGAAGCGTTACAGCGGCTGGTCCAGAACTACGGCCCGAGGAGCTGGTCTCTGATCAGCAAATCGATCCCGGGTCGATCCGGGAAATCGTGCCGGCTACGATGGTGCAACCAGCTCTCGCCGGAGGTGGAGCACCGGCCTTTCACTCCTGAAGAGGACGACACCATAATCAGGGCCCACGCCCGGTTCGGGAACAAGTGGGCCACCATCTCGAGGTTGCTTAATGGCCGCACCGATAACGGCATTAAGAACCACTGGAACTCCACGCTCAAGCGCAAATTCTCGTCCATGTCCGACGACATGTCGCCGGGTCTTTGCTTGAACCCGGGCAGCCCATCCGGATCCGACTTGAGCGAATCGAGTCTACCAGGTGTGATTCCTCCCTCGCAAGCCTTCCGGCCGTTTACGGCCACCGTCGCTACTCCGGTTGATCCGGTATCTTTGGCGGTGGCGGTGGATCCGCCGACATCGCTCAGCCTTTCGCTTCCCGGATCCAATGAAGGTCCGACTCATCAGAGATCAGCATCAGCATCCGGATCCAGCTGGATAGTGAGCCCCCAGCCTCCTCAAGTAGTTCATCAGCCTCAAGTAATTGAAGCTCAACCTCAAGAAGCCGTTGCAGTTGCGGCGGCGCGTGTGGGGAAGCAAAACAGTGGTGAGATGGGGATTGAGAAGCAGTTCTTCAGCGCGGAGTTTTTGGATGTGATGCAAGAGATGATCAGAAAGGAAGTGAGGAATTATATGTCTGGGATGGAGCACAAGGGGATGATGATGCACACTTAAGCAGCGATTAGAAGCGCAGTTGTAAAGCGGATTGGGATTATTAGCAAGGTGGAGTAGTAGAGTGACTGTAGCAGCAGCTCTAGGTTTATGAATCTATGATCCAAGATGGTGATCAATGTTGAGGAGTCCGACCCGTTTAAACCCTTATCGGATAAATCTTCGAGTTAGGCCAAAAAGAATTAAGCTCTGTTATTAAATTTCCGTTTGTTTTTTTGTTTGTTAAAAGTAGCAGTCGGAATCATTTTGGTAGTGTACAGAGGAGTAAACTGGGGATGATGAGCCCTTGGTTTTATTGACATAAAGAGTAACTGGGTGGATCATAATCTGGAAATGTTGAAGAGTCGTGTTGATGTTATAATACCAAAATGGAAATCATGAAAAGCAAATTTACCCAATCAGACTAGGAATCAGAAAATATTGAAATTGGAAGCAACAATGACTATATACCAGCAAAAAGCCTCGTTGCATTGAACTTGTCTGTCACACTTGGCCAGTTTGGAACTTGATGAACACATACAGATTATACATTAAGAACATAGTGTTTGGATCCCGGTATATGAGCATTCTGTCACCCCTGAAATTGATGATGTACAAGCATCTCTACTACTCGACTCATAGACGGTCTTGCATTTCTGTCTTCCTCTATACATTGGAGCGCCACATTAACAAGAATTTCCAGCTTACCCCTTTCATTTTCACCTCCGATTTTGGTTTCTGCATTTGTAAATGCTTCATTCATTTTGTCCCTCACCCATTGCACCATCATCTTCTTGTGTGTCTCTCCACCTTCAACCGATTGAAGATTGCTTTCAGTTGGGTTTTTTCCGGTGAGCATCTCCAATACAACAATGCCGTAACTGTAGACATCCACTTTGGCAGTAATAGGCATATTGTGCACCCACTCCGGAGCCATGTAACCTCTGGTTCCTCTAATCCTCGAGAAGTCTGAACTCGTGTTCTCGCTTCTGTTTAAAAGCTTGGACAACCCAAAATCTGCTACCTTTGGATTGAAATCGGAGTCCAGTAGTATGTTCTGAGGCTTCACATCACAGTGTAAAACCCATTCCAAGCACTCTTCATGTAGATAAGCCAATCCTTTTGCTGTGCCAAGAGCAATTTTATACCTCTTCTTCCAATCAAGCACCTTGGAAGATATAACTTTTGCCAAGGAACCATGCTCCATGTGCTCATACACCAGAAGCCTATGCTTGTCTTCCACGCAATAACCCCACATCTCTATCAAGTTCATATGGTAAAGCTTACCAAGAAGGCTTACTTCCGCAAGGAACTCTGCTTCTCCTTGGTTGCACTCATTCAGTTGCTTGATCGCTGCAACTCGTTGATCAGACAACACGCCCTTGTACACAACTCCTCCTCCTCCTCTGCCAATCTCCTCTTTGAATCCTTTTGTGGCCTTCTTCAACTCGGAGTAATTAAACCTTCTGAATCCACTGGCTGTTTGAAGGTAGCCTTGAGCAAGTGCTTCCAATTCTGAATCTTTCTTATCTCCGCTGCTTCTTCTCGTCACAAAAAACCACACAAAAAAGATGCAAATGACCTCTAGTCCTCCCACGGCCGATGCAAATTTAAGCATGAATTGGATTGATCCACTGGGATTGCTTCTTGCATATGTTCTGTCAAGCTGTGCTGCAAGTTTACCTGAGCACATTTTGGAATCTTTATAAGTAGAATTGAGGAGGCCTTCTGGTAGCTTTACATAGAGCTCCCCAGCGAAAGCAGGTGACCGGTAGCCATTTCGCATTTGATACTTGGGATAACACTGATACTGACCGCCACCAAATTTGTGGTGGAATCCAGTACAGTTGCACAAGTCTAGGCACACACTTTTGCACTGGTCTAATGTGTAATTGCCATAGACGGTATAATCATATCCATACATTTCAATACGTGGAAGATGCACAAAACCAAACTCTTCCTCTGCACTACTGTTGCAGGACAGCTTGAAACCAACCGGTTTACACCCATAAGCCCAATCGGTTTTACGGACCATTTCATAACCCGGCAGACACGAACATTTCCTACCTGTACTAGGAATATAGCTGCAGTAACTATTAGCTCCGCAAATGCCATGGATTTTACATGGTTGTGAAACTGCTTCCCATGTAACAATCCATTTATCACCCTGACCTTTCCGACTGTAACCTCGGAGATTTCCATCTACATCCATCCTGAATATTCGCTGCAGTTTTGCACCGTAGTCGATTGTCCAAACGATAAAATTATCAGACGAGCTAAAATTTCCCAAGCTGTCAAAAACTGCAATTCGAGTGTTGTTGTATGTGGATCTTCCTGCTTCATAACTCAGAAGCCATGGATCGGGCCAGTAAATGCTCGAAACCTCGGGGCCATTGTAGAGTATACGAAGAGTGTTGTCGTTGTCGAAGTAAAACGAGTAGAAGCCGGAGGAGTAGTTGGTGAGGCTTCTTGAAGAAATAAGCTGTGTGTTTCTTGTGAGCGGTTGCTGAGGCAAAAGCGTGTCCGTCGGCGAAGCAAAGCTTTCCCACAAAACAACGCCGTGCTCTTCGAGAAGAACCAGATTACCGGTGTTTCTGAGGTGCAAGTGGGCCGATGAGTTTGAAGCTGTGTTGGAGGACCACACTGTGTATCGGTCGATGTCGGAGAGTATGAGGTTTCCATTTTTCTGCAGGGTGAGCTTGGAGCGTTGACCATTTACCGGCTCTTCACGATTAGCTGTCCACACCACGGTGAGGTTGTCTAAACTGGCTGATGGCTCCGAGAACCATATTCCAAAGCAAAACGCGTTTTCACCGACCGGAAAAAAACCAGCGGTAAATACGGCGTCCGGCGACATCAAAGTTTGAGCTGGATTTTCTACTGAAAGAGAGGATCCCATGCTCAAATTAAAAGCTGCTGATGATTTGAATGGAAAAAGAAGTGCCAAAACAAGAACAAGGCAAGGAATTGGAACCCTGTCCATGAATTTGGTTGAACTCCACATTTGAACCATTCTAGGACGAAGTGTAAAACAATAGAACTATGCAACACTACACTTTTGATATTATATAGCTAGAGGAATGAAGGAAACGAAAACGACTGCAGCTTCCATGAAGCGTACGTATGCCTGGTCGTTAATGTCAGCACGACACTGTCCACATTTGCACCATTCTAGGACCAAGTGTAAAACAATAGAACTATGCAACACCACTTTTGATATTATATAGCTAGAGGAATGAAGGAAACGAAAACGACTGCAGCTTCCATGAAGCGTACGTATGCCTGGTCGTTAATGCAGCACGACACTGTTCAATAAAATATAAATTTTCAACGGATGCCGGCCCTAGTGTGGACATATCTAAGCAAAAGAACAATCTGTGAAGCTTATCAGTATGGCGATTTGAAGGGGCGAATCGCCATGAATTTGTCATCTCTCTGCGTTTGCGTGGATTGCTTGGTAGCTGTCTATTTATTTATATATAAGCAAATCTATATATATAAGGGAGTCTTTTTTATTATTTATATTACAATAATTAACTATATAGTGTTAAGTTGATTCTTTTTTTGTTTATTTAAATGATTTTAATAAGAATGTATTTATTTGAATATAAGGTGTTATTACTTATGTCTAAATAAACAAATCTTTTCTTAAAGTCTTCACACACAAGGATTATTTTGCCCTAACTCTTTAAACATGCATAAAAAGTGAAAAAGTTGAAAAGAAATGACTTAACCGGAAACTTATGGACTCCGGTTGTCGGACTCCGGTTACCGGCCGCCGGACTCCGATCACCGGACTCCGGTCACTGGCCGCCGGACTCCGGTCACCGACCGTAGGACTCCGAAAAATAGCTAGTGACTGGAAAATTGTCTTTTGCCGGAATCAGAATCTGGAATATATTAAGGTTAATAAACTTAAATCTGGAGTATACTTGGTTTAATAAACTTTGATTTGAAGTATACTGAGGTTAATAAACTTAGATCTGGAGTATACTAGGGTTAATAAACTTAGATCTGGAATATACTGAGGTTAATAAATTTGGATCTGGAGTATATTGAAGTTAATAAACTTGGATCTAGAAATTACTAGGGTTAATAAACTTGGATCTGCAGAAGTTCAGAGAATTCTATGATAATTGTTAGTAAAGACTTCACCAAAACTTAACAGAGCATGCAATATTCAAGGCTAAATCAATATAAATCTACATGTTATGTAAGCTTCAAACTTTTTTTCAAAAAAGTCAATTTGTAAGGTTACAGCTGATTTTTTTTCATTAAGCAGTAATTTACTTGTCGAAAGTGAATATGATCCAACAAGATACAAAATCTGCAGTCACGAAAAGCAGCATAACTACATAGCATCATCAATACCATTCCCGTCACTCATTATCACATAAGAAAATTTGTAAAATTCACAAGTTGCCATTTCAAAACACAGAGAACACAACAAACAATGCAAAATACAGTCACTTTTTCAAGGTTGCCAAGAAAATGTGGTAGAACTAGCACCAGCAACAGACTACAATATTTTCAATTTCCATATTTGGGACCCACTAAAATTCAGCATATTGAAGATCTCAGGACTCAGGAGTTTGATTTTCAACCATCCTCGAATGCAAACCAATGAAAAACACAACCATCAAGAACATAACTGCACGGCGGCAGCCATGACATAAAAGTCAAACATTAAAACAGATCTAAGGTCATAACTCCCGTTTGCAGATACTAAGGCCGGGACCAAAAACTGTCACATCCCGATTCTAGAATTATTTTACGGTTAATTACTTTGGTCTTTTACTATAAAAAGTAACCGTTTAACCGTACAATGACTGTAAAGTTGACTTTTTGTTAAGTCAAGAATTTATGGTCAAAAAACAAAAGTTACTATTTGTAGTAAGTAGTATAAAAAGAAAAACTTACCCGGAGTAGAAAGGTAAAAATCAGAAATTACATTCTCTCTCCTCTCTCGACAAAAATGGCTGCCGAACCTTCTCTCCGCCACTGCCCCGCCATCACTCCACCATAGGCCGCCGCACCAGTCTCAAAATGACCGTCTATGAGTCTACGTCAATTCTAGGTAAGCCTTTCGACCTATCTCGCCTTGGTTTACGAGAAATGTCGATTTGTTTGCCTAGTGTACAGTGTTGAGTCTATATCGGATTTCTCCCTCCTCAGGCCACCAATTTATGAGTTCTTTATATGATTAGAATGAGTTTTAGGAGTACTACTCACCCTTAAAGTTTGGTGAATTTATTTGAAGTGTGGAGGGAGAATCGAAGATTTGAAGTTTAAAAACAAATTTCGAGTTCTACTGTTCATCACGTAATTTACCTAGTTAGAGGCCGAATTGGCCTTCAAGTTGAACTAGAAAGTTGTTCCAAATGATGAGACGAAGCTACTGTTAAAATTTGGTGGCGATCGGAGGTCGCCGAAATTTTGGCCGGAATTTCTATCGGCGGTGCCGTCACTTTTTGGGCAGTTTTTCATGGCCATTAAATAGTATAAATTGTGAGGAATCTATGGTTTAAATTTGATAATTTTTGGATGAGTTTAGGTTAAGGTTTAAGAAATGTTTTAAGGACTCCTAAGTTATTGGTGAAGGTCGGGGATTTTTAGTTGACAATTTGAGAAATGTAGAGACGATGAGCAAGTTGTACGCTCACACATGTGAACGCTTATGTTATTTGATTATTATTCTAGCGTCCGGAAAAATAATATTAATTGTGGAACATGACACGAAGAGGCTCGGGTTGTGGAGACTTGGTTTAGAGGAATTCGGGTTTTCGTCAGGCTAAGTCCTCAATCTGTGAGTGAACTTTTATTTTTAAATACAATGCATGCAACCGATTTTTATTAAGTTTCTCTTTTATTTACGAGAATTTCCTCCATATTGATTTTTATGGTGATTTTGGAAAAATTGGGGATTTATTATATTTCAAAGATAAGTGAGTCGGGA
Organism: Comarum palustre; assembly: GCA_951800085.1. Lineage (NCBI taxonomy): Eukaryota > Viridiplantae > Streptophyta > Magnoliopsida > Rosales > Rosaceae > Comarum > Comarum palustre. The sequence goes on from OX637589.1 coordinate 16,077,443, forward strand.
AAGAGGTTTCTACATTTCCCGTGAGTTTTGAATGATTTTCCCTGAAAACGATTTTAAGTTGTTATCCCCATTTTGGGTTATGGAGGGGGATTATTTTTAAAAGGGGAAACTTGGCTCTTGGATTTTAATAATTTAAAGTAAAGTCAGGGAACGGGTTTCGGATGCTTGGGACTGTTTTAAATCCAATGTATTTGGAGAAAAGTCATAGGTGTTTTGACTTGGATTTTGATTTATTCATCACGAGGTTTTTAAGGATTTTCAAGTATGTATATATATATATGTATTGCTAGCTAGCATGGACCCTCTTTAGATGGAGATGGTACCCTCTCTGAATTGTAACTGGTCAGACCCTCTTCGATGGTAGCTGGTCGGAAGGACCCTCCCGGATAGAGCCGGTCAGGACCCTCTTCGGTGGTAGCTGATCGGTTGGACCCTACCGAATAGAGCAGGTCAAGGTACCCTCTCCGATTGAGCTGGTCAATAGACCCCCTCGTGGATAGAGCTGGTCAGTTGTTTTCTCGTGGTCATGGTAAAAGTACCACACTTTTTAAATTATGGATTTGAGCCAAGAGAATTGTTGTATATATTTTATTTAATCATTTTCTATGGGTTGAGTGCATGTGAATTTTGGAAAATCAAAGGGTGAGCATGAAAAGATGTTTACGTTTTCATATTTGATTTTTGTCCACTCACGCTAACGTTGTGTTTTTAAATGTTTTCTCGTGGGCCCTTCGTTTTCAAATGCCTAGTGTTGCAGGGTTCTTGAGAGGAGGTCGCGCGTACCAAAGTCGGGGCATAGTCAATTAATCTGTTGTTGCTCACATATTGATTTAGGTATAACTTCCATATAGACTGCTCTGATTACCCCAACTTAGATAGTTGAATAAGTTAGTGAAGCGTAAATGTGACTTGGGGAGCATGATGGCTCCAGGAGTTGGGGGTTGACTTAAATTATTCATGGAAGTGTTGATTTGGTTTGCAGGAAGGGTTGTCTATTTCAAGGGGGTTTTGGTAAGAAGTTCTCTTAGGGTGGTCCCGTAGGATTTACTTCAGGTTAAAGGAGTTTAACTCGGGGTGGGTCCTAACAGTTGGTACGGAGCGTTAGGTTATCGTTTCCTGTTACTACCTCTTGTACTTTATAACACTTAGTGTCTATAGAGTGATGATCCGACCGCGGCGGATCCATCAGCATTTTATACTTTGGACGCTTAGTGTTTATTAAGGGTATGAGTTAATACTTCTTGGTTTATTTATGGACCGGGTGGTTCCATAAATATTTGAATCTCCTAGACTATGCCTCAGTACGCCGACCTCTCAGAGTACCCGTAAGGAAAAGGTAAAGTATCTACACTTTTCTATGAGCTTTCGGAATCTGACCGAGATTGTGAGTCTGGATACAAGTTGATGACTCATGAATCCTTGGTTGATCGGTTCTTGATTTAACTGCAAGGTTGGGCATTTGATGTGTATTTTATTAATTAAAATATTAGATCATGCCTTGGAGATGTCAGATAGATTGATCAAAGGCGAGAATTTTGGAAATATGATATTACGTCTCGGTATCAATCTATGTTGCTCTTTGGGAGTGAAGAGCGGAATGATTTTACTGTAGTTGTGGTTATTGATGCAAAAGAGAGTGAAAATTTGCATAGTAAAAACATTCTGAAAAAGGAGTATTGTGACGTGCTAATTGCTTAGTCACTATCGAGGGATTTTAGAAATTACAATGTGTCACTTATGTGTTGACTTTCGGTCAAACTTTGATTGACGAGAGTGACATTTGTCGGATAAGCATTTTAATTATGAGGTCCGGGTAAGATCTCCAGGATAGTTGGAGTTAGAGGTCAGACTCCTATGGTGTTGGATGCTTTTTTAGTAAAGTTTTATTTTTGTGGTGGGTCGAAAATTGGACGGTAGTTGTCATTCCGACCTGTGATAAAGTTAAGAGAATGTAAGAAAGTCGAAGGTGATCAAGACTCAATTCAAGATTGAATGGAACGTTTTCATTGATTACCATGTAAGTTTCTGTTTTTCTGTTCTCTTACGATTTGATTTCTCAATTCTCTATCAAGCATGCCATGTTTCATTTGCAAGTACAATACTTTTTGTCCGAGACCAAACAAAGCTCCATGCTTTTGCATTTGTTTTGGGACTAGGATTTCAATTTGGTATCTTAGGCATTTGATTCATTTATATGTGGCTTTGCAAATCAATTTACCAAATCCATTTTTTTCCAATTGACTCGTGTTTGATCAGAACATGAGAGAGAATAACCCTGGTCATCCTTGTTCTTCATCCCTGGTGCGCCACAGACTGCCCAGAACCCTAGACGGAGAGAGCGAGGTGCCAAGGAGAAGCGATCGAATGAGGAAAACAAAAACACGAAGAAAATGGATTTAACCAGGACACGAAGCAGTTTGTTGACAGCACGCAACATCCAAAGCCAACATGTGGGCAACTAATGACATTGTTCGCGAACCGGGGGCAAAACTATCTTTTCCTCAACTGAATGAACAGTGTTCATTCGGTTTTGTTTTAGTATATAGAATGAGTTTGTCAAACATCCTGGTTTGTTTAACAGATCACATATATTTTTTCATGCATGTACATGTTTAAGCAGTGTCAATGTTTGAGTTTTCAAATAATCTGATTACACATTATAATTGGTAGGTCGAGGAACAGAATCAGAAATTAGAATTCGGGTGGGCTAGATTTACCTTGTGTTGAAAAAGAAAAATTCTTTAGAGGCTTGACAAAATTTGTCTGATGGTATATCAAATATTTCAATAGGAAGAGGAAAAAGAAATCCTAATGTGAAAGACGAACAAATGGTGAAACACAGCTGCTAAAAAAGGAGAACGCACTAGGACCCTTTCTATTCAAGTAATCTAAACCAGCACCCTTCAGAAACCTATGTTATTACCAACCTCAAAAGTTTCTATTATAGCATGTATATATATGAACTTGCAAGTCTAAAATTTAGGGTAGGCCGGAGCAAACCCTAGCCTACACTTGGTTCCGTCCCTGGTAGGTCGTGAAGATAAAAATTGAAATAGAGTAAATAATATACTGGATAAATTGATCAAAGAATCAATGTATGATTAAAATTATACACCGAACTAAATTACAAATAACATTTCACAACAAATTACAAACAGATTGAACTAGAGTTGATCTACCAAGAATTGACTCTCTTTTTGTTTATCAAACACCATTTACCAGACATGACATTAACCAGTACATTATTCTTCTAAATTAGACACCTCAATACCGATTAATGAAATAAAATAAAATAAAATGAATTGCTAGTAAAATAACAAATATAATGTGGAACGAAGAGTCATTGGTCTGTCTTTGGACTTCATCAGTTTCCACTGCCTCCATAGCTTGGACCAGAATCTTTGATCCCTCCAAGTCCTAGAGTAGGATAAGAACTAGTGAAGGCATGACCTTTCCCACCTGAGCTTGGACCTCCATTTTTGATCCCTCCAAGAGTTCGAGAATCAGTGAAGCCATGACCCCTTCCACCTGGACTTGGACCTCCATTTTTGATCCCTCCAAGAGTTCGAGAATCGGTGAAACCATGCCCTTTCCACCTGCACTTGGACCTCCATTTTTGATACCTCCAAAAGTTTGAGAAGTAGCAGAACTTGGACCTCCATTTTTTATCCCTCCAAGAATCTGAGAAGTGGTGAAGGCATGAACCTTCCCACTTGAGCTTGGACCTTCATTTTCGATCCCTCCAAGAGTTTGAGAAGTGGAGAAGGCAGGACCCTTTCCACTTGAGCTTGTACCTTTATTTTGTAGAATATTCTTAAATATATACTTTCTTTGTAGATAGAAGTTATATATTCTGTATAGATGTAGGAGATATTGTTTTCCTATTAAATTCATGATTGTATCTGTATATATACGTCCATTGGAGAATAATAATATCATTGAAAAACCATTATCAAACCTTTCTTTTTTACTTGACATCAGAGCCAAAAACCCCTAAATTTCGTATTCCGCTGCGTACCACCACGATCACCACCAAAACCCTAAATCCCAAAATCCAAACAAATGCCACATCACCACCGATACCCCAAATCCCAAAATCCAAACATAAAAACCCACAAAAAGACAAACACCAAAAGTTATAGACAAAACCATCATCAGACATCTTTTTTGAATAAAGAAGAAGCATATCACCTATTTGCACAGCATACCCGCCCACACCACTAGCAGTTTTTTTTTTTTTTTTCGAATGGCTGAGCAAGACGGAAATCCATTTGCCCTTGTGTCTCAAGTCGTCAACCATTATCATACCACCACACAATACAACTTGGCCTTTCCATTTACAACTGCCTTGGATGAGACTAACTACTTACAATGAGCACCTTTTATGAAGATGAGGATTAAAGCACGAGTCAAGGTTGGTTATCTCACTGAAACCAAAGCCGCGCCGGATGAGAATTCTCTTGAATTTGAAGCTTGGACTATAGAAGATTTGAAGCTTGGACTATTGGACTACAGAAGATGAAAAGGTGAAGAGTTGCTTATTGATTCCATGGAGCCATCTCTCATCAATCAATATATCAGATTACCTACAACCAAAGAGGTTTGGAAAGCGGTTGAGAAAACCTTTTATGATGATTCTGATGAGACTCGAATTTTTGAATTGAATAAGAAGTGTTTTGCAGCAAGACAGAATAGTCGGCCTCTTCCTACCTATTATAATGAGTTGATGGGAATGTTCTAGGAGATCGATCAACACAATACCTCTCAAAACAATACAGTGGCTGGGGTTATCCAAGAAACAACCGACATGGCACGTATGCGAGTTCATATGTTTCTTAGTGGGCTCGATTCAGAGTATGATCAAGTCCGTGGTGAGATTCTTCGCAAAGACCCAAAATTCACCTTAGAGCAAAGTTATGCCTATGTTCGAAGGGTGCATTCTGACGGACAGGTTATGAGACATGCCTATGAGTCTTCTGTAATGGTTGTCCAACGCAAACAGGGACGTCCTCCAGGCTTCTCAAGTGTTTCACCACGTGCTCCACCACGTCACTTTCCGGCAAAACAAAATTCCTATGCCAATGTCAAGTGTCCTATTTGTGGAGAATTCGGTCATAGCAAGCAACGGTGCTTTGAAATCATTGGTTATCCGGATTTGTGGGACTTCACCAAAAAACCTCGAAAGAATCAAGCAAAAGCTGCTATAGCTACCACAGAGGAACAACAATCACAAAGTGCCTCCGCTAATGTCGCACGATCAAGTATGAAAGGTAACGTTACTATGAATAGTTTCTGGATCATTGATTCTAGGGCTTCTGACCACATGACTAATAATCCTAGCCTCATAGCCAAACTGAAACCTTCTACTTAGCCTGTTGTGTTCTACTGCTGATGGTAATCCAACTTCGATCATCGGAGAGGACCCTATTATTTTATCAAACACATTAACCCTTGATTTTGTCTTAGTTGTCCCTTCATTAGCATATAATCTCCTCTCGGTTGGCCAAATCATTCAGAAATTATCATGTATTGTGACTTTTTATCCCTCGTTTTGTGTGTTTCAGGACATTCTAACTCGGTGAATTCTTAGTTATGGTGCTAGAAAAGGAAAACTTTACTTCCTGGATCTAACAGAGCAAGGGGAGCAACAATTTTTGGATCAAGCTAACCAGGTTAATGGAGTAGAGAATGCTAAGGTGAAAATTTGGTTATTTCATCGGCGTTTTGGCCACCTATCTTTTAGTTATCTAAAAAAACTAAAACCTCATTTGTTTTTGGCTATTAGTGATTCGGAATTTCATTGTGATGTATGTGAACTGGCCAAAAGTCCCCGAATTTCGTATTCACCTAGTCTTAATAAAAGTCCAATTCCATTCATGAAAATTCATTCTGATGTTTGGGGACCGCCAAGATCCCTACGTATTCTGAAGCCTGATATTATGTGACTTTTATTGATGATTGTACTCGAATGATTTGGGTGTCTCTCTTGATGAACAAAAGTGAGGTATGTGCCAGATTCAAAGAATTTCACAAAATGGTGTCTATACAGTATCAAGAGCCTATTCGTCTTTTTCAATCTGACAATGGTGAATGGTATGTTAATGGTCATATGCAAGAATTTATGGAAGCTCATGGTATTCGACACCAAACTTCAAACCCATATACCCCTCAACAGAATGGAGTAGCAGAACGAAAGAATCGACAGTTGCTCGAAGTTGTTCAGACATCTTTTTTTGGAATGAATGTACCTCTTTAATATTTGGGAGAAGCTTTGAAGTCTGCTACATATCTAATTAATCGTATCTCCTCTCGGGTAATTGATTTTTAAAGTCCTCTACAACAAATCCAAGATCTTCTTTCTGTTCCATCATTGTCGAACTTAGAGCCTCATGTATTTGGGTGTGTCATGTATTTGGGTGTGTTGTTTATGTTCATATTCCCAAGGCTCAACGCAGCAAACTTCATCCCCAAGCCAAACGGTGTATCTTTCTTGGATATGCCGAGTTTCAAAAAGGGTATCGATGTTATGATTCTCTTATCGATACTATTCATGTGACACTTGATGTTTCCTTTCATAAGTTTGAGGCTTATTACTCAGGGGGAGTTTTGGCGTCTTCCCTTCAGGGGGAGAAAGGTTGTGAAGGAAAGTCTCGATATTTATTTCAATTGGAAGAATTTGCAGAGTTTGAAGCATTAGAATCGAGATTAGGAGCACAAGACACAGAAAGAACACAAAGCATTGTTTCTGATACAAGACCAGCCAATGATTATGGCCCACACAATTCCGATACTAAGCACGCTGACATTGACTCTAGGCATGTCGACGCTGACGTCAGCACTAGACATAAAGATGTACCGAGCCAGCTTGACGACCCATCAAGCCGATCTGGTGAGTCAAGCCGCACCGACACTCGGTCCTCGTTAGTAGAAGTCGCGCCGGCTCCAGCTTCCTCTTCTCAGTTGCCAACACGTGTCACCACAGAATCAGTCATTTGTCCAACACGCCAAACTGAAGTAGGTTTCACTGATTTGACAAAGAGTTGTCCCATTAGTTCGTCAGATGTTTTCCCTTTCTCAACACCGTCAACCAAAGAATTCACACAGAATGTTCATAATCAGGTATTTTTAGATTTAAATCCATTATATGGGGAAGATAGTGTTATATCTAGAAAATCACATAGAGTTACCAAGGGTATCCCAAAGAAACAATATGAACCAGATATCAAAGCTAAAGTTAAATATCTTGTAGCCAATTACATGTCTAATCATAGGTTTTCGTGGTCACATGCCCTTGTTATTAATCAATTATCCAGTGTGTCTATTCCTAGTACTGTACAGGATGCATTAGTGGATCCCAAATGGACACAAGACATGAATGAAGAACTAGAAGCATTGCAGAAAAATTTAACTTGGGACGTTGTATCTAAACCTGATGAGAAGAAGACCATTGGATGTGGTTGGGTATTCACTGTGAACCTGAAAGCTGATGGGAACATTGATAGATATAAAGCCAGATTAGTTGCCAAAGGATATACCCAGCGCTATGGAATTGACTACGAAGAAACATTTGCACCTGTAGCGAAGATTAACACTGTTTGAATCTTAATTTCCCTTGCAGCAACTAAAGATTGGACCCTACGACAATTTGATGTGAATAATGCTTTTCTCAATGGAAATTTGGAGGATAAGGTATACATGGACATGCCGTCAGGAGTTAAATGCAGATCTTGTGATGTAGGCAAAGTTTGTAAGTTGAAAAAGTCTTTGTATGGACCTAAGCAATCGCCCAGAGCCTGGTTTGGAAGATTTTCCAAATCAATGAAGATGTTTGGTTACAGACAAAGCAACTCAGATTACACTTTGTTCATCAAGCGTAGTCAAGATAAGGTCACTACTCTAATTGTGTATGTTGATGACATGATTGTTACAGGAGATGACCTGAAAGAGATGGAAGCTCTGCAAAAGTATATTTTGAAGGAATTTGAGATGAAAGATCTTGGACAGTTAAAATATTTTCTTGGGATTGAAGTTGCAAGATCAAAGAAGGGGATTTCTTTATCCCAACGCAAGTATGTACTTGATTTGTTAGCTGAAACTGGAATGCTTGACTGCAAGCCAGTTGAGACACCAATTGAAATTAATCACAACCTCGTCATCTACCCGAATTAAGTTCCAACTAATAAAGGGAGGGACCAACGTCTAGTGGGGAGACTTATTTATCTTTCTCGTACTAGACCTGATATTGCTTATGTTGTCAGTCAGTTTATGCATTGTCTCAGTAAAGAGCATATGGATGCGGTATATCGTATCTTGAAGTACTTGAAGATGACACCAGACAAAGGATTATTGTTTGAGAAAAAAGGAGAGTTTGATGTTGTTGGATTCACTGATGCAGATTGGGCTGGTGATAAGACTGACAGGCGGTCTATATCTGGGTATTTTACATTTGTTGGAGGAAACCTTGTGACTTGGCGAAGTAAGAAGCAAAAGGTTGTTGCCAGGTCAAGTGCTGAAGCAGAATTTCGAGGTATGGCGCATGGAGTTTGTGAGATACTATGGATACGTAATGTGTTGAAGGAGTTAGGTTTCAAGCTCAAGAATCCTATGGACTTGCATTGTGATAACACGTCTACTATTGGCAATGCTCATAATTCTGTTCAACATGATCGAATAAAACATGTGAAAGTAGACCGTCATTTCATTAAAAGAACTTGGACAGGAGAATCATTTGTTTCCCTTTTGTGTATATAGAAGACCAATTAGCAGATGTTCTTACGAAAGGAGTGTCAAAGAAAGTATTTGGCAATTTGGTAGACAAGTTGGACATGATCGATATCTATGCACCAACTTTAGGAGGAGTGTAGAATATTCTCAAATATATACTTTCCTTGTAGATAGAAGTTAAATATTCTGTATAGATGTAGAAGATATTATTTTTCTATTAAATCCATGATTGTATCTGTATATATACGTTCATTCTGACAGGACGAGCTTCTTATACTAACAAAATCCAACTAAAGGTCATGACAAGAACAATAACAAATAAGGAGCTGAGAGGCTGGTAACATTTGGCCATCTGGACTAATATAGTGTGAATGCCAAGTAATAAAGAGTAAGCTAGTGTTATTTGCAGATCGACGAATTTGAGCTGTGTAATATGGTATAGATCTGTGCCCTATATATACTACTAAACCACATAGTAGTGGTGCATCAATTGTTACAATGTGAAAGTGAGAATCATGTATTTGACTGAGTGGACTAGCTGGGAAAACAGAGGGAAACTGCATGACTGGCGAGCTCGCTCCTTCAAGTTGAACTTTGAAATTTTGAAAGAAGAAATTGACGGAGGAGAAAAGGGAGTGAGCTTTAAACTTCGAAGGAAAAAAAGACGACGGGGACGTAATCGAGTTGACTCATATATGTTGGAGATGAGAGATCCTATATCAGAAAAGTGACAAATAAAATATAACATATATGTGGGTGAATAATTCTTAATTATACCGATGTCTTTTGTAAATAAAACCCAACACCTTAAAGGTGGTTAAGTTAAGACAGTATCAGTACAAGGATGATTCACGGGCCACGCTTGTTGCTCGTGCTTTGACATGGTATCAGAGCTGACCCTCTCTAATTGCTTATTCCACGAGCCCAGGTGCGTTCTTTCAGAGGTTATGGCTCTGGTTTGGTTGAAGTTGTTTCGGAGTTGGGAGTTTGAAGTTGATTTGGAGTTCTTTCAGAGTTTGGAGTTTGCAGTTCGAAGTTTGAAGTTCTTTCGGTTAACCATGGGGCCCGAGTTCAGTTTCTTAATTAGTTTCACGTGCTGACCTAAAAAATTAGGTTGCACGTGAAGGGGGTGTTGGAGAGGAGAGATTTCATATCATAAAAGTGACAAATAAAATATAACATATATATGGGTGAATCATTTCTAATTGTACCGAGACCTTTTGTGATTAAAACCCAACACCTTAAAGGTGGTTAAGTTAGGACAGTATCTGTACACAGATGATCCACGGGCCACGTTTGTCGCTGTTTGACTATATACTAGCTAGAAGTTTGACATGAGAAAAAAAACGAAGAATTTGCATTTGTAAAAAGTTGTGAGGATGGTTCGTTCGCAGGTGGGAAATATGAATTTGTATTGAGTATTGACAGTCCGATAGAAGAAAGAAAAATAAGTTTTACTACTACTTCTGAGTCTAATGGCTAAAATATCGACATTTTTTAGAAATTTTATTGGTTCAGAAAATGAACTTTTCGATGGATATATGGAGAAATTATCGAATATCGATGAAAATTTTCTAAAATTTATATAAAAATAATATATTTGACTAAGAATATATTAAATATAAAATATCAAAAATATATAAAAATTAATATCAATACTTATAAAAATTAAAAAATTTCAAAAAAGAAATAAATAATTTATAAAAAAATTATCAAAAATATTTTAAATATTTAAAACCTTGTTAGATTGTCTATATATATATATCATCATACCCGGCTCTTTCCAATTCCGCCCACGCCTGTATACTAAGTTGTGGCCGGCCACCCTGCCTGCGTAATCGCCTGCATAAGATTTCATAAAGCGAAAGCGCACCATGTAAAGGTAAGAGGTTTCCAACTTCCAAGAATTCAGTTCATTGAACAAAATAGTGGCTGCATCCCAAGCCGAACAACTTGTTCATTAAACGGACAATTGATAAAAAAATCACGTATGAAGTTGTGAGTTCACGTAACACATTATCACATTGAAAGTTGTTAGGATCGAATACCAAAATGACTGGAGCAAAATAGTTTAGATACCAAGTAAGAGTATCAATTTATCATCGTTTAAAAAACAATTTTGTTAATCTCATTTGTCGTCACGAGCACTTGCACTTTTTTCTTTATGAAGAGTGCTAGTTTCATACTCATCATAAATGTGATTCAACCTCAAACCACAAAAAATACACAAACTTTCCTAACAATCTTGCATTCATCTTATATTTAGAAGTCAACACTTGGGTTTCAGCTATAGCTCAATTTCATTGCTTCTTTTTACAACTTTTTGGTAGCAAATTTGCAATTGATAGCTAAATGAAGAAGTGCATCAATGACAAACAGTATCGGAATGAAGCACTTTTATAAAATGCCAATAATGCCAAATTAATCTCTGAATATACAAAGCATATTGGTAGAGCTGACAATCTTGCTAGTCTTTTCTTTGAACACAAATGCAACATATAAATAGACTTGTATATACAGATAGATCATCGTCTGCAATAATCCATAATAGACAATCCACTTCTTGGAATCTAAATTTGAGTAAGCTGTACGCTATGCAAAGAGGGAGAACATCAAGCAAGCTCTGCTTTTACTTCCCTCCTCGCCCTGTTACGCCTGTAGAAAGGGCAGAGTATATTGCTTAACTGCTGTGCTTGGCACCACCTCCCAAAGTCCAGTGAGCTTTAGCCGGTGTGCGCTTCAATGTCTTCACAGTCATTGGATTGCCCTTGCTCTGTTACAAGCAGAAACACAACTTCAGCAAAACATGTAGATCAACAAGTGATAATATCAGATGTAGAGTTTAGTTGCTCTTACCAGTGAACAGGTTCCTGCATTGACATTGCAGATGGGGTAGTCTGATGGGCAGCAACTGTAATGGTCATCACAGCAGGTCGCGCCTTCAAGAGGACAGCATCCCCAAGCAAAGCAGTAGTTTTGATACTGATAGATACAGCAGCAGGTGTTGCTTTCGGGGCAGGAGAAGTAGTTGTCACAAACCTGAGGAGGTTTTATCGGAGATGGAGGGGATGGACCAGGGTTAGGCGGGTTCTGTCCTATCTTGACTGGGTAAGAAGGCTCCATTGCAATTCCACATTTCCCAGTTGCGGAGTTACCCAGATTACGCTCCATTCTGATGTAACCTGACTCTCCCCAGCTGTCACCCCATGAATTCCTCACAATCCAATAATCAACACCATGTTCGGTGCCATACCCAACAACAGCAACACCATGGTCTAGTGCTGTTCCACACCGTCCAGTAAACACACCCTGAATAGTTGAATCAAAGAGAACAATGAGTTAGTTCAAACACAAATTCTATATATTTAGACTTATTTCGCGGCTACCAACAATAATAACAAGCAAAGCAAAGATTTTTTGATGTGAAGCAATATACTTACTGATGAATATAACTGGAATTCCCTGCCTCCTCCTTCAATAGCAACAGCAATTGGCTGATAGGCAACAGCCTTTTTCAATGCGTTCTCATCGTATGTGGGAACATCTTCATAAGAATCAATTGAAACCACCCTGGCATTTTTCTACAGAAACAACCAAAAGTGTGAGAAGATAGCTCATTGTCACATAAAAATGGGATGGGCTCTGTTAGTTGTGTCTAACAACAAATACTGACCCTGTAGGTGTCACATGTGGAATCATATCCTTTGTAAGGATAGTCATCTTCGCTGTCGATGCCGCCATTGTTAATGATGAACTCAAAGGCATAGTCCATGAGACCTCCATTGCATCCTTCATTGTAAGTTTTATCACAGTCAACCAGCTCTTGCTCAGATAGCGAGATAAGATCTCCAGTCACTATCTTGTTGATTCCTTCCACAGCACAGATTGTTGAGAATGCCCAGCAACTCCCTTCATTACATAAAAAACAATGAACAGTTAGTACTCAATTCAGTTGCACAAGTTCAATGTCTTCCCATGAAGATAAGATTCTAAGAATGCTTGAGCAAATTCACCACCTTTCATACGATGTGATAGTTCAATAACACAACATTTACCCCTTAGATAATGTTGATTAAATTTCCACGTTAAATTGTTTTTCCGGAGAAGTTTCTGGTGTGGGCTCAATATGTTAAAAAGGTAAAATAAAACTCATTTTCCAGCAAAACTAGACAAAGAAGAATCTTTGGCCTGATCAGGCAAAAGATTTCATACTTGGTAAAATATCTGGAGGGTTTAGCAATTATACAAAATCCCCTCCACATAAAATTAGGAAATTACAGAACACAAATCACATACTCCTGGAGAACTGGAACACAACTGCAAATCTCCAGCTTTGAAGGGTCATCGGACAATTATCAACTATAAAGATACTCAAAACTCTAATTCACTAGCTTAATCGTCGATTATTACCCAAACAAATAATCCGATTAGCAAAGTCAACTATTCCTAATCGCATACCTTTGCTATATCACCAAGCAAACCAAAAGTCCAACAACACTAACAAATAATAAATCATAGCTTACCAAAGCAAAAACTAATTAACAATTACAAATCAAAAACTAGCAAAAACAACCCAAAATTAAAGAGAATAAAAAACTAGAGTAAAAATCACTCACCACACTGGCCTTGGTCCTTGACAGCGGTGACGACGCCTTCCTTCCTCCAATCAACAGCGTCAGGCAACTGATCGCCGACACGTGGCGCGTACCGGTCGCTCTTGGTTTTCGACAACCTATTTGGAACACGGGGCTTGGTCCCTAGAAACGTTGACCGGTACTCCTCGTTGGACAGATCGGCGAACCTGTTCAGACCGAGCTTGTAACTCAAGTTGAGAGCGTTCTGTTCGTCGATGAACCTGAGGTTGTTCTTGAAGATCTGGAACCGCTTCTCCTTCTCTCCCAAGCCGTTGTACGACTTCCCGTGCTTGGCCAACCACCCCTCGTAAAGTGACATCACCTCGTCGTCAGACCTCCAGCTGTCAGAGGAAGCGTGGTTGTTGTCGTAGGCGATGATCGACATGTCGGCGGCGGAGGACACGGCGAACATGGCGAGGAGGAGGATCGCCATGATCGGCGATGATGACCGGTCCGGACCCATGATTTCAAGAAGCGGGAGACTAGAAAGGAGAGGAGAGTAATAAATGGAGGACTGTGTATGAGGGAAAGTGGGGGAGGTGGGGGTGTGCTTATAAAGCCAACAACTGGTACGGGAGATTGTTATTAATGTTAATGGAAATTATTGAGATTAATTACGTTTCCTTTTTCGATATCAGGGCTGTAAAAAATAATTAAAATGAATGGATGAGACGAAATGTGTGGGACCCATGTGGATGAGATTTGATAGGCTGGAGAAGATTCCATGCGAACAGCCTATCGCTGTTTGACAAGAGTTAACTAGACACGTATCTACGGCTGCAGTTGTCCGTTTGTTTATTTTAACCGCGGTTAATTTTCTTTTTTAACTACGGTGACTCTGCATGGGGTTCCGATGAGCAGAGGAAGGAAAGATGGCCACGCAGTTTTGGAAACTTTCAATTACGTTGCTTGCTCCAGTTTGATTGTTCCAACCTCGTTATCGCTGGACACAAACTTAGGTGGTTTGTGATTTTTACGTGTACAAATAAATTTTGGTTAGAACCGATTAATCTTCGTCTACATTTTTATTATTTTTTAGAATATTATAAAGTCAACGACGACTAACTATTATGTGATTAATTTGGATGGCCTGCAGGACCAGATTAATATTAGCAATCGAGGTCAATAATAGAGGCCAGATTTTTTTTCCTTTTGTTACTTGTGTTAAGCTAACGGGGCAAGAATTTAAGTGCAAGTAGAAACTGTAGAGCTGGAATCTATGCGTTCACACATGTAGTGCGTGCACATGATTTTGGTGGGATTAACCTAATTGTGTTTATAATCTGACTAATTTGCCCCGTTCAAAGGATCCAAATTACATGGTAAGTAAATATCATATCTAAAAAGATTGCTTAATTATTTCTGGGCAACACCAACGGCAAACATTGATGGAGAAAATACAAAGCCATTAGTTGCAATTGTATGAGGTGAGTACGTGGCCTGTGGGGGAACCATAAGATATTTTTGTTGTGGTGGTCCCCGATCCAAAATCCATCACGGCACGATATTAGTTGGGGAATGAATGATGCGTCGTCGTATTTATCTTTGTAAACCAATTTGATTATTTTGATTTTCAAATAACAAACTATATATGCAAATTGATTCTGGATTTTGAAAGCTAGCTAGTAGCGTAACAGAACAAAAACCACGATACTCTCAATCATCAATACACAAGAGATGTGAATCTTTGAAAATGTGAACAGTTGCTTCGGAAAGTAATTTTGACCATTTTAATTTGATATTTAATAAATGTATGATTTGATATTTAATAAATGTATCACGTTAATAGAATATGTGATAATATAGTCTGAGGTTCAACTTTAAAACCAATTGACTATAAAGAGAATATCTCATGTTGAGATATATATTCCACATCGAAAATATAAGACATTGCATGTGGATTTATAAGGATTTAAATTACTCTCTCTATTGTCAATTGGTTTTGGAGTTGAACCTCATACTACTTTATCATGATATCAGAGCGGGCATACACGTGTGAAGCCCAAAGGCCACACGAAGTCCACGATCACCCAAGTTGTTGTCCACGTGTTATGTTTAAAGATTCGTCACACATACGCGGACCGTGTTGAGATATATATTCCACATCAGAAATATGAGACCTTGTATGTGGGTTTATAAAGGTTTGAGCTAATTTCTCTATTGCCAATTGGTTTTGGAGTTGAACCTCAAGCTACTTTATCAGCCCAAACCCTTATAAACCACGGACAATGTCTCATTTTCTTGATGTTGGATAGATATCTCAACACGCTCCCGCACGTGTGGCGACCTCTTAAGCCTAACACGTGGATAACATTAAGGATAACGTAGAGTAGTGCGTGTGGTCAGTAATACTAACACACGTGGAAGTGTGTAACCCGCTCTGATACCATGATAAAGTAGTATGAGGTTCAACTCCAAAACCAATTTGTAACACCCCGTCCCGAAATTAACATTTTTACTGGGATTAGGCGAGTTACAGAGAATGGTAACCGCATTGTTAATATTCCCTGAATTAATATCGAGGCATTCCCGGTTCTGGGGGGAAAATAGAATTAATATTCCGGGGAGTAGATTATGTTATTACGAGTTTCCCGGTATGTCCGGAAGTTTTTCCGGAGTTACGAGTGGTTAGTTACGAAGTTATCGACCTTACGGAAGTAACAAATGATAAGTTACTTTACCGTAGAAAAAGGGGACTTTGCGTTAAGTCGGGAATTTGAGGAACTTTCCTTCGGGAAAGATGTAGAGGACGCTAATACGAACTCGTGGATATGCCCTATGAATTAATCGGAGTTCGTATGTGAAAGTTATGCGGGATAAACTATTGTTACCGTATGGTAAATGGTAAAATATCTTATTACTGTACATGGTAACTCTTTAGAAATCAATCCGGGCCGTTGGTTTATTTATATATATAGGGTGTTGACTGGTGGGGGGGGATCTTTACTTCTCTCTCTCTTCCTCTTTCGCTCTCGCTCTTCACCCCCGAGCTATTGTGATCGCTCCGTCACCTCCATCCCATGCGCGCGTCCGGCATCACCGCCATCATCAATGGCTTCGCCGTCCCTCGACGACCGGGCCCTGACCTCCACCCATGCCAGATCCGCCGAGAGCACCACCAGCAAAGGTGAGAACACCTCGGCTCCTCGGCCCTGTTACAACCCAGTCGAGGGGGAGGTGACAGGGAGCTTCCCGGAAACGTCCAGCAGCTGCCTGGAGCATAGAGGAGGGAGGAGGTGACGAGCGTAGCTTCGCCGGAGGAGGACCGCCGTAAAACAGTGGAGTTGACAGTGAGGTATAAAAAACTCCATCTTCTATCTCAGTTGCTACTGTGTTGGAATGCTTGGATGATGTAGAACCTAGCTTTGCAGGTGTTGGAAGCTGGTTTGGCCGGAAAACCATGGTTTTCCGGCAAACCAGCCGATCGGTTAAATCAAGGGTAAAAACCCTGGTTTTACCGCGGTAGATCTGTGTTTTTACCGATTTACTGTGTTGGCAAAACGACTGAACTGCCCTTGGAAAGTTAGAGTAATTACAGGGGTGCCATCGTGGTTAAATCCCATAAATACCCCTGGTAGTTTGAGTTTATTACTGGACTGCCACTAGAGCTGGAATTCCCAGAATGCCCCTGCCATATTTGTATATTTACAGGGCTGCCCTTGGAACAGAAACCCTAGAAATAACCCTGATTGATGTGTATAATTACGAAACTGCCATTAAGGCTAGATTGTCCTTATTGCCCTAACAGTTTTGGGCTAATTACAGGAATGCCATTGAGATGGTAATTCCATAAATACCCCTGGTAATTATAGTTATTTTCAGAGATGCCAAGTAGGAGGAAATATCTTAGATGCCCGTGGTTTGGTTTATTTACGTGGTTGCCACTATGTTTTATTGTATATTTATGTGTGCATGTTGTTATATCTTTACGATTGCTGTGAAATCCTGTTGTATAATTGTATGGTGGATTGTTTGGGATAGTCCTGACAGTTAGATGGTCGGTGAATACCTTAGCGGAGAGGTTAAACTCCGGATACGCGTTAGATGTTTGTTATCCTTACTAACAAATCGACCGATAATTAGAAAAGCGGGATTCTGCCCGGCTAGGGTGAATCTCATGCAAGAGCTACGTGTGGCTTGATCCCTGAAAAGACAGGGTACGTAGGCAGCCTGACCGGGATTCAGGTGCAGTAACAAATATTATTAGAACCCCTAGGTTCTTTAATTGGCACATTTGAGATTCAAATGTGGGAAACAGGATAACCTCTGGTTTGAGGTTTATTCCGGCACCGTTTGGACGGTTTGATTTGGGTTATGAAGAAAGGGTTATCCTGGCTCAAGGGGGATTTCGAGTAAATCTCCCTTGTGTTGGGTCCCGCACGTCTTAACCCAAGGTTAGAGAGGTAAATCTTGGGTCGGGGCGTGACAATGGTATCAGAGCCTAGGTTCAAATCTCGGACCAAAAGATTGCGAGAATTAAATAAATTCTTTCTTTGAGTTATGTTGTTGGGGGTTTGGACAGAGGCAGAGGTTTGGGTATTTCTGCCTCGGATCAATTTTGAAGGTAACTACTGTTACCTAGAGCTCCTGTGTGTGTGTTCTTGATCACAGTGTAATTACAGTATTGTTGGTGTTGTTTGCTTGTTGTCGGAACTTGGTGGATCGGAGGAACGAGGAGGTTATGGCGAAATTCCGGCAAGACATCGGAATCCGATGAAGATTCCGATGATGCAGTTGAACTGGCAGAATGCCGAAGAGGTAGAAACCGAATCCCATTTGAATCGAAAAGTGTCAGTTGAATCGTAGTCGGGATATTTACGGAAAAGTGGACGTAAGTAGGAAGTTTCTATTTTAGGAAACTTCCCATTTTAAGGAAGACTTACCAATTTAGGAAACTTTCCATTTTGGGAAACTTTCCCTTTTGGAAGGTTTCTATTTTTGGAGAAGATGTTAAATCGGGTTGAAAAGGTTAAAGAAAATGTAGAATTCAAGTTAAAGGTTTTGAAGATAATTAGTGAAATATGGGAACTATATTATGATGACCACTCTAGTGGTTGGGGGAGATGTTGACTCCTATTAACGGTATTGTCAAGTGGATCGTGGAAAAGCAATCGGATAATTTTGTTATCGACGCATCGACTCACATTTAGTAAGAGAAAATACTTACGCTAAGGTGGCGTAAACAGAAACCAAACTTCGAGTTGATATTCGGAAATAAGTGTAAAGTTTGAAAAGTGATAAAGGAAGTTCGGAAACTGGGTCGGACTTCCGGTAAATTGAGATTAAGAGTCGATAACCGGGAAAGAAATTTGAAAAGGAACTTGGTCAACATGTGGTCAAATAGGAGTCCCTGGTCAAACTAGGAAAAGACCAAGTCAACGATGAAATGACTAATGTTTTGGGTTGTTTGTACAGTCTCTGGTTGAACGTGAGACGGGCTCGACTACGCGGTTAGTTCGAGAGTTTCGCTCGAGAAGCTTTCCGAGCGGGAAGAAGGTCGCAATAGTACTGTGAGTGGACAGACTATTTGTAAATGAATGCATGCCCTAATTATTGAATTATTTGCAGGGTTTATATGATGGTTTCGAGAATTATATTTTCCTCGGGTTCATGAATGTTTTATGTGGAATTATGCGTATAAGACGAGGAATGGTTTTTACTTATTGTTTTGGGATGAGTAAGTGGGTAAAGTTCTGTTATGAATTTGTGTTATAAGGGTTGTCAATGAATATGCTAGCTAGAGTAGCGTGAGGGCGCTACCAGAGCTCTTAGCTCCGACCCTGGTCTGAGAGGACAGACACGCCTGAGATGTCAGGTGGATACTATGAGGGTTGTCCATTACCACTTTACCCAGAGCTCTTAGCTCCGACCCTGGTCTGAGAGGACAGACACGCCTGAGATGTCAGGTGGATACTATGAGGGTTGTCCATTACCACTTTACCCAGAGCTCTTAGCTCCGACCCTGGTCTGAGAGGACAGACACGCCTGAGATGTCAGGTGGATACTATGAGGGTTGTCCATTACCACTTTACCCAGAGCTCTTAGCTCCGACCCTGGTCTGAGAGGACAGACACGCCTGAGATGTCAGGTGGATACTATGAGGGTTGTCCATTACCACTTTACCCAGAGCTCTTAGCTCCGACCCTGGTCTGAGAGGACAGACACGCCTGAGATGTCAGGTGGATACTATGAGGGTTGTCCATTACCATTTTACCCAGAGCTCTTAGCTCCGACCCTGGTCTGAGAGGACAGACACGCCTGAGATGTCAGGTGGATACTATGAGGGTTGTCCATTACCACTTTACCCAGAGCTCTTAGCTCCGACCCTGGTCTGAGAGGACAGACACGCCTGAGATGTCAGGTGGATACTATGAGGGTTGTCCATTACCACTTTACCCAGAGCTCTTAGCTCCGACCCTGGTCTGAGAGGACAGACACGCCTGAGATGTCAGGTGGATATTATGAGGGTTGTCCATTACCACTTTACCCAGAGCTCTTAGCTCCGACCCTGGTCTGAGAGGTCAGACACGCCTGAGAGGTCAGGTGGATATTATAAGGGTTGTCCGTTATTATTTTATCTAGCTAGCATAGCGTGATGACGCTACTAGAGCTCTTAGCTCCGACCCTAATCTGAGAAGTCAGACTTATTATTTCTTTTGTGTGCGTGAACCTTTCTAATAAGGATTAAGGTTTGGGGTAAAGTCATGGGGGATTTGACTTGGTTTCGGAATATTTTTGACATGAGGTATGGTAGATGTTGAGCTAATTGGTGTAACAGTGGAAACTGATTATAGAAGCACTATGAGAAGCATACAGGATGTTGGGCCAAAAATTTCCGTTCTGTAGGCAAGACTTTAGCACGCATGAGTTAGTGTACGAGCTTGTTAGCTCTGATTATTGGAAAATACCCTACTGAAGACTTTTTTTTATAAGAGAGGGGTAGGATGAGGAAAATTCACTATTTCTAAGTATGTGAAGATGACATACATGTAGGCGCGAAGTCGCATAACGGATTCATCAGCTCAAGTGAGCAGTTTGAGGTCGCATTGTGGTATGCGAGTTTGTTCGAGCCCTGTGGTTAAAAGTTGGGGTATTAGTAACGTGGGTGGATGAGTTTTGATTATGGACGCAGGAGATAATCCGTCTGTGGTCTCAGGGCCTAGTGTAGAAAGTTTATATCTCTTTGGTCTCGGAAGGTGCAAGAGATATATGAGTTTCCTCCACGGTGCCTAGTGTAGAAAGTTCATATCTCTTTAGTCTCGGAAGGTGCAAGAGATATATGAGTTTCCTCCACGGTGAGGGACTGTAGCATTTTTACCCTTCCATGTGGAAGACTTTGGTGTTAAATACCAAGTGTGGCAGTCGTGTAAGTAGAGCATTCGAGTCGACTTCAAGTTAGTTTGGGTTACGATTGGGAAAGCTGTCGGGTTGTCGAAATTGGCATTTGGAAATTAGCTTGTGAAGAGTTAAGAGGCAAGTCTTATGAAGTCGATTATGATGAAAAGGATGAGACTAGGGTATCGTACTCTAGTGTTTTAAGCGAGTGTAGCTATGTTTTCCGTATTGCAAATGCGGGGAGACTCTGAATGCTAAAGAAAATGATACATAGAGCTTGTGACTCTGGTTTTCCTGAAGCTCTGTTCGGTGGAACTTGACGACATTCTTTGACAGATGGTTTTACCTTTCGCAGAGGAAATTTCGGGGACGAAATTTCTATAAGGGGGGTAGATTGTAACACCCCGTCCCGAAATTAACATTTTTACTGGGATTAGGCGAGTTACAGAGAATGGTAACCGCATTGTTAATATTCCCTGAATTAATATCGAGGCATTCCCGGTTCTGGGGGGAAAATAGAATTAATATTCCGGGGAGTAGATTATGTTATTACGAGTTTCCCGGTATGTCCGGAAGTTTTTCCGGAGTTACGAGTGGTTAGTTACGAAGTTATCGACCTTACGGAAGTAACAAATGATAAGTTACTTTACCGTAGAAAAAGGGGACTTTGCGTTAAGTCGGGAATTTGAGGAACTTTCCTTCGGGAAAGATGTAGAGGACGCTAATACGAACTCGTGGATATGCCCTATGAATTAATCGGAGTTCGTATGTGAAAGTTATGCGGGATAAACTATTGTTACCGTATGGTAAATGGTAAAATATCTTATTACTGTACATGGTAACTCTTTAGAAATCAATCCGGGCCGTTGGTTTATTTATATATATAGGGTGTTGACTGGTGGGGGGGGATCTTTACTTCTCTCTCTCTTCCTCTTTCGCTCTCGCTCTTCACCCCCGAGCTATTGTGATCGCTCCGTCACCTCCATCCCATGCGCGCGTCCGGCATCACCGCCATCATCAATGGCTTCGCCGTCCCTCGACGACCGGGCCCTGACCTCCACCCATGCCAGATCCGCCGAGAGCACCACCAGCAAAGGTGAGAACACCTCGGCTCCTCGGCCCTGTTACAACCCAGTCGAGGGGGAGGTGACAGGGAGCTTCCCGGAAACGTCCAGCAGCTGCCTGGAGCATAGAGGAGGGAGGAGGTGACGAGCGTAGCTTCGCCGGAGGAGGACCGCCGTAAAACAGTGGAGTTGACAGTGAGGTATAAAAAACTCCATCTTCTATCTCAGTTGCTACTGTGTTGGAATGCTTGGATGATGTAGAACCTAGCTTTGCAGGTGTTGGAAGCTGGTTTGGCCGGAAAACCATGGTTTTCCGGCAAACCAGCCGATCGGTTAAATCAAGGGTAAAAACCCTGGTTTTACCGCGGTAGATCTGTGTTTTTACCGATTTACTGTGTTGGCAAAACGACTGAACTGCCCTTGGAAAGTTAGAGTAATTACAGGGGTGCCATCGTGGTTAAATCCCATAAATACCCCTGGTAGTTTGAGTTTATTACTGGACTGCCACTAGAGCTGGAATTCCCAGAATGCCCCTGCCATATTTGTATATTTACAGGGCTGCCCTTGGAACAGAAACCCTAGAAATAACCCTGATTGATGTGTATAATTACGAAACTGCCATTAAGGCTAGATTGTCCTTATTGCCCTAACAGTTTTGGGCTAATTACAGGAATGCCATTGAGATGGTAATTCCATAAATACCCCTGGTAATTATAGTTATTTTCAGAGATGCCAAGTAGGAGGAAATATCTTAGATGCCCGTGGTTTGGTTTATTTACGTGGTTGCCACTATGTTTTATTGTATATTTATGTGTGCATGTTGTTATATCTTTACGATTGCTGTGAAATCCTGTTGTATAATTGTATGGTGGATTGTTTGGGATAGTCCTGACAGTTAGATGGTCGGTGAATACCTTAGCGGAGAGGTTAAACTCCGGATACGCGTTAGATGTTTGTTATCCTTACTAACAAATCGACCGATAATTAGAAAAGCGGGATTCTGCCCGGCTAGGGTGAATCTCATGCAAGAGCTACGTGTGGCTTGATCCCTGAAAAGACAGGGTACGTAGGCAGCCTGACCGGGATTCAGGTGCAGTCACAAATATTATTAGAACCCCTAGGTTCTTTAATTGGCACATTTGAGATTCAAATGTGGGAAACAGGATAACCTCTGGTTTGAGGTTTATTCCGGCACCGTTTGGACGGTTTGATTTGGGTTATGAAGAAAGGGTTATCCTGGCTCAAGGGGGATTTCGAGTAAATCTCCCTTGTGTTGGGTCCCGCACGTCTTAACCCAAGGTTAGAGAGGTAAATCTTGGGTCGGGGCGTGACACAATTGGCTATGGAGAGAGTAACTCAAACCCTTATAAACCACAGACAAAATCTCATTTTATTGATGTGTGATAAATATCTCAACATGCGCCTACACGTGTAGCGAATCTTTAAGCCTAACACATGGACAACAACTTAGGTGGTCGTAGAGGTCGTGCGGTCTTTAGGTTTCACACGTATACGTGGTTAACCCGCTCTGATACCAAGATAAAGTAGTCTGAGATTCAACTCTAAAACTAATTGACAATTAAAAAAGTAGTCTAAATCCTTATACAACACTCAATTAGGAATTCTCCATCATACACATTTTGTATAATTGAGAGAACTAACGTGCGGTGCTTTAGGGTGCTAGAAATTTGAGGGCAATAGAAACTAGCAGAGTAGCAGGTGTGTGCGTCGCACATTGGCTGGACAATGTAGTATGATTATATGTGCATAGTCAGGCGGACTCAGACCCGTTGGGCGAAACCTTATGAATAAAACTGTGAGGACTGGTTGTCTCAAGTGATATATATCAACTGTGTTGACTGAGTTTTTACCCTAGTATTATTTTTTTATCTAATGTATATAACTTACGAGTTTCTCAAGAATTTATCCTTGATCTGTACATATAATCTTGAAGGGTTTTTTTTTTCAAAAACTTTGCAATTTATGTAATTGCTTTTTATTATTTTAAAGGAAAAAAACAAGTCAAATATTTGATTATTAAACGGGCTAGTGGCCCATGTGAAGTTCAAATGGCATATACCAACCAAGACGTTTTAGAACAAGGCAGTGGGCCCATAGCCCCATTCATTCGCTCTCCGCCATAACACATGACTCCAATTTCATGATCTACCATCAAACGTTGCCCATATCCATACGTACAGTATTAAACTCGACAAATGGAAGTCTATGAACTACCAATGCCTTTCGAAGATTCCGATTACTGATCCGAGAGAGCGAGCAGTTTCCGTCACCGACTCATATTGTCCACGACTTCAATCTCTTGGATAACAGCATGAGGAAGCTAGGGGATTCATTTGCCTGACCTTGTTCAGTTGGCATCGGATATCGGCACACGCGACATAAATGGCTTATGCCACTCAGCAATGTAATGTAGAAGGAAAAATAGTAAATACCTTTTGCCGGAATATGCTTTCAATGACACCTTCAAGTTCCGGCTGCGGGACTAATCCTTGACAAAGCCACCGAGAGAACGTCTGTGTACTTGGACGTAATGCACAACGGACATTAGGGTTGAAAATGTGCCATATAGAGTTGGGCCTTAGCCTGAAAATGTGCACTCACAAAAATGGGCTATATGCTGCTCAAAATATTTTCCTCACCCAAACAAATTTCAGCTGCCTAATCCAACCATTGATTGTTTTTTTTAACAAAATTGGTTCATTGGTTGTGAATCCCAGTGAAATCAATTAAAAAATCCGTGATAATCCGTACTAAAAAACAAAATCTTATTCGGCCCTCTAATTAAGCTGATTTATTTAAAAAAACGTGTCATGCAATTTCATTTGTGGTCAGTATCTACTTGAGAAAAATGAAATAGAAGACAATAAGTGAAAAATGATTTTCTAGAAGAAAAAAATGAAGTTATGACTATTAGGGCTAAAATTTGACCTTTGTAGATTTCATGGAAATTTCTCTCAAGTTGAATAAACCATTTTTGAGATTTGATACCTATATAGTGACCATATATGGTTGACTACCTTGACATTAGCCTTCTATTTCAATTCACGCGGCGAGTATCAGCTCCGTTTTCTATAAATGGAATTTTCCATTCTGCAATATGCTAGCTACCTCATGTTGTCTTCTCACTATCCTTAATTTCTTGCACTACTCCATAATGCAAATACAATTCAGTTCCCGTCGGAGTTCTTAGAAGAAGAAATTTCAGTTCATTTTTCAGAGTTCGTGTCTCGACTCTTCAGGCAGTAGTTCATGATTTGTCAGAAGACCAAAACAAGAAAATTTAAGCAGACATGACTCTATGAACAGGTGACTTCAATGTTTTTATTTTTCTTCTATTTTGATTGGAATGATGTTCGTGATCTTATTCTGTTCAAATTGATCAACTAGCTAGGTGGTGGTATGATGTATGATAACTTAATTTGAACGACTCCTTGGATTCTTTACTTGTGAGACCTGCATTATTAGTCCAGTTTCAATGTGTGAATGATATCAAATTGTTCTGTAAAGTTCATGACCTAAAGTTTTTGATGAGAATAATAGTGAGTTGTGTATGATTTCAGAAAGCATTCGTCGAGGTCATAGTAGCTTTGAGTAACAAATTGGTGCTTGTATCTATTCTAACGACTAAAGAATGGCCTAAGTAAAACCATAATGAAAGAGATTGTAGTGGCTATCCCTTGGCTGCGATATTCGTCCATCGACTAAAAGATTTAAGCTTTGATCCTAATTGATGATTTGTCTTGTTTGATGTTTTAGATAAATTGGAGTATTTTCAATATATGGTCGTGTATGTACACGACACATGTGAACGATTGAGATTAAATGATATAATATTAATACATAAATAGTCAAACATATTAATTGTTATAAATGACTAAAATCACATCGTGTACATAAATTGACTCGGACTCATTAAGGAATTATGAAAATGCATCAATTTATGTAAAAGTTTAAACGAGTTTATGTGCATTATGTCCTATGTTACTACATCTTGATAAGATTCTTAACCTCCATTTCATGTCCTTTGAGACCCAAAGGTTTTGACATAGGTGGTGTTGTGGCGTGGCGTCTGGTTAAAGACGATGGCCTCCCTGTCCCACCACCGTCTAACCTTTCTCTTTTTTTCCGTTCGGCCAAAACCTAACCCTAAAAAGTAAAAACCACCCCTCAATGACTTTTACCTTAAAAGCTGTAAATGGTCAACTCTCTCTCTGTTCTGGTCAGCCATCCAACGGCTAATGTCTCCCTTTTGACCTCATCCCCCACTCACATTATGTTCACCGTCTCCGAGCAGTTCAATGTTCCGAGCAAAGATTCCTCCACGTGGGCACCCCTCATTGGTTCTTCAGTTTGACCGCAATAGCCAAGAACAGAGAGAGATAGCTAAAGCTAAGCTAAGCTAAAATATCCCAGATATATGCCTTGCAAAATTTGACTCGAATCCCCCTGTGCTTTCTTTTTCTTCCTCCACCAACACTTCTAAATAGTCTCTGTGTTTCTCTCTAGTGCTTGTAGTACTTGTGGTTTCTTCTCCATGGCTGTGGAGCTCATGATGGGTTTGGTTGACAGCTTTGCAGCTAAAATGGAAGAGAATGACGTCAAGGAAGCGGCCTCCGCTGGGATTCAGAGCGTCGAGAAATTCATAAGCTTGATGTCTTCTTCTTCAGCACCTGAAAGTGCTTCTTTGGAGTACAAAGCGGTTGCGGACATGGCCGTCGATAAGTTCAGGAAGGTCATTTCTTTGTTGGATAGAGGAAGAACCGGCCACGCTCGTTTTCGAAGAGGTCCTGTGACTAATACCAGTACAGCTACTGCTTCTTCTAGTCTACCACAACAAGCACCACAAGTTTTAACCAACGAAACAGGGCAGCCTTCATTTCAATGTCAGGATGCTACAGATTTGAAGACAGAGCAATCCCAATTCTCATCTGCTTTCAAGGTTTATTGTCCCAAACCGGTTCTACGTTTACCACCTCTGCCAAAGAGTGTTACTAGTTTCAGTTTCTCGGCTTCGCCGGCGGTTTCTGGTTCGAATTCTTTTATGTCTGGCGACGGCGAGACTACTACTACTCTGCAACACTCGATGTCTTCCGGGTTTCAATTGACAAACATGTCAGTGTCGTCTGCTGGTAAGCCTCCTCTTCCTTCCTCGTCGTTCAAGAGGAAGTGTCATTCTGTGGATGATTCGGCGGCGATGAGGTGTGGCTCTTCTTCTTCTTCTTCAAGATGCCACTGCTCCAAGAAAAGGTTTGTCTTTTAATTTCATCATCCACTCTGTAATTTCTATTGAAATTTTGAAACGGTGGATTGAACTTAAATCTTGTGGATTGAACAGAAAATCAAGAGTGAAGAGAGTGACGAGAATCCCTGCTATCAGTACGAAAATGGCTGACATCCCAGCTGATGAGTATTCGTGGCGAAAGTACGGCCAAAAACCAATCAAGGGTTCCCCTCATCCAAGGTACCATTTTGCACAAAACCAACCGCACCGTTAAAGTTTCAATAATCCAGAACACTATAAAGTTCGTTTCGTTCATGAACTTATCTTGTTCTTGTGATTGTTTACTGGAGGGATTGAGTTTACTAAATGTGTGGTATGGTTTATGTGACAATTTGCAGAGGGTATTACAAATGTAGCAGCCAAAGAGGGTGCCCAGCAAGAAAACACGTAGAGAGAGCTGTAGACGATCCAAGCATGCTGATCGTGACCTACGAAGGCGATCACAATCACTCCCAATCTGTCACGGAGGCAATGGCAGCCATTGTCCTCGAATCGTCGTAGTCAACTCATCAGCGGCCAAAACGGCCCAACAACAATTCTTCGTCTTTATTAAAGTTGAAGTCTGGGCACAGAGTCAACTTTCACAGTCTCCAAGAGGAAGTGTTCATTAATTTGTATTTTCCTTTATGGGCTTTATTCTTTTTCTTTTTTTATGTCTAGAGAAAAAAATGATATATAGGATTAGGGATCAGAGAAGATATGATGATTTGGTGCTAGGTCAAAGAATCAAAGCTAACTGCGAATGAGGGTTGGTTGAGTTGGATATGGGAGGATTTGAGGTGTAAACCTACACAAGTTCGATCCCCGCTACCAACAATCCCTCATTGGTAGGTAATCTGTAAAATATCCCTGGATCCTTGGGCTGTAAAAAGCCCTTGGGCCGCTGGGTGAGGGTGTGGTCTCTTCGAGAAATGCCTCCCGGCTCTTGAAGAGGGTGCCACCTCTCAGTAAACGTGGGTGAAATTCCCCCCCAGTCAGTAAATCTGAAAGCCTACGGGCCTAGGTCGCAGGGTTTGCCCTGGCCTTGACAAGTAGGGAAGCCCCCCTCTTATCCAAACTTTCTTCTTACCAAAAAAAGAATCAAAGCTAACTAATGGCTTTTATTCATTAAGAACAGTAGAAATTCATCTTCAAGTAAGAGAGCCTCATACCTTACACGATTTTTGTATAAGAGGTATTTTTTGTCGTATATGATCTTAAGTGAAATCACATATGATTTGTTTTATTATTTTTATTGCATTAGGTTTAAGTGACGAAAAACTAAAATTTTGTAGCATTAGTAACTCTTAAGAGGCAAATTTTTTTTCGTTTAATAGATTTATACAATGAAAAACAAAGTCGTCACATAAACTAATGCAACGTAAATTATCGTCGCTTCAACTTATACGACAAAAAAATTTTCATCGCCTAAGAGTTTTTAATAAATAAAAATAATAATTAATTTAACTTTCATTTTTGTTACAATTTAAATTAAAAAATTAGGATTTTTTATGTTTTGTCGGATCGAGGAGGAGGTGGTGGTATGGTGGTTGTTGTGGCAGAGGAAAAAGAAGAGGAAGTGGAGGGGTGGTGGAGAATAAGTAGAAGGAAGAAGAAGAAGAAGAAGAAAGGGGGGAAGAAGAATTTTTTTTTAATTTTGGCAGAATTATTCAATTTTTTTTTACAAAAACTGATGCAACAAAATAAACAAATTTTGTTGCATGAGTGTGAACTGATGCGCTAAAATTTTGAATCATTCGTCGCATGAGTCAGCACTAGGGGAAAAATTTTGGCAAAATCATCCAAAACTGATGCGACAAAATAAACAATTTTCGTTGCATGTGTATGAACTGATGCAATGAAAAAAATGTATTTCGTCGCATGAGTTAACACTATGAGACAAAATGTGTTTCGTCGCATTAGTCCACACTCATGTGACGAAAAAAAATCATCGCATGAGCCTTTTATTCTATCAGTGTAAGCTTATTCTAAGTTCTAATCTCATTGAGGGCTATGGAACTTTACGCTTTTTCTTGCCCCTCGTTCGCAACGGCGGATCTCGGCAGCCCACAACCTTGAACTTTCAATTGATAGGTTGATTTCCTTCCTCTTTCTCTCATCAAACCGGTGGAGATGATGGCGGGCTTGCATGACGATACTCCATAAACAACTTTGACTTCAAAGTGGCACTTGTCTCTACAAGTGTAAGCAAAGATGCGGCGGCGATGTATGAGTGGTGGTTTCTAGGATCTCATTCATGGTTGGTGTGATTGTTGGTGATAGTTTCCGGCACTATGAACAGATCGGGTCAGATTGGCTTTTTACGTATGGGTGGGATTTGAGCCGAAATTAACGACTAGTTGGGTTGTCGGTTGGAGGAGGAGAGCCACTGGGGGGTTTACTGACGGTAAAGGGATTTCAAATTTGGTTCCAACGGCGGTGCTGCCAGTTGTCGGTGATGACGGCAGGGAAGGGTTGAAGGCTGCTAGGGTAGCTTGCATGGCTTCTCCACACATTGGGCTTCAATGAGCTGTGCTTAGGTCAGTTAAGGCTTGCATGCTTAACCGTTACAATGTGTGTATACTTGAGATCTCTTAACTTATATTTTGTCTAGTATATGTTTTATAGCTTAAACTGTATCTTGTATAAAACTTATGATTCTACAAGATGATATTTTCTAACGATCTCAACCAAGTACGTCATCTTTGTACTGCTTGATATGATTTAAATCTAATGATCTTTTGATAAAAAATGGCTTTTATTTATTAATTTGTTGATGCTCTTATACTTATCATTGTGGAGTTGCCTACTATTTCCACTCTTGCTCGCTTGTTAGTTGTTCTAATTCCCACTTCACTTTTGATTAATCGCCTAGAAAAATAGATAGGTTGACAATTTGAGGACTTATATTCCAGTATGGATTAGGGATATAAGGATTTTTGTAGACTTTGAGGACATTGGTTTTGTCAAATGTAAGTATATCTTAAATTTGGGATTCTATTTCTTGGCCAATAAGCATCAATTAGTGTCCTCTATCTCCAATCTTTTTCATGAATACACTTTCTATTAACATTATGATTTTGTTACAGAATCTTGAAATTATTGATGTTATTATGACTTTTGAGACCCCATGAACCCACTTAAACTGAAAATTTCAATGCAGTCATTTTCGGGTGTCTATAATTTTCTTTTTCTTTTGATGAAAACAAAACAAAATTAAAATGAGAATGTGAGTAATTATTAGGTGTTCCGGGAATACCTTGTGGCAATGGTCCTAACCAGTCTCGGACAATAACATTGCTTAAATCATGTGGAGACCACCAGGGGTGAGAAAAATATATTAAATTTAAATTATTAAATCAAGAGATAAAGGTCATTTGTTATAAAATTTGGTAACAGACTTCTCATTCTATCATTTTTTTAAAAAAAAAAATTAACCATTTGAACTTTTTAAAATAGAATATGTAGCCCATTAGGTCTAAACTCTTAACAACCGATATTATTTTAGTACTATTATACTCTCACCATTTAAACATGTTTAGAAAGAGAAAAGACTTGACTGAAACCTCACCGACTCCGATCACCGAACTCCGGTCATTGACAGCCAGATTCCGGTAACCGATCGCCGGTTACCGAAATTTCGTCAGACTCTTTAAAACGTTACCGAAATATCACCAGATCTTACCGAAACTATATTGTATATTCGTTGGAAGTTTTATAAAGGGGCAGTAATGTTTAAAATTATTTACTAGGGTTAGTAAACTTTATATAAGAACTTTACTGGGGGCAGTAAAATTTATACATGTACTTTACTAGGGGCAGTAACATTGAAAATATACTTTTACTGATAAGCCAATGGCTACTGCAAGTTTTGAAGGTGAAAGAGGCGGTACTGAGAGTAGACCTCTAACTTGACCGGATCTTATCCAGACTCGCTCCTGATCCGTGGTTTTTAAACGGGTTTGGATAAAAAAATTGACCCGTTGATCCGTTTAGGACCCGCATAAGTTAACCCGTTTACTAAACAGATTGGATCTTGGTTGATCTGATATGTTAAGGACCCAGATCTGTTTAAAAATAATTAAATAATATTTTTATAAATATAATATTATTAATAAATATTAAATA
Source organism: Comarum palustre (assembly GCA_951800085.1). Classification (NCBI taxonomy): domain Eukaryota; kingdom Viridiplantae; phylum Streptophyta; class Magnoliopsida; order Rosales; family Rosaceae; genus Comarum; species Comarum palustre. The sequence goes on from OX637589.1 coordinate 16,108,609, forward strand.
ATATGATAATTATCTAGATAATCTAAATTACTTCTAAAGTATGATTTGATGAAGTTGAAGGTTGTTAATGCCTATGTATTTATGCTAAAAAACATTGGATGTCAAATATTTTAATTATATTAGTGTACCCTTAAGGAGTATTTTAGGCATGTAATTCAATTTTTGATGTAAACCTTTATTTTCTTATAAAATTTCATCAATGTTTTATGATAAAACTATGAAATTATTATTAAAATTTTAAATATTTATTATTATAAACGAATCAGATTAACGGGTTGGGAAAGCTAATGGAGGCCGTTTGTTTTTATTAATGCGATTGTTCTTCCTGCAGCTGACCAAAGAACTTTGATTTTGGTTGGTGTATCATCTGTATGGTCAGTTATTGAAATGTTGGTGGCGCTGTGTTATTTTTGTCCTCAGTTCCTCACCCTGCTCACTCCAGTACAATAATGTTCGAACTTGCATCCCATTGATAGCTTTCATTTCCTACATTAATGAATAAGTAATGAAAATAATGTCACACGTTCAGATGTTACAAGAGGCCAAGGTTCGAACTTGCATCCCATTGATAGCTTTCATTTCCTAAATCCGCCCCTGGTAAAAGTGACGGTGTAAAGTGTAAACGCTACTGATAAATTGTTCAATTGATTAGCATTGAAGCTTAAATAGGTAGGCCATATTGGCCCAAAAGAAAACCAGAAGAGTTTGTATTGGGCCGAAGGAAGGAAACAGACACCCAATATAAACAGGCCGGAAAGTGAACGTTCCGACCTCCAGAAATCGCTAGAACCGTCTGGTTTCGTCTATCAATAACTAAAGTTTCAAAAGGTAATCTGAAATCGGCGAACAAATGCTAGCATGGAGCGTGCGGAGGTCGACACCGCCTCTACTGGGAGGCCGGAGCAGCCTGACGTCGCCAGGGACTTGCTGACATTGGCTCGCCAGCTCGTCGGTGAAGGCAAGCCTATTCAGTCCCTCCAAGCGGTAAATTTCATGATCATCATTTCCTAGTTTGCTCCAACATTAGTTATGTTTTTGGTTAATTTGTTAACTTCGGTTTTTTTGGTTGAAGTTTCTGGAAGCTCGAATCATACTCAGCATGTTGTTAGGGTTTCTAATCTAGTAGGATATGACACGATAGCTTCTTCTTCCATATTAGAGATGAATCACTTTGGTCTTAGTACTCTGTTTATAAACAAAATGGTAGTGCTGGAAGTTGGACTAGGAGGAGTTTTGGAAAGTTATTAGCCGGAGGATAGAGATTGTTAGATGAGAGTTTGGTGAAGTCAATACATCTGAAGTCTGATTATATTTGTTTACAGTATAAGTTCAGATTAAAATCTTAATCAGATGCAAACGTTAGGTTTTTGGACTTGCCTCACTTTACCATAACCTGGCTGATGTAGTGATGTCTAGTGTTAATCTGTTGCTTTTCATCTAAACTTACTATGAGGTTTGGTTTAGTGAAGTGAAGACTTGTCGAGTTACCCTTTTGTACCTCATATGTGCAAGCACTGAGACACTCTTGAACGTATGTTAAGACATTGGGCTGCTTGTAAGAGACAGCATAGTGTATGTTGTAACTTGTTGGAAATTTTAGAACGAGTAGACCTATGTCTACGGTGGGCTTTCAGTACATGCTAATGTGGTGTTTGGAACAGGTTGTTATGGCAGCGAGAACTAGAGGAGGGGATGAGGCCGTTGTTCAGTCCTTGCAACGTGCTCGTGAGCTATACAGATGTAGATTGCAAGAAAGCACTGCCGTTGATCAGTTAGCCTCTTTGTTTGCCGAGTGTGCAATTGCTGAAGCTCAGCCTTCAAAACCTGAATCATCGGCTGCTAACATGAGTGGCCCATCAGTTGGACCAGATGCTCAAGGAACTTCTATGCTGGCTGAAACTGGCAGGATGCAGATTGTGCTGGACGCATTTTCAGATGGGAGCAGCTTCATTTGCTTACAGTGTGGAGGTCTAGTTAGTAATCATCGGAAAGACGAGCACTATGCCTACTGGTGTTGATAAATTTGATGTGCCATGCCTGGGATGGATACTTTTGCAATGCTCCCCTTCACTCCATGATTATGTACCACGGTTCAACTTCTGTGGGTCTCTGGTGGAATAGTGGTTCCCAGATTCTCAAATGATCATCCCCAGCAAGTAAAACATGTTTGGTTCGGATATTGAGAACAGGCATTGGTTGGTTCCGAGTAAAATTTATACTGTATCGTGTGATAAAAACTAAAATCTTGTCGTAGCCATGTTAATCACATTTTCTACAAGAGTTGAACAACTATATATTGGGTAGATGATGCTGCATACTGGTGTGTTTATTTATATTGGTGGCATAAGAGTGGTAAAACTAAAAAAAATTCCTTTTAATTTGGTGTCTGAAGAATTTCTGTATAAATGGCAAAGTATGGACAACTTTGATTCAGTATTTTGCTCTGTTTTTTACAAATAGGTCATATAAAGCAAATTTCTTACACAACAAGAAACAAAATTTACAAAAAGGATTCCCTTTAGCTCATACACGAGAACATCATAGCAGCTTAAGCCAAAGGGTTATAATTACAAATTACAATTACCACAGAAAAAAATGAAGGTGAAAACCTTTTATACGTATTTCTGTAACTTTGTTCTCATGTTTTATACAAATTACATCATAGCAGTTTGTTCTCATGTTTTGTTATTATTGGATGTCTATCACTCTGACAACTTGGTTCCTCTCACCAGTATAACACCACTTGCAGTCTTGCGCCACTGCCTTAGGTGTGGTCTTCTAGCTACACAGTATCACCGGCAGCATCAACGCAGCTTTACAAGATGCTCCGAGTTCAGTAACCATCGCAAAATTTTCAACAGCAAACCAGAATACTTTCCATAATGACAGTAGCCAGGATCCTCAATAGCTACTTACAGCACACTGCATTGTTTATCAAAATTCAAATTGGGTTAGTCACTACAGACTCTTTCACGCTACAAAACTACTCTGTAGTCTGTACGACCGTCAATTATGCAGCTATTAGTTTTGACTATCCAGACAAGTGTATTATTATATTACCTGCATTTCATACTCTAATCCCCCAGCCATGCCTAGGGGTACCATGTATAGGGTCAAAGAACACGTTTTGGCAACAAATAGGCTGGTGACAGTAGAACCTCAAATCCTCCCATTTGACAGTGCTTGTACACGAGGCTTTGTCCTTATAATTGTTTCATCACTGTGCCTAATCCATTCTGAGAGCCTCCAAGGCTTTTGCCATTTCCATTTCAATTGTACTAGCCACTGGTGATGGCTCCTCTTCCACCTCCATAGCTTTCCAGACTGTCCTATAATAGCTATTTTTTTCGTTGGCAAATGTCCTATGGGTACCATCTGCACGGATAGTAAATCCTGCTTTGTTAGCTGAGACTTTAAAAAATGGTCCCAGTTTGTAATTGTAAAGATCAGGAACTGACCTTTCGTGACTGATCTATGAAAGCTGTGGATTCTCTCACTGGGCCATTAGCAATGCCTGCTGTATACTTCAGCTGTTTTTGTGCAGGCACAGAGATTGGGGACAAGGAACCATTCGTGCCATCAGCAAAGTGTTTCAGTGAGCTGTGTGAGTTCCCATTATCATAGCCAGCCTAAGAGTTATAAGATATAAAAACAAATAAAAAATATCATTTACATACTTGAGCTAGGTAAGAAACAGAGAGAATAGATGTTGCTCCAACTGCTATAAAACCTGACAAAGTAGTCTGGAGTTCACATCCAAAACTAATTAGCAATGGAGAGATTATATCTCAACAAAACCTATAGAAAGGACCTGGCAAGATAGTCATCTATTATCCAATATAGATTAATTTTTGTTAATGAACTGTAACTTTAGAGCATCAGGGTTTCTTAAGCCTTTCAAAAGTTTCTTTTCAACTCTAAAATAAATCTTTACTTCAGGTCCTGCCAAATTCCCAAATTTATTTTGTTTTCGATGGTTTAGTATTAGGAGGAAGTGTGGTTATCTAAGGTCTAAGCATTAATAGAAATAGTAGTTGGTCTAATATACTTACCGATGGTGGTGTTGCCAATGCAGCTGCATCATCCTGCTCTCTAAATTTTAGTTCCTTCTCAACTTCCTTTCTTCGTATCTCACTCTGCCGCAACAAGCCTACAAGTTCTTTGAGGTGCTCTTTCATTTCCTTGACCTCCTGATCCTTCTCCCAACACTGGCACCTGTGAACATCATGTGAAATAATACTCAGAAGTCAGAACTTCATGTGTGAAAATCAAACTTAACAGATCAAAATAATCTTCAAGAGATTACTTAATTGCTACCAAGATCTATTAATACCTTGCATCAGCAAGAGAATCCAACATATATTGAAGCAAGTTCTTTGCATCTGCCATTGAGCGCAATTGGTTCCAACGTCCACGGTTAGAAAAGGCACGCTCTCGCTCTTCTGCCTCTGAAAGTTGTGATGCCATTGCTACAAGTGAGTTTGACGATATGCCAAGCATGTTCTCAAGTGAAGATATTCTGGCCATTCTTGCATTTGGTGACATGGAGGAAACTCTGAGCAAACAAAAAAAATACAGTAATAAACCGCCTGATTTAAGCTCTACCATTCAACTATTTCTTGCTAACCTCTCGATCCAATTCCAAGTTATGAACAGGGAGGCAAGTGTATTAACACAAAACATACCTGGAGAAGCCATTCTTCCCCCTTGGAGGACTAAGGCCCTTTGAAGCAAACTCGTCTACTTGCTTCAGCATTGCCAACTCTTCTGCCAATGCAGCTCGTCTGGATAGTACATTTTAAATATGAAACCTCCAATATATCTCAAATAGATTCAGTATGGAATGAACATAAATTTACACATACACTTGACTTTGTTTCTCATATTCATGACGAACTTCATGCACATTCACCATGACTTCCAGCTCATGATCTAGCCAGCGTTGCAGGGATTTTTCATTGTGCTAGTGATAAAAAGTTGAATTATGAGGATTGAAAATTCAAAGGGAAAGCCACAGAGCATTTGATAAGAAGATGAAGAAAAGAGGATTACCTGTCCATTTGTTCCATTGGACCCAATCCCATTGGCAACTGGTAAAAGTTAGCGAAGTTAGAGAGCTTATTAAATGAGTCGAAGGCTCATGGTGTGAATATGTAAGGACCCTATGTCATTTAAGGGAAATAGGTGTCCAGAACTGCAGCTCTGAAACATTATATATACCTGAGTTGTCACGAGCAGAAGATTTACGAGCTTCAAGCAATTCTTTAAGCCTCTTGGTAGCCATTGCAGCCTCTTCGGTCTTTCTTTGGAGGACCTGAAAGAGAGGAATGCATTCAACGGTCAACTTCCATGTTGCATGTTGCTAGTAAATAGTAATGAATACCACCCCATAAGCATACATTTCTATAGTATTAAGATATATCAAGCAAATAAAATCAACTCCACAGATAACATCACACAACATCAGGAATGTAGTCCTATGGGCAATGGCTTGTTCAACTTTAAAACATCAGAAAGTACTCTTTCTCTCTCTTAAAAGAGAAGCATTTACAATGTGATAAAGGCAACATGCAGAATTCAGTTCACTTCCCAAATCAGATTTGAGTATAACAAGGGCAATTGACATGCAGTATCAGAATCAGAAATTTATAACCAGAAACTACTGCTTGACAGACATAGCATTGAATTCTTTAGTTTGAACACAAACAAGTAAAAATAAATAAGCAATTGAGGCATACTCACCATTTTTTGGCGTTGATTTAAAGCCTGCAGCTTATGCCGTTCATATTCATTTTTCCTGCCCTCTTTCCGTAACTGTTATTTCAAAGTGAAATCAAAGAAGGGAGTGAATCAATACAGGCAGAGATTTCAGATGAAGATCCATTAGACTATATATTTTTCATATGTAAAGTTCCATGAGATAACAACAGGAGTTTCACTTTCTGTACTGAGTTCAAAGTAAATACCTGCAGCAATTCCTTCTCTCGAGAGGCTTTCCATTGCCGGAATTGTTCTGCTTCTTGTTTTATCCGTTGTTGCAACTGAACCTACAAGTTTCGAAAAGTATAAATTATAGCATGGGACAAATTGAAATATTATGATAAACACTACAAAGTATTGTATGGATTACTCAACCTTCTGTGCCTTTATAGACTGAATTTCATCTTGAAGCCGTTTTGCGGCTTCATCACTTTTCTGTTTTTGCTTCAGAAGTTGAACCTGGCTCTCTTGTTTCTTCTTTAGATCCAGAATCTGATATGTTAACATTGTAAAGATGAAACATTTCTACATATAGAAAGTCTCCAGCTTATCCAAGGACAAAAGCCTTATAACTGAAAATTTTGGTCACCTGTGCCTCAAGTGCCTTTAACTTTTGGGAATGAACATCTTGTAATTTCTGTGCTTGTCCATCACTAGCAGCAAGATTTTCGACTTCACCCAACAAGTGGTCCCTCTCTTTCTGAAATATGAAACAAGTTAATGACTGACCAAATGGATACCACTTCTCTCCAATGAGAATATCAAAATTCAAGGGCTTCCAGCTCACCTGCACAGCTCTTTTCTCATCTTCAAGTTCCATTATTTTCTTTCCAAAGTGCTGCTTGAGTGCCACCGTGTCAGACCCTTCAAAAGATTTTATCTCCGACTGCATAAACATCAAACAAAATGTTACACGTGATACGAGAGAAAACCTCTTTATGAGGAAATTATACAAAACTACACACCTCTTTCTGCTGCAGACGTTTATTCAGTTCATGCAACTCTTTGTCCATTGTATTTTGCAGAAGACTGTGTTCCCACTCTTTTGCTACTTCTTCATCAATTTCCCCAGAATCACCTGCTAAAACAGGCAATACCCTAGATGAAATGATTTTAAATAAAAAAAACCTTAACTTTATGTGAACAAAACTGATTCACAGGATTCTAGTTGATTTTTCTGCACAACTTCTAACACGGACAAAATTTCTATAGTTGCAGGATTGCAATGTAATTGAGAAATTGATGTGTTTCCCACGACATTCTAACCAATAATGACCTGATATTGCTTCACCCATTTGATAGTCAGCTGCTTCTATACTTTGCAAACCCCTTTTAAGGCCATCAGTTTTCATAGAGCAGAGGCTAGCATCCTGAAAAATGAAGTTCAAGATGTGTATATGTCCATGGACAAGCAGATTTGAAAGAGGCAAGATTGAAGAATAGTGTGATTGAGCAAGAGACACATACTTGAGCACCTTTGTCCCATTGGTCTTCAACTGTGCATTTATTTCGATATTCATGAAGTTCTCGACAGAGATCCTCATTAGCTGCTTCAAGCCAAGCAATTCTTTCCTTGAGAACCTACAAAAATTGATAGATAAATTATTTAGAAGATATGCATATTTTTTTTTATATATAATAACAGTATAAATAACAGGTAACTCTAACCTTTTGATGCAAGAAAGCAGGCATTTAAAGAATTCTGATAAGAGTAATACCTGCATTTCATCAGAAGAAGATCCTCCACCACGAGCACAAAGCTCAGCTTGCAAATACTCTAATTGTTGGCGCATCTTCAGCATCTCATTCGACATGGGATCTCTGTTGACCTGGTACAGTAAATCAGAGAAGGCCGCATAAGTGACACTTCAACAAAGGCAGAGAATTTGTATCTACATTGAGAAGTTAAAAAGAAAGAAAGAAAACTAAAAGATTACCGTAGATAAGTAACAACTTACAATGGGCTTATTTTGGATATTTCGAGCACGATTTGCATATTTTAAAGTGTTTAAGGTTTCCTCAGCGTTAATATCAGCAGGACTAATGCAAGCTGTATGACAGAAGATGAAACAAACATCATATGCTACTTACAAGAATGTATTAGTTTGATTCACATGGGATTACAAAAAATTAATCTAGTTACCTATCATAACAGTTCGGCTGTTACCACCAAGCGAGTCCTGCCAAAAGCATTAAGTAGTGTAAACTTTGAATTCTACTTTATTATACTAAGCCTGTGCAGGGAGGGGGATAGGTAACATGAACATTTGTCACTTGTTGTTACACCTTTTTGTTTACATAAGTATACAAACAACTTAGACTCTATAACATAAGATTTTATCAATTTTGGTATAAAACTAACCTGCAAAAGCCGAGTGAGTTTACTATCTCGATATGGAACATGAAGTCCTTCTTTTCGCTTCTTCTCGTCACCAAGTGCACTGATAACATTTCCAAGTGCAAGTAGACCTTTGTTAATATGAACTCCTGTTTAAGAGAAAATAATATCCCCAAATGAAGAACCAAAATACACTGTAGGTATAAAAAGTCACATAAAAAGAGAAGCGTATCCAACCTTCCTTAAAACGCATGCCATCTGAACCTGTCCTCTTGGCTCGCTCAGACCCAGCAAGATCTACCAAATGCAACTTGGCGCACAGATAATCTTCGTTCATACTTTCATTGAGACCATTGCCAGAACATGCTGGGTTGAGCTTATGCATTTGCTCTAATGCAATGGTGAAGATGGCATGTGAACGACTGTACACATAAATAGAGAAAGAAAAGTCATTAAACTTCGTGGGACTTGATCTATCTCCAAAGATAATAAAATCAAAACTAATTAGAAATGCAGAAACCTACATTTCTTAACGCTGTATATAATATAAAAAAATAACTGAGTTCAAAGAAACTTAGATAGGACAAGTAAGGTACCAAACATACCTTGACTGATTGTTCATATTTGTACTCCCTGTAGCCCTGCTCAGTGAACCTTGTTCAAGGCATGTAGCCATTTGTTTAAGTGTACTAACACTAATTTCAGTGGATCCTGCCAATGTAATAACACCATTTGATGATTCTCGAATTTGTATTGGTGGTTTTCCAGGGATGGCTACTTTCACGGCATGCCCATTTGCACCTTCTGGTTTGCTCAGAAAACTGGGATCTAGCAAGTCTCGTACTTCCTCTTTAAGAATCTTTGCAACAAAATTTTCTACTTATATCAGTAATGAACCTCAGATACGTAATAAATGGAAGCTATCAAATCTTCAACACAAGCCAAAATAGACTCGTAACATAACAAATCATACAGGACAACTTCTAATATCCAAAAAACAAAGTAACGAATAAAACACAAACCTCAATAAAGGAAACATGCAACTGGAACTCCGTCTTATGCTTCAAAGTTTCAATTTTACTGAATAATACATTCATGACTTGAGGGATAATTCCAGTCTGCACACCATCACTGAAACCAGTTCCCATGGTATATGTTTTCCCGGAACCCGTCTGCAATAGAATGATAATGTTAGCTTCAAAGTAACACCAGCCACAAGGCATGCAATCTCAACCTGCATCAAGTGTAACTACCTGACCATACGCAAGGACAGTAGCATTATATCCTTGGAACAAACCATCGACCAGTGAAACAATGCACTCGTCAAACATTGCAGATGATGGAGAACCAGTACTCCCGTAGACATGATCAAAAGTAAATGAATGTGTCCCAATTTGTACCTGAACCATTGTCACATTAATCTAACTGTCAGCAATCACTCAATTAGCATGCTAGAGCTCATCAATGGTGGAGCAAGACTGGGCCTGAAAAGGTTTTTTGAGTTCTGATTAATCCTTCTACAGTTCTCCTCTTTATGCATGACTTTCACATTTTTCTCTATAACCAACACCACCTCCTCGGCTGCTTCATTTTTCACCTCAATTTTTACAATATCCGCAACAACAATATTTAGAATGTTCTCTGACTACAACCCAAAAACTGGGTTGGAACTGTAAGGGTTTTTATTAAGCTTTGAATATTGCATTTATTTTGTTACTGAGTATCTATTTATCCAATTGGACACCATGCGCATTCTATTAGAGACTACAACGGAGTATTACTGATTGATCATTCCAAAAACAAATTCTTGTGATTAAGAACAGAAGAGAAGAAACTAGCCTCTAATATATTACGAGTTCCAATATACATCGGAAAACTTATTATTCATGATGTAAAAACAGAGAAGAAACAGTTGTCTCTTTTTTTTCTAAATAAACTTAAAAGCAGTTTAGGTAAAAAACAGTATTTCACCGGTTGAATCCATGGCAAACTGAACTGTCCGAGAAAGTTTGATTTCTCAAATGTTACCGGAATTGGACCATACACGACCAACTGTAGCCATCAGCTCAATTTCAACTAACTAATAATCTCTAATCTCATACAATTTCATAGCTCCGAAACACATGAGAACTCGGATCGAAAATCAGAATTGGCAAATGAAGGGCTCCGGTGCCGGAACCGAATCCAGATCTCCCGATATTTCGATTCCGTCCGACTCAATTAATTCACTAAAAAGAAAAATTAAGAAATGCGGTACCTGAGGTTTCCCAGGTACGGCAGTGACGCAATCCTTACATCCCTGAAGCTTCTCGTCTCCGACGAGCGGCCGGATGTGGACCGCCACTTTGACACTGCAGTCCTCCCCGGTTTCCATGGCAATCAAGAGCCGATCAAACCGTTCTCGAAATCAGGTCAGGGAAAATGAAACGCCAACTAGGGCGATGGAGCTCGTTTGGTTTGGTTGAGACTGATGAGAAGAGTGTTGGAGAGAGAGTAAAAATAGTAAGGAAGATAGAAAGGGTAGTTGGGGAAATGAGCGCGTAACTGCAACGACAACAACCACTTTGATTTAAACTTTTTCCCTTACGGTTGCGTTCCCCGGAAACTTTTATGGCACTCTTTCCGAAATTGCCCCCCAGTTCTGCTTTTCGCAACGGTCTCTCACTCCGTAATGTTTGACACTGAGGTGGGGGCTGTGCCAGGTGGCGAGGTGTCACCGTCGACTCTGTTGTGTACACGTTATTACGTCTTTGCCCTTCATTTCTGGATTTTCCAGTTTTTTTTGCGGTCTTACACGGTACCGTTTGACGGGGCGGGAATTTGGTAAGGAAAAGCGACGGCCACACCGCACCCTGCCAAGTCCCATGGACTCAGATGAATTTTCCTTTAGAGCAAATGCACCCATGAGCCAAGGGCAATTGCTCATTTGCTAATTAAATTGGTACTACTAATTCACTATTCACTTAAAATTGGCAATTGCTTTTTTTGTCAATGCATCCATTGAAGGCAATTTGCTTGCTAATCCACTATTCATATTTCAAACTTGAATTATTTATCACATTTCAAACTTATTATAATTTGATTAATTAATAATGAGATTAATTATACAACATTAATTTTTTTACCGTTTCTTACCGTTTCAATTTAATTATACAACATTAATTTTTTATCGCAGCAGGGATGTGGTCGTTTCTTACCGTTTCAATTTACCATTGAATGGAGCTGCACATGGATGTAGCAGCAGCTGGGGCCCGCGAATTAGTCATGCTGATTGACTGACCAAGGATCGGCAAATGAATTGGCAAAGCGGGTGGGACCCATTAATTAGCCCACCCTAAATTTTACCGGTGCATTGAACATTATTGGCAAATGAGCAAACCAACCGGCCAATTGGTCCACCGGTGGATATGCTCTTATACCGCTAGGGTGAGATAATCTGCCAGATCAGTTATGTTTTTTGAATGAAAGTAGATCAGTTATGTTACCGAGGTAAAATCATACTCACTTTAAATATGTTGGTCACAAACTTATGTGAGTTGAGGCTTGAACTCTAAATAATATAAATAGTTCGATGGATTTTGCCACATCAGGTGACAAATTTATTTTTCTTCATTAACCGTTTTTTAAAATCAAATACAATTTTATCATTTATAAACTCATGTATATGAAACAAGATCATAAAATTCGTATGAAAGTTACATCCTTCTATATATTTCGGCTCACCAAGTGAGCATACAATCTAATATAAAATAGATTATATATTTAGATCTCACATAAAAATCTAGGACATAAACTAATAAAAAATAGACTCACACCATCAAAAGATGCCCTGAGGCACAAAAAATGCTATGGGTCTAGTGCAAGAAACTTAAATTAATAGAAAAATAAAACAGCTCAAGCTAAGAGGAAACTAAAAAACCTAGTCTCAAAACAGTTGATCGTGCCCAACCTTTCTTCACAGTTGCAGGAAGGGCATGGAACAGGAAATGTAGCAGTCGCCGTTGTGAGATGGAGTCACTGCCGGGAGCCGTCGTCTCCGCCGTGAGATGAAGTCGCCGCCGTACGTCGCCTTCATCTTGTGCCGCACAGCCGCAAACTCCCTCCAGGTAGAAGAATTCCATCTTCGCCACGAAAACTAGAGAACAAACAACACCTCCTCTAAACCAAAACTCTTCTCATGACTAAACAAGGATGGAGATAGAATTGGAAAGATGAAGCCATATCTGTTCCTTGAGTCCATGGTGCCAAGCCTCCAATCCGATCTGAAAAGCCATGCATCAAAAGCTATTAAGAACTACCAGACAATTTCTCTCATAGGATTTGAGTGTTGTTATATCCTTCACTCGGCAACAAAGTCATACGGCATCAATAGATCAAGAGACCTGCCAAGCTTTAGACAGTCGTCGGATGAGGGTGGGTTTTTCGTGGTTGGCTGCTGAGAGAGAGAGAGTTTCATTAACCGGAAGTTGAGAATTAGGTATGTCTTTATAGTTGATAAAATCACAACTACAAATTAGAATATACCAATTGTTTAAAGTATTTGTTGATTAACACTTGCTAAAAAAATTATATGAATTTTCATGATTTATCGTTTGGATGGCGAGTTCTATACTGCTAAATGTAGTGAATGGATTGTTAGTAACAACTAAATTCATAAAAAATACTTAAAATACAAATTTCAGACTTTAATCGAAGCAACCTATATTAGTATAAGTCTAAATAAAGGACGGGCGGTGGGTTCTCAGAGAGTGGTGGACCTTTCTTCATCGGGATTAAGGACGGGACTTGTTCCTTAAATTGTCCGCCTCCGAGAAACTAATGTCGCCTAATCTTTTTTTATTTAAAAAACGGATATTACAATGGCAAACTTCCTAAGATAATTCTAAAAGTGTATAATTTGATCCTAAAAATATTCATTTTGCTTGTGATTCAGACCTCTAGGCATTTAGAAGAAGACCTACAGTAACATATAGTATGGGGGAAAAGGGAAGGGTATCATAGCTAAGGATGAAGGATGAGGGTGCTCTAGCTAAGGATTAAAATATCTATAATCATGAAAATTTTAGTGATTTGAAAAAATGAATATTTTGATAGATATATTAAAAAATTATCGAATATTGATAGAATTTTTTTTCAAAATATATATATAACAATTATATATTTAACTAAAAATAAGATAAATATAAAATATCAAAAAAATATAAAATTAATATCAATTTTTATAAAAAATAAAAATTTTTAAAAAAATATTAATAACATTTTAAATATTTAGGACCTTACTCAAACATAAAAAAGTGATAATTAGAGGAAAAGTAATTAGAGGAAAGGTCCGCTGCAGTAAAGTAAGTGGACGGAAACACAGTCCCACACAAATTAGACAATGCCAGCTGGTGGTCGCCCATCCTCACATGCCCGTAAACCCACCTAGCTGGACCCCACTCCGATCGCTCCCCTTCCAGCACAGTCATCTCCAACTCCCGTCGACGAATGGTCCAACGTTTCCACACACACCTCCAAAATTTTGTACAGGTTTTGGAAATTTCGAAATTCCTCCGGTTTTATATAAATTATGTAAATCTCGAAGTTCTCGCTTAAGAGAATCGTTAGATTAATCATTGTTTACTGTGTATTTTACACATTGAAATTTACACAATAATCAAAAGATTTGGATTCAAAATGTTATTGTGTGTTATTTTATGTGATGTTAAGTACTCTTTAAAAATGGCACGTCAAAAATCATTAAGAATATAATGTTGTTATTAACCATTGGAATGACCATCCCATGGACTAGTACTCGGTTGGTGGTTGTACTAATGCAGTGTTTAAGGAGGCTCGAAGAAAAATGTAGCAAGTAGATGAACCAGGACCATCAGGAAAAGGGAGTAAGGTTGGTTGATGGTGATACTTGAATTATTTTAAGTGGTGATCGAACCATATTTAAAGTATTTGGGATCCACTGTGTACTTGAAAACAAGATAGACAGGAGCTGCTGAAGATTATGCTACCCAGAATCCATGGTTCCAAATTCTTTTATATCACCTTCTACTGTGGTCCAAATTAGGGCAGCATTGTCTTGTGTATTAATTTCCATCTCCTGGCCTATAAGATTAGCTATATCATGTTTCCATTTTTACACTAATATCACATACGAGTACAATACCATAAATTTATTTATTTTTTGGTCCATACAATACCATAAATTGACACATTTTTTGCAAGCTACCAAAGTATACAAAGTTTTCATTTGAAGTTGTACTGCCTCGTGAATGTAGAGTCCCAATCAATCTTTTGACAAGAACAAAAATACCAAAAAAATCACATCACGAGTCTTTTAAGATAAAATTGTACGTTTGTTGACAAGATGATTAAGCTAAACAAAGTTCGTTAGTGATACGTCGTGTGATTGATGACATGTTTTTAAACGCGGAAAAGTAAGTAAACTCTCGCCCGTCCGAAGCTAGCGATAGACTGCAAGATAAGCAAGCTGCTCCACATGCACCAATATAATGGGCGTTTCTGCAGTTCTTTCGAGCTACAGCTCCTAAATTGAGAGTGAAGGACACCCATATAGAAAAAGCTGATAAAAATGATCCCTACCTCAAGTTTCTATGATCCCAATACCTAGCTTCACACTCATTCCATTTCTCTGAATTCGACCGTTAGCTTAGAAGCAGACCAAGCAACTCATATGTTGCTTCGTTTGCTTTGCTGAGGATCAAAAAATCTCTACCTAGTTTGTTCATACTTACCTTAAAAAAAGATGTTCTTACTAGGCTTTTTTCAACCCTGAGCTCTTATCTCTTTCATTCTGCAATATATTACTATCTCGAGGAAGTGCATTTTTCACTTCTTCCTTATTTGTATAGAATGTTATCATCTGAATTAATCAATGTAACGTTGTTCAAATAAGTTTATGATTAAATAGCATTTTTAAAATCGCTTGAGCGAATATTTTTGAAAATCCTTCGGACCCATATCTCCTTGTTAGTTATTTTTGAAAACCAAACACATTCTTTTTAACTGTTTTCCAGTAGCTTTTTCTTCATGGAAGCTGGATCAGATGAGAGAATGTGCTAGCTAGCTGTTAGTGAAGCATTGCTGCCTCTTTATTTTATTCCCGTGTGCTCTCTTTCTCTAACCATTTAGCTAGAAGATGATTAAGACCATAATTAACATAAATTTGGACTATCTCATAGTCCAATTAGCCATTTGATTATTTCTTAAGTACATAGGATATATATGATTCCAAACTGCACAATTATTATGAGTGTGGTCCAATTGTCCTCTCTAAGTTAATCACCAAAAAAAATCCAAGTGTGTTTTTTTCAGTCTTTTTGCTTCCATCATATCTTGGATCACTTGCAACCTTACGCTTAAAAAGCCATCGTTGTTTCTGACTCCAAGCATCTCAGAAAAAAGCACCAAGAGTGGGGAGGAGGAGGAGGAGGAGGAGGAGGAGGAGACACAACATGTGCAATTTCTCATCATTAACATCGATCTAATTTTGGTCTTGATGATTGCTATTTCCACTATTATTTTTTTCCAAGTGTTCAATCGCTTTTTGTTGGGTCGTCGTTTGGTTCTACGTGATATGAGCTAGGCCCAGAGGGAGATGTTCTTATCAAGCCATTTTATCCCATATGATTTTAGGCCCAAATTCTTGTTTTGATTGTTTGAGGGAGGCAATGTGCGCATTTTAGTTGTTCTACAAAGGAAGAAATTCACACAATTAGTTAGATTTACATGTTAGCATCTACTATTGTTTGATGAAGCACACCGTTTCAAAGAGACGTATATCGGATGAGTGTCAAGACATTATTAGGATCAAAAATAATTCAATCGGAGTTAGATCCAAAATCTATACAATCCACTATCGGTTTTTGAAACTCAATGAGAAATTTGTTAATTTACACTTTCAACTTCTTCTGAAATTTCTCATTGAAGAAGTCGACTAAACGGGACAAAACAGCGACAGCTGTATGATTTTTAATGAATTGATCAAACGAACAGGATAAAACGAATTTAAACGTATATAATCAATTTATTAAAGATCAAAAAGTTCTCATCATGTAGTTCTACACGACTATCCCACGTCTGAGTAGCCATGTAAGAATAACATGCATGCTCGTCTTCCATGTTTATAAACAACTCATTTGTTTAATAATGAATTGGTATGAGATTATTCCTGGTTGAAATGTCTTCCTTTTCTTTTTTGGCTAAAATGATTTGGGGGCTAAAAACCAAAATAAAATTACCAAAATTTCCTGTTTCCAACGCGAACGAGCAACTTGGTTGACCCTCGGCCTCATTTTCATCCGAATCTCGTACAAAACCAAAGCGAAGAAGAATACACAACCCCGCTGCTCCGCCGCACTCCGTTCAATCTTCAGGTACTCATAACTTCCTCTCCAACTCAAACATGCGGAACTCATCAGTTCACCTCACGAAATATATGTGCATGCGGATCTTTGGATTATAATGATGATTTAGCATGCATTGTTCTTGAAATTTCGTTTCAAGGTTTTGGATCTCACTATTTATCTGTTCAGAATTTCAAATCTGTTATTCTTTTGGTAATAGTATTGCTGCTCATAATAAGTAGAATTCAGCTTAACTTATCAGCTCCTTGGAAAACGAGAATTTTAGGCTCTGTACTATTGATTGGTCAATAACAGCTCTTCTATGCAGGATCCTGGCGTTTCGTTGATGAGTTATCAAGTAAGATGGCATCGAATTATGTATTGAACTTGGTCAATTCTACGTTGGATTGGGTGGCTGCCACTTTAGATGCTCCCTCCTCCAGAGCTGTTGTTTTCGGAGTGCCGATTGGTGGTAGGCTGAATGATTCTTACGACTGTACTTCATGAGATTTGTGCTTTTGATTGATGGAAGTTAGTTTCTGATCAACAATTGTTCTTGCAGGACATCTTTTTGTGGAAGTACTTCTTTTTGCCGTCATCCTTTTTCTACTCTCCCAGAAAAGTTACAAGCCCCCTAAGAAGCCTTTAAGTGAGAAGGTTTGTGGGAAAGTGCTATGCCAGTATCTTTGTGTTGTTGAATAGTAGACGCTGCTTGCGCACCTTGTCTAATCCATTGAACTGCTTTCTATATTCGTAACATAACATCATAAGGCATTGTTGTAATTTGATTATACTTATTGACATTTCAAAAGAAAAGATCTCTGCGGCCATTTTAGTTGTCACTATTTACATATCACCACAGCTATATGATTCTGATTCTTGTGCTTTCTTCTGTACTCTTAACTGAACTTTCCTAGTTTTGGTTCATGTAGGAAATAGATGATCTATGTGAGGAATGGGTTCCTGAACCTCTCATTCCTGCTATCACCAAAGATATGCTGTTTGAACCCCCAGTGTTAGAAAGGTGAGTGATCTTAGTCCCTAGCTCTTCATAAATTCGGCTATGCTTTAATTTGCATATTCGTCTGTCTGATTATCATCAGGGAGAGAGAGGGAGGCCATTAAAATTACTGAATTTTTTCTTTTTTGAAGAAAAGATAGAAAATTGGGTTCTTCATATTATATCCTTGTTCTAAGGGATTTTGCTAATGAGTGGAATTTATTCAGTGCTGCAGGGCCACACCCAATAGTCAATGGCAAAGAAGTTGTGAACTTTGCTGCAGCAAATTATCTTGGATTAATAGGGCATGAGAAGATGCTTGTAAGAGATAATTTTTCATGTTACTATAATTTCTCTGTTTGAATGGTAGCATGGATAGAACATTAATAGAACTGTCTAATCTCAGGAGTCATGTACCTCTGCATTGGAGAAATATGGTGTTGGTTCATGTGGTCCTCGTGGGTTCTATGGGACAATCGGTATGACTTATATGCTATGAGATAAAATCTTGATGTTCTTTTCTTTTCATAGAAAGTAGACACCTGCTGTAAAACTTCTTATTTTATTTTATTTTATTTTGCATCAGATGTCCACCTTGATTGTGAGGCAAGAATAGCAAAGTTTTTGGGAACCCCTGATTCAATTCTCTATTCTTATGGTCTCTCCACCATGTTCAGTGCAATTCCAGCATTTTGCAAAAAAGGAGATATCATTGTTGTGTGAGTATGCATAATCTCAATCGTAAAATTTATTGTCGTCTTCTTCTCTGTGCTGTGGAACCTGTTTAGTTATACTGTTGGAGATATTATTATAAAGTGAATAATATGGATAACAATTGTTACTTGCGATTACAATTCAAAATGAGATCAACGTACATTCAATTAACTGAAGTATGTGTATATGCATGCTGATTAGTATTACTATTTGCTATCATATCTTTCAGGTGCTACATTACTTTTCTATTTTACTACTGTTCCATCCTGGACTTAGCTTATATGGAGTTTATGTGCCTGCTAAAAACATTGAGCAAAAATTCCTTTTAGATATGAGGTTGTGTTAAGTGGTTTTTGTTTCTTCTTTTTTAGGGATGAAGGAGTCCATTGGGGAATACAAAATGGTCTTTATCTTTCTCGAAGCACAATTGTGTATTTTAAGCATAATGACATGGAATCATTAAGGAACACTTTGGAGGAAATCACTGTGAAGAATCAGCGTGCTAAGAAACTCCGGCGCTACATTGTGGTTGAAGCTGTGTACCAGGTATCTATGTTTATGCATCACATCAAATATATCTTTTTGCATATTTTTTCTTTGGCATGTTTCGAGTTCTTTGAAGACACAAGTCAGCATCATCCGCATTCATTATAGAGGGTTATACAATGTGAAATAAATGCAAGACTTCCAATCTCTACATGAATTGTTATAGCGCCATTTTCAGCAAGTGGATTGTACTTGAAAATAAAGAGTTGCTATGTCACTAGGAAGTCAACAAAATGACCTTTCATCTTTTTGCACTTGCCATGATTGCAAATTGCTGCTACTTTTAATGAGAATTGAAACAGCTTAATGCAATTTAGAAGTGTCGTTTCCTATTTGTGGGTGTATTGACATGTCATTTACTATGTTACAGCTTTCTGATGTTATAGTTATTAACAGAATGAGATCTCTTCTCTTTAGCTATGCTGTCACATTATAACATGTAGTGGCTCCTGCTTCCCATCTTCAATTAGTTAAAATATTGTTTGACTGGGAGGTATTGATTGGTTTTCTTTTATTCCCTTACTTTGCAGAATTCTGGCCAAATAGCCCCCTTGGATGAAATTGTTAAATTGAAGGAGAAATATTTCTTTCGTGTTTTATTAGATGAGAGCAACTCGTTTGGTGTACTTGGAAAAGCTGGACGAGGTCTCACTGAATTTTGCGGGGTTTCGGTATTTTGCAAACATTCTTAAAGAAAAAAAAGACTCGCAATATATCAATTCATAGTCAGTTTCTGATTCTATGGTGGTGTGATTTATGCAGGTTGACAAGATAGATATTATTACTGCTGCAATGGGACACGCCTTAGCTGCAGAAGGAGGCTTCTGCACAGGAAGTGCTAGAGTCACTGATCACCAAGTATGGTCATTATATTCTATTAACTGCTATGGTTCCTGTCATAAGATTTGAATTCTGAGAATTTTTTATCTTATCGTAATAATGGTTATGTCTATGCGTGGATATTTATCATTTCTAACAAGTTTCGCGGTATTTTCTGTGGCAGCGATTGAGCAGTTCTGGTTACGTCTTTTCTGCTTCTTTGCCCCCATATCTTGCGAGTGCTGCCATTACTGCCATTGATGTTCTTGAGGAGAACCCTGATCTGCTAATGAAACTGAAGAAAAACATTTCGTTACTATGGAAAGGTCTGTGCTTCATCTCCTTTTTCATGTGCTTTAGTGTGTTTCTCTTTGTTTTTGGATAGTTATCGCACTGCTGTTATATTCATCACTGATTAGTGGTCTTAGCAGTCACTTATGACATGCCTTGCTCTGGCATCCTCTTTATTGAGAGTATTGTGCTGTGACGTGCAGGATTGTCAGGTGTAACAGGCCTCTCGTTAGCGAGCAATCCAGAATCACCCATTGTGTTTCTCAAACTCCAGAAGTCAACAGGTTCTATAAAGAGTGACATGCAGCTCTTCGACGATATTGCAGACCGTGTAAGTAAATGGTTTTATCTTGATTAAACTAAGCTGAATCAATTTCTGCTAATTCGCTTTCTTAAATATATATGTTATGGCTTTGCAGTTGTTAAAGGATCATTCAGTACTTGCGGTGGCCTCCAAAAGGTCGACACTTGATAAGTGTCGTTTGCCAGTGGGGATTAGACTGTTTGTTTCTGCCGCCCATTCAGAAGCCGATCTGATCAAGGCATCAGTGTCGCTGAAAACAGTTGCAGAATCAGTGCTGAAGAATCACATGACTGGTGAATGTCTGATTTATCTTGCCGACTGAAGCACATTCTGCGGCTTAAAACCCTTGGATGTCTGAGCAATTTTGAAATGCAGGATAACAGAGAAAGGGGGCAGGCATTTGGCATAGTTCTTTTCATCGCTGTTTTAATGTGATTGGTACTTTTTGGCCACTGTATACACGTGATCGAGATTAACGTCAAATTTAGTCTTAGAACACAGACTATTACATCCTTGATTGTTCATAACGCTGTGAAAATGTTCATGTTACAACTGTACATTGGTTCTTAATTCTTAGGACTTGTTTACGATGTCAAGGAAATGGTACTGTTCTATCATTTGGAAATTGTAACGTACATTGTTTTTGTTACATCAATTTCTCATTGTACACTAGAAGTCAAGAATCATGTTATCCTTTCCAAACCAAAGGATATTTGGAAATTATTCATTTACTAAAAAATAAGAAAATGGTGCATTTGAAAACAAAAGGGACACGCGCGCGAAAGTTTCGTAGGCGCGTAGGTGTACTGGAATTCTAGGTGGGTTGGATATGGTGGAATATAAAAAGCGAGATTAATTGTGCTCGTCTTCTAGGCGGCTGCGTTTTCCTCAATCATCATCGTCTTCTTCCTCAGAGAAACAGAAAGAATGTCTGGAGGGATCGCGCGTGGTCGTCTCGCCGAGGAACGCAAATCCTGGCGGAAGAATCACCCCCATGTCGGTACCCTTGTCTTTTTCTTTTTTTAATTTCAGTTTCAGTTTTGAAGGTGGTTGCTAATATTAATAAATGATTGTAATGGGTGTTTAGGGTTTTGTGGCGAGGCCAGAGACGGGTTCAGATGGCTCCGTCAATTTGATGGTTTGGCAGTGCTTGATCCCTGGAAAAGCCTCTGTGAGTATGTAATTTTGATTTATAGCTACTCAATTCTATGTCTTCTGGGTTAATTCTATTACTCTCAATTATCTGTGTTTGGGTTAGTCACAAGTTTGTTTGGTATACTCATTAAGAAGATCATAACAACTTAAGGGGTCTATTAACTGAATGTTGGAGGTTGGAAGATCAAAGTAGCAATTTCACGAGCACATTATGCTGTATGTTGCTTTATCTATACTGACATTTGCAGTGCTTATTGATGCTGCTTCGTATTTCACTTGTTTTTATAATAATGTGATTGTCTTTGTGCTATCGGCATTGACCATATCTCAATTGCAGACTCATTGGGAGGGAGGCAACTATCCACTTACACTCCAATTCAGTGAGGATTACCCCAGTAAACCCCCGAAGTGCAAGTTCCCACAGGGGTTTTTCCACCCTAATGTCTATCCGTCTGGAACCGTTTGCCTTTCAATTCTCAACGAGGATAAGGTGAGTAGATAGCATTTACATGTACCAATATGGGGAGGTTTTGTCAATTATTGAAGTAGCTTAACGGAACTTCCTTTTTCAGGGGTGGAGGCCTGCAATCACAGTGAAGCAAATCCTAGTAGGCATTCAAGATTTGCTAGACCAGCCTAATGCTGCTGATCCAGCACAAACTGAGGGTTATCAGCTCTTCATCCAGGTTTGTTCTGAAATCTAGTTGCATGTCGTTTTCTTGTTAACTTTTCTATAACCAATTTTGATCCTGAATTCCTGATGCAGGATCCAACTGAGTACAAGAGAAGAGTGAAGCAGCAGGCGAAGCAATATCCATCTGTTATCTGACGAGTGCATTTGTTAACTCATTGTTTAGTCAAACAAAATCATGCTCAAGGCTCTTTATTTATGGTTGTATGTGTGTGTTGTAGTTGGTTCTCATTCTCAATTGTGACAGTACTCAAACTTTGTAGGCACTAGAGGCTCTTCAAACTCCAATCTTGGTGCGACTTTGTTCTGGATTTCTTATCACTGCTGTTCTGGGAAATTCTTTTTCTACTCATGCTTTTAAATTCTTTTCTGTAAGCAATGAGATACAATCTTTGTTCTGGGCCAATATCTGTCAAGAGTTGGGTTTTCATAGTAAAAATAATGTGTACGTTTGGAAGGTGTTTCAACAATTGTTTTTTGTTGTTGCTGCTTTGAATATTTGATTTCTGGGGATTGGCAACAGAAAAATTATACATTGTATTCTCTCTCATAATAGTTGAAGTCAAATGCTGAGAGGCAGATGCCAAACTTAACCTTTGAAATTTCTCTCTTAATGGTCATCTCACATGAGGGATCGGCATCGCTTGCCCATGTAGCTTGACAAGAAAATGATAATGCCCTATCAGGAAATAAGCTATTCAAGCATTGCATTCATAGTGACATGTACACAATGTGGAACCGGTACCAGTAACAAGTGCCACGACCGTGATCATATTGAGTTGATTGTGCACAACCCATTGTTTGCCGTGCATTTTCGGAGAGGTGGTTTCATAGGATTGATACCATGGCAGTCACCCAGAGCTTCCGAGCATGTCTGCTCCGAACTTGCAGGGACCATTTTAGTGTCCCCAGTATCATCACCATCATCACTGAATAAAGGACAAGGGGAAGTAAACTGGGATTTGCCATATTGTTCCGGGTAGGGTTAATTTGGTTTTTGCTTGAAAATATTTGATTGAATGAATACTCTTGTACTTATGGTTTTTGTATTTAGACAGAGTTCCATCATTTCATACACCAATGATTACCAGCATTTTATGGCTTATGTAATACAGTCATCTTCTGTTTCATCAAAAACACGTCAAATATCAGTCACAACTTGAATAAACAATGGAAAAATTGAACAAATTTGGTATATATACAATGAGAGTGGATCCATTGAGGATCTTGTTCAGAACTTTTTCGTTTCACCCTAATTTAGATCTCATATTCACACCGTCTAGTTTGTAGATATATATATGAGTAGATTATCTCTACAATTTTTCATACAAATTGAAAATCGTTAAGGCATTCATAAATGTGATTCACCGATTATAAACTTGAACGATTCATATTTGACATATTTGGACTATCCATTGATTTGATCTATTTCGATGTCTTAACAATCACCAATTTAACTGAAAATTTGTAGAAGTGATCTACTTATATAGACCTATAAACTGAACGGTTGAGATGAAAAAATATGATTAAAAAGTGTGTGTAATAAATTATTAAAGAGAAAGTACTCAAATAGTCCTCAACAAGAAAGTCCTAAATATATCCTTTTTCTATATACAATGTCAAAAAATGTACACTTGCAAAATGTGCAGAGCATAAAAGTTTCCCAAGGGGAAAAGGAAAACTCTATAATGTCATAATGTGTATGAACTTGTTTCTATCTGTAAATTCTGACGATGAGCATACCAGATGCTAAAGCTAAACAATGACAGCCAAATCCATCTCACTCAGACGCAGCCGGGGATGTCTATAAGCGGTGTTCTATAACACGGTGTTTGGGGATCGTCCACAACTATCCAAAACAATCTCGAATAAATCATTAGACTCTTCATCAAAATCTAATGTCCTGTTTGCAGTGCCTGGATATTGACTGCCTCTGGTTGTACACAGATTAAGCCACTGAGAATCGATCCTTCCCATCGAAAACAGCTCCTTGCTATCTTCATAAAAGTCATGAGAGTTGGCATTTTCTAGAGGACAAACAAAGCAGGGATTGGGGGTCCTGTGCGCATTTTCTGGTGCATATTTGAACACACTTTGCCCAAAATTTACCAACACCTCAATATCTGTGTTTGCCGCAAGAGTTGGGTATAAAGGAGTCCCAAACTCCTCTGACCTGCATTGCACCACATGAACTAGCTCCGAGTCCACAGTGAAGTAAACCTTCTTTTGTCTTGGATCAAAACCACAACCGATTACATGGTCTGTTCTTCCCCATGCAGCTTTCTCCGATTCAAATGCAAGTTTAATCCCTGAAAGAAAATAACCAGAGTTAAAACTTGAAAACTACATGAAGTGCATGATTGCAGAAATTGTGGGTGAAGGAAGGCGTTTACTGATGCAATATAACACCTAATAAGTCTACCAAATACTTTGTTTTTAAAAACGTTTCGTTAACAACTTCAAACCTACTCCAAATACAGCCAAGGATCGCCACGATGTAATGGCCCATCAACAAACATTAGTTTTGTTTCAACTTCGTCATGCTAGAGATTCTTTAGGTGTGAGATTTGATTCATTGGTGGTTCGTTGCTTTTGCCTTGCAGCCAAAAAAGTTGCCCAAACCTAGTAATATTTAACCTATATTGACGAGTTGAAGTCCTGCTAGACAATGCACATTGTAAGAACAGAAGGGATTGTCACCTACTGTTAACTAGTTAAAATTCAATGCAACACAGGAAATGTCACTTACCATCGAGATGGACAGAACCATTGGATCCGAATCCGATACTTCCAGGATAGCTGCCAGGAAGTTTCGTCGGAAGAGAACCGCCTGCAGTGAGCCCCAATGACAGTAACACAGCTTCTTCTTTTCTCTGATTATGTTCATCTATAACACCAAGCTTCATTTCCTCAGTTTTATTATCTCTCTGCGCACTACTAGTGGCATGTACTAAGGATTCTGAACTAGACATCTCAATGAACTTGTCTTTGATGAGCTTTGTCTTCTCACCCTCACTGTTTACTTCATTTCCAAGAGAAAACAAAACTGTGATCTCGAAATACGCCTCTTGGGGGAATGAGTTGCTTCCTAAAGGAGGTCCCGGCAAAGGAAGAGCAGTCCTAATCACAGAGGCAGCAGCTCCGGTGGTGTTCCCGGAATTCAACACTTTTTTAAGGCCGGAGTTTAATCTGATCTTCTGCATGAAATCCGCAGATGCTTGACAAACCTCCCAAGTAATCTCCGGCTCCATCTCCCTCACTCTATGCTCACCAACCGCGCACAACCCTAAAATCCGCCTCGATCGCGTCGACGGCGACGACGTGTAAGCCGTCGCAAAAGCAAACCGAGACCAACCGTTTTCGACGGCGTCTGTGACGGAGGAGGGATGATCAGACCAACTAAAAAGCGTAGACGACTTTCCATACATGTAATAGTTGTTACCCGTTTTCTTACTTGACACATGATCAAAATGATGATGTTTTTGCTGCAGACCCTCTTGCTTGTTAGTATGAAGCTTTGCTATTTCGGCCTCCAAGCTCTGGCCGCTCCTAATATTGACCCTCCTTGGCGGCGTTTCTTTGCCTTTGTTACAACAACAATTCAACCTCCATAGTATCAGAGCAACAAAGGCAGCGAGGAGTACTCCAAGGCAGACTAGCAATGCCGCAACCAACTGTATCTGCTGCCCCATTTTGCTGGAAATGATCGAGATCAATGGTGGAAATGATAAGACCAGAGATTATAAGGAGAGACTCGATGAGAAAGCTGAGGAGAGCAGGCGTGGACCAAGACTTGTTCAAGGTAGGAATTACTGAAGAAAAAGAAACAAGCTAGACATGGTGTGGCATATTGGCATTAGAATAAAGTCATGAGAGATGGCCGAAACGTTTATATTCAAAATCAGAGACTTTGAATTCTATATTTGCTGGTTATTATTTGGTATGAACCCACGCGTTGGTGTTTATTTCATTACGCGTTGGTGCCTCGGAGGTTAGGATACATATATAGGGCATGGTTTGTGTTTAGTAGTATGCACTTCTAGAAAGCCAAAAGGTACAGAAATTAATGTTGATGGTGGGTTTCATATTCTGGTTTAATTTTGGCTACTGGGTATCGGCATTAGGACTATTGGTCATGTTAAGCACAGAGAGAGGTAATTAGGGTTACTTAGTAGGCATAAAGATTGGGGATCATGATAAAGATTGTGGAGATCAAACTTTTGATTATTTCTCTCCTTCAGATGGGGGATTATGACCAAGATTATGGGAATATATGGAGGTTTGTTTTTCTCATTGATTGAAGCTAGCTAATAAAGTAGTTCTAAACTTTCCTAAATCCATGACAATATAGTTAATGCTCACTAGCTCTAAATTTAAGATTTTTTTTTCACTAACAAAATCATATTTATAAATTCTCACTAGCCAACTTACACAACAAAAAAATTAATTATACCTTTCATAAATTAAATAAACTACAATAGATCATTATAGGAGTCTATTATGAAATAAAGAGTTTTTTTTAAGATTACCCTGTACACAAGTTATGAATGACAAAATTGTGATTGATTCAAAAATAGCCATATTATAGTAGGAGTTCTGTTATAGTACAGAATGTCATTTAAAGACAAATTTATAAAGAAAAATGGTTTAAACAATGTCTCATTTTTTTTAGAGAAGCAATGTTTTATTATCTCACTTTAAAAAACTGAAGTTTGGTATTCGATCAGGTCGCTAATAGAACTATCGACATTATATTAGTTGAAAAAAAACTTGCGTCTGACCCAGGCTGGACATATATGTTCAGACTCTCCTATGTGGTTGAATCTCAATCCTCCATGTGTCATTTTATTGTCTTTTTGTGTTGATTACTATTTTATTTGTTTTTGTAAATGAATTACATCATGGTTTTGTATATAATAATTTTGTTATATGCTTCTTAATTAAGGGCACTACAAAAAAGAATTCAGTTAGTCACCCCAAATTGTCACGACCTCGCTTTTTCGTCGCCATTGGTCCAAGATTTGCGACAGCCCTGCGACGGCAAATCTTTCGTGGCTAAAACAAAACCATTTTGCGACAACAACTTGGTGCTATGGCAAAAAAAATAAATTTTAGGACTACAATGTGGTGTCGTGGCAAGAATTGTAAATTTTGCGACGACGCAAAAAAACCGTGGCATAGTTTATAATCTATGGCGACGGCATACTACTGCCGTTGCCAATTATTCTTAATTTTTTTTCTTCAAAAAACTCGTGAAATAAGATATGATCAAAATTGTGAAATACGTTTATGGTTGAAAAATTACATAATTCAGGTAACGTCTTATTACAAATATTAGCGGTCAACCTAATTTACCATTATTATTCTATATGGGGAGCCCTATCGTCGAGAGATAAATGTCCTAAAATTTCTATATGGGCGGTTACGTCTCATCTATGTGATAGTTTGTTGTGTGGAAGGTTCGACCAAACAACGTCATATAGAGGTAGATATGACCGTTTTCGTATGATAAGTGACGATAAATTAGGGTTGACCGTTTTGATTGAGTCCTTAACGTTTTCAGATCCAGTTGACAGTTTTGACCGTTTCAGTGTAATGTCGCGTGTGTCACACTACACGAGAATGCTCAAGCTCAATTTTGAGATATTCTCTTAAGGTCTTGTCCTTGATCTAAAGTTCTGACATTAAAGTAAATGTCGGTACGAGTTCGGGAGTATGTTTGGAACATTTTTTGGACACTCGGTTCATTTTTTTTACAAATTTTCAAAGTTTATGGTAATTTGTAATTACGTTTTTCTATTTCTATTTCCTACCTTTTTATCCTAACCATCAGACCATCCTCATTAAATCTGGACCGTTGGTCCAGGATAATTAAGGGTGAAACCCTACTCCGATCTATCATTTTGTTGAGAGGCTAAAATGAGAGAAAGCCCGAGACGGAGAGACCTCGTCGCCCTCCTGCCATTGTCCCACTGTCGTGCGCCCACCGCTGGACATCGCACCACCGCCATTAGACTCGTCTCTCTCTCCTCTGCCTTCTCATACCCAAAAAATTGACATACATCCAGACCCATTTTTCAAACAGTGACCCAAACCCCAAAGCCCAAAATCGAGTTATCCAGCCAATTGATCCTTCTCTGATGAAGCCTCTGTCCACTACCAGAATAAACATTATAGCCCACGAAAAAAAACAGGCCGACGAATTTTTTTTTTCGTCGGCTAACGTCCACTTTAGCCGACGAAACAAAAAATTGTCGGCTAAGTTAATTTTTCGTCGGCTAAACTAATTTTTTCGTCGGCTATAGTCTGTAAACTATAGTCGACGAAATTTTAAAAATTTAGCCGACAGAATATATAATTTCTTCGGCTAAAAGTCCTTATATTTCCAGATCTAGATAGCAGCTCATTTGAA
Source organism: Comarum palustre (assembly GCA_951800085.1). Lineage (NCBI taxonomy): Eukaryota > Viridiplantae > Streptophyta > Magnoliopsida > Rosales > Rosaceae > Comarum > Comarum palustre. The sequence goes on from OX637589.1 coordinate 16,136,999, forward strand.
ATAAAAAACGGGAGAAAAAGTTTGGGTGTTGGCGAAATTGTTGGGTGTCGTCGAAATCTGTCCAAAATTAGTTTGTGGCGCTATATATAGGTACGTATATGTGTATATATCTTGTTTTTGGGTTGATTTAAGAATTTTATTTGAGTTATATATATTGATTTTGAATTTTAATTTCAGTTCAATTATTGGATTTTGAGTGTGATTGAGTTGATCGATTTTAATTTGATAATATATATGAATTAGTTGTTGTTATTAATATGTAGTAGATATATATATATATATATATGTATTAATTTAATTATAATATTGTGTTGATGCATATATATAGTATGAATTAAGTAATATTTTGATTATGATTGATGTTAATTGATATATATATAATATTGTTATATAATTAGTAATTAGTATATATATATATATGCATGTATATATATATATGTTAATTATTAATTTGTTATTAATTAATTATACGTTAACTGTAGATTGAATACTAAATGATTTAAAAATTTAATTAATTAATTAATTAGAGTTTATACATATATATTATGTTATCTTTTCAGGATATGGATAAGAGTTGAATTTCGCTTTCAAAATGGGACAAAAGATATGGTAAATGAGTTATTAGTTTTATTGAATATATGATGGATAATGTTAACATGAATACAATTTTCTATTGTCCGTGCACTAAATGTCAGGGTCGCAGCGATATGTATCGATTTGCAATTGACAAGGTTTGGCAACACCTGAAGAGTAATGAGTTTTGGAAAAAGTACACATGTTGGATATATCACAGTGAAACATCATCAGGGGGTCCGCATGATCATGGACAATTTTCCGAGACGGGCAGTCATCCAACGATCCAACAACGACCTTCATCAACGATATGTTTCCTTATGAGACCGGTATATGCTCTGAAGGACCGTATATGCTGGGCCAGTGCAACCCTTCCGTAGAGTTGTCAACACTACTGGTATTGACAAGTATAACAAACTACTTGCTTTCTAACAGACCCCTGTGCACCTCGGTTGTCAGAAGACGGTTCTTGAAAGTGTGATGGACGTTATGAAGATTAAAGTTGAGACAAAATCGACCGTGAAGGCTGTTGATGATTTTCTACAGTACACTTCTTCGATGCTACCCCACGGTCATCATCTTCCTACCAGTCATCATAAGGTCCAATGTATCCTGAACGATCTTGGGTTTTCCTACATCAAAATCCATGCATGCAGATATGATTGTGTTATCTTCTGAGGTAAAGATCCAGAAGGGAATGACCTTGGTAACCTTAAAACATGTCTGGTATGTAAGAGTGACAGGTATAAGCTGACTCCCACAAGCAATAGGAAACCTGTGAAGGTACTTCGGTATTTCCCTTTGAGGGATAGGCTGAAGCGGTTGTACATGTCATCACACATGACCAAAACTATGAGATGGCATGTTGATAGGGAATTACATAGCGAAGATACCCTTATACACTCTGCTGACGGGGAGGCTTGGAAGCATATAAACCTTGAGTTTCCTCATTTTGCGTCAGATGTTTGAAATGTGAGACTCGGGCTCTCATCCGACGGGTTCAGTCTTTTTGGCAACATGAGTCTTCAATACAGTGTATGGTCGGTGATTTTGGTACCATACAACCTTCCTCCATGGATGTGCATGAAGAAGGAATACAATATGTTGAGTTTGTTGATTCCGGGGCCCGGTTATCCAGGGAAGTGTCTCGATGTGTATTTGAGACCCTTGATTGAAGAGCTTAAGTTTTTTTGGGACGTTGGTCATCCCACTTATGACAAGTATATGCACGAGATGTTCCAGATGCATGTCATGGTTGTTGGTACCATCAGTGATTTTCCTGCCCGTGGGATGTTGTCGGGCAACGTTGTTAGGGGATACAAGGCTTGTCCAGAGTGCTTTAGCGATGAGGGGAGCAGTAGTCATCGCAACATGATATGCAGATTGGGTCACCGTACTCTCCTTCCGTATGATCACGAATGGCGGTTCGATGACAAGACATTTGATGGGACTGTAGAAAACGGTGTGCCTCCTAGAAGATGGACGGGGGAATACATTTTAGCAGTGCTTAATGAGTATGATTTTAGGCAGCTCAGTAATCATCCCAATATTGTGGCGGCAATACCTGATAGACCCGACAGATATAAATTTTGGACACATAAGAGCATATTCTAGGAACTCCCATACTGGAGTAAGTTGTTGATCAGACACTACCTAGATGTGATGCACATAGAAAAGAATGTGTGCGACATTGTGGTTGGAACAGTGCTGAACTTGGAGGGGAAGACGAAAGACAGTCCGAAGGCACGCATTGATCTTAAAAAATGGAGATACGAAAACATTTGTGGTTGAAAGAAGGGAAGAAAAAAATGCATCAAGCTCCTTACACCGTGAAGCCTGACCAGAAGAACGTAATTTTCAGGTGGAGGAGTTCTGTGAAGTATCCTTCAGGGTACGCAGGAAATATAGCCCGGTGTGTAAACATTCGAGACAATAAAATGTACGGGTTAAAGAGTCATGACTGTCATATTCTGCTACAACATCTCTTCCCTATTTTCATTCGACTGTTCATTCCCCGTCAAGTGGTGGGGCCGTTAGTAGCGTTGTCAAGATTTTTTTAGATGTTATGCGCATGGAAAGTGACCAAAACAAACCTCCGAGATATGCAAGAGAACATTATTTATATCATATGTAAATTTGAAAGGACATTTCCTCCAAATTTTTTTGACATCATGCCGCACCTGATGATCTATCTTCCCGAGCAATTGTTGCTTACCGGTCTAGTACACTATACTTGGATGTATTCCATGGAAAGGTATGTTTTTTACACCTAAATTTATAATTTACATGTTCAATATATAATCATAACACATTACAACAATTTATTTATAGGCAACTTGGAGACTACAAAGCTTATGTGGCTAATAAATCCGCGCCTGAAAGATGTATAGTTGAAGCATATATTGTGCACGAGTGCGTCACCTACATGAAGTTGTATTTAGGAGCGTTGAAGGAAACTCCACAAACTATACCTGTAGATGTACCGAAGTTCAACCTTTCCATAGTCTCTAATGATGTTGAAGTTTATGGAATTTTGCCAGACTCCTACAAGTTACAACCACATGAGCTAGTCATAGCCTATTGGTGGGTATTGATTAACTGTCCAGAAGTTGAATACTGGAAAGACATCCATTTATACTGTCCAGACATTCAAGGTGATCTCGACTACCACAACAAGGAGTTCGCGAACTATTTTGGCGGCTGGGTATGTAATTCTTTATTTTTGTTCATGACTCTTTCATTGCATAATTATTCATATTTACAATACATTGAATATTTGGTTGTAGATAAACCATATTCAATTCGATGGTCACCCAAATTGGTCGCACGAACTAAGACTTCTAGCGATGAAGTTGATAATGTCAAGAGTTTATCCGATGTGCAAGGTGAATGACGTGCAATTTATATGTGAACAGAGAGACAACAGATGGAGAACACAAAATTCTGGGGTGATGGCGCATGGTGGGCGGAATGGAGTTGACTATTACGGTGTTCTCGATTCAGTGGTGAAACTCGTTTATGGGCAAGGCATGACAGTGCACCTGTTCAAGTGTAGATGGTTTGATACTAGCAGCCCACAGAGTATGAAGATCGATCAGTATGAGATTTTATCGGTGAACACTGCTACAAGCTGTTACGAAGATGACCCGTTCGTTTTTGCCACATAAGGGTGATGCGTGGAAAGTATTCTACCTTGTGCACCCTTGAAACACTTACAGGGCAGCTACACTCGGAGAGGCTGAAGACGAGAAAGAAGATGTTGTGTATCAAGAGCCCAGCGCAATAGGTATTCCTGACTCCTCTACAATTCGCCTTAATAATTTTAAAGTTGATCGTTCGGTTCAAATTCATGATTTAGACGCAAGGCTTATTGATGTTGATCCAAATCAAGAAACAGACGAAGACTCTTGTGGTGAGGAAATGCATAAATTACCAGAAATTAATTCTGACACCGAAGAAGACTCATCGGATGATTCCGATTACGAGCCTTCTTAGTATGGATTTGTAATACAAATTGAAATGTGTTTTATATGCTACCAGCTGTTGAATTCATACTTTTGTTTAATTTTGGTGGTATATGAACAGGAAATCGGTATGGTTTAGAGTAAACAGCCTGTTTTTTTGTATTTTTTAGTTTTAGCCGACAAATTATATCATGTTTCGTCGGCTAAAGATCTCTTAGCCGGCGAATTAAGATGTATTTTGTCCTTTCTGGAGCCCTCAAGCGTCTAGCAACCCTCAAGAGTCGTTTCAAGGCCCCATGACAGCCCGACGTGCGTCCCTTCTAGAGCCGACGCAGAGACAGCCGGACGCCACCCATTCCTACAGACAGCCGGACGCACCTCGCTCCTTGAGGCAGCCGAGCGTCCCTCACTCCTCGAGACAATTGAGTGTTCCTCACTCATCGAGGAAGTTGTGGCCTCCGACTCAGGCGGAGGTGTCTGCACCACGTATGTCTGAGATACACAGGACACCGACTCCGGGCCCTACTGTCTGAGACTAAATGTTTCCTCTCACATTTATTTAAGGTATTTTAATTTCATTCTCACAGTAAATTTCCTTTCACATTTCATATATAATAGTCGTTGTCATGAATTTCTTTGAAGCTAACATGATTTGATTGACTCGTGATACATACAAAGCTTCCGAGACTTTAAACATTATGCTATTAGGCAATAGAAATCAAGCAGTGTCTCGCCTTTTTATTATTTGTGCTAATCATTACATCATAGTGACAGAGAAATTATAAGACATAATTAACTGCCTATCATATGCCTTAAAGCTGTATGAATAATCTCATTTAGCACGTTGGTTCTTCTTCATACATTCCATAAAGTATATGGGAGTATGTATAATTTGAGAGGTATAACTCATGTCCTTTGGAGTATTTTGATTTAGGTAATGATATGTTTCTCATTTCTTAACCTTTCTTTATTGGATAAATGCATTGCTTTGCATTTTTATAGTGTTATTTAGAATCATAGATAACATCGAATAAAATTAATGCTTCATAATATAATTCAAAATTTAACAAGTCAACGATAATTAAATCAAGGTTTTATCTAATTCAGTAAGTATTATCCATAAGAACTTTAAGACAAAAAACACAGTCTAATTAAACAAGAATATCTTGAAAAAACTCAGAGCATTTTTAACCGAAGTATGAAACTTTCTTGCATCATGTTTCTCACATTAGGGATTGATAATTCTCTTTCAATCCTGATGTTGAAGGTACTTTTTCAATTTCTCAATCTTCCATGATTCTTTGCACTTCTTGCAAGTCGCAGCTAATTCATTTGCTGGCTGACAAATTATAAAATTAGTTTATTCATAAAAGTAACAGTGTACGTTGCTGCTTATGTCATGTCCCTAGACCCTCTTACACATGGCAATTACCCTTTGCTTTGGGTTTGTTTTCACCATTAGTTATTTTGCATAAGTTGTTTTTGGAACAATTTTTTTCCTGACATTGTCATTGTATAAACTCTAAATTATGCTACTCAGCTATTTATATATTGTTGATTTAATAATCATATTTCAGCATATACTAATTGGAAGCATAAGTGCTAAAGTAAGTAAGATTAATAGGGTCTTTCATATCATTTAATTAGTTGTGATATGTTTTAATTAGTTGTTACATATCCAATATGCGCGTCATGTTTTTCAGTTGAAGGCATTGACTGATTAATAGTCGAGCAAGTGGATTTCTTTCCACTTAACTGTATGCTTTGAGATAAACATTGTACTATATTTTTCTAATATGCCACAAAAATAGCTCATTGTTCAAGTGATAAATATTTCCAACACAAGCTAGGATAAATGTGACGCCTTATAAATATTAATGTTTCGAGTCTTGGTTGACTCAATAAATGGGGGAACTGGTACTCAAATTCTTTAGAGTCCATTATGTCAGAATCAGGCTGATGCTTTAGCCATCTTGTAAAAATAGAGCAAGGAGAAGATGTATTAAATTTGTAATCTAAACAGACACCCACGATAGCTAAATATTTCACGATGCATAATCATCATTTTAATTGTGAATTTTCATTATCACAATAAATTTTCGGTTTAATCATTTTCTTTGAATTATACTCATGAATTTCCATTATCATTTCTTTCTACGCAGTCCATCCACGTAAATATTCTAAAAAATATGAATTAGATATGAGAACCAAGATTCATAGTGGTTACATATTTTTCGATGTTTTGTGAAAATGTTTTTTACAACTTTGTCATTTTGATGCTATAAATTTACTTTTCAATAGTAACACAGTTTATATGATATGATAATGAAAATAACTATTTAATGAAATCATATACGCATAACATATAATATTATAATATGCTACAATAATCGCAAGATAATTTTGTCATGTAACATGCTTAATATCATGAACAAAATTTAATAGCGACAACTTAAATTTAAAACATACTTGTTAGTCTGCCAAATAGAATGCCTGTGAAATGTTGCTCCTGCAATTGATGGTTTGATCGTCGCATAGCAATTTCTCTCGTAATCAACAACATTTTCATCGTTGCGTCATAATTGATTAATCACATGCACAAACAATAATGTAATTAGTCACCTTTAATCAGATATATATATATGATTTAATTTACCTCAATTATATGAATTCTTTTGAATGAATTATAATTTTATTTATGCAGTAAAAACAATAGAGATAAATTCATACAATACAAATTGAAATAGTAAAACATATTTCATAATATTATTTAAAACAGTAAATTGTAAATCAATAATAGTAAGATATATTTATTGTGGTAAATGTTTAAAATTACCTTCATATATACCAGATTTACCATAGAGGTAAAAATCCCGGTTTTAACAAGAATGGGTAAAAACCCATTTTCTATCGGGTTATTGGAACCGGGTCGTGTGGATCCTATTGAATATTGGTTTTATCTTGAAGGTGGACCAAAACCCATTGGAAGCCCATCTTGATCACATGGGCTATACTATGTCTAGGTTAATTAGAAAATCCATATATGCATGGATTCTAGCCTAACTAGGATTAGATATATATATATATATATATAGGTGTTCTAGCCTAACTAGGATTAGATATATATATATATATATATATATATATATATATATATATATATATATATATATATATAGGTGCTGCCGTCAATGACTAGAGGTAGGCAGGCAGAGAGAGAGAGAGAAATCGTTTAACCTAGAGCAGAGCTATCTTTCTCTATCAGCAGAGAACGTATAGCATTGGAGTTTTTGGGTAGTCGAGAGTTTTGCCATAAAGCTCTATTGTATTCTCTCCAATTGTTATAGTGGAATTCTTTGCCGGCTTCGAGAGTGGACATAGCTCAATCACATTGATTGGGTGAACCACTTTAAATCTTGTGTTCTTGTCTTCTATTTTCTTTACCGTTCTTCGATTATCCAAATTGTTCCATATCAATATTGTCGTTTGTTTACGCTTCCGCATAACAAACTGGTATCAGAGCCTGTTCTGATTTGTGAGTTGATTATTGATTCGAAATCATGAGTGACGGTGAAGGTGCTGAAGTTGATAAGAAGAAGAAAGTGACAGAGTCTACACATGCTAAGCTATCTGTTGGCAATGCCAAATTTGAAGTTGAGAAGTTCGATGGAACAAATAATTTTGGTATGTGGCAGTGTGAGATGATGGATGTCTTGTGTCAACAAGAATTGGATATAGCTCTCGAAGAGAAACCAGCAGATATGACCGAGGCGCAGTGGAAGCAGATTAATAAGTGGGCGCCGCTTATGAAGAAGCCGGAGGATCCATAAATCGCTGAGATGGCCAGTCTGGAAGATTGCACAGCCCTAACAGAAGCTTCCGCAGAGGCGTTATGGCTTAATGGGTTAATGACTGAGTTTGGGATTCAAGAAGCTGTGGTGAAGAATGGTGTCATCATTTTGACAAGGAATCAAGTGTTTCAAGGAATGAAGCATGTTGATGTTTATGGTCATTGCAGTAAAGATTGGATCAGCTCAGGGAAGATAACAACTGAAGAAGAAGCACATTCGAGAGAAAATGTTTTAGATTGTTTGACCACGACCATTGCCATGGAGAAGTTCAAGCATTGCTTGGACTTGCTTAGGATCACAGCTTGCTGAGTTGTGGTGGAGCACCTCCTCACTTGAGGTGCATTGAGGCAAGAAGAGTCTTGCCAAGGTGAAGGTTCTTGAAGGTTTGTTCAGGGTTACTTCAAGAAGATTCAAGATATCTTGAAAGGAGCAGCAATCATTTGGTATCAACTCACCAAGGTGGAGATTGTTGTGTTTTTTGGCTCGTTGATATGATTTGGGAGTTAGGATTCAGCAGGTAAATCCAAGTCTAGAATGGAAAGAGGACAGCGATGTAGCTTTTCTATAAGTTATAGGAAAGTTGGTCTTTCAAGATTCTATTAGGATTTGAAATAGACTTATGTCTATTAGGTTTAGGAATCCTAAACCATGTTGTATCAGCAGCCCCTATTTAGTATAAATAGGAGCTGTAGGGGGCAACATCTGAGGTAGACATATGTGCAACATCTGAAGCAGAGGAGTCATCTGGTACATCTGGCACTATTGTGGTGCATCTGGTACATCTGGCACTATTGTGGTGCATCTGGTACATCTGACACTATTGTGTTGCATCTGGTACATCTGGCACTATTGTGGTGCATCTGGTACATTTGTGAGAGGATTCGTCAAATGGTGGAGGATGGTGAAATTCAACTCCTCAAGATTGGGACTGAAGATAATCCTGCAGATATGTTGACAAAGCCAGTTCCATTCAGCAAGTTCAAGCATTGCTTGGACTTGATTGGTGCTTGGACTATGGAAGAGTCGGGTCTCTGGGTCGGACCTGCTGCTGCGCTCCGATCTGCTGCATGTGGATCCAGGAAGTCGGCCGATGATGTGATCAGGGCTGCTATCGGAGGTGGAGGATCGAACGTAGTATTGGGCGAAACGACGCAGGGCGAGGCTGGGTGTGCGGTGGATCCAAGCGGCGCTGGGTTTGGTGAGCTGTGTCTGGATCGGGGCAAGAAGTCATCGTCGGAGCTAGACTAGGTTGGATAGCATGGATAGAAAGTCCGGCGTCAGGTTTGGCTGGCGCTCGGAGATGGAGGAAACGCAGGGCTAGGCTGCCGACGTTGGGTTCGGATCCAAGAAGCGGGGGCACGTCGGGACTGGGCTTCTTTAAGGCGCACCTAAATCGAAGCCAAGGTGAGGTTAGGCCTGGAGGCTGCCGGATGACAGTGAAGGCGAGATCGGAGCGAAACCGATCTAGAGCATGGCTGTTGAATAATCTCGTGGAACCTCGTCTCCTTAAAACAAAATAAATTGATTAGCAGTTGTTTATATAGAAGAATGAAAATACACACCAATCTCACAAATTGATAAGAGAAAACTTATGTTTTGATTTCAGAAACCAATCAATCTCATTCTAAACAATGGTGCACCAATCGGAAGTGGGTGGCGGAGAAATTTTTTTTAAAATTTTTTTCTTGGTCTATCAGACTCGAGGAAGACAAGGTGTTGAAAACGTGTAAAGTAAAAGTGAAATCGGAATTGGTCAGCTCCTTCTCATTAGAGATTCTCCTTTATATAGGGGATGAAGTACATGTGTTACAATGGTAAGTTACAATATAAGAAAACCTAGTAATATCTAATTGATCTATTATCTCTAATTCCATAATTCATTCTTCGTCAGTTCCTTTGACGAATGCACAAACATATTTTTCCTTAAACACATTCCTCATTTATTGTTTTTGAAGAGGAATAATGGTTTTTTTCCTCTTTAAAAACAAAAAAATAAACCATCATTCACTTTGTTCGGTTGATAAATCGAAAAAAAATTATATACATTTCGTCATAAAATTAGAGCACTTTACATGCGCGGAGTAATACTTCTCGGCCTAAAAAGCTTTCTTACCCTAGCTAGGAGTTTGCAGAAAAATATAGAGGGGACGGATTTGGTGTATCGTGGCGAAGAGGGCGGACGAATTATCCAAAGCTAGGGTGGTAGAGATTGCGTGCGATAGGAGTAAACATCCACCTATCCACGTCGGCGGTCTCACATGCCCACAAAACCGCTACGTGGGTCCTCTGCCGATCGGAGAGATTATATATATAACCTCCAAACTGCCTTTCCACATTACTCTCTCCTTTACTAACACCAAAACTGCAAAGAAGCCAGAGCAGCAGTGCCTAACAGGGAAAGGGAGAGAGAGAGAGAGAGAGAGAGAGATGAGATTAGAAGAACGAAGAAGAAGAAGAAGAAGAAGCTTAGGGTAAAAGGTAGGAGCAGATGATGGAATATGTCGGCCATTTTTGGATTTATCTTCCTTCATTTGAGTTTTGTTTTTGTATTGGTTTGTAAAGCTAGAACCTAGAAGCACAAGAGCGAAAAAGCCAAGGGAGTCAATCCCATATTAGCCTAGCTAGCTATTAGAGGGTTTCGTTTTCTTGGGATGGAAGGAGACTACAGTTGTTCGTCATCGTCTTCTTCATCGACGGCGAGCTTAGAGAAGCGCAAGAAGAAACAACACGAGCACGATGATAACCACCAGGAAAAGCCCTACAGAGGAATAAGGATGAGGAAGTGGGGCAAGTGGGTGGCCGAGATTAGAGAACCTAACAAGCGCTCCAGGATTTGGCTTGGTTCCTACACGACTCCTGTCGCCGCCGCCAGAGCCTACGACACAGCCGTTTTCTACCTCCGAGGTCCTTCTGCGAGGCTCAACTTTCCGGAGTTGGTTTTCCAAGAAGGCCAGCTTCACGACATGTCGTCCGCTTCCATACGCAAAAAGGCCACCGAGGTTGGCGCCAAAGTCGACGCTCTCCAAACCGCTCTCCGGTCGCCATCGCCGCAGTTGAAAGTCGGTTCTCAGGTTAAGCCTGATTTGAACGAGTACCCGGACCCGGAAAACTCCGACGACAACTGATGAAACAGTTCGTAGGCACGATGATGATGATGATGATGATGATGATGATGATGAGACTGATCACCAAACTGTCTATAATATTATAATTATTATTCTCCTTTCGTTGTTCTTTTCTTAATTATTGGTTTCTTCTTCTATATATTTCTATATATCTCATGATCGATGATGAATACATAGCTACCCTACTTGTGCAATAAGTGAGATAGATATACATAGAGGAAGATATTATTATTGGGGGGGCTTAGAAAACCGAATCAAAAAGCTAGGGTTGAATCTGTTTTGGATTGGTGTAGTATAGTGTTGGTTTTTCGATCATCATGAAACTGTATCAGCTTGAAGAGCTACCAATAGTTAGTTATTGGATCATGAATGAGTTCTCATTCCAATCTTGTTGGTTTGCTTGTATGGTTTTGGTGGATGGATCATTCTCTGCGGTTGGTATCAGTTCTGGACCCGATATGAGCAAAAGAACAAAAGGGGAAAGGAACAGCGGTGGCCTACCTCATATGGTATTTGGTTGCAGACTGTCATTTCAATTTGGATTTGATCAAGTTGCCAAACAAGAGCGAGTAGATAAGGAGATAAGGGAGGATGGTAGAGGCAGTAAAGAAGCGGGAACAACGATGACGTGCTGCTTGTGGTGCGAAGTATGAGGTTGCTAGGAATCGAAGGAGATCGATGTCCTCAATCAGAGAGGTTATGTCACTCAGCCATTTACATAGTTTCATGATAGGACTCATAGTCTTGGTAGTGAAAGCTTCGTCATGGACGGTGGAGCCTTTTTTTATTTTCCTTTTAATTAGTGCTTAATTACTATTAAAGTTTCTGTATTTATGTATGAGCACTGTGATGAGGAATCAGAGAGGTTGAGATTAAGGCTTGGCCTGTGATCTGTATGGGACCAAAACTGAATTTTATTATGTATACAAGGATGGCCAAGATTCCTTTTGTTTCTTTCTTTCTCTCTTTCTCTCTAGCTACTTGTACGCCAAAATATGCGGCTGGCTGGCTGGAGTGGCTGCCCAACTGTCTCTGTAGTAATCACATTTTTTGACTTTCGTATTTCTTATAATTATATATAACTAGAATTACATGACTTTCATTTTCTTTTCTTTCTTAAGTTGTGTTTGATTCAAAGCACCAAGTTTAAGAAGCAATTAACATATGCTTAAATTGTAACTATGAGTAATTATATACTGGTCGTGAAATTTCTCAATCAAAAGGTTTGACAGAAACTTAATACCATTTGGTCTAATGACTTCTGTGTTCTCTTTGTAAATAAGAAATTACAAGTTCAACGTACAATATAAACAAATTGAAGAAGGGAAGAAACTGTATTTCTTGATTAATTGAGGTAGCCAGTGCTGCATATATACAAAATACATGTATGATTGATCCACAATTATATGACCAAGAATGGTAAACAACATACACAGAATATATCATGATCATAATCCCGATTGCTTGTGATTCTTTCCTTTAATACTCCCCTTCAAGTTGGAGTGTTTGTTGATCACTCCTAACTTGCTCAATAATATGGAGAACTGGTTCGAACTCAACGGCTTTGTGAATATGTCTGCTAGTTGTTCCTTGGTTCATATGTGTACTGTTTTAATCAATCCTCTTTGTACCTTCTCACGAACAATGTAGCAGTCTATCTCTATATTTTTGGTTCGTTCATGGAACACATGATTTGATGCTATGTGTATTGTGGCTTAGTTATCGCAAAAAAGTCTGACTGGTTTAGCATGTCTGACATTCAAATCTCTCAATATGTATTGTAACCACATAATTTCACAACATGTAGTGGCCATCGAACGATACTTAGCCTCTGCACTTGAACGTGAGACTGTACTTTGTTTCTTTGTTTTCCATGAGATAGGAGCATGTCCGAGTAATATACAATAGCCAATCGTTGGTCTTCGAGTGTCCTAGCACCGAGCTCAGTGTGCGTCGCAATATGCCCTTAGTTCCAATGTCCCTTTGGATGGTAGTAAAATTCTCTAACCAGGTGTTGTTTGATGTATCTCAAGACTTTGTGTGCTGCATCCAAGTAAGGTTGTCTTGGCTTGTCCATGAACTGGTTGAGTATGTTGCATACAAAAGGTCTGGCCTTGTAATGGTTAAGTAAATGAGACGCCCAACCAGCCTTCGATACTATGATGCATCCACTAGTAAGTCTCAATCTCTGTGTGTGAGCGCTATATTCTGCTTAACTGGGAACCGTGATGGTTTTGCTCCAAGAAATCTTGTATCCTCAAGGATCTCTAGTACATACTTTCTCTGACATAAGGCAATTCCCTGTTTGGACTATGCGACTTCTATTCCAAGAAAGTATCGTAACTGCCCCATATCCTTTAACTTGAAGTGGCTCGAAAGGAAGCGTTTAGTCTTTATGATATCTGCCAAACTATTGCCTGCTAGAATGACATCATCAACTGAGACCAACAAAGCCGTAAAAGAACCTTCATGGATTCGAACGAATAAGGAATAATCAGACCATGATTGTTTGAAAGCAGCTGATTTGAGTGTAGTGGACAATTTTAAGAACCATTGTCTGGAAGCCTGCTTCAACCCATACAATGAGTTGTGTAGTTTGCAGACCATATTCTCCCCCTTTCGTTTGAAGTCTGGAGGAAGTTGCATGTATACATCTTCTGTGAGATCGCCATTTAAAAAGGCATTGTTGACGTCTAATTAGTGTAGATGCCAATTTTGTAGAGCTGCAAGGCTTAGTAGCACTCGAACTGTTGTAAGCTTAGCAACCGGTGTAAAATTTTCCCTATAATCAAGCCCTTCAACTTGAATGTAACCCTTGACTACTAATCTGGCCTTGTATCGCTCAACTGTGCCATCAGGATTGTACTTGATCTTGTAGACCCATTTACAACCAATTGATCGTTTGTGACCCGGAAGAGGTACTAAGCTTCAAGTCTTGTTATCTTGAAGTGCTTGAACTTCTTGTTGCATAGCTGCTCTCCATTTTGGATCTCTTACTGCCTGTGAAAATGAAGTGCATGGGTTCCTTTTGCAAGGTAATGTTAGCAATAAAGGTTTTATGAGAGGAGGAAAGATTAGTGTATGACAAAACTTGAGAGAGACTATGATCAGTACCTGTGAGACTAACATCGGTCGAAGAAGATGATGAGCCGGTGCGTGATGGGAGGGTTGCATCAATATGAAAGTCCTACATTGCGGTTGGCACCTTAGTGGCTCGGGTGGACCATCTCGGTGGTAGTGGTGATGGTTGTTGTGGCTGTAAAGATGGTTGTGGTTGATGTGGTTCTGAGGTAGGTTCAATGGCAGGATGATCTGGTGGTGTAATCGAATAAGATGCAAGATCTTGTGGATGAGTGTCAGCGGAAGACTTGGAATTTCAATGTGAAATTGTAGGAGTTATTTGTGGAGCAGACTCCAAATTAAGACCAAAATCTGGTGACAGAGTTCTAGGGAAAAAAAACCCGATTTGGTAGATAAGTAAAGATCGGGATTAGTTTCGAAAGGAAACACTCCTTCAAAAAATATCGCATCTCTTGAAACAAGGGTTTTCTTGGTGGCTAAGTTATAAACCTTATAACCCTTTTGACCGTGAGGGTATCCAAAAAAGATGCATTCCGTGGATCAAGGATCAAATTTGCTAGGACATTTTGGGTGTGTGGATACAAAGCATTGATAGTCAAAGACCCATAAATGAGAGTAACTAGGTTTCTTGTTGAAAAGTTTTTCAAACGGGGTCTTTCCTTGAAGCAAAGGAGTTGGTGTTCTATTGATCAAATAAGCTGCAGTGAGTATGACATCCCCCAAAATGGTTTTGATAGTTTAGCTTGAAATAGTAGAGCTCGAGCCATATTAAGTAAATGTCGATGTTTGCGCCACACCATTTTGCTGCAGTGTGTTGACGCAGCTAGTTTGGTGGACACTCCCCTTAGCTGAGCAGAATTGAGGAATCTGAAATTCTGGACCATTATCACTCCTTACTACTTTAACACACCTACCAAATTGGTTCTCGACTAAGTGAATGAAGTGGATCAAAAGACTACGCGCCTCAGATTTTCGCTTCATCAAATACATCCATTTGCTTCGTGGATGATCATCGACAATGGTTAAGAAATACTTTGCACCAAAAATAGAGAGAACATGATAATCACCCCAAATATCAGTGTGAATTAAATCAAAACAAATTTCACTATGAGTAGTGCTTATTGGAAAAGGCTGCCTAGTGAGTTTCGCTAAAGGGAAAATAGAACAAGTGTTTGGATTGCAAGCTTTATTTGTAAGGACATGAAATAATGGAAGAACTTTGCTGGAAGGGTGGCCAAGTCTTTGGAGCCACATATGGTCTGAATTGGCTTGTACCACATTGAATATTGATTGATTGAGACAGTAAATTCCCTCCCTCTCAGTTCCCGTCCTAATCATCTTCTTTGATCGTAGGTCTTGTATAACACAAACATGTTTAAGAAAGATGGTAACATAGAATGAATCATATGCTAGTTTGTTGATAGAAATCAAGTTTAGGCAAAAAAGAGGGATGCAAAGAACGTTGCGGAGAACAAAGTTGGGAGAGAAAACTCTTGTGCCAATATGAGTGACATGTGCCGAGGTTCCATCAAGGAGTCTAACACATCGATGAAGGACATGTTTTGAAGAGGTATGTATTTTAGAATTACAGATAATATGATCAGTGGCACCACTGTCAAATATCCATATTGTTTCCTCTCTACTTTGTGCAGGATGTAATGTTGTACCTGATAGTTCCTCATAATTGTGAACATTACCAACCATGTTGGCTGAGACCGGCTTTGTTGCAATAAGAAGCTGGTTGAGGACTTGTTGACATGCCTCTCGTGAGAGCTGAAAATCTGTCTAAGTCTCCTTTGTATCTTGTGGAGAGGCTACATGATTGATTTATGGTTGTGTTTGTCCATTCTCATTGGCATTCTTCCTCCTTCGGCAATAATCCTAAGTATGACCCTTCCCATTGCAATATGTTCATTTCAAGTGAGCCCTGCAATTCTTTGTGTTGTGATGGTTCACGTTGCACTTTTCACAGTATTTTGCTTCTCCATTTGTTGGCCTCAATTCACATGTAACTTTCTTAACTAAAAAGGTTGATGCTTCAGGTGTTACTGACTTTCCACTCGAAACCTCTGCCTGTTTCTCATGGCGAATTGTCATTAAATAGGCCTTGTTAACGGTGGGAAGGGGATCCATGCCTATTATGGTGATTCAAATTGCTGTATAGTTTTCATTAATCCCCTTAAGGAACTTTATTGTATTATGCGTCGCCATGTAGGCTTTCACTTCGATGGCTGCCTCGCAAGTGCAAGGTGAGAATCCACAAAGAGCTTCTCTCTCATCCCACAAGCCCTTAAGGGTTGTGAAATAGGATGTGACTGTGTTTGCACCTTGTTCACAATCATGTATGGCATTTTCTGTATGAAACAATAATACTATATCAGTATGAGTGAACATTTCTTGAAGATCGAGCCACACACCTCTTGCAGTCTTGGAACGGACAACACTTTTGGATATTTCCTTCGACATAGCTGCTAACAGCCAGGTTTTGACAAGCATATCACAACGATCTCATTGTTGCTGTTCATCAGGATTTCGAGTTGGTCTTTTGAGAGTTCCATCTACAAAGCCTTTCTTGTTATTGATGGTGAGTACCATGATCATTGATTGAGCCCAATCTATATAATTATCCTCCATCAGCGATTATGACACAAGAATTGTGCCAGGCTGATCGGAATGGTGGAGAAATAATGGATGGTTGGAGTTGTCCCATGGATCTGGGGTTCTTGTGTTGGTAGAGGTTGAATATGTTTTCTGAATGACTAGTTTGCCTTTAGCATTGGTGTTGGTATCATCTCCTGTCATTGTTGTTGCAGTGAACTAGGATAGGTGTTTAGGTCTCAGAATCAATGCTCTGGTACCATAAACAAGTTAAAAGAAAAGAAGAAACTGTATTTCTTGATTAACTGAGGCAGCCAGTGCTGCATATATACAGAATATATGTATGATTGATCCACAATTATAAGTTCAAGAATGGTAAACAACATACACAGAATATATCATAATCATAATCTTGATTGCTTGTGATTCTTTCCTTCAATACAATAAACTCATATATTGTAGCATTTTAATTGTTTGTTGAAAAAAAAGGTTTGACAGAGATAACACTATCCTAGCTAAGTCATCGCATGATTGAGTGGTACGTGTTCATCCTAGTTGAACTGGAAATGCCATCTTCTTCTGCAAACGAGTAGTCTAGCTATTAATGGAACTAATTGGTTATAAAACTCTATCTTTCTTCTTCAACCGGTATGTCGCGGCACAAAACTTGACTTTGTGGGAAAGTGGCATTTTGGTGGCGTAAATATATAACAGATTCTCTTTACAGATAACACATTCAGCTTTTGATTCACAAAACCACATTTTCTAAATAAAAAGCTGATGATCCACCTTGCTAGCTTTACAATCAAAACAATTAACAGCATTGTAGAGACTATAGAGGGAATCACAATATCAAGAAGATGATGTTCTTTTCTCACCTACTGAGCTGATCGATGATGTTCCATTTCTCTGATTCAGAAACATCGGAGGAAGTCACTTTGGGATTTCTGCTGCTGATCAAACATGGCTTACAGCGCAACCCAAGCGCCAGGGTGTTACTAGCTTACTCTAATTAACCAGGTTATCGATCACCTTCATACAAACAAGTAAAAGACTACAAGTACCTAAACCTCCCCTAGCCTACTCATCGAATCCTAAAGATATGAAGATCTTTTGTAGAGATTGTACTTCAGCTACATGTAACAAAATCAGAAATAGTGCTTAGCCACAAACAAAAGCTAAGAACTAAGACATGCATATCATCGTCCAAAAAAAGACATACACATCCATATAAATACTATGGTCCCAACGGATCCTCCTATAAAGCCTATACTTAAACAATGCTCACAAGAATTAAAACTTTGAGCACTAAAGCACCCTTATCTCGAGCTAATCGTACGTGTTTAAGTGCTGCCAGATCTTGGCCGGAGTTAGGTTTTATCTTCCTTTTCTTGTCTTCTTTTTTAGGGTGAGGGTCATGGTGCCCCTAGTTAGCTATGTATGTACGTATACTTCATGATCTTTTTTATATTTTCTTCATAAATCATAGACAGTGGTCACAATGAGAAATGAGATAAAGATATGCAACATGCAATTAAGTAATTGCTTATAATCCAAGGTACATAGATGTTGAAGTGTCAGTCAGATAAATATAGAACTATATATATATATATATATATATATATATATATATATATATATATATATATATATGTAGCCTCTTCGCAAATACAAGGGGGCATCATATGTGGCCAGCAAGCATCGACTCTTTCTTGTAAGAAAATGTCATACACACACAGAACTGATCTATAGCAGTAATGAATGACATTGTGATAGCAACGTAAATAATAGGAGTTCCATTAGCATATAATCATAAAGATCTAAACAACAGAAAATGACTAAGATAGTGATAGATACTATATGCCAAAGCATGAATACGAGACTTTTTTTTGGATCAAAAAGAATCAATGGAGTACTTTATTAACACAAACACCAAAATGCAAGCCCATATGATTCATATATGGGCAACCATTACAAAGAAAGGAAAAAAACAAGAAATCCAACAAACATCCCAAATACAATAAACAAGATAGCAAACGAAAAGACTGAAGCTGAACCGCCAAGACCGGAGGTTGTCAAATTCGTAGCTGTCTGAAGAGTCCAACCAACCAAATCACTCTCCATGAATCCAAACAAATAGCCATAACACTTCCTCCAAAGCCAGGCAACCCTTAAGCAAAAAACTTGAGATAATCAGGACCAAAGAAAAGGTAGAAAGAAAGTGAGGTACAGAGAGTCAGCAACACAAGCGAAGGACAGATCCGACAAAGGTAGCGAAAAATCACTTAAAACCTTGACTGCGACAGGATCCGCGGCCAAAGCATCAGAACCAAAAGAAACAAAACAGAAGAAAATGAGGGGAGGTCAAACCCAGAGACATCTACACAAGCGTAAACAAGACCAAGAGACATATCTAGTGAGAAATCTGGAAATGCCATGGTTGGTTGGAGGAGAAATCCCTAACAGAAAAAGATCAGAGGATTGATGGGATGATGTGAATATAATATGGAATATTGGTATTTGGGGATATTGGTTGGAGGAAGAACAAACAGGAAAAACAGAAGAAAAAAAATGCTAGAAATTGCCACCACCGGACAGTATCTACCACAACGACAAAGGAGGCTCCCTCTTTTCACCAGCCAAAATCTAAATTAAAAAAAAAAACTGATCGAGATCAGGATGAAGAGAGGGGGAGGTGGTGCAGATTGGGTCTGAAAAAAGCTAGAGAGGAGAGGCGTGATTAGAAGAGCTTAATGACAGCCAAGATACCCCTAGGTGCCAAGAAATGGAAGACGGACAGCTTTTAAGCATGAATACAAGACTTGAAGAATCAGCATGTCTCTAATGGTCAATTTATCAACTTCTCCTTCACATTCAAGGCAATCAAGATACAAAGGGACAAACTAAACAAGGACACACCATCTTCAAATGGGGCCGGTGTTGTGATTTAACAGAATTGACAGTGGTGCTGTGCTCAGTAAAATTTAAAAAACTTTTCCTTCCGGTAAGATGATCGCGAGAGTTCATCATTCTGATGGTGCAGCAATTTTTTTCTTATGACTTTGCGTTACAAAAGATAAAATGAAACAGAACATTATATCATGAGTATTCGTAGAACGGTAGAAGAAATCAGTGTATTTTTTCCCTCCCCGATCTGGTGTTGTTCAGCAAATTGAAGTTGGTTAGGGGGAATAAACTGTGTAAGCAAGTAATGGATAAGTACTGATTATTTTGTTCTTTTTCCAGGATGAAGCATACAGAAGAATTGTTTGCCACTAATTTATATGGGCGAGGACTGAGGACAGTGGGAAGTGAATCAAAGAATATATATATCAGGACAGAAAAGACAGAGCACCAAAGGTTGAAGTTTGTTCTATATGTACAAAACAAACAGCTCTCTCTGTCATCCTTAGGTGAAACATTTTGATTTGACAAAAAACTGTGCCTAAATGTTTCTGATCTAATTCTATCTACAGTTAATAAAAGCTAACTCAAACCTAAAACCTGACTAAACCCAGGTTCGTGTTTCTTCTCACTTTTGCATGCACGAACAGTACAGGTCGCAATGTTTTAGAAGGTTAAGACGTTCATGATAGTCTCGGTAAGGCATAAGTTTTAAGTTTTTTTTAACATTTTTATTTAATTACACTCCTACTAATTATCAAAATAATTTACGTTATACGGATGATTATCTTAAATTACCGTATAATTGATAACTAGTTATCTATATATATTTCAAACAGAAGACTTGTCCAGTACTCCAGTTGTCCCTAAACCGTGTCTCCAACCAAGAATTAGAGTTTGATACATACATAATCACTACTACATAGCCCACAAACTCTACAGATCAATTGAGCATCCAAAAGAAAGTCTTTCAAATCTAAATCGTCTAAATGTCATCCGTGCATATGATTTCCGAGATCAAGAAGTAAATTGATTGAACCAAGGGGCTTATTCTCTTCTTATATATGGTCTCTATATTCTGGATATATCCTTCACTTTGATTGAACTAAAGGGATTATTCATCTCACTCACCAGGTTTGAATCACTCTCTTCTCATATATCTCGTTTTATGAAGTTGGTACTCTTCATCCTAACTTCAACAAAAGTTCTATTTCAAAATCATGTTTGATTAAAAAAACATAATCATCCGCTTTTAGAGCCTGAAGCCACGCCTAGGCCGCCTTGCACAGCGCCTAGGCAGCAAGGCTAAGGCTGCTGCACAAGCGCCTCGTACTTCTTACGCCTTAAGGCTCGCCTAAGGCCTACTTTTTAAAACCTTGACAGGTTGTATTACTCGTATAGTGTTGTATGAGTAATACGGGGGACTTAACTAACGGTGACATTTTCGCCGTCGATTCTGCAAAACCGAAAGAACCACCGGCTCTTTGGTTTGAACTTTGAAGTGTACGTACGAGAATGACTGACAAGACAAGTTGGAGGCAACATTTCAATCGGGTCGCTTTAACTTCAAACAGAACCGAGGGATGTGCAGGCCTATTGACCCATTAAGTAGAAAGGGGCCAAATCTAGTAGGAGCCCACATTTTGTGTGGCCATTGCCAAATTCACTGCTTCTTGTTTTGGGCTTTGTGATTTTTTTAATATGGGGCTTTGCGATTTAATTTAAAAATAATAAATGTGTTAATTTATAGGTGATAAGATTATGGTGCGTCTATTGTCACCTCATAAACCGTTCGCACGTTGTTGATTTATTGAAATACCAAAATATTCAGATATAAAATTACATCAAGAGATAAAAAAATTGCTACAAATTACAAATTTATTTTTTATTTATCATTTTGTTTTTGATAAACAAGTACTTTATAAATCATAACTCAAATTTATCATATTTAAGTGTTCTATGAAGTCTGAAGACGCTAGCATTCAACCTGAAGATAAGGTGAACTGTTTGTATTTATTTTTTATTGTATTTTATTTGTTGATGTTTCTTCTATCCATTCACTCATTATTTCTCACATTTAATATGTTAATTCTCATGGGATTGTACTGTATTTATGAACAAAGCATAGATTATAAATACTTCAAAATTGGAAGTATGGAGTAACGAGTAAGAGAATGTAAGGTGAACAAAATGGAATTGAGAAGTGTAATATATCTATTGTAAATGAGTGAATAAAGTAGAATTGAAAAAATAAAATTTTAGGTATTATAAATGGGTGAACAAAGTACTTACAATTATAAATTTATAGATGGGGTGTAAAGAGAATATGAGGTGAGTAAAGTGACATAGTTTGTGATGTGAGAATAGATACATATATATCCTAAGACTATTACTATTTGGCATATGTCATACTCTCTATTTGATAAATAAGAGGTCGTGGATTTGACTCATGAAAAAGATGAAGTATAACATTTTTACTGAATCATTCATACAATTCTCTTTAAACCAATAAGAATCCACAACCCTGCTCCTCCGCCACCCCCTCTGCCTCTACCTCTGTCTCCGTTCAATCTTCAGGTACTCATAACTTCCTCTCCGACTCAAACATGATGGCCTCATCAGTTCACCTCATGAGATATATATATATATATATATATATATATATATACACACACGGATCTTTGGATTATAATGATGATTTAGCATGCATTGTTCTTGAAATTTCGTTTCAAGGTTTTGGATCTCTGTTCAGAATTTCAAATCTGTTATTCTTTTGGTAATAGTATTGCTGCTCGAAATAATTAGAATTCAGCTTAACTTATCAGCTGAGCTCTTGGAAAACGAGAATTTTAGGCTCTGTACTATTGATTGGTCAATAACAACTTTTCTATGCAGGATGTTGGCGTTTCGTTGATGAGATCAAGTAAGATGGCATCGAATTATGTATTAAACCTGATGAATTCTACGTTCACCGAGTCTGAAACGAATCATTCAACCTCGTCTATTTGTATTTCTTTTTTATTATATTTTTTTATTGATGTTTTGTCTATCCATTCACTCATTATTTCTCATATCGGTTTAATTAGTATGTTAATTCTCATAGGATTGTACTGTATTTATGAACAAAGCATAGATTATAAATACTTCAAAATTAGAAGTATGGAGTAACGAGTAAGAGAATGTAGGGTGAACAAAATAGAATTGAGAAGTGTAATCTAGGTATTTTAAATGAGTGAATAAAGTAGAATTAAAAAATAAAATTTTAGATATTATAAATGGATGAACAAAGTAGACTTACAATTATAAATTTATAGATAGGGTATGAAGAGAATATGAGGTGAGCAAAGTAACATAATTTGTGATGTGGGAATGGACGCGTCTTAAGACTATTACTATTTGGAATATGTCATAATCTCTATTTAGTAAATAAGAGATTGTGAATTCGACTCATGAAAAAACTAATTATAACACTTTTACTGAATCATTCACTACAATTCTCTTTAAACCAATAATAAATGACGTGGTCTTTAATCACAAAATGAAATTACATTCAATGACCGATATGATAATGTAATAGTATAGCGGACTTTTATTGTCATTTTGTTAACATCATATTATGAACCAAACCCAAACACGTACCGACTCTGATCACACTGAGAAATGAAGTAATGTTGCACGATAGGCAACTTAATGCTCTCGTAACATTAGGCACAGTCCTGAGTAATCGGAGGTAATGTGGAACTCAAAAATGTGGCCTTATTTTAGCAAGAGAATATCTCTTCAAGCGTGGATTGTTTTCACAGCACTAGTTCTGTGTTCCTACCCTACATTAATTAAGAAGTGATAACAGTCGCATACTTTAGAAATTACAATAATGTTCTTGTAGATTAGGAATTTAACAACCGATATACTAAATAGGTGTAAATAATCATGAACTGATATAATATTAGGAATAATAAAACATATTTATATATTCAAATGAAGCGTGAAAAGAAAATAACTTGCAACCATAAAATATGATTCGATCAATACATTTACTATTGTTTTCATTTGATTGACCCTTATTCTACCATATTTGAGAAAGATTAGGATCGGTTCTCCTTAATGGAGGGTTGGATAGGGCTTCGTCCTTAGAGGGTACGACGGGTTTTAGAGCGGGTTAGGATCTAAGAGCCAAATAATGAGACCTAACTGAAAGAAATGAGAAAAAAATAAAAAAGGTAAAAATAAAAGAATCTTGCTGAAAACATATATGGTTCGAACTTGGATAAGGAGTGTAAAACAATCAAATATAAACCATTTGTGTTGCACGCTCAATTGCAATAACACATGCGTTTTTATCTTATTTGTACTAAAACCTATGTAATATAATTTTTGAAAGTCCTCGAAAATCGGAGGTCTTGTGACAGCACGACCCGAACAGCCCAAAGACCAGCACTGCATAACATATACCATGTTCTTATTGTGTCATGTTATGGAAGTCACGAAAGAAAAAAACATTGTAAGAGACGAGATGTTTTAGGCTTTTAAGAAGAGACTGTAAAAGTGTTAACTTCTCTAAGTTTGTGCAAAACATTTACAGATTAAAAGCATTGGAAGGAAAAGAAAAAGGCAGAAGCAAGAAGAATATATGAAGGGAAGGGGAAAGGTAAGAAAAGTTTGTATAGTGAGATCTTTCAGAGCCATCAATTCAATTCAAATTCACTTAATTGTGTTTGGACTATTGCCCTCCATTTACTCCCCAAAAAATATTGTAACAGAATGGTGCGTCTCATGCTTTTTCGGAGTGCCTCTTTTTTCTGGCGCTTCTTTTCCTTTGGGTTAGAGAGTGATTATGCAATGAGGTATGGCAGCAACGTGGAGAGGCTTCTCTACCGAGACCGTGCTTGCGGTGAGGGGATCCAGATCAGCTCCCTTTCAAATCGTGTTTTGGTTCTTCAAGAACAAAATTTGGCCACAACGTGGCTGTCTACCACGTCGATCGTGAATAACGGCGTCAAATCAAACTCGCGTGTGCTGCACCAGACGATTTTGGGAGAGGTCTGAGTCTTGACCGACGTCGCCTGGTCGATCTGGTTTTGAAGACGTCGGATAGGGATATGGTGTAGTGCTGGTGTGGCTATGACAACTAGGACTGGTGCTTGGTGATGCAGTCGCACCGCTGGTCGTGGTTTGGCCGGAGGACGGTGGTGGCGACGGCATAGGTTCGGCTTTGCTGCTGGGTTTGGAGTTTGGTATGGATTCAGCAGGACCCACTCCTTTTGGGCAGGCTTAGACCCTGGTATATCAGTCGTGTTGGGCTTTCTAGCTAGAAGATTGTCTTTACTAGTGTTCATGTGGCTTGGGACTAGGCTGATGGGTTTGGGTTTTTTGGTCCTGGATATGGGTTTTTAGTATGGGTCTCAGAATTTTACAATTTAAATTTTGTCTATTTGATGTGAAACTTTGTTTTTGTGTTTAAGTTCGGGTGCTCTATAAGAGCACCTTTAACATTTTAATGATTGTGTATATCTTTTATGTAGCGTTGTAGTCTTGTATCACACACTCTTTATTTACTCTTTGAATGTAAAAAGACGATATGTAATAGACTTTTTTGGTTTGAACATTAATATATCATTATAGGTATTCTTCAAAAAAAACTACTCCCAAAACAAAATCACTTTGTACCCACTTTCTCTTACATGACACGACCATTTTCTCACTAGCTACTCGATCATGCTCGATCTCTTTCATTCTTTCCTCCATCTTTTTTTATGAACAAAAGGAAAAGGAGGATGAAAAAGAAGCGGGAATTAGAATGTGGAACATAAAGTCATGAGCTCAGATGCCTCATCTAAATCTAGTCGGGAATATATTTCAATCCGAAGAATGATGACTTCCTCTCCTGCATTCGCTTTATTTTTGGGCATAACACAAACGTATTATGGTAAAGCTGAAACGAATGGTCAGTGGCATTTGCTGCAACAAAATCCCTTTCCTATGAATTTCCAAGTTAAAAAGGCTTCCGACGAAAATGCGTGATAAAGGACTAGAGGCATGGAGAAATCTGAAGTCATTGGCAATAAAAAGGTTGCTCAAGATTACCTTTTCCGTTACTCTGCAACTATATATACATTCAAGTTATAACTTCTATCATATTAGTTAGAGTACGTATATAATGACGACACAACATTCATTAATCTATCAAATGGAAAACACTTGATACATAATATTGAATCCACAATGCGATAGAGATATGAATATAAATAAAAATAATGCTAAGTAAATCACGTATTACAAATGGTCGGATAGCGCCCGCAAACATGTCATTGATCAACTCTTATTCTTCAGACCAAAAACAAAGAAGATCAACTCTTATTCTCTTATAAAGGACTTTTACACACACAAGAGAGAAAGACACACAAACACATGATTCATCCATTTAAAATGAAGAAACAAAATGGTGGAAAATTAAGAGTTTTAAAGCTACAGTTAGTTTTAGCGGCAAGTGTAAGACAGTAAGAGTGAGAGTGAAAATTATAGCATGGTCCATGGGCTGGTGCGAATGATGGCATTGTGCTAATTTGCTAGCTAATGATGGATTTCCACCGTTCGCTCCACTGCGTGGGTTCCATTGATATCATATATGCCACCCAACTTCACATTTGCTACACTAACTAGTACTACTTCTCGATTATTAGTGTAAGGATTGTTCGTGCTAGGAAATGATGATAGCTGTATGATCTTTAATAAATTGTTCTTGTCCGTTTTATCTTATCTGTTTAATCAATTCATTAAAGATTGAACGGTTGTCGCCGTTTTGTTCCCCACGGCTATCTCGTGTTTGGTATTAGTCCCCTAATCCCCCTTCATATCAACCACCACTAATCAGTTTTTGTCATCATCGATCCATCCTCCATCTTTCATCTTGTTCCTATTTATATTTTCTAGCTAGGGCTTAGGACATGGATGTAGACCTTGGTTTCAAAGGTGATAGCTAATGTGATTTTGTTGTTTCAAAATGTCATCTCCATTGTACGTCGATTGCTTTTGTTAACTGCGTCGTCTATCACTTTACAATATCTTTGGCTTAGGAATGCCATGACCGACAACGTTCAGTTCATGAGTTGCAAATTATGAGTTGCATGGTACTCGGATGTGCATAATCTGGTAGGAGTTTGACGAAGTCTTTGATCGATTTAGGGCTCTTGGGTACGTATTGGTATATATACAGAGTTTTAACCACATAGTTAATAATAATATTACATATCATCATAGACTAAACATTACTAGATATGTGAGTTGATGATCAATCAATTTTGATGAATTGATATGTACCCTGCAATTCAAAAGGTATATATTGGATGTGACTGATATTTTTGGCCAATATGGATGAGTGCACATGAACATATCTGTCAAGTCTGTTTTACTATATAAATTCAAAACGCTTTTGAAATTGTCGTTAGATACAAGACTAATGTGTTTGTTGGGAAACAATATCGATCTATATGATTAATTTATCTCCTAGTTCAAACATAGGTCCACAAATAATTCAAATTAATTATTAGGTATATATCTAGAGTGATCACGAGTAAAGCTTCATACAAATGTATCATCATTCTTTTTTTTGGTTACAATTATTCGGGTCCATCTCTTCTAGTTTTAGGGTTTACAACAAATTATCTAGCTCGCTAATAACTTGCCAAACATAAAAGAACATTTTTTTGAAGAAAATATTTGTAATATCTTATATTTTATCTCTAAATTCAGTAATATCTCTCGGTTTCAATTTAAACTGGTATACACATATATTTTCAGAACTTGTTTTACCTTTATCGTCAATTAACTATCTAAATTTTTGTTATGTTACAAAAATTACTAAAATGCCATAAAAATAACCAACCTATCCCTCACCTTCTGTCGTCTTTTTCTTCTTCTTCTTCTTCATTGTCGAAAAACAAAAAATAAACCATGGTTAGAGATTGGGCCCGATTGGCTCATGGATGTCACTGATAGTGACAGACCCGTAACTAGCCCTGGTAGTAGGAAATTGAGTGGGGAAGTTTCTTCTACCACTGATGGTTCTCATGTCCTGTAATTCTCTTTATTTTGAATAAAACTTACCGATATTGCTCTCAAAAAACAAAAAATAAACAGAACCAAGGTGACCTGATCCTCTTCTTCACAAAACAATCCTCTAAATGATATCCCCCAAAAGAGATGACTCTCGATTCCTCTCCTTCGATCCCTCCCTACCGATGCTTGCCGAAAACTGAACCACTTAAAAACAACGAAGTCGCCGCCGCAACAACATCCGCTCTGGCCCCGACTCTGTCGCTCTCTCGTAGTGCCAAGATGCAGACCCGGTTCGCACCCTTGAACCAGACCCTATAGTCCACGACCTGATCCTTGTCTTGTTCCTCACAAACCTGAACCACCACCCCCACCTCCACCCAACCCAATCCTTGCCAACTCTTGCGTGACTCAGGGCCCGCCTCGCCGTCGAGTCTCCCACAGTCTCATCCTTACCAAATTCGTTGAAGTCGAAGGGTCGTACATTGTCGAGGTCGGCACACAGACCAGTCCTATTCACTCTTCGCAGTGGCAATGACTTCTCAAACCACCTGGAGCCATGGCGCGACCTCCACGAGTCCACAACAAGGTCTGGATGGTGGCAATTCGATTGGTGATGATGAGAGGACGAGAGAAGGTTGATGATGGGTGATGTGATTGAGTGGCGGGGCTAGAATTACAAGTTTAGTGGGGAATAATTTAAAAATTTCTAAATGAAATTTGTGTATGTTCAAATAATGTTATCTAGAGTGATCGTCTTCAAGATGATTTTTATATTTAAATTGAATATCAGCTTCACTAGCCTTGCTAGTAAGATGGTGTTGTCAACATAAGAATTTGAGAAATCATTTAATTATCAACATTTAATTATGTTATAATTTTAATTGCTCATTCAATTTTTTTTGTGGTAATAAAGAAACCTAACCAAACCTAAAAAACAAATACTTCAAGAGAAAAACTTCAAAGAGATAGAGTAATTCTATTTAAATAGGTATTGAAAAAATGATGTAATTGATGATGTTAACTAAGCCATAAAGTTACTCAATCTAGAGATAACTTAGGGTTGGCCAGAAAGAAAGAAAAAGTTCATGTGTGGGGAATCGAACCTCAGACTAGTAGCATACAAGCCAATTACACTACCACTGGGGCATACCCTATGAATATAATTATTTGGTACCTTGGCTGAATTCATCACAAAGCTGAGTAGGACACGAGTCCCATCATTTTCCTCTGTGGCTCCGCCTCTGATTTGATTGGTGGGGGAAGAAGATTTTTTGGTCAAAAGGTGAGGAAGAAGATGAGGGAAAATTTTTTTTGTTTGATTTCATTTTGACAAATGAGGTTAGGTTAATGGTTGTGATTCAATGGTGAGGAAAAAGATGGGGAGGTTTGTAGTTTTTGTTGAGGGCATTTTAGCTATTTCAATGACTTGACAAAAAAATTTGACAATCAACTAACAAAAATGGTAAAATAGTAGAGATCTCATAATATATGGGTATATCAGTTTATATTGAAACTGATGGACATAACTGATTTTATAAGTAAAGTACATTGGGTCACAAGTAATTTTTTAGCAATTTCTTTCAAGGTAAAATGGGTGTTATATCACTCAACAGTCTACATAAAATTTAATATCGTCTAATCTTTGTTAGTAATTTTTTTTAATCTAGCTCGCTAGTTAACAGTAAATTTGGGAAATATTGAGTGGTTGTTGCATGTTATCTTTCTTGCATCAGTTGTATGTCATTAACTTAAGCAAAACTTAGAAATAGAAAATCGATCTCTTTTATTCGTACCTATTTATATGAATCATGTAGCAAATATACATAGGTACAGAATGATTGTGACCGGTTAAGCTTTATGCTGTGTGGGGAAATTTTATGTTGTCTTGATTGAAGGGACCTGATACATATGTGCTTACGTGAGTAAGTGAGTGAGGCAAGCATAGCTGTAAAATTTGCAACCTAGATTTTTGTAATTTTGATCTGAAAGTGGCAAAAACTACAATATCCGTGTAGTACCATACTCCATACCGAATGGTTAATGAAAAGTAATTTTGTATTTTTTTGACATAAGGGTAACTACCTGATTTTACTGCTAGACTAGAGAGTATTTACGACATTCCTTAATTTCAATCTTCTCTCGATCTCCTAGCTTTTCTCCAAGTTAATATGCACATATCCTACTAGACAATTTCCCTCCTGCATCCATCCAACACCTTAACGAACACCAGATACCCGCAAAGATTTAAGTGGCCACAGAAGCTCGGAGGCCAGACAAGGCTTTAGACTTGCCACCGGGGTGGTTGTCCATGTCGAGGACAACAAAGTCGCATCCAAAGACCCCAGCGACGGTGGGACTTAGAGCCTAGGAAGAAGAGGGCATTGCCTTGGGTTTGGGTTTCCATTTTGGGTTCCCTTATTTGTTTGGGCTCGCGTTCTTTCCTTCAATCCTTCCTTCATAGCTTCTAGGATTTTGAATTTCTGAAATTTTATGTATTTAAATTTGGTTGGATTTTGGAGTTTTAAGGAGTGGTTGATATGCTGCTTAATTACTACATTTTGGATTGAACTTTGGAGTTTTAAAATCGTATTCGTGGGTGTGCAAATGCACAGATTGAAATGTTATAATTGTCTTCATGCCATTTTTAGAGCCTTGAGGACTTATTGATAATGCTTACCCATTTTACTGGGTTTAAAGAATGATTCGAAAGAGAATGCGTCTGCTGATGCACTATTTCCTTTCAAACCACCCATTCTCTTTACTCCTAGGGTACAAATCTCTATCCACTACGTCGTTCCCGGTGGACCTTACTAAGGCGTCGGAGTTCATGATCTGCAAGGTCGACGATCTGATGAATTGGGTCTGTCACGGCTCCATGTGGTGCATGACCGGAGTTGCTTGCTATGATTTAGACCGTGATATCATTTTCTGACACAGTCTAGCCCATTGCATGATCTTCGTTGGTATTTTCTTCAATTAGATGTCGGTGATGGGATGAGATTGAGGCGATGGAAATTGATAAGCCTTATTCGATTTGATATAAACACCCTCATTATTTAACTATTACAAATGAGTTTTACTGCTAATAGAGATAAGTCAAGAATTTACCTATATATATAGCCTTTAAATTTGAATTCTATGACAAGTATTACGTGTCATGAGACTCTTATGTTTACTGTACTAACCGCGTATCCCAGTCTTTTCCTCTAAAATTAGCTAAATTAACTAGGTAAACATGCGATTACTATATAGTATATGGAGTCAAGCTCATCGATCTTATATAATTAGTTCTTACTTATTGTCAACAACGGTATCATTATCCCACGCACAGTCAAGAAAGAATGACATCTGTCCAATCAAATCGAAAAGGGTACGTCGATCACCTTTCAAAAACGATCCTCCACTTCTGTAGAATCAAATTCGACTAATCTCATTTTCACCAAATCGATCGCATGCCTAGTATATAAATCAGTAAATGAAACGAGTACATTCAAATCAACCAATTTCTTGCCACGCTGTGCAACTGTGCTAGTAAAAATTCAGTTTAATCACGCTCTGAGACGCCTCTTCCTGAAAAGGAATGGAGATACTGATAGTTACCAGTTAGTACGTTTCGTTCTGCTAATACGACTTCTTGGTGTGATCATAAATTAAATATTATGTTTCATACTTTCGTGTAGGAGAACTCGATCTAGCTGGTAAAAGAGGGCCGGGAACAGAACTAGCTTGAAGTTGGACAATATATGGCTAGTGGGATTCGGTGATATTTTTTCGTCAATGTTAAGAAATGAGCTGTTCCGCAAATCTCATCAATCAAAACCACAGTATCATAAGCTCAGTACTATTGAAATCCAGAAAAGAATGCCACAAATACGAAACAAGCTTGTGCATGCATGTAGAACTGTGTTTGACGAAGATAAAACTGTTGTAAAATCTGCGGTATGTAGGGATCATGATCTGCATATAGAAATACGAAATATATCCACAATCGTACCTGCAGATGTTTTATGTTA
The DNA here is from genome assembly GCA_951800085.1 of Comarum palustre. Lineage (NCBI taxonomy): Eukaryota > Viridiplantae > Streptophyta > Magnoliopsida > Rosales > Rosaceae > Comarum > Comarum palustre. Next base: position 16,168,663 of record OX637589.1, read on the forward strand.
CTCGATTACTAATGATAATCTAGGCATGCAATTCGTTTTCTAAGGCGTGCTGTTCTTTATTCTTCGTTTGAAAAGGAGTCAAAGATATGAAGAACCCTAGCTAGTTCATCATCTATACTGTGCTTTTGCAGTCAGATTCTTAGTTCATGGTTTACAGTAGCCTTTTCTGGAGCAAAATTGCATCCACGAATAGTGCATGTTCAAAATTACATAATTAAAGTAGTACTGCAAACTTCTGAACCAAACCAATTTATACGAGAATGAAACTAACGCACGTACACCAGCGCTTTTGGACCCTCTCAGCCTACAGCATAAAATGATCTAACTAACAAACTCGATCATATCTCTTGCGCACGCAGGTGTTTAATTTGTGATGATGATTCATGTCGACTGGGTAAAATGAATCGAGTGCGTGTTCATCTGAACAATCAATACACCACACGTGTTATTCTCGTTCACTCCAAACCATTTCATTGTGTGATTGCAGATGTAACAGAGAGTCTTGGGTGCACTTAAACGAGGAGTGATAGAGGGCTTCAACCAGACACAAGATTTTGTGTCTCAATTTTATGTGTCGTGTCGTGTCATGTCATCAAGACACATCATCGATTTAAAATACTATGTCACGTCATTATTAAGTTAAAAGACGATTATATCATTTCTGATCTAATGATCCTATTTATTTTGTCTTTCTTATATTAAAAAAACTATTATGAATTTTTTTACAACTCTTTTTTTTTGAATTTAACTCTCTCTTTAAAAAAATCAATTTTCTTTTCCAAGGAAATCAGAATTCATTTTTCAAGTACATGTGAACTCAAATGAATATGTGTATACACACATGTGTGTGTGTGTATATATATATATTGCAACATATATTGGTCCTATAAAAAATATGTATATATAATTTGTCAAAAAACAATTTAGATTTTTTAAAATTTTTTTCATGATCTATTTTGTGTTTGTGAAAGGATGGTGTGTGTATATATACACATTTTAAATCGTAGCTCATCATGGTTGATAAAAGTCAATATATTTGATTACAAAAAATCTAATTAATCAAAATTTGGATAAAACAAATTTAAAATGAAAATCAAGCAATAAAAATGGAAACAAAAACGTTAATTTCGTAACTCTGACCTATAATTATGGTAAATTGATATAATATATATTAAGTTGTCCTAATAAATGATAAGGTAATTGATTCTCTTTAATTGGAATGTCAAAAAATCAATTACCTTATCATTCTAATTAAACAGAATCAATTACCTTATCATTTATTAGGACAACTTAATATATATTATATCAATTTACCATAATTATAGGTCAGAGTTACGAAATTAACGTTTTTGTTTTCATTTTTATTGTTTGATTTTCATTTTAAATTTGTTTTATCCAAATTTTGATTAATCAGATTTTTTTTGTAATCAAATATATTGTGACTTTTATTAATTAACCATGATGAACGACACACCATCCTTTCACAAACACAAAATAGATAACTAAAAAAATCAAAAAATCTAAATTGTTTTTGACGAATTATATATATACATATTTTTTATAGGACCAATATATGTTGCAATATATATATATATAGAAAATTGATTTTTATAAAGAGAGAGTTAAATTCAAAAGAGTTTTGAAAAGAATTCATTACAGTTTTTTTAATATAAGAAATACAAAATAAATAGAGTTATTGGATTAAAAAGGATACGATCGTCTTTTAACTTAATAATGAGATGATATGGTATTTTAAATCGATGATGTATCATGATGACATAACATGACACCTAAGATTAAGACACAAAATCTTATACCTCATTGAGTTTCCAAATCATTTTCGCACTTAAACCAACTTAAATAGACGGTTAGATTGCATTTATGATATTATCTATTTATTGTAAATAAAAACTAGATATAATTATCAACGATTGAGATTTTCTTTGGTTCATTAATTTGTACGTTGATGGATGCAAGAATTTTCAGTGTGATTGCAGTAAATTTCCACTATTCCAACCCCATCATTGATTCTTTGCCCAACTGGAAAGCTTTCAAAAATACGTACAGTATTTACAGGAATTCTATATTAGCAGACAGACATGGAGAAAATGGAAAGTAGGGTTGGCTGTTCTATATATAAGGCTAAAAATACTATTTGGGAAATTGGGAACTAGACATACAGTTTCCCAGAACAAGGATGGAGCCAAAGAGAGTGGAGGATGATATCTATAATTGGCTTGGCATGCATTCAGGTAGATTTGGTGGTCTGATTTTCAACGTTTGTATAGAACTCCCACATGCATATATAACATAAAAGAGTGAAGACTTCGACGGCTTTCATTCATATATATCCGTATCTGGGAACAGCAAAGACCCAAGCCGAACGCACATACAGCAATGTAATTCCCATTCTTCATGTTTTTTTATTCTGATTTTCCATTCATTTTCAATAATTTGGGATTGGAGGGAGGAATCTTTTGCTCTCATTCCTCTCCCCTCTTGCTTTTTAGTGAGCAAAAAAAACTGAGAGGCCACCGAAAAGCATAGACACCTTATCATGAAAGCAAGAAAAAATCGACCCGATTTGACTGGCCAACCCGAACGCACATACACACACACTCTTACTCACTCAGACACTCACCCACACGCTCATTCTCATAGCCTCATAGATAGTCTCTCTCTTTGTTATTGCTTTGCCTTCTCTGTCAGTTAATTATTGTGAGAATAGATAGATCTGTTTCTCTTTACTCGTATTTTTTGTGTGGAAAATCCCAAGTCAACCGCACCTCATCATTTGGTCTTGGTTTGTTCCTTAGCACCACCTCATTTCCCACTTTCATTCCCTTTCTCTTTAAATCTCTCATCATCACCCTTCTTCTTTACTCCAGCCTATATAACTCCCTGGTTATCCCTCCCTATCATTCAGTCCACCATGGGAATGAGCAGCATGAAGGTGCATCAATTCGCACGTGGACTCTGGGACTCTGCCACCACCAAGCTTGAACCTTCCCTCAGCCTTGGATGCAAGCGCTTACGCCCTCTTGCTCCGAAACTCTCCGAGGCCGCCGCAGCAACAACTGCTCTCGCTCCTTTTGATCTCAAGAGCTTCATCAGACCCGAGAGTGGCACTAGAAACAAGCTACCATCTCCTGCCGAACATGAGAAGAAAGATTCCTCCCCCTCTCAGGTACACACATCAGTTTCATCACTTACGTGCAAATTTATAATCATGTAGTCGCAAAAGTTAGTCCACATTTCGTAGAGTGCAAACTAAAGAATAAGTAAGTTAAACTCGAAAGTTGATGTGAATTAACAGGTAGAGATGCACCCGGGAGGGACGCGTTGGAATCCAACACAAGAGCAGATAGGGATACTGGAAATGTTGTATAGAGGAGGAATGAGGACGCCGAATGCTCAGCAGATAGAGCAAATCTCGTCGCAGCTTGGCAAGTACGGCAAGATTGAAGGCAAGAATGTCTTCTACTGGTTCCAAAATCACAAAGCACGTGAAAGACAGAAGCAGAAACGCAGCACTCTTGGTCTCACCCACTCTCCAAGAACTCCAGCTCCTGTAATTACCACCTCCGTAAGTACTCCCTACGGAGCAGTAACTAGGTCATGTTCTTTTGTAGTTTTACTTGATCGTTTATCAAACTCGGTTAACTTTCAGGGAGAAGTACAGGAAAGAGAGGAAGACAGTCCATATAAGAGAAAGTGCAGGAGCTGGGGATTTGATTGTTTGACAGACGATTCCAGTACTATAACTTGTAACAACGACGTCGTTGAGGGAGATAGAACTCTGGAGCTCTTCCCATTGCGCCCAGAAGGCATGCGATGAGCTGCGGACGAGACCAGCAGCTTAGCTTTAGTTTGTTTTCCACTAGTACTAGTATTACTTCATCTGATCTCTTAGTCTGCTTTGACATGTGTTTTCTTCTTTCTTATGTTTCGGGAAAGAAGAAAAAGGCATGTAATTGTGTCTTTTATGTACCGTTATGAGATCATCTATATCTATCTTCTAGTGCCTTTTGAAAACCAAAGCAACGCTTTGTCAATTGTCACTAGTTAGAATAGACTCAATAGAGACTGCTCTTTATTCCAAGCAAAGTCTGATATCTCTCTTTCTTTCTTTCTTTCGCTATATTTGGTGGGTGTCACTGTGTGCTGATGTGTGCATGCGAGCGACCCTTTTGTGTTTTGAGTTTTGATAACAGCGCGCAACTTATTTCTTGAAGGCGAAGCTTTTTTAGGTTAAAAGCTCCACCTATGGGACACTGAAGTCCACGCACCTATGTCTTCTTCTTATAACTCAAGCATTTCAAAACTGGAAAAAGATGAAGTGTTATTTAGCGCCAAAGTCAAAAAATTATAGTATAAAACTCACCACTTAGATGACTTTCGTAAAGTATTATATCATGAATTCAAGATCATGGATTATCTATAGACGTGCATGCATTATTGTAGATCGTTAGCTTCTAATTTTTGTCACTTTATATGAATTCTTTGAAAGCACCTAGTGTTTTGGTGGGATCATATATATGCTCATTTGATAAGTCTTGCAACCATGTTTTCAAATATAAGGAAGGAAGAATCAGACAATTTGAAATATTATCTTACATCTTATTCAAATAGAAATAAATCTTTTATTTATTCATCATTTTAGCTTTCTCTTTTGTGCTTTTATATGTGATATTTCAGGGCCGGATCAAGCAATTTAGGTTTAGGAATTAGGAAGAAGGAGCATGCATACATGTATCATGAACTAATTAATGTAAGTTATTACATTTAACCAGGGGCGGAACCACGTGAGAGGCTGGTTCGGCTACACACTTATCGAAAATTTTGAATATATATAACAAATGTATTAGTTCATGCACAAAATTGATGTTTGTTTAGTTGGTAAAGTAGCTGTTTCATTTTCCGTGTCAACACAGGTTTAGTCACCTTGGAAGCACACCTTAACCAACCAAAAAAACTGACTCACTTTGGTTCATTATCGATCTATATGTGTGGCATTGTTTGGTCTCCCAGTTATATACGATTATTGAAACAGATGATCAAAATATACGCACAATTGAATATAAGATTCAACATATAACTTATGTTGAATTTAAACACTACGTACGAATTGCATGCATTCAGAACTTGAAGGGAGTATGAATATGACCTCGAGGTGCCTAAAGAATACAACCATTCTGGTAAAAGATGACTTTGTCGAAAACCCTAAACTCTCTCTAGAGCCGCCCGAGCGCGTTTGCAGCTTCTCGTCCGGCGGAGCGCCGCTTTGGTGAGGCTTGCCTCGCCGTCGACTAGCGGCCTGCCAGACGGGTATCAATGTTTGGAGTTTTTTGATTCGAGAACCTGCAATACATGATGACACTTCTTTTAACTTAGCCCTTGTTGTTTTGAAGTTAATTCCTTTGCGTCTGTTGTCTTCCATCTCTGGGGAGGTGGGGGGGATTTGCCACAGTTCCGAGGCGCAGGGAGTTGTCGCTGCTAGGAGGCGGGATATGGCAGCGGCTGGGAGATGCGGTTGTCGTTATGGAGGAGAGGTTCAGGGTGTGGCTGCGGTTCAGCGGTTGGAAGGCACAAGGTTTATTGGGAAAGGGAGGCAGCGACTTCATTGTGGTGGTGCGGTGCGACGGTGGTTCTCAACTCAGAGGGATGGAGGAGCAACATGACTAGTCAAAGGTTTGGGCCTAGGGTTTTGTAGATTTTGAGTCGTTGGGCTTGGCAGTGTGGGTTTTAGGCCCATGGGTCAGTTTTTTCTTTGCATTTCCCTTTTTTGGGTCTAATAATGTCTTCTTATTGGAAGATGGAGTAGGCGTTTTAGCCTTGTATTTATAATATCTAGTTTTAGAGTTTATTCTCCCGCTTGACCAGACATATGAAAGTGCATTGGAGATTTTCTCCTGTATAACTAATAGTTGTGTAGGCTTTTATAGTCATAGACGTTTGCCTAATGGAATATATCCATTTTCTAAAAAAATACAACCATTATGGTAGTTTGATACAAACACAGAAAATTCTCCTATCCTTGTTCTAGCAAAAAAATAACAGAAAATTCTATAGTATTAATTGAGCAATAACCCTATGGTGATTCGTTCTTAATTATATGGCAGGATGAGATATGGGACTATTGGGCTCGTAATCCATTACTATCAGAAAGACATATGACTAGCCCATTACTATATTATATGCCCAACCCACTTCGTTCAGTTGGACTGACATTTACGCGCGTTAAGGCCCAACGCTATTAAATTTCATTACATTAATCTCGTGCGTCGCGCTGATTCACGTGGCAGTTGAATGCTGCTGAGTCGTTAAAAAAGGACATCAGATCGGACGGCCCAGAATGAGTCTCAGATCGAACTAGGGTTTACTTCCCGCGGGTATATAAGCGGCTCTGCTAGACCTGAGCCGGTGCGGTGCAGTGTTACTCTGCCCTCCTTTTCATCCAAAAACCCAAAAAAAGTTCCGAGTCTTCTTTTTATTCCGTCGAACCTGTTCGGATTTCGAACGATTCTCTATCCTCCAAAACCAAAAAGCAAAAAAAAAACCAATTTTTTGCCCGGATTATCTAGCTAGGGTTTGCGTTTCCTATCAATTTTATCAGAAAAAATCTTTGCAAAAAAGGGAGGGTTTGTGATTTTGGCGGTGATGGCTCAGATTCAAGTTCAGCATCAGGCTCCGGCGACCGGTCCTAACGCCGTGGCTATCAACGCCGGCGGTGCTCCGCAACAACAGATGGTGTCGACGTCGCTTTACGTTGGGGATCTGGAACTGAATGTAACCGACTCGCAGCTCTACGATCTGTTCAATCAGATCGGCCAGGTCGTTTCTGTTAGGGTTTGCAGGGACTTGTCCACTCGCAGATCTCTCGGTTATGGCTATGTTAATTATAACAATCATCAGGATGGTCAGTATATCTTTCTATCTTATTTGTTTTTCGATTTAGTTTAGTGTTTGGTATTTATAGTTGTTTTATATCGATCTTTATTGATTGTTTGATTTTTCATGTTTAAATTATTTTTATATGTGAATATGAATTATCGACTTTTATGATTAGTGAAAGATTGGATTGGCGAATTTAGTGTTGGGAGGAATGGCAAGGCTAAACTATATAATTTGAACATTAAAATGTTTCGGCTTGTTTGTAGAATGTGGTTGGGCATATGAATTTGCCATTTCATTGTGTCTATTGTGGAGCATTGTGTAGTTCTATTTGAGTTTTGACAAATATGATTCAGCATAATGTTTTAACCACAGTGACTGGCCTCTGGCTCCGATATGTTGTATTGAGTCAATTTGTTCTTGTGTGCAGCCGGGAGGGCACTAGAAGTATTGAACTTCACTCCACTGAATAACAAATCGATCAGAATTTGCTATTCTCTTCGGGACCCTACTATTAGAAAGAGTGGTAGCGGGAATATTTTTATCAAGGTAAATACACTGTTTTGCCGAAATTTTAGGTTTAATTTTGTTTACTTGAAGTTTGTGCAGTAAACGATTTTGGTAGTTGCTTATTTGTTCTTTCATTCGAATGCAGAATCTGGACAAGGGAATTGACCACAAGGCATTGCATGATACATTCTCTTCTTTCGGCAACATACTTTCCTGCAAGATAGCTACTGATGCATCTGGGCAATCCAAGGGCTATGGTTTTGTTCAATTTGACAAGGAAGAAGCTGCTGAGAGTGCCATTGGGAAGTTAAATGGAATGCTCTTGAATGATAAACAAGTATATGTAGGTCCATTTCTCCGCAAGCAGGAGAGGGACGGTGTTTTGCAGAAGACAAAATTTTGCAATGTGTATGTGAAAAATATATCCGAGTCTACTACAGATGATGACCTGAAGAAAATTTTTGGTGAACATGGGCCATTTACTAGTGCTGTAGTGATGAGGGATGGTGAAGGTAAATCAAGGGGTTTTGGTTTTGTCAACTATGTTAACCCTGATGATGCTGCTAAGGCTGTTGATCTTCTGAATGGAAAGGAAATTGATGGTAAGGAGTGGTATGTTGGCAAAGCCCAGAAGAAGACTGACAGAGAAATTGAGCTGAAGGAGAAATTTGAGCACAGTATGAAGGAAGCAAGTGATAAGTTTCAAGGTGTGAATTTGTATATCAAGAACTTGGATGATAGCATCGATGATGAGAAACTTAAGGAATTATTCTCTGGGTATGGTACTGTCACATCTTGCAAGGTACGTTTGTGCGTCTTATGATGATAGTTTGCATTCCCACATCAAGACCTCTTCTTTTGAATAAACTTTTCTTCTTTGTTTGCATCAAGACCTCTTCATTTGATTAAACTTTTCTTCTTCGTTGGCAGGTTATGCGTGACCCTGAAGGAGTCAGTCGTGGTTCTGGTTTTGTTTCCTTTTCAGCTTCTGAAGAAGCTTCTCGAGCCGTAAGATTTCTAACTCTACGCATGTTTAGAATGCTAAATCAGAAGGTATGTGACTCTTTGTAATATGAGATATTTTGTAATTTTGCAGCTTTCCGAGATGAACGGCAAAATGGTTGTTAGCAAGCCTCTTTATGTTGCACTTGCACAACGAAAGGAAGAGAGAAGAGCAAGGTTGCAGGTATGACTTGTACTGGTGTCAAAAGTTTGTTGGAATTGTGCGCTTTGGTTCTGTTTTCGGCCTCATGTATATTCTTTATTCTTAATAGGCTCAGTTTTCACAAATGAGGCCTGTTGCTATGGCGCCTCCAGTGGCTCCTCTTCGGCCAATGTACCCTCCTGGTGCTCCAGGTCTAGGGCACCAGTTTTTGTATGGGCAAGGACCTCCAACTATAATTCCACAACAAGTAAGTTGTTTTTTGCATTTGCCATACATATAGTTTCAATATATTTTATTGGTGAATACTAATTTGGCCAAATTTAGATTTTATGATGAATAATTACTTGCCATGCGGAATGTTTAACAATCATTAGTTGGGCCCCTTTGTGTATGGTGTTATTTGTCACGAGCTATGTTATAAAACAGTGTGTCCTTTATTAGTTTTAATCACTTGTGTTTTTATATGTAGGCTGGATTTGGTTATCAACAGCAACTTGTGCCTGGATTAAGGCCGGGAGGAGCTCCAATGCCAAACTTCTTTGTTCCAATGGTCCAGCAGGGTCAGCAAGGTCAACGCCCAGGAGGTCGACGTGGGGCTGGTCCTGTGCAACAGAACCCACAGCAAGTGCCAATGATGCCACAGCATGTGAGTTTAGTGTGGATCTCAGTTATAAATATTGGTTTTGTATTGGTTATGTTATTGATATTCACATCTCTGTGTTTCAGATGATTCCAAGAGGGCGTATGTATCGCTATCCACCTGGTCGTAGTTTGCCGGAAGCTCCTTTTTCTGGTGGTATGCTCTCAGTTCCATATGACATGGGCGGCATGTCTATGCGTGATCCCACAGCAGGCCGTGGTATGCCTGTTCCTGCTTTGGCTTCATCCCTTGCAAATGCTTCACCTGAAGAACAAAGGACGGTATGCCTTTTTGACTTCACTTTATGACACTATAGAAACCACTAGATTTTTGGTGTATAATATTTTTTTTCACACTCGGAAAGCAGCAGTAGCAAATCAGCTTTATGATGTATGGTTTGTATTTCTTTTTGCAGATGCTTGGTGAAGCTTTATATCCTCAAGTTGAAGCTTTGGAGCCCGAATCAGCAGCCAAGGTTACTGGTATGCTTCTAGAGATGGACCAGACTGAGGTTTTGCATTTGCTCGAGTCGCCGGAAGCTCTGAAGGCCAAAGTTGGAGAGGCCATAGATGTCCTGAGGAATGTTACCCAACATCAGGTTAACAACAGTGCTGATCAATTGGCATCAATATCTCTGTCTGACAAGCTCTAATTGGAGTGGCGTCTCTGGTTATCTCCCTTTTCTGAGACTGCTGTAGGATTTATAATTTGGTTTTGGTTGCTTGTAGCTTTGTCAAACTGCGAAGTCTCGAATTTCTTTTGCTTTTAGTCATGTTTGGTTCTTAGGATTTTTTTGTTATTGCTACATTGGTTATGCGTTTGGGAATGCCTTCTGTCCTTTATTGATTTGAATCCAGCTTTTCTTTGTTTTCTTTATGTTAGTATTTTAGTTTGAAACAATTAGGTAGCTACACTTTTGTAACCAAATAAAAAAATGGGTAGCTACAGTTTAAAAACTGCACAACTTGTCCATTCATGTCCTTCATATGTCAATACTGAAATGAGGAAAGACTGGTTGCTATATTGAGGAGCGCAGGGAAATGTTAATGTTGCCAAATCCGTTCAACGTTGGGCTCGCCAAATCGAATCTTGCCCCCAATTTTCTATTATCCAGCACCGCAATTTCATTTTGTAAGCTTTGATGAACGCAACAGCCCCTTATAAGGTGCATGAACTTTCACCGCCCCTGCAGCTACATACATAAAACCAAACAAGCTTAGCCACAACGAATCTCATGGCTTCCCTTTAGTGTCAAGCACATCTCAGAGTCCATCTAGTGACAAGGGTGACTCGTTGATCATCCATGTACCGATATTATCTCAACTTAACCACATTTAACGTGTTGGGTTTTAACCACAAAAAACTTCGATACAATTATGAATGATCCACACACTTATTAGTTATATTTTATTTGTCACTTTTATGATATAAGATCTATAGCTCTTCAATACTCTCAACAGTTTATGTGTTTGATTTCGAAAACAAGCTAGATGATTGCGAGGGTTTTGGTTTTATGATTTAGGAAAATGTATGTGGTTCTGGTTTGTTATAGGTTGGGTATCTTAGTTCTTGGTTATGTGATAATTCTAATCTTGATGAGTGCGCGTGTCCATTGATTTGTTAGCTTAAGACGTTTTAAATTTTAAATTGCATATAAAATGGGAGTTATTTCGGAACCATGTGGGTTAGTTTCTGTGGTCTGTTTTAGGATTTGGAGATTGTATTATATGAAAATGCATGAGATTCTGATTTACTGAATATATGATTTCAGATTCATGACTTGTTAAGAATTTAGTTTTGTTTGCTTAGTGGTAGAGTTGTTGAAGATTGCCTCACTCAGATGTGTGAGCATGTATGAAGGAAGTTATGGTCTTAGAAGTCTTTTTAGTGGAGATGTTACTATCAGAAAAAAGACTAGCCGACGAAATAACCAAAAACAAACTGATGAAATAATTTTTCGTCGGTTAGTCTCAGAAAAAAACTTTAGTCGACGAAATAATTTTTTCGTCGGTTATAGTCTGTGAACTTTAGCCGATGAAATTTGAAAAGTTTAGCAGACGAAATTATGGTATTTCGTCGGCTAAAGTATATTTTACTTACAAAATTACACTGCGAATATTTCGTTGTCTGATTGACTATTGTGATACCAATCTGTAAGCGGAACGGGCGTAATGCTAGATCGATGTAGAAACCCTTATCTCCCGATCGCTTCCATATTCCTCCACCGCCCCATTCTTGTCCTCTCATTTCTTCTTTCTTACTCTTTCAGCTTACCCTTGTTCTCTTCTTCAGTTGACACCATGAATGGGTGAAAATCATCGAGCATCTAAAGTTAGAATGAAAAAGATCTTAGAAAAAACACAATTTCATTATCAAACTCGACGATTGTATTGATGTTGATTAGAGTCAAACTCATCGCTAATGCCATGACATATGAGTTTTTTGGTCATCCGAGTTCGTTTAAGGCTTTAAAATGCAGTTTTTCTAACTACTTAACACATGAAAATGCATATATCTGCATCTATATGAGGTATTTTGGTGGAACCTTCAACACAACAAACTGTCACCATGATGAGACGCAACTGCCAATCTAAAAATTTTGAGACATTTACCCCTCGATGATAGGGCTCTCTATAGGGATAAATAATGGTAAATAGTAGGCATGTTGTGATTTCGGTCATCAAAATTCACAAACAAAAATACGACCGTCAGATACATCAATATGTTGAAATATGTCTATGGTAAAAATTCAACTTGATCCGATAAATTTAAGGGCTTCATTCGGACGGTCAATCCCGTTAGTCAAACCCCTAAATTGTATTGACCGCAACTATCGGCACCGAGACTACCAGAATTACGTGATTTTTCAACCGTAGACGTATTTCACTATTCTAGTCATATCTTATTTCATGACTTTTTTGCGTTTGAAGCTTCTACGTAGAGTTTGTTTTTGAAACGAAATATTTACTTAAAACTTAGTAAACAAGTTATGCATTAGTAGGCATATTGTGATTCCGATGATCAAACTTGAGAAACAAAAATCTGACCGTCTGATATGATCATTATGTCGAAATATGTCTATAGGAAAAAATTCAACTTGATCCGACAGCGTTAAAGGCTCGATCCTTATGGTCAATCATGTAAGTCAAACCCCTTAACGCATGGAAACGATAATTTGACCGTCTAAATTACGTATTTTGCCCGGACCTTCAACTGAAAATAGTTTCAAATCGATGAGACGCATCCAGTGGTATAAAAATTTTATGAAAAATAAGCACCGGCTACCTCTAAGGATAAAAAATGAAAAATTGAATTGACCGCAACTATCGGCACCGAGACTTTACCAGAATTATGTGATTTTTCAACCGTAGACGTATTTCACCATTCCGATCATATCTTATTTGACGACTTTTTTTTCGTTTGAAACTTCTACATATAGGGTTTAGGGTCTTAGCCGAAGAAATTAGGGTAATTCGTCGGCTAAAGTTAAATAAATAAATAACTATAGCCGACAAAATTAGGATAATTTGTCGGCTAAAGTTAAATAAATAAATAACTATAGCCGATAAAATTTATTAAAATTTGTCGGCTAATGTTAATTCAAAATTTTCGACGGGGATTTTGAAATTTTTTTTATATCTTTCATTTTTCTTCTTCTCCTCCTCCTCTTCATCTCCCTTCTTCCTCCTCTAACTCCATCTCCTCTTCCTCCGCCTCCTTCTCCTCCTCTCCTTTAGCCGACCTAGCCTCTCCTCCTCTTCTTCTTCTTCTTCTTCTTCTCCTCATTCTCATCCTCTTATTCTTATTCTTCTTCTCCTCCTCCTCCACCACCGGTGAAAAAATGAAAAAGAAGAAAAAAAATAATCAAAAATACAAGAAATAAAAAAAAGAAAAGAAATAAAAATAAATAACTATAGTCGACAAATTTTAATAAATTCGTCGGCTAAAGTTAAATAAAAAAGAAAAAATAATAAAATAACTAACTATAGCTGACGGAATTTATTAAAATTCAACGGCTAAAGTTAAATAAATAAATAAATAAAAATAAAATAAATAACTATAGCCGACGAATTTTAATAAAATTTGTCGGCTAAAGTTAAATAAATAAAAATAAATTACTATAGCCGACGAAATTTAATAAAATTTCGTCGGTTAAGATCTAAAAATTCGTCTGCTAAAGTCCAGACTTTAAGTGACGAAAAATTTCTTCGTCGGCTAAATAAATGACTTTAGCCGATGATGTAACGATACTTTGTTTCTTAGAGCATATTCATGGTTTAATTGTGAAAATACTTGTGTCCGACCTAAGTCAGACACGATTGCCCGATCTCTCTCTTATTTACATATTTTAACACTGTTAGTCGTAATCTTATCCATTCAATAGTTTAATTAACCAATTAAAATTCTTTCAAAAAATCAATGTAAAAAGTGATTGTTTACTCAACCATATGCATTAAACAAATGGACAATTTTTATTAAGGTTAAAACCTTTATGATCAGTCGTTCATTTGATTGATACATCTGGTTGAGCAAACAATCTCTTTTTACATTGGTTTTTTTGTAGAGATGATCTTAATTGGTTAATTCAATTATTGAACTGTTAAGATTACAATTGAAATTGTTAAAAATATGTAAATAGAAGAGAAATCGGATAGACGTGTCTGATCTAGATCGGACACAAGTATTTTCTGTTTAATTGTGGTCTTATTCTTCATCGGAATTAAGCATTTTGGTTTAACCAGTACAAGTGATATTGCCTTCACTTCATTGTGTCTAATTGCATAGGCAATTCGAGTAACATATTGTATGTCCGTCTTTGTGCAGGTGCCTTTTGTCCTGTGAGATCTCAGGGTGGAATTAATATATCAGAGAATGCCTGAAGAAACTGTCCACAGTACGTCACATTGGAATTCATCAGGATGGATTTTATACTCCTCATATTGTTCCTGAGATTGAATGTGACAAATCTGTGCCTAGGAACACTGATAAACCAAAAGATCAAATGAGACCGGAGACTGAGGAAATGCAGTCTGGATTTGTCTGTGCGATGCAGGTGCCACTGTCAGGTGTTAGAAATGCAGCATTGCTTCACGGTTTCTCCTCTGAGCATTTAATATCCCTTATAGAAGGAAACTTCATAGAGTTGGATGATCTCATCGACTGATCATCCAGTGCTAGTCTTAAAACAATTGGATCGGCCTTATTAGACTTGGATTAACGATTAGCTCTCAAAGAGGTGAAGGTTTACCTTAATTTTCAGACAGATAGCAGCTGAAGCAATATTCTGAGGTGGTCAATTTTGAGTTCTACAATTGTTCTGACACTGGCATCACGCAATGACCTAAGAAAATGATCCAAATGGGTTGCAAAGAATGACAAGGGTTATTGTTTTCGCGGCCTCAAATCAAAACGCAAAAAATACCTAGACAGAAAGCAAAGCAGCAGCCGAAGGCATGAGTGTATGTATGAGGGGAAGGAATAGAAGATTGCGTCGTTTGGATCAGATTGTTGATGTGTGCAGACTTGCGAGTGGGCTTCTCTCTATTCGGAATCTGGTGGCTCCAAGGCTGTGGCTGGTGCCGGTGATGGGTGTCGTTGTACGAGGTTGATCGGACGGCGACGACATCTTGGCCAAAACATCTACAGCTCGGAAAATTAAAGTTTTGTCTTCGAAATTTCATCAAAAAAACAAAAGAAAAAATGAAAGTACAGAATTGTCCTTGACTTTACACCGTTATTATGGACAAAAGATATGCAAGTTGTATTGTAAGTTAATGTTGGGTACGGCTTCGATAGTTTTCAAACTTGGACACCAAAACGATGAATGCCCCTTAGTTCGGGTATTGTTCATAAAAATTCCTCAACATTTTATAGAGAAGAATAAAGACAAATATGATTGACCACGTCGATCGGGGTCTAAAATATATTGAAAATATGAGATTTTTATTCCGTAGCCGTATTTCAGTTTCTTCATCTGGGACAGTCCATAACAAGCCCAATTCTGGAACATAGATCGGATTCTTCATCTGGGTACGTTTAAGTTTTCTGATTTGGTTTTCTGTTTTTGTATTGATCGGTTGGTGGTGATAGGATTGGATTTGAAAGACTTGATTTTTGGTGGTTTATATTGGTCAGAATTGGGTTTGTTTTTGTTTAATATATCCGTAGCTGAATTGTAAAGGGTAGGGGTGAGGATTTGAAGCCTTCAAAGCTTTTAAACAGACCCAAAGATTGCTACTTTGTTATTGTTTTTTTGTTTTTGATAACTGTTTCTGGGTTTTCATTTGTGGTTTGATTCTGTGTGGCTTTCATAATTTTTGATATCAGCTGCTTTGAATTGCGATTTTGAGTTGAGGTTTTTAGCCATCCAAATTTGACCGTGTATTTGGATGAACCGATCTTTGAATTTTACCACTGAATGGGTTTGATCAGTTGTTTTCTTATTGTACTGGTGATAATTCATGGTGGGCTGCTTGAAGGTTTGAACCTTTTTTTGACATGGTTTTTATGGTCTAGACTGGTATCTTTTAGCTGGTGTGTGGCTGAGGTTATGTGAATTTGATTGCCTCTGAAGTGTTCCATGCAAAGGGTTTAGCTTTTACACCATTTCTCTGCTTTTCTGGTGGCCTTCGCTGAGGAAATGTATGTGATTATGAATTGAAGGGTGGTTGTTTCACCTAAATTAGTTGCACATTCAGTCGTTCACTCTCTTACTGCTGGAACATGAATGGCATTTTTCGTGATGTTCAATCTATTGTTTATCTCAGTAGTGTGTGTTTTCTCATTGGGTTGTTGTAGTGTATCTAGTATGTGTAGGCATTTGGTGTCATCAATACTATTTCGTACAGTTCAATTGTATTATCTTCCTGTTAATTAGGCAATTGATTCTAATGCTTGGAGCACATAAATTTCTGTAGAATAACTTGGTCTATGTGGAGAATTTGTGCTCTCTTTCCTATCAAAAGAATCTAGAAAAAATGAAAGATTGTTTTTACTCTTATGAATTAGGGAAGTACTTGTATGTTTGCATTTACTTTGATCCAATTGGTAATAAGTATTAATCTCTCTTCTACTTTTGGTTTCAGGTCTGCAAATTGCACTCAGCTTCTTGATTGTACTGAAGGTTTGCTTAAGCACTTCACATATATTTTACAAGGAGATCCATATAAGCCCTAATGCAAGGGAAGAGGGGTACTATCGGTTCCTTGCCTGAAATGCTAGATTTTGACCATGGGAATATGTCGAATGATGCTGCTATAGAACAGCAGATTTGCTGGAATGGCACATGGAATCCATCAGAAAGTCGGATTCCTGATTATATTGAATCACCTACTGATATGAATGTTGGTTTTGGGAATTCCATTGGCTGTGAATGTCGGAACTTAGGCAGATGGTGCTTAGGTGAACCTAGTTCTAGAAACTCACAGGGTGAAGTAAGTCGGGATGAGCAGAAACCAGATTTTGGGTGGTCATCTTCAGTGGATGCTTGTGGTGAAGCTGGTCTGAGGTTAGAGGAGCGGCGCTATGAACCAACTAATAACCTTTCACTGGACAACAATATGAATACTATTTTTACGCCAAGTTCCAATTCTAATGCTATTCCACAGAATCTGAACTTGAATGCAGGTTTCTCTGGTCATAGTGGGGATAGTCAAGTTATGGACTGTCCTAGCACATACAAGTATAATGTCACTGAAACTGAGCGGTCTCGCCCCATTGGTAGTTCTGATCCTTTTCTGCTTCCTGCTGCAAGTACTGGATTTTTAATGGGTGAAAATGAAGGCAGACCAGGTAGTTCATTGGAGGGTCGCCGTGTATCTTGCAAAAGAAAAACTATGGAGGGGCATTTAGGACAGTCTTCAAATGGAAGTTGTAGTTACTTTCCTCATACAGAAAGTGGTGCAAGGCCTTCTGCCCCTGCATACTATAATGCAGGCATAAACATATCATCTCCATCACAAGAGAGAAATCTAAGACTTGGACCAAGTAGCAGAGAACTTACTGCTGACAGCCTTCCTAATTCAAATGTTGGAAGGAGCTCTGAAAGTTCTCACAGAAACTTCCGAGTGAGACTAAATCTATCCAATCAACAAGGCTCTATAGCCTTGACTAGCTTCTCAAGTGGGGGGGCTGCTACGCATTCTAGTGGTTCCTCTTCGCAGCTTTCGCCTGGTCTTCTTCCAGTTGATCATAGTCTCGACCTGAGAACAGCAACGGTACTGGATAATATGAGTTCACAAAACCCTCCTGTTGTCGTCGATGTACCTACAATCCCCCAAAATGTGCAGTCTTTGAGGTGGACCAGTGGTTCAAGCTCAAGAACGGGAAGCTTATCAAACTCTGTTTTCATGGGGGACAGAGATGCTCCAGTGCGTGAGGAAGCGAGCTCAAGAAGTATGGCGAGACAGATTTTGGGCCATCCTATTTTTGTACCAGCCACTGAATTGAGGAATTCTGCTCGACTTTCTGCGGGTTCATCCAGTAGAAATCGATCAGGTGCAAATGCGAGTGTTCCTGGAAATGTTGCGGCTACATCTAGAACCGGTCCAAGTTCAAGCGCTCATCCAGCATCTGCTCCAACATGGCCTCACCACAATTCTCACCCGCAGTTTCCTCGAAGATTGTCTGAATATGTTCGTCGATCCTTGTTTTCTGCTGGTGTTAATGAGTCTGGGAACCAGGGAAATAACTTTTTGCCAATGCGTTCTGGTTCTGCATCATCACAGGAGGCTGGGCATTCATCTGGAGTTGCTAACCCTGGTCATCATCAGCCTCACCCAAGGTCTGCTGCATCGTGGTTGGAGAGACATGGAGATGGACTTGGGCTTCCATATTCATTACGCACTTTGGCTGCTGGTGGAGAAGGAAGCAACAGGCTTGTATCTGAGGTGTGTAGCTGAATCACCTCAATTTAATTGTGAAATTATCTGATTTACAACCACAAAGAGTTACGGTTTTCCCATTCTTTTTTCCTGTACAAGTTTTAATTTGAAGTCTCCAACTTGTTGCATTACCAGGTTTTCATGTTAATCGAGTTTTCTGTTGCTGTATTATGCTTAAACTCATTTTATTTTGTTAATTATGGTAAAGAGGTGGTTAGTTAAAGCTTATGAAGTTTTATTCATGCTTTTCAGCAGATTCTCAATGTCTTGGGTCTCATGCGAAGGGGCGAGAGCTTGCGATTCGAGGTTAGAATTTTGTTTTTGTTATGTGTACCAGAGGCCCAGAGCACATCTATTTAATCCCAATCTGGATATCTCTAAGTTTGCACATGGCTAGAAATCTTTCTTTTAAATCTTGAATTCTGATTGCTTATTTAGTTATAACGTAAACTGATATGTGAAAGACTTGGACAGGCTTCTTAGTAAATATCTGATGATTCTTAGCTGTCATATGTATGAGTATTATGACTGAACGCTATTATGAATGATCTTTTATAACTGACTTCGGTTTCCTTGTGTCAGGATGTTATGATTCTTGACCAGTCAATGCTGTTTGGAGTGGCTGATATTCACGACCGCCACAGGGATATGAGACTAGATGTTGACAATATGTCTTACGAGGTAATTGGTGCAAAAGAACAGATGAAAGTTTTGATTCCTTATTCATATGAAAGTGACTTCTAACTTTAAGATTTGTTATTAATGCAGGAGTTATTGGCTCTGGAAGAGCGCATTGGAAATGTGAATACTGGATTGAGTGAAGAAATTATATTGAATAATTTGAATCGTAAGAAGTATATTGCCTTGGCATCTGAAGCGGAGACAGAGACAGAGCCGTGTTGTGTATGTCAGGTAACAACACCTTGATAAATGTATATACTTCCATGACTCATGCGTTACTCACCTACTCCTTTCTATCTTGCTTGATTTATTTTCTATTGCGCATGCAGGAGGAATATAATGAAGGAGTTGATCTTGGAATGCTCGAGTGTGGGCATGATTTCCACTACGACTGCATCAAACAATGGCTGACACACAAGAATCTGTGCCCCATTTGTAAAACTACAGCCTTGGCAACATGAGTTGACATCAACGATTTTGCAGGCTAGTTTTTTCTTCAAAAATAGGCAAAGAGGGTTGCTTTGGTTTGGGGCCTGCGGATACTGGTTCAGTTGGTCACAATTTCCCAATGCCTCCCTCACCTTTCCATGCCTGTCGAAATGAAGTTAGTCCAATGCACAACTTCAACGAGCGTCAAATTTATTATTATTATTATTATTATTATTATTATTATTTTTTCTAATTTTATTTAAACCATTGGTCCTCCTATTGGAGGCAGCAATTCTCAAAGTTGGAAAGCAAAACTGGGTACCGACTTTTCATTTTATCAATGAATGATTAGGTTTTTTATTTTGTAATGGTTTGCTCCTTTTGTGCTGCTTTTCCCCCTTATGGTGTTGGTCAGATTATTCATATTATATCTCAGATGTCTCGTAACCATTTGTGTTCGCATCCATGGAAAAAGAGCAGATTAGTGTCTACTATTTTTGTTGTCGTTCTTTGCAGGTCCATGGTGCTATCAGGTCTTGGGTTTTTTTTACCAGGCGCAGATTAGTATGCAGCATTTTCGTGTACATTACTGCTGGATTTGGTTTCAATCATATGGTAAAAATACATCAGGATAGAACCTTGGCAGAAAATGTTAATCGAGTTCATGGATCTTTTTCTATGTCTTTAGGCTTGTGGAAGAGTGGCGATACTTTGTGCATGAAACTTCCTTGGCTGGTGAACAGCTAAGGCGTGCGTTGTGGAAGCTATGTATCGTCGTGTGAAGTTGCTTAGAAATGGTCATATCAATTACATTGCTTATATCATGATTTGGATGTTTCATCAATCATCATCATCATCATCATCATCATGGGTAGGACATGGGAGCCAAGTGCTTTGTAGATTACGAAATGTGGAACACACTTTTGTTTTTCTTGCAGCTTCATTATCCTCGTCGTCTTTGGGTGCCAGCTTTGAATTGGAATCCTAAGCTCGAGCGCAGTTATATTGCGGGTAATAAACTTAGAAATGAAGATGAGGGTGACATGTTTGCCTGTAACCCCATTTAAGACTTGCACAAACACCCACGCTTTTGAGAATTTTGGTTTTAGTGCATGATTAAACTAAATTCTTACAAAATTGGCACAAACAAAAGGATTATTATAAATATTGCCCCCTCTTCTCTCTTTTGAACCAAAAAGATTGACCACAAGGATGAGGTAGGAGAGAAACATTGTTGTTCAGAACCAAAAAAGACAATATTTAAGTAGCTAGAAATTTGGCACGAACAAATTATTAATCATCATTGTCTTACATATAATGTTGTAAAATTAAACTTCTTAATGTAAAAAGTTTATTACATGCTATTACATAAATTTGAATGATCTAGATTAAAAAAATAAGATATACAGAACAAAGGTTTCTAACTATTGTAATCATGGTGATCAATATAAAAGTTAAATTCAAACGTCCTTAATTGCATAACGGTTCGAATTAGGGTCCTGAAGCGCCGGAGGTTCCGTTGAACCCGGCTTCACCGCGTAGTTTGTCCAAGAGAAGCAGAGCGGTCGAGGTCCATAACTTGTCGGAAAAGGTCGGGTCTTTTTGTTGTTGTTTGTCATTTTGGTCCATAATGTGATTATTTGAGGCATGGGAATTTGATTCTGAATTGAATTTGATGGTGGGACAGAGAAGGAGGAGTAAGATTAATGAAAAAATGAAAGCTTTGCAGAACCTGATTCCAAATTCTAACAAGGTGCTCTGCCTTATAATTTTTCATTCTTTTTTTTTGTGTGTGTATGTGATTCGTTTTTCAATTGAGTGATCTGGGGTTTTGTATTTGACTATTTGTTAGACGGATAAGCCTTCAATGCTGGAAGAAGCAATTGAGTATCTGAAGCAGCTCCAGCTTCAAGTACAGGTCAGATAGATTTCACTGCTGAATATAAATGTGTTGACATTACGAGTAATTGCTCTTGATACGGCTTGCATCAAAATATTATCTTTTAACGAATGTTGATGTTTTTAGTCAATTAGACTGATTCTTACGGTTAAAGTATTGCATATATTTCTTTTTTCTTTTGAGGTTATGCGTGGCTAATTTGCAGGATTGCAGAGATCTATTTCATAATCGTTTGGGGATATTTCTTTCTCATTTGATTAGAGGAATCAGATATGCCTTGATCCGCAAGTATTGAACAAAACCTTAGTGTTCATTATATAAAAGGGTTGATGGTTCATAGACAGACACACATCAACATACAAGCAACCTTGCAAATATTACAAAACAAGTCTCTCTCGAAGCACTTAGACCAAAAGACTTTCAGGGTCTTTATTTCATCAAAGCCTCATAACGAGCAATTCCCGCAGCTACATCACTCAAACCTCATCGCAAGCAAAAATTCATCCCAAGTTCATAAAGTCTCATCACGAGCACCAGTCCATCCAAAACCATTGTTAGAGGGTAAAACCTTTAGCAAATATCCCCCGTCAAAGAGTAGTCTTTTGCGAGTTCCTAGTCTTGATTTTGTTTGACTCTACTCAACTATACCGGTCTGAGTAAGATGCATCAACTATATGTGGAGTGGATGAAAATCCTAACAGTAGTCTGTTAGGTCTGAAAAAGAACCTGAGTGTCGGCTTGATCAGTGCTCATACGTCAGTCGTCTGAGAATAAGTTAGAAGGCGAACAAGCACAGAAGAGAAGGTTACACCTAACCCACACGGCAAGAGCTGATTGTTCGAAGAAATTCTAATTTCAGCCCGAACAGAAACATTAATGATAAGTCGCAGGGGGACAATATAAAACATCCTGGGTAGACGCAGTCCTGGGTAGACTCCAGAATAGCTCGTCGTTCTAAGTAGTGTGAATTTTTAGCTATGCAGTTGGTTTTCTGGTTTGTGGGTTCAAATTTTGAGGGATTTTTTAGTGACTGAAATACTTGCTTCTTTAAAAGAGTGATGTTTGGTTTAAAGCATGATCGAGTAGCGATTTTTTTTGTTTGTATCCGAGTAGATTTCATAACAGAGCCTTGAGATTACTGCTAACCACTCCAACATAATTCTCATTATTGCTAATTTGCTTATGTAACAATCTTGTCTAAAGTTAGTTTTGAGAAACAACAAATGGTTCAACCTTGACTATCTGGAATTAGTAGACCTGATCACCTGAACAACTCAAGCATTGCATAAATCATTGTTCCATGTTGTAGCAATTGTCACGAACATCATTTGATAGTTACGGAAGATTACTTCACAAAAGCATATTGTAACTTGTTAATTGGTGAACCAACGTTGTTCTCACATCCATGTTTAGTACTGAAGATGTCCTTTGAAAAATATAAACAACCCTATCAACCTCATCCTTTTTTCTGCCTTTTTTCAGTCTTCCTTTATCCCATGAGTTAGTGTCAAATAGGTAGGCTGTTTTTTTCACGCCCTAGGTAGTGTGCTTTTTGAAGGATTTGTACCTCACCGTTCTTGTTGTTTGAATCTCAATTAACATTATCCCTGCAAACTGTGCTTACATGATACCTATGTGCTTAAATGATGCATTAAATTTTAGGTTGGAGGTCATGCGTCCAACAGCTAATCTGCTGTGTATAAGACAACTTCAGATGTTGTCTTTGCAATATTCCCCCAAATATGCAGAAATTACATGAAAAGAATTTACTCTTCAAAATAAAGCTGATATGCTCTTCTCTTCTGATCGTGTTTTTTATAGAGAAATATAAATAATTTCATTGAAACATCTTCGGTCAGAAAACGCTTACATCAAATGTTGTCTTCAAACATGACATAACGCTTTAAAAAGAAATATTAGTTACTCAGATACCTCAATTGATATACAACTAAATATAACTCTAGAATTACACAAGAACAAACAATTATCAATAATAAGTCAAGATAAAAGTAACAAGATTAGACCACTAAATTGATGTATCCACGTCACACTACATGCGTCCGCCACCACGCCGTTGTACCACCCAACGTCGGTCCGCCGCATCACCCACAACCAGATCTCGGCTGAAAACAGAGATCGAATTCCAAGTTGAAAATAAAACGTTCCCCGGTTCGACTCCCTCACACGCGCGGAGCGTTCTCTAGAGTTTTTAGAAAAAATATATTAAGAATTCACTTCTGATTGTGTTTGTAGATGTTAACGATCAGAAATGGACTGGGCTTGCATCCCAGCCTATGCAGTTGCCTCATATGGCATTGGGCTTTGACGAAGGAACTAACAAAGATCCAAAGTCTAGCAGACGAACGAATCCTTTTTTTTGGGAATGATCCAAGACTGCCATGAACCTCCAAATTACTAATATTCTTCCTTGGGTTATATCTTTCATTATTTTGTGTAACAGGCCAATTAACAAGATCAAGATTGTGGCATTTTTCTTTTCTTTTTTTACAGTTGATACTTGGTTATTAAAACACTCGTCAGTCTTGGATGAATGGTGGCCGTTTTTGCTAATTTCATTCATCTGTTTACTCCAGACTGTCTGGTATGCACCTGGTTGATGTGTTAGGTCATCAACCGCTCATTTAATAAGGTTGCAAGTTTTAAAAATGAACATGGAAGGGAAACCGAGCTCAGGTCGGCGACAACAAAACCAAATCAAACCAAATGAAAAAAAATAAATTTATAAAAAAAATGAGGAAAATCACCATCAGTCTTTCAACTCTTATGACAAAGCCAATATGATACCCAAACTCTAAACTCTATCAATATGATACCTGATCATTTGTTATGATATCAATAAGATGTCTCCGTCTACTTTTGTAACGGCACCGTCAAATTAGTGATGTGACAAACAATTGTGGATAATCATCAGTGCCTCAACTCTTGTGGCAATGTCAATGTGATACCTAACTTCTAAAACCTATTAATGTGATACCCATACTTAATTTTCGTTATTAATGTGAGACCATAAGCCATATTCCTTCACACTGCCCTTTTTGGTTGAGGAATTAAAATCTCAGATCTGGACTATAATTCCAGAGGTCATATCGCAGATCTGGACTACAATCCCTTAATTGGTTGAGGAATTAAATATGAGAAAGTTATTTGATCTTGTGTGTATGAGTATGTGAGGCAAAATATCATACTGTCTTTTTTGGACCACGTGCACGTAGACTTGTAAATGAACCAGATCTAGACCGGATCGACCTAGATCCGGATCCGTAATAGAAACTTTAGATCAGGATCGGACCCGTTAACCGTCGGATCTTTAATAGCTCGATCCAAATCCGGATCCTGCAGGTTAACGGATACCCAACCAGTTAATTTGATCCATTTATAATAATAAATATTTCAAATTTTAATAATAATTTCATAGTTTAATCATAAAGCATTTATTTTATAAGAAAATAAAGATTTACATCAAAAGTTGAATTGCATGCCTAAAATATTCATCATGGTACATTAATATAATTAAAATATTTGATCTCTAATGTTTATTAACGTAGATACATAGACATTAACAACCTTCAACTTCATCAAATCATACTTTAGAGACAATTTAGATATGAATGTTTAGATTATCTAGATAATTATAATATTATTTAATATTTATTAATAATATTATATTCATAAAAATATTATTTAATTCTTTTTAAATGGATCCGGGTCCTAATCGGATCAAATCAACCAAGATCCGGATCCGATCCGTTTAGTAAACAGGTTAACGGATCAACGGGTTAAATTTTCGATCCAAACCCGTTTAAAAACCACGGATCCAGAGCGGGTCTGGATAAGATCTGATCCATTTATAGGTCTACGTGCGCGTCACTTGACTAAAATGACGACGACGTGACGCCTCCGACCTCACATTGATAGCGAAATTAAGTATGGGTATAACATTGACATGTTTTAGAATTTGGTATCATATTGGCCTTAACACAAGAGTTAAGGAACTGATGATTATCCACATTTGTTTGCCACGTCACTGTTTGCTCAAAAATGGTCTCGGCCGAAGCAAGGCAGATATTCTTGGCTATAATGTCCTTCTGATGTGCGCGGGCGTGCCAACTCACGGCCGAACGACCAAACGAGGTTTTAATTGATGTAGTGTGCTTGATCTGACTTCTTCAAGTGATTATAGGCCGATGAAGGAACCCTCTCAGCCGTATGGTCTTGATGCATGTGTTTCAAGGACTTTCGGCTAGGCGTCGCTGGGATCCTCAAAATCGTTTACCTTTGGGTGAACTCGAACGTTCGGGTGACAGGCGAGAGATCTATTAGATGAAGATACTCGTAAATCACCGTGAACAAGAAAATGAAGCAGACTCGGTTGTCGAATCTTTGTGAAGTGATGTGTGTGTGAACATCGAATCACATCGACCCAATTCGGACCAGTTGAAAGAGATCAATGGACGAGAATTCTATGCTACAACTACTCCTAAATACAATAAATAAAGTTCATGTAAAGTAAAAGACAAGAAATTAAAGTGCGAGAATACAAAGAACAATAAAATAAATTGCAAGAAAGTAAAGAACTAAATCAAAAGTAAAGCTAAGAACAAAATTGAGATTGAAAGTTGAATCGAAGGTGAAGTACCTATGTGATAAATAAAGATAAGTTTGTGTGAAAAATTGTATATTGATTTGCTTGTGTGGTGCAGAACCTTTTACAAATGAGCTACAAGGTCTTATATATACAAGTCTAAAAACCTAGTCGTGTGATCACGTGGATACCTTATTTTCTTTTGGGTTTGAAATTTACATAAATATCTTGATATGACTTGATCCTCTGAGATGCTGGTGCTCGGAGTCTTTGATTCGATTGTAGTATTTTCTTGTAGAAATCTCTCTCAATTTGGGTTTAGCCGAGCACTAAATCCTCTTTTTGGGCGTTTTGTCCAAACCACTTGTATTGTCCAAACTTCTAGCCGTTCGTATTCAAATAATGCAAACCAACTATCTTATTCGCACCATATCCCCATTTGACCGTATGACCGTTGCTCTCAACCAAACCAACGCTCTTGGACACGTTATCTTTCCGGCTACACTTCCACTCTCGGTCCAAATCACTGAAACCATCAAACTAACATAATTTAGCAATTTGTACCCATTGCTAAATTTAGATGCAAACAATCACTAATTTGACGGTGACGTTACGGAAAGTGGACGAAGACATCTCATTGATATCATAACAAAATATCAGGTATCACATTGATATAATTTAGAATTTGGGTATGACAATGACCTTGTCACAAGAGTTAGAAACTGATGATGAATTTACCTCAAAATTTTTGTTGACTGCTTAACGAGCATTGGATACCCAAAATGAGATCATTATCATATAAATTAACATATACCACAGGGAATGCCATTTTTAATACCTCCTTAAGAAATTGTATGAAAAGACAGAATTCTGTTGAGCTTTGCAAGTAGGAAGAGCCGTATTCATCCAAAGCTATAGAGTGGAAGCGCCAAATCTCTTCTCTCTTCCGTTGTGAAAACGACCCTTCTCTTTCTTTTCAACTTCTCTCAACCCTTTTCTTCGCCTAAATCCAGAGATTCTCCTTCACCGGCTTGAGAGCCGAAAGAAACATGACGACCTCTCCTCCCTTTTCCCACTTCAACTTCAACATTGTAATTTTTTAAGGTGTGGGGGTTGTAATTTTCTTTGAGACATTTCATCAAATATCTTATCTTCGCTATTTACGAAAAATAAAAACTTTAACAGCCTAGGGAGATGGTATTCAGTTTTACTTTAGAAAATTGTTCAAGCTAGAAAGGAACACAAGAAGTTGATTTGAGCTCCAGTCCAGTTTCTAGACTACATTGATGGAGAAAGAGGCGAGCCAAAGCGGAAAGGGCCGAAAGGCTGGAGGTGGTGTGGAGATTGAGAGAGAGCGCAGGAAGAAGATGAAGGATATGTTCTCTTCCCTTCATGCCTTGCTTCCTCAGCTTCCAGCTAAGGTAACTAATCTTATAACTGCTCTGATAAATTTTGTAGATTGATTTGGTTACTACCTGTATGGGGGAATAGGTAATGCTGGTATATATGTATGGATCATAGCACCATTTGAAGGTTTGGGCAAGCAAATGAATGGAAATGCATATAGATGTTGCATTGGAGCCTGAAGAGTCCTGTCACAGTACCAATGTGTCTTTGCTTTTCCAAATTAATTGTTCAAATTGTAGTTTTCCAAGTTAACTGTTAATATATGCCTTGAATCAGCCATCTGGAGGAACTAGCCATTCGGGGAGGATTCAAGTCAAGGTGGAGATTTGTTAATGTATGCCTTGAATCAGCCATCTGGAGGTACCAGCTATTCTGGGATCTCGCTGTCCGGTCAGCGATTTGGGGTCCAGGGGCAACGCGCCCTGGATTGGGGGTTCGGGGGCGCGAGCGGAATTATTCCCGCGAGCGAAAGTCGCGCGAATGATATTTCTCCCGCGACCGAAACTGCCCCGCGAGCGACAGTCGCGCGAACGAGAGTCTCGCGAACAACAGTCACGCGAGCAAGATTGTTCAACCAGTGTCATCGAAGGGCAACGCCCCCAAGGCCCACGAGTCCCTGTTATGCTGGGTTATGGTTTCCTATTGGATCTAGTATATAGGGTTTAGAGTCCCTGTTATGCTGGGTTAGGGTTTCCTATTGGGTTTAGTATATAGGGTTTAGAGTCCCTGTTATACTGGGCTATGGTTTCCTATTGGGTTTAGTATATAGGGTTTAGGGTTTAGTATATAAACGACCTAAACCTAATTGTATCACGAGTCCCTGTTATGCTGGGTTATGGTTTCCTATTGGATCTAGTATATAGGGTTTAGAGTCCCTGTTATGCTGGGTTAGGGTTTCCTATTGGGTTTAGTATATAGGGTTTAGAGTCCCTGTTATACTGGGCTATGGTTTCCTATTGGGTTTAGTATATAGGGTTTAGGGTTTAGTATATAAACGACCTAAACCTAATTGTATTAAGCACTCTGTATGCGCTCCGCACTCTGTATTCAGTACTCTCGGAGTACTCGGTGGTTGTGTTTCCTCAAGATAATAAAACTGTTCTCATCTGGTCGTGGACGTAGCTAACATATCGTTAGTGAACCACGTAAATCTGTCTTCTTTCTTCCGTCCGTTACAACAAACTGGTATCAGAGCCCAGGAGGGGTTCAAACTCTGGGAAGAAAGATGTCTGGGTTAACCGTGAAGATCGATAAATTCACGGGGAGAAACAGTTTCAGTTTATGGCAGATCAAGATGCGAGCCTTGTTAAAACAACAAGGGATGTGGGCGCCGCTGGTGAAGAAGCCGGGGGATCCAGAAATCGCTGAGATGGCCAGTCTGGAGGAGAAGGCACACTCGACAATTTTGTTGTGTCTTGCAGATGACATAATCACCGAGGTCGCAGAGGAGGAAACTGCGGCTGGTCTGTGGTTGAAGCTTGAGAGTCTATACATGACGAAGTCTTTAACCAACAAGTTGCTTCTAAAGCGACGTCTGTTCAGTCTGCGAATGGAATCTGGCATGACTCTAAGAGACCACTTAGATCGGTTAAACACAATTCTATTAGAGTTGCGTAATATTGATGTCAAAGTTGATGATGAAGATGCTGCTCTAATTCTGCTGGAATCTCTACCTTTGTCGTATGAGAATTTTGTGGATTCTTTTATTGGTGGGAGAGATACAGTGACTCTGGAGGAGGTTAGATCATCTCTTCATACTAGAGAGATGCGTCATAAGGCCACCGGTACAAGTTCAGACAGTCAGGCTGCTGGGTTGGTAGCCAGCGGAAGGATGGGACAGGGAAGCTTGGGTGAGAAGAAATTCAAGAAACAAGTTTCAAAGAGTTCCAAATTTAATGATGTCTGTAACTACTGTAAAGAAAAGGGACATTGGAAAAACGAATGTCCAAAGAAGAAAGAGCAGCATGAGAAAGCATCAGGTACTGCTGTTGTAGCAGAAGATGACATCAATTCTGAAGAGGATTTGGCCTTGGTTGCAGATGCAAGCTGTTAGTTGCCCTTTGGGGGCAACATCTGAGGCTAGAGGAGCCATCTGGTACATCTGGCACTATTGCGGTGCATCTGGTACATCTGGCACTGTTATGGTGCATCTGGTACATCTGGCACTATTGTGGTGCATCTGGTACATCTGGTACATCTGAGGCAGAGTGGTCATCTGGTTCATCTGGCACTGTTGTGGTGCATCTGGTACATCTGGCACTGTTGTGGTGCATCTGGTACATCTGTTATGAACATCTGTGAGGCAAAGGAGTCATCTGGTACATCTGGCACTGTTATGGTGCATCTGGTACATCTGGCACTATTGGAGTGCATCTGGTACATCCGTGTTACATCTGAGGCAGAGGAGTCATCTGGTACATCTGGCACTATTGGAGTGCATCTGGTACATCCGTGTTACATCTGAGGCTGAGGAGCCATCTGGTACATCTGGCACTATTGAGGTGCATCTGGTACATCCGTGTAACATCTGAGGCAGTGGAGCATGCCTAACATCTGGTACATCTGGCACTATTATGGTGCATCTGGTTCATCTGGCACTGTTGTGGTGCATCTGGTACATCTGTTATGAACATCTGAGGCAGAGGAGCCATCTGGTACATCTGACACTATTATGGTGCATCTGGTACATCTGTGAGGCAAAGGAGTCATCTGGTACATCTGGCACTGTTGTGGTGCATCTGGTACATCTGTTAGTACATCTGAGGCAGAGGAGCCATCTGGTACATCTGGCACTGTTATGGTGCATCTGGTACATCTGGCACTATTGTGGTGCATCTGGTACATCTGTGAGACAAAGGAGTCATCTGGCACTATTGGAGTGCATCTGGTACATCTGTTAGTACATCTGAGGCAGATGAGCCATCTGGTTCATCTGGCACTATTGTTGTGCATCTGGTACATCCGTGTTACATCTGAGGCTGAGGAGCCATCTGGTACATCTGGCACTATTGTGGTGCATCTGGTACATCCGTGTAACATCTGAGGCAGAGGAGTACATCTGGTATATCTGTTATCTGGTAGAGAAGTTATTTGTACATCTGTTAGCTGGTACATCTGTTATCTGTAGAGGATTCAAGTCAAGGTGGAGATTTGTTAATATATGCCTTGAACCATCCATCTGGGGGTACCAGCTATTCGGGGTGATGCATCTGGTACATCTGTTATCTGTGAGAGGAACCAGCCATTCGGGGAGGATTCAAGTCAAGGTGGAGATTTGTTAATATATGCCTTGAATCAGCCATCTGGAGGAACTAGCCATTCGGGGAGGATTCAAGTCAAGGTGGAGATTTGTTAATATATGCCTTGAATCAGCCATCTGGAGGTACCAGCTATTCTGGGATCTCGCTGTCCGGTCAGCGATTTGGGGTCCAGGGGCAACGCGCCCTGGATTGGGGGTTCGGGGGCGCGAGCGGAATTATTCCCGCGAGCGAAAGTCGCGCGAATGATATTTCTCCCGCGACCGAAACTGCCCCGCGAGCGACAGTCGCGCGAACGAGAGTCTCGCGAACAACAGTCACGCGAGCAAGATTGTTCAACCAGTGTCATCGAAGGGCAACGCCCCCAAGGCCCACGAGTCCCTGTTATGCTGGGTTATGGTTTCCTATTGGATCTAGTATATAGGGTTTAGAGTCCCTGTTATGCTGGGTTAGGGTTTCCTATTGGGTTTAGTATATAGGGTTTAGAGTCCCTGTTATACTGGGCTATGGTTTCCTATTGGGTTTAGTATATAGGGTTTAGAGTTTAGTATATAAACGACCTAAACCTAATTGTATCACGAGTCCCTGTTATGCTGGGTTATGGTTTCCTATTGGATCTAGTATATAGGGTTTAGAGTCCCTGTTATGCTGGGTTAGGGTTTCCTATTGGGTTTAGTATATAGGGTTTAGAGTCCCTGTTATACTGGGCTATGGTTTCCTATTGGGTTTAGTATATAGGGTTTAGGGTTTAGTATATAAACGACCTAAACCTAATTGTATTAAGCACTCTGTATGCGCTCCGCACTCTGTATTCAGTACTCTCGGAGTACTCGGTGGTTGTGTTTCCTCAAGATAATAAAACTGTTCTCATCTGGTCGTGGACGTAGCTAACATATCGTTAGTGAACCACGTAAATCTGTCTTCTTTCTTCCGTCTGTTACAACATTAACAATATATGAGAGCCATTCTAATGAGGACCTCTAAGTTGAGGATTAGTTGAGGACTTTTCGGTTAATTACTTATTAGACCAACTTTTTGATCAAAATTTGACATCTTAACCGTTGAAGTTGTAGATTTATATAAGTAGATCAATCATACAAAATTTTAGCCAAATTGATGATCGTTAAGTACTAGTTTTAGATCAAATCAATGAACGAACCAAATCTGTTAAAGATGAACCGTTCAAGTTCATAATTGGTAAATCACACTTATGAATGTCTTAACGATTTTCAATTTAGTTGAAAATTTGCAGAAATGATCTACTCATAAATATTTATAAAATGAACGGTTAAAATGTGGATATAAGATCGAAAAGCGGGATAAACCGAAAAGTCCTCAACTAGTCCTCAACTTAGAGGTCCTCACTAGAAGGACTCCCAACAATATATATCTGTTCTTTATCACTCATGTGCAGGCTAATCATTGCACCATTGTTGATGAGGCAGTGAGATATATCAAATCCCTCGAAGACACCCTTCAAACGGCGCAAAAACAAAAGCTTGCTAATTTCCAGAGTGGTCCTTCTACATCCATAACATCAAACACAGAAGCTAGGATTGATGTTGGTTGTACTAAAGAAGCGGTTTTGGATCCACATTTTCAGCAGGAGCACCAACTATCAAATCAGTTGGATTTCACAAATACTCTATCCCTTGCTACTCTTGATTCTCCGCAGGCCAACTGCTTCAAGACATGGTTTGCCCCAAATGTTGTGTTGAACATCTGCGGCAATGAGGCTCACATCAGTGTTTGTTCACCGCGAAGGGAAGGGCTTCTCAGTACCGTCTTCTACATACTAGAAAAGTATAAACTGGATGTGATATCTGCTCACATTTCATCAGATCAGCGTCGTTGCATGTACATGATCCATGCTCAATTTGTAAGTCTGCTGAAATTCATGCTTAATTTAGTAACCAAAGCAATAGCTTACTCTATTATCCTATTCTTGCATAACATTGATTCAAAATGATCAGGCTGGTGAAGCTTGTGATGATACTGTTCCCGCTGGGGCGTTATCAGTAGAAGACACATTCATTCTTGCAGCAGATGAACTGACCCTGTGCCTCTTTTCATCATAACTCCTATCATTACTAGGAAACTTTCAACAAGGAGAGAGAGTAAACCATCATTGTGTATTTTTTTGCCCTTGCTTCAAATTTTGCAGTCTTTTGAGTTGAAATCATGTATCGGATGGTTTGAGTTAGAATTTTAGTACCGGAAACTGATGGTGCCACTATCACAACTCACACGGCTAGTAATGGAAATACAGAACTGAAATTAACAATTTTGCAGGCATCAAACTATGATGGTCACCTCATTAATCTACTGGGATGTTGTCGTTGAGCAGTTGTGCATGAAAAATGTTGATGTTGACAGGGACCCTGACCTGAGAGCATGACAACAATCCACCACATTTTGTCATTTTCATGAGCATAAAGAGGCTTTTGCCAGCTGATGATGAGCACCAGCACCTACACAGGTGGTCCAACAGTGGGGGCCCAACAAGGACGGCCCATTTTGATGTAACAATTTTTCAACTGCTCGTAATTGCTCAACGACAACATCAACATTTCTAATCATATCTCGTTACAATGCATTACACACTTGGAATCTTAAGACTTATCATAATAGCATCACTAGGTATATAATGCAGGTAGAGTTTGTGATGACATACGAATGGGACATATTTCTCAATACTAAGTACTCTTGAGTTCTTGTATATATTCTAGATATAACTCTTCTAAAATAATCTATGGTTTTTGACTTCCACATTTTTGCGTTTGAATTCTCAGCTATCTCATCTTTGTTATAAGCTAACTTTTGTTACGGATACTTTGGCCAACTTCGATTTTTTCATCTACACTTCCGAAAATTGGTTAAATTGTATTCCACCTCTATGAGGTTTGATTGTCATTTATCTTTAAATTAATTGTTTTTGTAGTAATTTTATATTTATTTTCAAGAAAAGTATTCGATATCTCTTAATACAGCATTACTTACCACACGTGCAAAAATCATAGGATTAACAGTCGACCAAAGATCAACTCCACCAAAAAAATCGAATGCAAAATATCAACTCCACCCAAAATTGAGTTTAATAACCAAAACTATATATTTCATAAATGGTCAACCCCATAGTTTAATACAATAAAAAGACCAGAAGTAGATACGATCGTATAAAAAGAAGAGGGTAGAGGCTCATCATGATTGTCCTCGCCGGCAATGCCCCACTCATTCTGACCTCACCCTTTTCCTTCAATTCATATAAAACTTCCCACTCTCACTTGCTCACTGTTATACTTGTAATCTTCATTCCTTGTTCGCTCTGTGAATGCCTCTCTGACTTTCAATGGCACCTCCTCACTTTTGAGCGACAATGTCCGGCTACTCTTTCTTAAACGACCAGCTCTCCCGGCGCACCTCCATTTTCGGGCTCCACCTCTGGGTGGTCCTCGGAATCTGCGTCGGAGCCGCCATAGTTCTCGTCCTGTTTCTCATTTCTTTGTATTTCACTAAACGCCGCAACAGTACTTCAACTTTCAAACCTACCCAGAACCCCACAATCCCAAATGTCTCCAAGGAGATCCAAGAAATCCGAATCGACTGCTCCCGGACCAACCCGAAACCCGACCCGGTTGCGGAGTCGGATCCACTCGCGAGGGCCCAGGCGGTGCTGCTTCAGCCGGAGGAGGAGAGCCCGGCGAGCACCGGAAGGCAGAGGATTCACATTGACATTGGGAAGGACCATCGGATTTCGTACCCGGAAAAAGTCGGTGGTGGGTCGTCGTATGGGAGCGAGACTCGCTCCGGCGACCAGGGAGGGATAACTGGGCCGGAGGTGTCGCATTTGGGGTGGGGGCATTGGTATACTCTGAGAGAGCTTGAGGATGCTACTAATGGGTTTTGTGATGAGAATGTGATTGGTGAAGGTGGGTATGGGATTGTGTATAGAGGTGTTTTGGAGGATAGCTCTATGGTTGCGGTCAAGAATTTGCTTAATAACAAGTAAGGGATTGGTTATTTTGTTTGATTTTAGTGTGCTTGATGTAAAGTTGAGATTTTTGGTGTTTGGTATGTACCCAGTTGGGAAGTTTGTTTGTTGGGTGAGATGTGAGAAAGCTTGATGATTTTAGTTGGGTTAGTGCAGGGGCCAAGCTGAGAAGGAGTTCAAGGTTGAAGTTGAAGCAATTGGGCGTGTTCGCCATAAGAATTTAGTGAGGTTGCTTGGCTACTGTGCTGAAGGGGCTCACAGGTATATCTTGTGTCTCCTTTTCATTGTTTTTGTAGTTCATTGGATTCTGTTGGTGGCTAACTTATGTTGTTGAGAGTTTTGTATAGGATGCTTGTGTATGAGTATGTTGACAATGGAAACCTGGAACAATGGCTTCATGGGGATGTCGGGCCTGTCAGCCCTCTTACATGGGAGAATCGTATGAACATAATACTTGGGACAGCAAAAGGGTATGACTTAAATCAAATGACAGCAATTATTTGGACTTTGTTGTTGTTTGCGAGTACTAAACTCTGCTATCATTGTAGGTTGACATACTTGCATGAGGGACTAGAGCCCAAGGTTGTTCATCGTGATATTAAGTCCAGCAACATCTTGCTTGATAAGCAGTGGAATTCAAAAGTATCTGACTTTGGCCTAGCAAAGCTCCTGGGATCAGAAAGGAGCTATGTGACAACTCGTGTGATGGGAACATTTGGGTGAGTTGAGCTTAACTACTTAACTGATATATGTTTCGTATGTGGAGGTCACATGAACGTGATCTTCTTCTTGCAGAGTTTAATTATGTGTGTTTTCTTTTGTAGATATGTAGCTCCAGAATATGCTAGTACTGGCATGTTGAATGAGAGAAGTGATGTTTATAGTTTTGGGATTCTTATAATGGAGATAATTTCTGGCAGAAACCCAGTAGACTATAGCAGGCCTGCAGGAGAGGTTTGTTTCAAATAATCAGTGTGACTTGATGACATTGTCTTATTACCAGAATGACTGGTACTAACTAGTAATCAAACTTTAGGTGAACCTAGTTGAATGGCTTAAAACAATGGTTACCAACCGGACTGCCGAGGGAGTTTTAGATCCTAGGCTGCCAGAGAAGCCTTCTTCCAGGGCATTGAAGCGTGCTCTTCTTGTTGCATTGCGTTGTGTGGACCCGAATGCTCAGAAGAGGCCAAAAATGGGGCATGTGGTGCATATGCTTGAAGCTGATGAGTTCCCTTTCCAAGATGTAAGTCTGCATCCATTTCACAACTTCATTTTGTCCAATGGACTCCGATTTCTTTCTTGTATGAAGCTATACCTTGTTTGAAACTCTGTCTACATTTTTGTTTATTGATCCTTATGGACTCAAATACGTATGGTGCCTACCTTTTGCCTGTTTCTGCATCATAACACATTAGTTTCTAGTGGATGCTGCATGTATTTGCCCAGTTATGGATGTGCAAGCATCTGAGTTAATATCCGTACTTCATGAACTCATTGTGCTATACATGCAAGGAGCTCATTCTGCACTACCTTTACATGAATAATGAGTGTAGCCTGTGGATATATATATATTTTTTTATTTTTTATTTTTGTGGAAATTTACTGGTTCCTAGAGTTTGTTTTGATTTCTCACCCATTACTGTCTATAAATAATTTCAGGACCGCAGGCCTGGAAGAGAATATGGATGCTCACCACGTGATGCTGCAAAGCGTGTTATGGAATCAGGTGATAGTAGCGGGTATGACAGCGGTGCCCAAACTAACATATCAGTATGGAGAAAGCAAGAAGTTGAAAAAGTGAGTAAGCCTACTGGTCACCGGCTTCGTAAGTAAGGGTGAATTGACACACCTTGTTTTACTCATGTGTCTATGTCTAGATCTAGTTCAACTGTTATTTATGTTCCTGTATAGTAGCTAGTCATGTCAATATGAGTTCGGAGTCCAGCATTTTGTTCCTTTCTCTTGATGTAATTGGAATAACCAGAATTCTTCTGCTTTTCCCACTGGCTGTTGTATAATCATCTTAGTATAAATAGATCATTTTTGTTTTTCTCTCAGTGTCTCCAAGCCATCATATGGTCTGAATCTTTTTCTGCTGTTGGTGTCGGTGCGTTTCCATTTCTGTTAAGTTCTTATTATCAAGCTCTTAACTAAAAACAACTTGCCAGATATTGTTTATACTAGGATTTGCTAGGTTTAGGCATAATTAGAACAACTTTCGGGTCCTACAATTCACAGGTGTGGATTGCTATAGATTTTGTGACCTTTTGGCTTTAAGGGTGTGGGGGACTCTGTTTTGTTGTACAAGAAACCTTGACAGCTATGAGTGAATTCACGGAAGGGTGAAACCTTTGGACCCTCAGTTGTGTGTTTTGCTGGCTTTGTGTTTTGGTCTTAATGCAAAAGTTATTAGGGGACCTTATTCTGTTTCCTTATCTTCAGGCTTTTGTTCCAAATTGCTCATTAGGTCCGCACCAGACTTTAAATGTTTGTTGGTGGTTTTGAACTTTTGTTATTTGCTTCACTTTTGGACTGAAAATCTTTAGTTTTGACATTCAGCTTTTGTTTTAAGCTTTTGGAAAGATGATTTCAGTTTCCAAATACTGTAGAAATACAACTAGTAAACACAACAGCATAGGAAGGAGACTTGTCCACACTGGTCTGTCTACCTCTCACAGCTATACGTACGTGTCTTAGATGAATGACATGACATGAACCATGCTTCTAAAATCTGTTAGACTTGTAGAAGCATGCTTTCCTTCATTTTTCTTTTTGATAGCGAGTTATATTTTTTTATCGAACTTGGTGAGTTGTGCATAATTTCTTAATTTTTTTTGTTATTTTGTATGAAAGAATATTATTGTTTACACATATCTTCAAGACTTGTACATTGGGAATATGCTGTAAAAGTTCAATTACTGTATGTTTTAGTTGATATTATCAATTAGTTGTCTAGTTGTCTATGTGGTTATACTAGTCAATCCATCCGAGATATAACCAGAGTACCTTCGGTGCATCACTATAGACCTCTACGCTCAAACTGAAACCTTGCTCTTGATTTTTGCCTGCGAATACTAGAGTACTAGGCTGTACTGTAATCCTCTTTCCTTTGGGAACCTCTATATATGCTCTGTAGGTTGATGTATTATCCCCCACGTTTGTCACAACCCTGCTGAAGGTTTTGGCTTTAGGAGTCTGTTCCGTTAAAAATGGCCATGAAAGAAGGGTAGTTTAGGTCGGCTGGTTTTGAGCTGCAATACCAATGGCTTCGTCTGATAACAGCCGTCATTTGCTTGGCATTATACCCGAGGCCACATAGAAACTCGATGTAATCCTGCAGATCCATGTCATAGATGAGTCCAGGGTTCATGGCTTTGTTTGGGCTGATGTGTCCCGCACCAAAATCTAAGGGCGTGGCAGGAAGACCCGATCATTGGGCGAGTATGGTGGTTTGAGAATTTTTGCCGGTTGAGTATACTGTGGTCATGATGGCTGATCGGATGGCTTCCGGACGCCATTCTGGGTGAGCAGCCTATTGCAGAGCTGCCACTCCGACGACATGAGGTGCCGCCATTGATGTTTCTGAGTACAGTTCATCATCTGTTACTAAATCGTAATTGTTTACTCGCATGCATGGCTTGTTTGGTGCAACTGCACCAAGCACGTCGACTCCTGGAGCAAGAACGTCTGGTTTTAGAATACGTGGAGTGACCGGATCTTGTCCTCTTGAAGAGAAATACGCTACTTCAGGTGATGGTTTTGTACCCAAATTTGTGTGCACAAAACTCTGGGTCTTAACTCGAGTTGTATTGGCTTGTGTTGCATACTTTCTCTAATCAAGGCCCCTGTAGAAAATGGAACAATGATAGCAGGAATGGAGAAGTCTTCTGGGGCTAAAAATGAGAGATCTGTCATGAAAATTCCGGCATAATCACCTGCCCTTTGTACCTATTCCGTTTGCATATTGCTTTGTTTGCATTGTCTTTGCCGGAGTACAATGGCACATCACTAATGTAAAGGCTCTCCGGGAAGTATGATATTCCTTCAACTTGTTAGAAAAATGGTCTAAATCACCGTTAATTAAATCAAATAATTAAAATGAGATGCACTTTTAATTAGATAATTACATGCATAAATTTGTAATCTTGTGATGAGGGCTATAAAATCATATATTCATATGTATAATTTGGTTGTGAGGTGAATGAAAAATTGTTATCTAAAAATGGCTAGTTCAAATGAGAAAATGAACATTATCCCACATTGAAAAAGTTGGAGAGAAACAAGGCTTTAAATAGAATTTCACACGTTAAAAGTGTAACTATGACAAGCACCTATGCTCTCTCTTGCCCACAAGGGGGTGCAAATCTCATGTCAGAAGGACGTGCCGACAACTTATTAATCTAAAGTCGTAGGCTATTTAGTAGGTAAAATAAAATTAATTTTTAAACTTGAGTGACACCACAATAGTTTCTTAAAACATTCATTAGAGTTTTTCAATTTCACAGAAGGTGTACAAATTAAAGAGTCAATTAAAAACTTTAACGACAACAATGAAAACATACAATAGGGTTAATAATGTAGGAATACACATTTATAATTTTTTTGTCAAACACTAGAAAATAACTCGAATGATAAAGTATGTCAAATGTCTATGGCTCAGACGAAACACTGAGTAAGAAATGAGGTTTCACACACATAGCTCCCTCTATCTATCTCATCACAGTACACAGTACCTGCAAACAACCTGTTGTAGGGGTGAGCGTCGTCCTCACGTGTTCACATATAGGACTACCAATGATAGGTTTGAAATCCATAAAACCATATATATATACATATAGATTTGAGCTCTAAACAAAAATCATTTAGAAAATCCTTGGACACAAAATCATCATATTATATCTTTGGAAAAAACTGTGTAGTATGATAAAACAGGGGCCAGAGCGCTCAATGAACAAATACAGCCTGCAGGGCTTCACGGATCTAGGCAGCCGAATCCCGGATTTGTCTATACAGCAAACCGGGGCCAACTACCTATGCGTTCGAAGACAAATAGTAACGAGAGTGTCCATTTATAGCTAATGCCCAACACATCACTCGTAGTACACACCGCACTTACGGCTCGCTTAACTCTATATGAGACAAGCGTAAGCGGAAAAATAAAATAAACAGGGCACTGCCCCTCCGGAAGTTCACGGTCATCGACACCGTGAGAATGCTATATACTAGGTCCCGTCACTCTCAGACCAAGATGAAAAGGAGAATGTGAAAGTGGAATGCAGTTCAGCTCTTCACTATAAAACAAAAAGCTCATAAGGGCAAGGTTCTTTAACGAAGGCATAGTAGCACAAGACCCAAATGTGACATTTGCTATGAACTCCACAAGGGACACCGACGGCCACGGGACCCATACCTCTTCTACTGCTGCTTGAAATTATGTAGCCGGAGGAGCATCATGCTTTGGTTGTGCCTCGGGAACTGCCAGCCGCATGGCGCCTCAAGCTCACGTGGCCATGTATAAAACTCTGTGGGACAAGGGCGTCATGTCGTCTGACATAATTGCTGCCATCGAGCAAGCAGTTTTGAACAGGGACGGATCCAGCCCAGTAGTGCTCAGGTGAGATTCAAAGGTAAAAAAAATCATACTTTACACAACTTTGATTCTGTTGCCAAAGCCACATTTGCAGCCATGAAGAAGGGCGTCTTTGTTTCCACATCGGCAGGAAATGGACCTTACTATGGTAGTTTGCATAATGGAATCCCTTGGGTTCTAACAGTTGCAGCTAGTACCGTTGATCATGATTTTCAAGGAACTGCACACCTTGGAAATGGACAATCCGCCACAGGATTGACTCTTTTTCCGGGGGTTAACTCGTCTTCAACCCCAATCCCAATGGTTTTCATGAATGCAATGCGACAGTTTTAAGAAGTTAAACAAGGTTTGGGAAGATCGTTGTCTGCCAGGACAACAGTTCAATTGAGGAACAATATTTTAATGTTCGAGATGCAAATGTTGCCGGAGGTATCTTCATCACCAACAACACCGACTTGGAATTGTTCCTCCAGAGCGAATTTCCCTCACTTTTTCCAAGTCCAAAGGATGGTGAAACTATCAAAGACTACATCAAGAGCAACTCTAGCCCGAAAGTAAGCCTTGAGTTTCAAAAGATACTTCTTGGAGTGAGACCAGCACCCACTGTGACTAGTTACACATCTAGAGGTCCATCTTCCAGCTTCCCCTTCACTCTCAAGCCAGACATTACAGCACCCGGGTCACTAATCCTCGCTGCATGGCCTCTAAACATTTCCGTAGCAACGATGAACAAAAACCAAAACCTGTTTAGCGAATTCAATTTGTTGTCTGGGACATCCATGGCGTGCCCGCATGCAGCTGGGTTAGCCGCTCTTGTGAATTTTTTCATAGCCATATTTTTCTTTTCGATGCTCATAGCATATGAATCCTCACGATTCAATTAATTTTAAAAAGTCTCACATTATATGAGAGATCGGGATATAGAAAAAGAGAACTTGAAAAATCCCCGATAAAAAACACAATTCTCATAATTGAAATCAACAAAAAGCATGAACGTTGATTTAAAACTTATTTGGACAAAGTTTAAGCTTGAAATTCTTGATACACACACGTGTCGATGTAGACGTGTAGTATATCAGAAATCACTTAGTGTTATCGATTATAGTACGGAATCCTTAGCATATTAGATGTCATCATTCGGATTTCCTTTCAAATAAAACATAAGATTAATATAGGACTATGGAAAACCAAAGTTCAATTGCGAAATATGCTTTCACAGGCAGCTGGGGTCTCTCTTAAATCCTCAATATGTATACAATAGTTGATATTAAGCATAATGTATATTAGTATATGACCCGATATAAAGTATAATTACAAAACTTAGCTTTGTTTGCTGTCACGTTTCGATCATTGCAAGCTATATATCAGAATTTGAAGCTTGCATCTCCGTATGAACCAAGAACCACAAACATTTAATCGTTGAGGACATTATATGTTCTTTGGAGTATGAGCTTGAGTCTCCATCATCATGCTTTTCATATATTGCTTTAGAAGAGCACCTTAATCGATGGAAGATTGTTTCTCTTCTAAGTCAGTAACAAGGTCTCCTTAGTACAAGAAAAAAAATCAACAATGAGTATCTTGGTCATGAATTATAGTAGACACGTACAGCATAAAACAACAATATTGTATGTCCTAATTATATGATCAAATAGTATGTCAAGGGGAATATATATGATCAAGACTTAGCTTTCTTTCTGGAAGGAGTGTGGCCACAGAGGACAAAAGTCCAACTTAATTAGTTTAGGTGCTGAGCTTTGTTGCTAGATTCGTGTCGCGTGCGGAGAGCTGGGTCATCAGCCCACAAGGCTGTGTTTGCAGCCGAGATAATGGTGCTATGGCTACTGCCAAGATGGAGGTGAGACGCGTCGGGGTTCCGGGTCTGGGCTTACCGGAGCAGGGCCAGGCGTAGCTCGGCTCAGGGATGAGGCCTGCGTCGATC
This sequence comes from Comarum palustre, assembly GCA_951800085.1. Taxonomy (NCBI): domain Eukaryota; kingdom Viridiplantae; phylum Streptophyta; class Magnoliopsida; order Rosales; family Rosaceae; genus Comarum; species Comarum palustre. The sequence goes on from OX637589.1 coordinate 16,210,557, forward strand.
TAGGTGCTAAGTTTTTCGTCGTGGAGGGCTGCGTCGGTGGTTCAGCCGTCGTTCTGGGCTGAGAGCACGACTTGGGCTCCACCCAGTCAAGGCTAACTTTATCGGATTAGGGAGCGGCCGAGGATGGGAGGTTGTACGAGCCTGTGTGTGCCGTCGCTGGGTGGGTTGCAAGTTTTGACGTTGGGGAGCTAATGGGTGTCTAGAAAAGATTTCTGGGTAGCTAGAGAATTTTTCTGGTAGCAATGAATGTTAGAGGACGCCGGGGAAAAACACCAGAGCACTCTCAAGGCTGGGGCTCGACTCAGGGGTGGTGGAGGAAGGTTGGTGGTGCATTGCCATAGAAGAGGTACAGCTAGGGCTTTAGCCGTTTTTTTTTCGGTTTTTTGTTTTGTTTAGGATTTACTCAGGGTTAACAGAAGAAATAAACTGAATGAGAGAATTAAAGAGAATATCGATGTTATTTCATTCTTAGAATAAGCCTCTATATATAGAGGATACAATACATAAGGAAAATACATGTATTCCCTATTACAATATTGATATCGAATCCTATTCTGAATATACTTTTGACTAAGGCACACACTAGAAAACTTATTTTCCTTCAACAAAAATCAAATAATTTTATCCAAGGATAGATCTTAGTGTTAAGATACATGGGCTACAGCCCATGTATTTTTTAACCTTTTCCATTTACGTATGTTTAATTAGTCAGATTTTATATAATTAATCTAGATAAATATAAATTATCTTAATGTTAAAAGTATAAATAGTAGTTAAATAGTTAACGAAGATTAAAATAGTCTCCGAAACAAAAGAGATTGTGGCAATATGAGGTCAAGTATTCAATAATACCAAATTCAGTCTTTTCTAACACCATATATAAAAAAATATTTATTAAAAACAAATCTCATATCAAAAGATAAAGACATTTTACCGTTTTTCTTGCATTTCTTTTACATAACTGTTAGAATCGAAAGATAATTTTCTAGTAATAGTGACTGTGAGTCAATAATTCACGATTTTGTACTGAAAAAAATTTAGACCACATTCATATTGTCACAGCCAACTTTACTACCTCTTAATAAACTCCTACTGAACTTCTAAACCGCATTCATATTATCACAGTCAATTTTACTACCTCCTAATAAACTCTTACTGACCTCATAAACAACATTCATATTGTCACAACCAACTTTACTACCCTCTAATAAACTCCTACTAAATCCCTAAACCGCATTCCTATTACATAACCAACTTTACTGTCCCCCTAACTGCATTCAAATCGTCACAACCAACTTTACTACCCCTAATAAACTCCCACTGAACACTTAGACCACATTCTTATCGTCACAACCAACTTTATTACCCACTAATAAATTCCCACTGAGAGAGACAGAGAGATAGAATTCAGTGGAAGTTAGAGGAGTGGTGGTCTTTGGTGTGGGGGTGTTGCTTGAAGGCATCCTCGTCGAGATCTTAGCTTCATCGTCAATGTCGAGTCCATGTCGTCTTCGTCGTTGATCTCATGTAATCATCGTCGTCGCCAGCTACGACAGCTCTTGACAAGCCACGACGATGGATTGCACGAGGCGAGCGACAAGTCGCTGGACTAGAGATGACAGCTATTGACGAGCGACGATGGCGCGGGACGTTGACGTGGCTGGTGACGGTGGAGGATTTGTAGTTTGGGAGTCAGAGGAGGTAGAGCAGATAGTGGTGGTGGAGATGGCGGCGAGAGTGATGATGATGTAAAGAATGGCGTGTCAACGAAGCTTCGAGTGTTGTTGTTTAGAGAGAGAAAAGAGAGAGAAGAGAGGATCGGAATAAATGGAGTGAGAGTAGAGAGATAATTCGTTCCGCGCTGTTTCGTCTTCCGCATCCCTCGAACTAGTCCCATCATCATCTTCATTCCTCTCCTTCTCAGTACGCTTTTCTCTCTCTCCCTCACAGTAGCAGTAGCAGTAGCAGTAGCAGCGGCAGCATTGGCTAATCCTTACCTCCATTAAAGTCACATCCTCAAACTCGCAAACCCCAAACTCCAATTTAAAGCAACACTTAAAATCTCAGACCCACACAAAATGCACGCCAAAACCGACTCCGATGTCACAAGCCTCGCCCCTTCTTCCCCGACCCGATCCCCCCGCCGCCCAGTCTACTACGTCCAGAGCCCCTCCCACGACGGCGAGAAGACCACCACCTCCTTCCAGTCCAGCCCCGCCGGCTCCCCTCCCCACTCCTCCACCGGATTCAAGAAGATCCAGCCCAACAACAACTCCTCCCGCCACCACCGCCCCAAGGCCTGCGCCGTCATCGAAGAAGGCCTTGTCGACGACGAAGATCGCGAACGTGGCTTCCCTCGGCGATGCTATTTCCCCGCCTTCGTTCTCGGATTCTTCCTCCTCTTCTCCATGTTCTCTCTTATCCTCTACGGCGCCAGTAAGCCCATGAAGCCCAAGATCACCATGAAGGTTCACTCATCGCATCCACACTCATCCAACTATTCAGTTCATACGTATTAATTTTCATTATTTTCGCAGAGTGTCAAATTAGAACAATTCAAGATCCAAGCGGGTTCAGACTCTACCGGAGTAGGCACCGACATGATCTCCGTCAACTCCACCGTCAAATTCACATTCCGAAACACCGGCACATTTTTCGGTGTCCACGTCTCGCCCGAGCCTCTAGATCTATCCTACTCTCAGATCGCGATCGCCTCCGGAACAGTAAGCATCAAACACAAATGTCCCGTTCTCTTTTCATTTCCAAATCACATTGCCTCCGTCCTTTCTTTTAATTCAGGTGAAGAAGTTCTATCAATCAAGGAGGAGCCAGAGAACAGTGACGGTGTCAGTAATGGGCGACAAAATTCCGTTATACGGGAGTGGAGCAAGTATCAGTAGCTCAACGGGGACGACATTGCTGCCGGTGCCGCTGAAACTGGACTTGTTCATCAAATCCAGAGCCTACGTTCTGGGCAAACTAGTGAAGCCCAAGTTCAACCGGCGAGTGGGGTGCACTGTAATTTTCGATCCCAAAAAGCTCAACGTCGCAATCGCGCTCAACAATTGCACCTACAGTTAATTAATTAATTCACGAAGAAGAAGAAGAAGAAGAAGAAGAAGAAAGGTTCTATTTCCTTTTTCGGTGCTGGACAACTCAGCGGGCAGCTTTCGGAGTGAACGGGCAGGCTGTGCAGACTCAGAGAGTGAGGGAAAAACGCGGTTTTGGGCTGCCCGAAGAGTGTAGAGTCGGTGACTTGTGGGATTGGTGTTACATTGTTCTTTTTTTTCTTTTTCCCTTTGTATTATTAAAGAAATTATTTATTTACTCACATTAATGCAACTGTTTACTTTTTTGTTCGGTAGAGAGGGGTCAAAATTCAATGTTTTATTTTCCAATAGAACGTGCAGCAGCAATTACAGGAAACCCCGCATCATCTATTAAAACAAAGCCAACAACTGTAGCAGAACTATGTTGAAACACTAAACCATCAAAGTTGATCTTCCCAGAGGGGCGACGTCCACGTGATGCTATTTTTAACCCTGGAACCTGTCCTAGTGTTATATGCAGCCTAGCTGTTAGCTAGGTTAAAGATATGAAGTTGCACAACCAACAACAGCATGAGTAGAAAAAGCTTATTCCTAAACACGCTGTCATTACGTTTCTGCCAGATTTACAAACACAAGGTAAGGGCCTTTTAAAATTTATAAGCATCATAAGGGTTATCAATAAAAAAAATAGTGAAAATTAAAGTAATAGCACATTAACTTTGTTTCATTGATAACTCGTTTTAACTCGTTTAAAGTAAATAGCACATAAGGGCCATTATCGCTCCGAACTGTCTTAACTCGTTTTCCAAATTGGTTTTCGGCAAGGATGATGAAGTTTATGAGGAGTTTTCTTGCTTCAGACTTATATTTCATAAGATAAACCCAAGTGTTGCGGGAATGGTCATCGACTATGATGAGAAAGTATTGTGCCCCAGATAGGGTGGGAACATGATAGCCCCCATATGTCAATATGGATCAATTCAAAACAACTAACACTTGAAGTGATACTCAAATGAAAATCACTACCAGGATAAGCACTTTAGCCGACGAAAATTTTTCGTCGGTCTGTTCATCAAATTCTTCGGCTATGAAGTCGTCGGCAAAGGCTCGTCGGCTATGACTTTAGCCGACGAAATAAAAGCCGTTGTCGGCTAAGTGGTTCACTATAGCCGACGAAATACATTGTCGTCGGTTCCAGCCTATCCCTTAACGGGAAATACCGAAGTACCTTCATAGGTTTCCTATTGCCTGCAGGAGTGAGCTTATACCTGTCACTCTGACATATTGGACATGTGTCAAGGTCACCAAGGTCATTCCCTTCTAGATCTTTACCCCAGAAGAGAACACAATCATATCTACATGCATGGATCTTGATGTAGGAAAGCCTAAGATATTTCAGGATACATCGGACCTTATGATGAGTGGTAGGAAGATGATGACCGTGGGGCCGCATCGAAGCAGTGTACTGTAGGTAGTCATCAACAGCCTTCACAGTCGATTTTGTCTCAACTTTAATCTTCATAACGTCCATCACACTTTCAAGAACCGTCTTCTGACAACCGGGGTACACAGGGGTCTGTTGGAAAGCAAGTAGTTTGTTGTACCTGTCAATACCAGCAGTGTTGACAACTCTAGGGAAGGGCTGCACCGACTCAGACATATACGGTCCTTCAGAGTATACACCGCTCTCATAAGGAAACATATCGTTGATGAAGACCATTGTTGGGTCATTCGATGTACTGCCTGTCTCAGAGTATTGCCCATGATCATGCGGACCCCTGATGATGTTTCACCGTGATATATCCAACATGTGTACTTCTCCCAAAACCCATTACTTTTAAGGTGCTGCCAAACCTTGTCAATTGCAAATCGATGCATATCGCTGCGACACTGATATTTAGTGCACGGACAATAGAAAATTGTATTCCTTTTAGCATTATCCATCACATATTTAATAAAACTAATAACTCCTTTACCATATCTTTTGTCCCATTTTGGAAGCCAAATCCAACTCTTATCCATATCTTGAGAACATAACATAATATATATATGTATAAACGCTAATTAATTAATTAATTAAATTTACAAATCATTCAATATTCTATCTACAGTTAACGTATAATTAATTAATATATATATATATATATACATGCATATATATAATAATTACTAATTAATATAATCAAATTAATATATATATATATATATATATATATAACAACTTCATATATATTATCAAACCCAAATCGATCAACTCAATCACACTCAAAATCCAATATAATCAACTCTAATTAAAACTCAAAATCAATGCATAACGAAAATACTCTTAAATTAACTCAAAAACAAGATATATACACATATACGTACCTATATATAGCGCCACAAAATAATTTCGGACAGATTTCGACAACACCCAACAATTTCACCAACCCCCAAACTTTTTCTCCCGTTTTTTCTTTCACATCAGCTGCTGTCTAGATCTGAAAATATAAGGACTTTTAGCCGACGAAATTATATATATCGTCAGCTAAACTTTAAAAATTTTGTCGGCTAAAGTCTGTGAACTATTAGCCGACGAAAAAAATATTTTAGCTGACGACACAACATTTCGTCGGCTAAAAGTTCACTTTAGCCGACGAAAAGTTAACTTAGCCGACGATATTTTTTTTCGTCGGCCTGTTAATTTTTTTTCCGTCGGCTATAACAGTTATTCTGGTAGTGATAATGTTGTTTAGTAAGCTTAGCCAAACGACAGATATGACAATTACTTGCAGTGCAAGATTTATTTGCAAGAAAGGGAAAGGAATTGAAAACTTTGCTAGAAGGGTGCCCAAGTCTCTTATGCCACAAGTCAGATGTTTGAATTCTTACTACATTGCATGTTCCTTCTTTTAGGAATTTGAGGTAGTATAGTCCTTCATCCTCAGTGCCCGTCCCAATCATCTTCTCTGATTGTAAATTCTGAATGAAACGGACTTGTCTTAGAAAAATGGTGATATAAAATGAGTCATGAGCAAGTTTGCTTATGAAAATGATGTTTAGATAAAACAGGGACACAAAGGACGTTGTGGAGGATGAGTTGAGAGCTAAATCTCATGGTTCCAACATGTGATACTTGCAATGTTAAGCGGTTTGGCAATTTCACGAGATGATTATGCATAGGCTTATAGGTAGATAACAAAGCAATATCACAGGCTATGTGATCACTAGCACCACTGTCTAGAATCCATGTGGCATTCATAGAGTGTTTCTTTGCTTTACCTGAAAGCTCCTCATAGTTAGGAGTGTTACCAACCACATTCACAGTCGATTGCTTGACCGTGTTCATCATCTCTAGTAGCTGGTTCCCATCAGCTTGAGCCCCATCATCTTGTTCAGGAGACCCATCATCTGGTGACATTCACTCTTTGAAAGCAGAAAGTTACTCATGTCCTCATTGGATGAGGAAGCCTGATTGATTCTTGCATTTCTCTTTCTCCGACAGGTTTCTTGCACGTGCTCTTATCCATTGCAGTAGGTGCACTTGATGTGTGCATGGTAATTCTTGGTGCTATGGTTGGTGTAGTTGCATATCTCACATCTTTTCTCTCCTTCAAAATTTGTCGGATGTTTGTTGACATTGAAGGCAGAAGCTTCGACAGACACAGGTGCTTTCCCATTCAATGCATCTGCTTGCTTCTCATGGCGTAACACCATGGCATACACTTTGTTGACAACAGTGAGAGGATCTAGAGTTATCACATTGCTTCGGAGTGTCCCAAAACTCTCATTCAGCCCCATCAGAAATTGCATGGTCTTTTGTGTGTCCATGTAGGCCTTCACCTCAGGAGCCGCATCACATGTGCAGATAGGGAATGAACACAACGAGTCTTTCTCATCCCATAACCCCTTCAATTTATTGAAGAATGTAGTCACAGAACTCGAATCTTGCTGATAGTCTCTTATGACATTTTCTATATAGAACAATTGCACTGTATTAGTATGTAAGAATATTTCCTTAAGTTCATACCAAATACATGATGTATGCTTGCAGTGCATGACACTTTTCTTGATTTCTTTTGACATGTCGCTTAGGAGCCAGGTCTTGACCGGGGTGTCACACCGATCCCATTGTTGTTGTTCGTCTTCATTCTCAACCGAACAGTTCACAGTCCCATCAATCAGACCCTTCTTGTTTTTGATCATAAGGGTCATTGACATAGACTGTGACCAGTTGTTATAATTGTCCTCCACCAGTGGCTCTGTCACAAGGACGACACCAGGTTGATCTGAATGGTAGAGATAGAGCGGGTGTCTTGGTTTCTCCCATGGCTCAAGAACTATTGCTTGGGAGGAGTGGCTACCTCGTGATTCAAGCTTTGGCAGTTCCTTGTTTTTTCCCATGAGGTATTGTGTTTTGGAATCTAGGGTTCTAGGGTTTTAGGTCTCAAGAGCATAGTGCTCTGATACCATCAACATATATATTGATATTTCTTATATATCTTTGCTTACAATACGTGTACATATTTATATAGACCCTATACACTAATTTAGGGATTGATAAAAAAGCTAACTAAATACAAAGATAGCAAGAGACTGTTAATCAAACAATGCTGATTATGTGGGATTCTTAATTGTCTCAACATTGTGAGCAAATTTTTCATTTTATCGAAGAATTAGGCATCAGAAATGCAAGGCTGAAGTAATTGAAGTCTTCCATTTTCACGATCAAAACGTAATTTTTGAGCTTGATATGATCTAAAATCAATGGTGCATTTGTAGTTCATGTAGTAGGATTTATAAGTGCATGGTTTCTTAATCTGCTGATAGTAATTGGTCTTGCGATCGTGTATGTTTGTTTTTGTTGTGGTCGTAACATGGTATTATGTCTTTGGATTTCTGGTCACGGCATTTGTTGTCGTTTCTATCTTAATTTCATTGGTATGCAATAATTTATAGTTATTATGTGATCGGTTGCCACGTATGCTTTTAGCATCTCTGTCAGCATTTCAACTTTAGCGAGCAGTGTTCTAAAATCTGGATTGCCTAAAGGGAAATGGTTATTGAGTCTCTTAATAGATTTCAACAAGCTAGGTGAGGTTCCATTTGTAAACTTATGTCTCATCTTTTCAATATCTCCAACCCCGATTATACAAGTTTAATTCTTCCTCCACACCTATATGCCAAATCAAACAGTAACTATTCCACGTTGTTAGAGAATTGTTGTATTTTTGGTTGCATTGAACTTGAAGATGCGTTCTTGAGTAACATACGGATTTGAAGTGGTGGTATTCAAAAGTTAGGGGAAGGAGAATTTAGGTGAATATGGGAGGTAGAGCATCTAATGGTGTGCAGAAGTGTTTGGTTTGGATGTTCATGTTACTTTTTTGTCCTCTTTGTTTGTTAAATTCCTTGTTGAAGATCTTGTCTGTATCGCTAATATCTGTTGCTACAATACCTTTTTTTAAGGATCATTCTGGAGTCAATTTACGAGCGTTACTATGCTGTACTATTGTAGCAATTGTAGTAGATATTCCCAATCAGTTCAGATATAGGTGGACAGTGACTTATTTATTTTTGCCATTACATTTATAGAGAAATGGAAACTAGAATTACTCCTTTTAGTAATCCTTGTTAAAATGAATATTCGTCAGGATTCTCTCTGGGTTTTCTCTGTTGGCCATTGCTGGCTTGTTGAACTTTCTGTGGTCCACATTGTTTTCCAGAAGTTTTGTTTTGTCTGCAATTTTTCAAGACTAGCAATTTTTCTATAGTTATAATGTAACTTATCAAACTAACTTTGATGTTCATCTTTCGTATCTAGAGTGATCGTTTATCCTGGACAAGGTCCAAGCTACCCAACTTGAAACTCTCTCGGTTGTAGAGAAAAAAGTACTCCAGAAACTCCAAGCAGAAGTGGAAAGCATCAACAAGAAGAGTAGGTCAATTGGATCTTGAAGCAAGGATTTGGCAACGTGAAACCAGCAACAATGAACACATGATCGCAGCTCTCAAGGTTAATCTTGATCACGTAATTGCTCAAAGTAGAGATAGCAAAGAAGGATGTGGTGACAGTGAAATATATGATACAGCTTCCTGCTGCAATGGGCGTTCCATCAATTTTAATATGTTTGGCAAGGAGAGCAACGATTTGAAAGAGGTGATGACATGCAAGGCCTGCAGAATTAATGAAGTGTGCATGCTTCTCTTACCTGGCAAGCTCAGTGTTTGTCCTCTAAGTTTATCGGCATGGAAGTATTCTATTAATGTGACTGTTTCATGTGAAGTTGTAATCTTATGTAACTACAGGAACTGTTCTAATCTGGTCATTACTTGCTTGTACATCCTTTTTGGCCATCCCAGTAGGGTCGGTTCAAGTTTTTTCCAGTAAAGAATTGCATTGGCTTTAGCGTTATGTGAATGTTAGCTTTTGTCTCCAATTTGTATCTTGAAATTCCTGTGCTTGTATGTGTTTCTATATGAAGTCTGAAATGCTCTCATTGCTGTTTTGACTCGTCAAATCTTATCGGACGAAACCTCCAAAAGTGAGGCTCCGTTTAAGGTTTGATCAATGGGATCTTGTGACTTGTCCCACAACTGGACTGGGCTGCAGCTGGACTGCAGAAAATAAGAGATGGGCTAGGGCTTTGTTGCTCTTTCGACTACCAAGGAAAAGAAGTTTGAACTAGTAACTCAGACATCCTAACTAGGTCCCTAAATCGCCACATCCTCACCAACTTAATTAAGTTACCAAGGAAAATGATATTGAGACGATAGGAGGATAAGCTTCATTGTCGAGAGGGAAACAGCTCGGATAACTAGCGTCGAAAGGAGGTGATCAAGCTGCACCTGTAGTCCTACTCCCAAAGGGGAAGGTCCTTATGTTCTTCCCTTGAGTTCATTCCAAAGGGGAAGGTCCTTATGTTACCTGATCAAGATTAACCCTAAATCCCAAAGGGGAAGGTCCTTATGTTCTTCCCTTCTCTCCACACGAGGATTCGGGATCATACGAAATTACAAAGCTTTACATTGAGTCTACCAAGTATTATGAATCTTTCTATTACATCAGAGAGTTTATATTGAAGTCAATATATAGTAATATAAAGGTGAGGTTATTTTCTTCATCATGGTATGAATCTTGGGAAGGAAGCCTATGCGGTGTTGCAGAAAAGTAGGAGGGAATTTGGGTATTTAAGTAGCTTTAGTTTGAGGTATTAGAATTGGAGGGAGAGAAGATTGAAAAACTATAAATCTAAGCAAGCTCTATTATTATCGTTACGACTATTTATCGATCATTATGAATCCCACCTCGCCGAACCCTCAGTCCTGTCAAACTCATACACATATACTCTATCATATGTTGATCACTTTACCTTTTCTTAACTAAATTCTAAAAACCCTCATGAAATCTTTAGCATTTGGATCCACTAGCTAGTAGCTACTGAATTATTATCTGAATTTCAAATATTGAGGAAGATTGGAACTCGTTTTGGTTCAGGCTCAATCATTCTGAAAACTCCTTATTCCCTACAAAGCTGTAGGTTTCATTTTTCTGGGTTTCACTTTCTTTCCTATCTTTTCTTGTTTCCATTGTAGGGACTCTGCCCAGCCTTTCATGGCTTCATGAGTTCATTCCACTTTGTCTCTTTGCCTTCTTTTCACCAGAAGTTCGTCTGTTAGTGAAAGTAAATTTAATTAGGGCTCCAACTCAATATTCTCTCTCACTGTCAAAAGTTTATACCATATCCCATTTTAATTCTAAAGTGAACAAATGAGCTTTTGTGATCTGATAGCCATGCTTCCTGCCTTCTTTCAGGGTTTCTGTTTTTCATGATCAGCAGCTTTATCTTTTAAGTCTGTTGGTTTAGTGGTGTCGATGTATGTAAATTTGAGTTTATTTACTCTCATTTTCGTGGGACAAATAATAATAATTTGGCATAGTCTCTCTTGCAATTTGCAGCACCCTCATAATAACAATTGAAGAATGACGATCAAAAATATTTTTACTCCCCACCAGTGGGGGACCTAGAAACTTAATTATGTGGGGGCGATATCTTCGATTAAGATTTAGATGTAAAAATATATGCATATAAACAAATAAAAACCAATAATACAGTGTATTTTTCTTCTTCAAAATATGAGTTAATTCAACTATCAAAATCAAGCAATAGACTAACAATCAATAACACACCACACAAGTAAAATGAAAGTTCTTTTTCTCTTTTATTGAATGAAACATTTCTTTTTTATGTTTAATAGCAATCTTATCAATAGACTGTCAAACTATTGAATTTATTTTGGTCATTGGGTTTGGTGAGAAGAGGACACATCTCTTTGCTCCTTGCTTGAATAAAAAATGGTTAAGTTGTGAGGATCTTTATTCTATATTTATGACCGAAACCTTATATGCTACTAGATATATCACTCATCAATTACAGTATAATCAAAAACTAAGTGGGCGCCTCAGCCCCAATTGTCACTAGGTGGTCCGCCAGTGCTCTCCACACCCCTTACAAACAAACCCTCAAGCTCGGAAAATTTAAATTTGAAATTATTAATTGCATATTATCATTTCTTTGCAATTACCAGCAAGTATGAAGCTAACAATAGTTTCATTTCATTTCACTGTTAGTGAATTCCTACTTCTATATATGAAAGTTAACCACTTGCATACCACCATGAAAACTACATTATTTCACAGGTTCTAATCTATGTCCCCCCACACACCAGAAACTAAAGTTATTCTATTTTCTGTTGCGGAAAAGAAAAAGACTGTCTAATTCGATAGGTCATGCATCCAAAATAGAACACTTTACAGTTCAAAGTTCCACAACCATTTACATTAGAGGTTGAACCTTAATTGTCTCATATATTTGTACTCATCCCATGCTCCCCGGAACGATATAACCTTTAATTTAGTGTAAATTTATAAAATACAAAATTGAAAGTGTCACATATAGCTTTGGCATGGGAACAAGTTGAATGTTCAAAATGCTATTGTTTTGGTTCGACTCCTTGCAACAGTAGCTAGCTACCAAGTGATAGTATATATGATAGTGGTCCTAAAGATGTATATTGAAAAACAAGCCACCTTAACTTCACGTCCTTACTCCTCACTGGTGAAAAAAGCCCTTAAGCTATGGAATTAAACCGTCGTTTAAGATCAATTTTTCTTCGCGTAAGAGCTTAAGCGATGGAAGATCCGTCGTTTAAGATTGCTCGTATTTTTTTAAAGTGACGGAAATTCACAATTCGTCGTTTAAGACATGTACATATGTGACGGGCACATGCACCTATGCGACGCAATGTGTTCGTCGCATAGGTGTATAGATTTTAAAAAAAAAATCACCGGCAGAAACTTTGGCAAGGCGAGCTCGTTCTCGCTTCCTCTTCTTCTTCGTTCTTCTTCTTCTTCTTCTTCCCTTCTTCACTTGAGCGGGAGTTTGAAATTTTACTTATGCGACGGAAAATTTGGTCCCTTAGGTAAGTTTCAAATTTTAGATCAAAATTTAAAATTTTTTGCTTACGCGACGAAAGTTTTCGTCGCTTAGGCAAATAATTGGGGCGACGGATTTTTTTCATCGCATAGGAAGCCCTAAGGCGATGAACTCGGACGTTTAAGCGACGTTAAGAGACAAAAATTTTTGTCTTTATGAGTTCCATCGCTTAAGCTCTTCTTAAGTGACGAAATTTTTATGGTCTTCAGAACTCCCGTCGCTTGAGATGTTTTTTTGTAGTTGTGCCTTGTCCATAACCTCTTCACATCTAACTTAGAAGCTCCTAGTGCTTCTTCCACAAAACAAATATTGAACTCATTGAAGCATCTAAAGGCTAATGACATGTCTTTCTCTTCTTAAATTAATTTTGATATTTCTGAAAGACTTGTATGTTTTTATGGAACTTAAGTGAAACCAATTCAAACAACAAAATGAGTGGGATACTGGGATTATTGGTTTCTTTTATAATGACAATGAGGATTTGACAGGACTTAATATATGAAAATGAGTACAATATATGTAACAGAAATCTGTAAAGGTCATTTGCATTATTCATTTTCAAAGAGAATGAACGTTAACTAACATTCCTCTGCTTGATCAGCCAGTCAATTTTTTGTTTCGATGACTTGAATGATTTTGCACCAGATCACTTGGAAGCTTTATTGTTTGGCATGATTGAGCAGCCAAAAAAAGGTTTCTTTAGTTGATAATTAGGTGGCCGGCAGTAATATTTTAGTGTCTACATATATATATATATATATATATATATATATATATATAGGCCGTTCAAGTGCGGACGTCTCTCCGTTCTCTACTGTTTGGCAAAGATGACAACATTTCACTTGCTGGAAGCACAACAGAGACATCCCGAACAGCGTTAGAATGAAGAAGAAGGCCAAGGAGATGGTGATCGAAGGTCTGACAGCAACCCCATCCAGAAGTTCAAGACTGATCAAGGTTGGCTGCAAACTCGTCGCCGGAGAGTCCACCGGCTTGTAGAAACTCAGTACAATGGACTGGTGTTCGTCCGGCAAGAAGAAACAACGTAGACAACGACTGAACATGGAGAAATCAGAGATGTCTGCACTTTAAGGGCGGTGCGGACATCCGCTCTCTTCGGCCGTTTCTTCGTCGTTTCACGCCGGCGACGGCTTCTCTCCCTCTTCCGGACGACTGCACAATCTTCCAGGACTGCTTCTCTCCCTCCATGACTCACCGACGAAGAGTTTTCCTGTCAGAATGAAGCTCTGAACGGAAAACACCATGTTTGATCAAGGTTGGCCGGAAAACTTATTGTTGGCGCCTCCTAGAAGGACAGAAACAGTCTTGGAAGGCTGCGTTGTCATCCGAGAAGGAGAAAAGTCGCCACCGGCGTGAAACGGCTGACGTATGCATTTTAGCAGGAGTGCGGACGTCCGCTCTCGATCCGGCCTATATATATATAATATTTCTACATATTTGCACGTACCTAGCTTGTATGCACAAAGAAGAACATAATCAACAAACCAAAAACGAGAAAATTGTGAGTGCAGTAGAAGTAGAACAAGTCGGGATCAACGGCAACGCTAATGCAAATGATTTTCTTATAACTTAACAATAATAAACCAATCAAATATATATAATCAATTAGTTAGTTTTCATCATTATTATTTCTGATTCTAAATGATGCGCTCGTTCTAAATGATGCAGCATTATTGGCTGTCTTAGAAGAAAATGGCACTTCAATCTATAGCTACTTTGGCTTTACAACTATAGCTTGCAACCAAGAATACGAGGAAATTGATGAAGTCAAGTCGTGTGTTTCACACACTTTTCTTGTATTTTTCGTCACATCCGATGACGGCATAACATAAATTGGCGAACACATATATTGATGGTTGTCTAAACGGAATTGTTGCCTACACGGATTATGTTGACTAATAAAATTTGTAGTTAACGATGTGTAGCCTTAAGAAATAAGTGGTTATGTAATTAACACTTATGAGTTTGTTTCAGAAATGACAACCTAAAGTGGTTATGAAAAATCTGAACTAAGAAATCGATCTCAGTATCAACCATGCATGTGAATGCTATTGTACTAGTCTTAGCCTCATATGGAGAAAAATTTAAGATGTTCAATGAGTTCTCTTGAAGAAAGAGGGAAAAAGGCTATAAAAATTCATAGAGAATATTCTAGTTGGACAAAGGTGCTTGTAATATGCATACATTGTGATAGTAAATTTGCAATTGACACGACACATAACAAGATGTTATAATGATAAGTTAAGACAGATTAGTCGAATACATGATATCATTATACAACTACTCTTGACTCAAGTTATCTATATTGACTATATGAGGTCAAAGAATAATATTATTGATCCGTTAACCAACGGATTAAGTCGAGTAGTTGTATAATGATATTATGTATTGGATTAATCTATCTTAACTTACCATTATAACAACTTGTTATGTGTTGTGTCAATTGTAAATTTACTATCACAATGTATGTATATTACAAACACATATTTTGTCCATCTAAAATACCTCTATGAATTGGCATAGTCATTCTCCCTCTTCCTCACATTTGTCCAGTGAGACAAACTCCGACTTCATCATAGATCTGATTATGATTTTCTGTTTAGAGGATTTCCAGGATACTGCTGCACCTCCTAATGTAAACACATATAACCATTAATGGATTTTGATCTTTTCATGTCAAATCTAATTTGCATCACTGTATCCTTTTAGGACAGTTGGAGAGTTGGTACAGTGCAGCTCATAACCCCGAGAGTACCTTACGTTCTTGAGTACTTTTGCAATTGTTTGCCAATGTATAGCTTACTCATGTACTACATAACTTGCTCTCAGCATAGTAAGTTATGTCGGGTCTTGTACAGCATCTTGAGTACATCAAACTTCTAATGACTCTGGACATTTGAAATATTACTACTCAATCCGTTCGGTAATTCCAATCAAACACGACCAGGTAAGATATTGAGATTTTAGAGGAGCGTGGCTCTCTTAAGCACATTGCCTCGTTGGTTCTTGCCAAGACATCGTGTCTAATTGAGTAAGCCTAGTTGGAAAGATTCATAACATTTATTTCCATAGTTCATATGAAGCTTCTTTTTTCTTTTTTGGGTACCATATTCAAAAAAGATCACTAGCCATAAAATTGACGCCTCTCCACATTTTGGATGCCACATTTGTTGAGTTCAATCTCGTTATTATAGAGAACCAATTTTTCTATTCTCTCACCTTTGCATTCCAGTAAATACTCACAACAATATTTTATTGTTATCAACAAAGATGATAAAGTATTTATTATCACTTCTAGTTTGCATTGATCTCAAATCACATATATTACTATGAATTATATTAAATAGTTTTCAACGTCTTCTCTGAAAAATGAACTTACTAGTTTTGTCCTAAACTGAGTTTTTACACTTATGTTTGATAAGTGATCTATGTTAATTAGTCTTTGTAAAGCAGCGTAATTAACATATCATAGTCTTCCATACCAAAAATGGAAGACTCAAGTATATGGGTGGAAAAACTAGCTTTATTTATTTTCTTGACAATTGTCATATATATAATCGACCACATGTTGCACTGTTTTATTTTAGACAAAACTAAATCGTCATCATTGAGAGTTTATCATATCAAAGTGTGTAGCTCAAATGAATGACCCCACAACACCTTAACAAAGTACGTAGGTGCTTTATCAACATCTAAAATCACATCTTTCTTACAAACAAGGGACTCAATGTGCTTTCTTTCAATTACATGTGTTGTCTTAACACCTCTTATTTTAGTGATATCTTGAATGACATAATCATTCTTCAAGTGAAACTTATTGAACATCTAAAATTTTCCTTCATATGAGGGTGAGACCAATACAATAGCATTCACATGCATGGTTGGCACTAAAATCGACTCCTTGGTTCAGATTTTTCATAACTACTTTAGGTTGTCATTTCTGAAACAAATCCATAAGTGTTAATTGCATAACCACTTATTTCTCAAGATAACACATCATTAACTACAAATGTTGTAAGTCAACATAATCCGTGTAGGCAACAATTCCGTTTAGGCAACCATCAATTAATATATGTGTTCGCCAATATATGCAATACCTGTAATTTGTCTTAAGATTGGAACAAAAGGGGGGGTTAATTACATCCTTTCACATTCTTTGAGGTTGCATCATTTCACATTATATGAGGTTATAGCTCCTAGAATTCAATCAGTCAATATACTAGACAAAGTCTATAATGTCTGGTTTCAAGCAATTAGTCACCTTTAGGTGACTATTTCTTATTCACCCTATAACCCATTTAAATTCTCTAATTTAAATTGGTTACATAAAATGGTTATTTTCACCATTTTTCCAACATTTTCATCAGATAGCAGATGGAGCTGTGTGTGACTGAGTGTGAGGTGGGTCTTCTTCAACCTATCTAGCTAGCTCTGTATATATGCATGAAATGATGGCGATGAAGATGATGGAGGGTCCTGATCGGCTTTCATATCATCATCATCATCATCATCATCATCTCACAGAATCCCTTGGATTGAGGAAGAAGAACTACTGAAACAAGCGGAGATTTTTTAATCTATCAGGTGAAATTTTATCTGGCTGATATAGCAACATTACAGTCATCTGTTTCAGTCAACCACAAAAATCAAACTGAAATGAGTGACTATGATGTTGTATCAGCCACTCATGTTTAGTGCGTAGACATAGATTTGCATGTCTTCTAACGCATATCTTCTAATTTAGGGTCCTAGGTTTACAAGACATGCGAGCTAGAAGGGTCGGCCATGGTTAATTGGTATTCGAATAATTGCACCGACTAAAAGTATGTTATTAGTGAAATCTCAGGCCCCAATATCATACAACTATATTATGGATCAATGGATGATCATCTGTATATATAGCTTCTTCTACCATTACTACACCATGCAAGTGGAATATACTTGGTATGAAGTAAAGTCGCTCTCACACGTTGATAGAAGGATCACATCGATCTCCTTACAACGTAGAAGATGAAGGAATGGCTTTAGGACTTTAACAAAGAAAGGAAGGAATCAGACAAAAAAGGAAAGGAAGGAATCAGACAAAAAAGGAAAGTAAGGAAAAATTGAAAAGAAAATATTGTAGTGGAGGAATTGGAAGACGTCTTGTTCTTCTCTCCTTTTAATGTAATTTTTTTATAAAGTGAGTTAAAATTAGTTTTTTCTTCATTAGAAAAAAAATAGATTGGTCGAGGCCATGCAAAGCCTAGCTACATGCATTATTTTTTTAGTATCACGACCCTTTGGACCTTAGATTGCTCTCTTAGTCTTTGAGAAGTTAGGAAGCTGCTTTATAAACGTCCTTTTGAATGAAATTTCATGAACTTTTGCATTATCTTAAGCCTATTATAATTTCATATATAGTGACTTTCTCACCGCATTCGAGCGCCAAGATACTTGTAAGGATAAAACCAAGTTAATGTGTTTTCTTTATGTAAAGTCAGTACCACCTAAAGTGTTAACAAGCATTAGGAAACTTGGCTATAAAAGGCGAGAATACGTAGAAGATAAGAACGATTGGCTTTAGTAATCATTACTTCATAGACCGCTAATTAATAATTCACAGTCGGATACTGCCAATAAGTTAATTCTCGATACTGAGCTTTCTGTATTTACTAATCCGGGGAAGCAGATGAAGATGAAAAAAGGATCGAAGAAGCCCTAGCTTGAAAAAGATCGATATATATATATATATATATATATATATACTTATATATATATATATATATATATTTCTGTATTTACTAATCCGGGGAAGCAGATGAAGATGAAAAAAGGATCGAAGAAGCCCTAGCTTGAAAAAGATCGATATATATATATATATACTTATATATATATATATATATATATATATATATATATATATATATATATATAAGTCATATATTAACAACACAATCCATTGCAAAAAACACAATCCATGGACAAAGAACCTGGGTACATTAATATTTCTGTAGATTAAAGACAAATGGGTTTCTTGTCGGATCCTGAATGCATGCATATTTGCTCGTGCTCAGGATCCATATATATGTAGAAATATATGATCCCCTCGTGACCTTTTTGAATTTATTTGTTTCTTTGTCTAAAATCTTAGAAGAAAAATAAGCACATGCAGGACGTATTCAGGATTTGATTATCGACTGGGCTAATTTTTTTCATTTTGATAGCCTTTTATTTGAGATCAATGCCAATTTTGCTGCTAATCAAACCAATACTACTTTATTTATTGTTCTCACTAAAGATCGAACCAATGACCTTATTTATAAAAAAATAGACTAAACCATCTGAACTGAGAAAAACTTGTGTACAACTGATACAGTTCATTATATACACAAGCTTTTGCGAGAATTTTCCCTTACGCCTCCTACATGGCTACGTCCTTGCCTGCAGGATTCGAAACCTGTTATTATCTTTGTTTGTTTGACCCAATTCACACCCCTCCATCGATCACTTCTTTATGCGCCCACAAGGACCATCGATTCATCTATATTATTTATGAATTCTGATTATTGTTACTGACACGATCCAGTTTCGTTGACAGAACACGTATTCGATTGGAGCAATATTAATAAAAATGGTTCACTACAAGAGAGTATTTTTTATAACAATATTATAGCGTTTTTCGTGAAAGTACTAATTGATAGTAAATCTGTCATATTTCAATAACGATTATAATTTTTTAAACGCTATGAAAGGAATGCGGTTTAAGTTGTCTTTCCTTGAAATTCTCATTCCCAGAAAGTATAATAATCTGGTTTAAGAAGAAAAAAATGACAAAAAGCTTGGTTTCGATCAGTAGAAATAATTTTTATTGTTTTTTGGAAGCTAGGTATCGGCGGTGGTCATGTGAGAGGAGGTGGTGTTTTGGTTTTCACCTTTGCTACGTTTTAGAAATTGGAATAGAATCTTCTTGCTCTTCAGCACACATCATATACAGAGAGAATAGAGAGATTGGTGATATTAGACTAGACTGGACAATGAGAAGAGAGAGTGTGTGAAATGGGATGGATGATTTCGGTAGTGACAGTGCTGGTGGGCTCGGTGAAGAAGGATCCTAGTTTCCTGACATTTAACTGAAAATTCATCAGTTTACAGGTTGAAATTTCACTAAGCTGACATGACAGCATCATAACCATTTATTTCAGTTTGATTTTTGAGTTTGACTGAAATGAGTGGTTATAATGTTATCACGTCAACCAAATAAAATTTCACCTAATTGACTGAAGAACCTCCAGACATTTAACTTGTGAATTATTATTCAGATTTGTTTGTTTTTCGAGATCTTCATACTGTGTAGACCCGGCTAGTGGGTCATCATTTGGTCTTTAGGCCTAAAAGTCAAGCGACCCGAGCATTGAAAGACTCATCTCAGTTTAGTCCATGTAGCATGTGGCCGGGCTAGATGGAGGGTTCAAAGTTATGGCCTGGCTCATTATAAGCACATTAAAGCCTGCCCGGTTTGTTACTAAAAAGCCGGTTCAAAGTTCTTTAGATTATTTTATTAATATTTATATAGAGTTATTTGTTGAATATGTGAACTAATTAATTCATGATGTCATAATTTTTCTTTCATTTTTATTACATTTAATTCAAAACATTAACAAAATCTTAACTTATTCATAGTTTTTTGTTTTCTTTTATTAAACATATATATAATAGGCCCAACCCGACCCTTATAAAGAAGCTCATGCCTGTGGTAAGCTAGTGAGGCTTGATATTTTTGGAAAACTTGCTCGGCCTGACCCTTAATTAAATTTTAAAATTGTGAATTTAGACCCGGCCCAGCCTATTGCTGACCCCCACCCTTGGCTGTCTAGCTAGGTTTACCGACGAATCCACATTTTTCACTTCCATAGCTGCTAATGATATGGATTTAATTTATCTGCAATTTTGGTAGGCAAGATATGCATGCAATGTGTATAGCATGCATATAGAGGTGCAAACGGGCCGTAAAGCACGGACACAGCACAAGTACAAGCACGTCACGTTTAAAAGTGACCCGGCAAGGCACGAGCACGCTACCGGTCCGGCACGGCTCAAACACGTTATCTTAATGGATCGAGCCTAGAAAAATGAGCCCACGGGCCCGGCCCGACCTGACCCGTTTTTAAAAAATATATATATATATATATTTTCTTTATAATATGAAGATTATATATTTATAAATAATATAAAATTTGTTTTAAGTGTGAACAATAACTTATAAATACTAATAATTATTCATTTTGATTCTTTTAGACCCATAAAAAGTTTTGCTAAAACATTACCAAGTATAAATAATGATCATATGATTCATATATCATATATTTCTTTAGTTTGTTGGCAAAGAAAACAAGAGAGAGCTTTTAATGAGGACCAAGTGAGGACTTTCAAATGAACAAATTTCTATTTTTAATTACAAACGGGCTCGTTAATGGGCCAGGTCCGAGCACGACCCAATATGTTATGGGCTGGGCCTTAGATTTGAGTAAATGAGCCGGTCCGAGCTCAAGCCTGTTAAGACGTGGGCAAGTCTAAGCACGGTCCGAAGCCCGATTAAAAGAGCCGGACCGGGCTGGGCCAGCCCATTTGCCACCTCTACATGCATATATGATCCACATTTTTCACTTCTGTTATAACGGATGGAAGAAAGAACACAGATTTACGTGGTTCACTAACGATATGTTAGCTACGTCCACGGCAGAAAGGAGAACAGTTTTATTGATTTGAGGAAGAACCCAGAATACAGAGTGCGGAATACAAAGTGCGGCGCTAAGCACTACTAAGTATATAGATACAATTAGGTTTAGGACGTTTATATACTAAACGTCCGCGACCGAAACTGTCCGCGAGCGAAAACTGTCCCCTCGAGCGACAGTCGCGCGAGCGACTGATGAGCGCGCGAACGGCGGATGCGCGCGAACGGCTGATGCGCGCGAACTGAACCCAGCATAACAGACAACAGGTTTCGTGGGCATATATTAACAACTTCGAGATCCCCGAATAGCTGGTTCAAGACATATATTAACAACTTCGATAGCTGCTAATGATATGAGTTTAATTTATCTGAAATTTTGGTACGCAAGATATGCATGCGATGTGTATGGCATACATATATGATATATCCCTCTTTAGTTGTATGCATGTCTACACCACAGACAAATCCTTATTTATCATCGTTTTCTTGATTAAGCTAGCTAATGCGTTGTTGGTGAACTTTTCTGTACCGAGTGCGCGCGATTCATGGATATTTTGAAGCTGAAATATGTTTGCTGTCTCACTTAATTCTAAATCTACTTAATCATCAGTACTTAAATAGATTAGTTCGTTTATTTGAGCTAAGGATGTTTACAATGTACGTGGGTGGGGGTAGATTATATAATTCCCTAAAGATGTTTGGCCAGGAAATAGTAATTCCCAAAAATGTGCATGTAACATGAACAAGGGTAGTGTGGGGAGGTAATAAAAATAAGCTGTGCAGAGGAAGAAAACAAAGCAAGAATCACGAGAATGGTAACCTACAGAGAGAAGAGAGAAGAGAGAACCCCATCAAAAATAAAAGGGACTACAAGCTCCTGTTGTGTTGCTAACTACTGTTTCCATGTCAGCCGCTGAAACGGTGCAGAATCTCTCTCTCACTCTCTCAGCTGCTGCAGGGTTAGGTTCCGTGTGTTTTTGTTTTTGGCTACGTACCCGGCTGGGAAAGAAAAATGCCAAACAAAGTGTAAGAACTTAGAAGGTGTGTGTCTCACTGCCCTGTGTTTGTTCTTCTCTTCGATCTTATGCTGGCCATGGCTAAGCTTAGCTGGCTATCAAAGGAACCGATTCTCATTTTAATTGAATATCGGGACTTTTTTTTGAACAGGTGAATATCGGGACTTGAAGCTGGAGGAACATTTCTTCGTGCTATTTTCTATATTAATTCCCTTTTCTTTAAAACCCTAACCTTCTGCAAATAAATACAAATACAGAGATATTTCGCGGGGCGATTCCCAGTTCTCGTATATTGTTTTTCCTTTTCGATACTTGAAATACTCGTGAAAAAATTGAGTTTTTTTTTCTGTATCAAATTGAATTTATCCTTGGCTGCTTGCCCAATTGTAGAGGGTCAGAAATGCCTTTCAAATACAAGTATGTCTCTCTCCTTTTGTAACAGTACGTGATCTGCAGGCATAGATTTTCCAGTTCTACCATCAAGGCTAAAATGCATTATTATTCGAAGCTAATAATACTGGGTTTACTCAAAATTGTGTATCCAGATGAATTTGAAGTGGGGAGGGAGATGGTGGCAGAAGTGAAAAGAAATGGGACAGTTCATGGGTTTTAACTTTTGATTTTACAATAATGAGATGAGTGTGGCTATTGGGACATTTGAATTTGCTCAATATACCTCTCATTCTTTTCACCCCTATAATTTACTTTTAAATACTAGCATTTGCTCATTAGACCTCCATTCAAATTTCTAAAAATAAACTTGTTTATATATTACTCATTATATCTCTTATTCACTCATTATACCTTCCATTCTTCATTAAACTCGTTATATCACTCATTGGGCAATAATCAAAATAATCAGTCCTGGAAATTAATCACAAATTAAACTCGTTATTTCCTTACTTCTATAGGGGATTATTCCACGGTGCCAGTACTCAATTACAGTGACTACCATGCAATCTGATCCAGCTGGCTCAGAATATCACATATGTCGCATTCAATTTTGACACTTCAAGTTAATGTAAAAAAACATTTTGAAATGGAGTTTATAATAATCATTGTTATCACTACGATATTTAGAGACCCTAAAATAAAATTATAACTTAAAAACCTTTATGAGCTTAGGGTTATTCTCACCTAAAGAAAAGAGTGCTACACAGGCCGGACCTGTGCTTCAGGGTGTCAAGGGCAAAAAAAAATTTCGGTGCCCCTATTTTTAAAATAGACCGGTTAAATGAAACTTAAAAATCAAATATAAAAATTTTACATGAATTTTGTCAAATTTTGATATTTTTCATCCCAATATCAAAATTATCGAATACCCAATACAAACATCAAAATTAAGAAATACTCATACATGACTGTCTGTCAATCATTGATTAACTGGAGAACAACAAACTCATATAGAGGATTAGAGGAGACATGAGAAATTAAGAATGATTTGGATAAGGAGCAACGTACCATTGGAATCTCATATTTAAAGAATAAATTCTTTAGAGAGAGCAAAAAGTCATTGTGTAGTTTTGCACTGTGTAGATCAAAGAAGAAGAAGAAACGGTGAAGTAGAAGAAGAAGAATACAAAAAAGAAAAGACATGAATCACGTCTGCTAAAAGCTTAAATAATTGGTAATTTTTTTTCAGGTTATCTATTAAATGATAATTACAAATATGTAATTAATTAATTTTAATTATACATATAAAATTCTGATGCCCTATTAAATTTGGTGCCTTAGGCCATTGCCAAGCCTGCCCATAGGCTGGGCCGGCCGTGATGCTAGATATCCCAAAAAGTATTACAAATTTTTAATGAAAAATGACCATTTGCATAAAAAAAAAATTATACCCCAAATCAATGAATTGAAAAATCAAACGCTCATTCCAATATAAGATGTACTTATTAATACCCAAATACATAAATTTTTATTAAATTCATAATAAAATAATATTTTTAGAGAATTTTACCCTTATTTATTATACACACTTGAAGAAAAAGAAAATATGAGAGAATATTTCGCCAGAGACTCGCCGGTCGCCAGTCAAAGGATTCTAGTCACCGGACGCTAGAAAATTACTTGTAGCCGGAATTTTCCCAGATTTTTTTACTAGGAGCAATAAACTTCTACATAAAGTTTATTGGGGACAACTTCTACATAGAATCCAAGTCTGCTAACCCCAATATACCTCAAAATCAAGTCTGCTAATCCCAGTATACAACAAAATCAAGTCTACTAACCCCAGTGTACTCTAAAAACCAAGTCTACTAACGCAGTATACTCCAAAACCAAGTTTACTAACCGCAGTATACTCCAAAACCAAGTCTACTAATCCTAGTATACTCCAAAACCAAGTTTACTTATCAGGACCCATCCCGAGTTAAACCCCTTTAACCGGAAGTAAATCTTGTTGGGACCACCTCAAGGGAACTTCTTACTGAAACCCTTTTGAAATATACAACTCTTCCTACAAACCAATTCAACACTTCCATTAATAATTTAAATCATCCCCCAACTTCTGGAGCCATTATTCTCCCTAAATCACAACTACGTTTCAACAACCTATTCAATTATTTAAGTTGGGGTAATTAGAACAAACTATATGGAAAGTGATACCTAAATAATCTTACGGCGACAGCGGGTTAATTGACTATTTCTCGACTTCTGTACGAGCGACCTCCTCTCAGGAACTCTGCAACACTGGGCATTTTAAAACGAAAGGCCTAGGAAAGAAATATTTAAAAACATTAGTGTGAGTAGACAAAAATCGAATATGAAAAGATAAATTTCTTTTAATGCTCTCACTTTGATTTTCTGAAAATCCACATGCACGCAACCTATAGAAATCTATTGAATAAATAAAATATTATCAATCCCCTTGGCTCAAATCCAGAATTTAAAAGTGAAGAATTAGTTTCACCATGACCACGAGAAAAACAACTGATCAGCTCTAATCCATGAGAGGGTCCATTGACCAGCTTTATCGAGAGAGGGTCTATTGACATGATCTATCCGGAAGGGTCCTTCTGACCAGCTACCACCGAAGAGAGTCATGACTGGCTCTATCCGAGAGGGTCATTCCAACCAGTTACTACCGAAGAGGGTCTGACCAGCTACAATCTGGAGAAGGTCCATGCTTGCAAGCAATAAATATACATATATATACTTAAAAATCCTCATGGTGAATTAAATCAAAATCCAAGTCAAATCACCCATGACTTTTTCCTAAATATTTAGATTTAAAACATTTCCAGGCATCCGAAACATGTTCTCTGACTTTACTTTAAATCATAAAATCCATAAGCCAAGTTTCTCCATTTAAAATATAATCCCCCCATAACCCAAAATGGTGAAAACGATTTAAAATCATATTCCGAGAAAATTATTTAAAGCTCACAAGAAAGGTAGGAACCTCTTTTCCGGATCACTTAATTTTGAAAAATAATAAATCCTCAATTTCCCATAATCACCATAAAAATCAACATGGAGAAAATTCTCGTAAATAAAAGAGAAACTCAATAAAAACCTGTTGCATGCATTATATTTGTAACACCCCGTCCCGAAATTTACCTTGTTACGGGGATCAGACGGATTACAGAGGGTTGTAACCACGCTGTTAGTCTTCTCCGAACTACTATTTGAGTTTGATATCGAAATATTTTCGATTCTGAGGGAAGATATAATTAATGTCTCGAGGTGATAGATTATGTTAATACGAGTCCACAGGTATGTTGGGAATGTTTTCTGAAACCACAAGCTATTTAGTATGAATTTATTTAGTTTACAAAAGTAATAAATGTTATTTACTTTACCGTAAAAAGATGACTTTGCGATAAGTCGAGAATTTGGGAAAACTTCCTTTGGGAAAGTTGTAGAGGACGTTAATACGAACTTGGGGGTATGTCTTATGAATAAAACGAAGTTCGTATGCGAAAGTTATTCAGGTTATTGTACTGTAACTACGCTGTTAGTTTCTCTGAAGTTTTAACGAGTGTTAAGTTTGAAAATTTTAATGGTATTAATGCGTATTTGTACCTTAGAGAAGGGTGCCAAAGTGTTCGGAGTCAAGGGACGCTCGAAAATGACCTATTTAAAGGGTCAAATGTTGACTTTTTACCACGTCAAGTTTCACGGAAAACTTCCTTCACGAAAGTTGTGGTGCTCGACGATACGAGTCCGTGGACACGCGATATGTATGAATCAGATACTGTGTTGAGAAGTTACGGTCAACAGAAGTTGGGTTTCCGTTATTAGAAAGTATATAAATAGAAATGATGGGTTTTCAAAAATGGAAAGAACCCATTTCCTTTCTCTTTCAACACGCGCACGCGTTCTCCTCACTATCAGAGAATTCGAACTGACCCGACCGGACTTTTACGACGAGCTCCGGCCACCAGAGACTTTGAGGCCGGTCGGGATCTCTTTCTCTCCACCATGCGAGCCTCCCTGTGGTGGTGGCATAGTCCAGTTCGACCTGGATCAGCGCATCCAAGCTTGAACTGTACGGCGTCGAAACCCAGTTTTCGACCCGACTGGTTCTCCGGCGTGGGCGGTGGCAAGATATGAAATCAGCCCAGAAAGAACGCCCAAGGTGTTCTGGACGGACCTCAGGTGGTGTTGAAGCTCAACACGGCGGCATGAACGGCTGTGGAGGAGGCAGTCCTTTTGGGATAGTTTTGGGCCACTTCCTAGCCGAGTTGATCAAAACCTTTGGTATTATAGTTGTTCCCCTTGCTATGATCTACAACTTTCATGTTTTGAGTTTGCTGAAATTCGGTGTTTTGGGTGGAGGCGCGTGAGGCCCACGCACCGACGGCTGTGGCTGCGTGTGTAAGCGCGTCCGGCAGTTCTAGGAGCTATGGTTGCTCCTATAAGCTTTCTAGGTTTGTTGTGGTTGCATGTAGGTAGTTTTTGGGGTGAAGTTGACCGGTTGGAGGGTGGCGGCGAGTGGGGCCCACGCGCAGTCGCCTGAAGTTGCGCATGGCGGCGCGTCTGACATTCTCAGGGGCACTGAGTTGTCCCAGGATCATGTACTTGTCGATACGAGCACGTGGATATATATTTTTTCCAGTTTCGGTTATCGTTTAGTATGACATTCAGTCGAATCTAGTCATTTTTACCTTCGTGTGGCAACTAAGACCGATTATATAATTGTATGTGTATATTGATCAACCAAGTGTTGAGGATTTACCGTGTGGCGGTAATTGACGCATCGGGATTTCGAGGTGAGTAATTTTCTACTGTGGTTGAAATCTCATAAATACCCCAGGTGGTTTTGTTGATTTACAAAGCTGCCACTAAAGTCAAAATTCCAGAAATACCCCTGGCAGTTTAGCTTAATTACAAAACTACCATTGAGGTGGAATTGACAATATTGCCCTTAGAGGATTTGTTCTTTACGTGGATGAATTTATATTTTAATATTTATGTGTGTGATTGTTGTATTTAAGTTTGATGATATGTTCGGGATAATGCCGATAGATATTATGTCGGTGGATACCTCAACGGAAAGGTTAAACTTCGGATATACAATAGGCATTTGTTATCCATATTAAAAGGTTATAGACCGATAAATAGAAAAGCGAGATTCGCCCGGTTAGAACGTTATTTGATAAGAGCTATGTGTGGCTTGATCCCTACGTACATGGTACGTAGGCAGCTTGACCGGGATTCAAGTGCAGTCACAAATAATATTAGAACCTTAGGTCCTCTTAAGTGATTGGTTTGAGATCTAAATGCGGAAATCGGGATGACCTCCGGTTGTGAGGTCTATTCCGGTATCGTTTGGACTATTGAAAATGGTTTGGGTATAAGGGTTATCTCTTCTTAAGGGGGATTACGAGTAATTCTCTTTTGAGATTGGTCCCGCATGTCCTAACCCGGGTTTAGGAAGGTAAACTTGGGTCGGGGCGTGACAATATTTAAAAATAAAAGTTCACTCACAAAGAAACGGTTATGTTTGTCGGTTATCTGAAGACTGCTCAGCTCGAGCTCATCCATGTCATGTTCAAAATATACAATTAAAGTCTCAACTCCACAATTAATGTAAAGGACATCAAAATTAAATATCCTCCCTTAACGTCCACCCTTAACCACCTCTAGGAAAACGTGGGGAGTCGGCCTCAACTCCACCGCTAGCGTAAAAACCCTTAACAATACTCTCACGCCTAGCCGGTAATTTTCCAATGACCAGTAACCATTTATTAATTCCAATTCTTTGAAAAAAACTAAACGTGACCTATAAAATCTCCAAAAAATAAAAACTGCCCTTCAATGACATTCTCTTAATTTTTACAATTTAATGTGTAAGAAAAACTGCCTAAAAGGTTCCTCTCATCATTCCGAACATATTTCTATTTCAACTCGAATGTCAATTCTTAGCCTAACTAGGTCAATCGAACAAAAATGCAAAAACCCGAAATTTGTAAACTTTAAATCTTCGATTCTCCCTCCACACTCCAAATCAAACCACCAAACTTTAGGGGTGAGTAGTACTCCTAAAACTCATCATATCCATATATAGAACTCCCCAATTGGTGGCATGATGTGGGAGAACTCCGATTTAGAACTTCTATTGTACACTCGACACTCAAACTGAAAATTTCTCTCAAACCACGGCGGCGCTGTGGCGTTCGACAGGCGCGACACGAAAATGCGACGGGAGAGAGGAGAAAACCTGATTTGGTAAGTTCTGATTTTTAACTTTCTACTTTTGGTAATTTGCCATTTTTGTAGACTTTTCCAAAACATTAACTTCCTGTTTTTAGACAATACCTTCTTCATATGATCTCCGATTATGACGCATAGCATGTCTACAGATTCGTATTAACGTCCTCTACAACTTTCATGAATAAAGTTTCTCGAAATAACAATCCTAGGAAAAACTTAACTTTATGACATTCTATGGTAAAAAGGTTACTTCAAACGGTGAAAGATTAAAGTAACCAAAAAGTAACCGACCGTAAATTGATTCTAGGACCGGGATGTGACACTACTAACACCAGTATACTTCAAAAACCAAGTCTATTAACCCTAATAGACAAGTAAAAAGGTCCGTACAATAAATGCATACAAAGTATTCTAGCACATATCAAACAAATATACAAAAAGGTCAATTTGAAATCGAAAAAACCAAGGTCGTCGACGAGAGAGAGAGAGAGTTGATCTACTTCTCCTCAAGAGCAAACAAAGCATTCAATGCCTTAGTCAAAGCGAATACCACATCAACCGTGGCAACACCGACGACCTCCCTATCTCATCCGTCTAGTCCGAGATTGATAACAGCGTTACAGTTGGTGGCGACGAGATTGGCTTCTAATCTGCATTTTATTTTCCTCCTGCTTCTTCTGGATTTGCTTTGCTTTTCTGATCTCGCCAGACAAAGTTGTTGAATCAGATCGAATGCATGGTGAGCCGTGAAGGTGAACTAGATCGAGCCAGAGAAGAGAGGAAACCAGATCGAAGACACGATGATGTGGCTTCATCAAAAGCCGAAGAGATCTCGTGCAGACTCGAAGACGTCGTAGGCGGATGAGATCTGGAGTGGTGCGACGCGACGGAGGTGAAATGAATAAGGTGTGGGCGAATGTGTGTGTGTGTGTGAGAGAGAGAGAGAGATGAGAGAGAAAGATAGATCTAAGAGATGGGAGAGAAAAGAGAGAGATGAGAGTGTTCGATCTGCAGCCAAAAAAAGATCGATGTGGTTGAATGGTGGAGGAATGAGGGTACTTGGATTAGATTAAGGGTAAAACAATAATCTTAATAAGATTAATTAAAATGGGCATTGAAAAAAGTTTTTTCATTGAAATAGATAATCATTTCCAAAAATTTGTATCAAATTGGTATATTTATAAATTTTAATACCAAATGATGTGGCATTAACCTGTCAACAACTTTTATTCTGAACAATTATTACGTGGATTTTTTTTCAATTTTGCTAGTCATATTATTTACATAACCAAACAAATATATCCACCCAATTAATAAATCCAAAACCCTCATCTTAGAACAATACATCGAAGTCTCCATATACTTCCCCATCTTTACCTTTGGATCAATCTGCAATCCCCATACGTAGGTACTCTCTCCCTCTTTCTGAAGTAACTTCTGCTAAGAATTCGCTTTAAATGGAGTCCTAATAAATAGATTTTAATGGCTGAGATTCAGGACAAAAACTTAGAGAGAGAAAGGGGCGAGAAGCCATGGTTGAATGAACTGAATCTATGAACCTCTAAGTCTTCAACAAGATATATGGAATATGGAATAGCAATAGCATTAGCAAAGAGGGATTAAGTTCTCGAGAATAATTGAGCACTTGTATCATAGGGGTGGAGCCATGGATCCGATTGCAGAAAATATAAGGGAGATTTCAATTTTTGGTGTAGACTAAATATAGTAATGAAAATAATTAAATTACACCTCATTAATATGTTTGTAAGTAATACATACAAGGCACGTGTCATATCATTTGGTATCTAAATTTTGTATAAAAGTTTAGGGTCTTTAATTAGCATTTATATAAAGAAAAACCATGTTTTTTTAATAAACATATTTCATTCTTATATAAAGGATACATTATGAATCGATCAACTACTTTACGTACATAGGCCAAATAAGATCAAATGACTCACGTGCAGATAACATTCTCACTACATATTTCAGCTCTCATACAACTATAAATGAGCCTATGTAATCACAACGAGATTACAAGCCTCAATGGAAAGAAAAACAACAAAACTTATAATTTATGCTATTATTCTAAGCATAAAAAAGAGATAATTAGAGAAAAACTTAAAAAATCCATCATCTTTTTGTTGGAGAGAAAAGATCTCACATCAGAAACGAAACAAATAAAACATAACTTATAATTAGATAGATCATATCTAATTGTACCGAGACCTTTTGTGATTAAAACCCAACATCTTAAAGGTGGTTAAGTTGGGACAGCATCGGTACAACTGTGATCCACGGGCCACGCTTGTTCTAGTTCAAGTTAGTATCAGAGCGGGCCCCTCTTCAATTATATCTTCTAACACCATAACCTAAAAATCACGAGTCAGAATGTCCTGAAATACACAAAAAACGGATAGAAGGTGATAATATATGAAAGAGCGAGAATAATTTGATTGACAGATAGAAGATTATATGCTAATGAAGGAACAACCAACACAGAATCAAGGGTTAAAGTATCAGATACGACAACAGAACCTTCTCCGGTAAATGGAGTTGGGGTACCATCAGCGGTAGAAACAACATTTTGAGAGGAGAAGGATTTTAATTTTTCTAAGAGGCCAGAATCATTAGTCATGTGATCAGATGCTCCTAAATCAATAATCCAGGAACTATTCATAGA
The DNA here is from genome assembly GCA_951800085.1 of Comarum palustre. Taxonomy (NCBI): domain Eukaryota; kingdom Viridiplantae; phylum Streptophyta; class Magnoliopsida; order Rosales; family Rosaceae; genus Comarum; species Comarum palustre. Next base: position 16,242,182 of record OX637589.1, read on the forward strand.
TACCTTACCGTTTATACCTGAATGCGCGACATAGGCATTAGACTGTTGCACTACCTTTATAGTGGCTATAACAGCTTTTTCTTGACTTTTTCAGGGTCTCTTAGTGAAATCCCACCAATCCGGATATCCAATTACTTCATAGCACCGTCGCGTGCTATGCCCAAACACTCCACAAAGAGGACACTGTGTGTTTGCATATGAATTTGGTTTGCTGCAAGGATGAGGTGGCGTGGTGGTATGATAATGATCGTTGATGGGAGACATGCTCTTGAGTTTGAAAGGGTTACATCTGGGTTCAAGGTCTTCCGCTGAAAAATTCTGAGCAAAGATCAATACTGTTTGAATTTTGATTTCACTTGTAGCAAATAGAGATTGGTCTCTACGACAGTTTGATGTGAAAAATGTTTTCCTTAATGAAAACTTGGAGGAAGAAGTGTATATGGACATGTCTCCAGAAGTCAAATGTAGACCTTGCGATGCCGGCAAAGTTTGTAAGTTGAGGAGGTCCTTGTATGGACTAAAACAATCGCCGAGAGCGTGGTTTGGAAGATTTTCTAAATCATGAAGACGTTTGGTTACAGACAAAGCAATTTGGATCATACTTTATTCATCAAGCGTAATCAGGGTAAGATTACCGCTCTGATTGTATATGTTGATGATATGATTGTCACAGGAGATGACCCAAAGGAGATGGAAACTCTGCAGAAGTATCTTTCAAAGGAGTTTGAGATGAAGGACATTGGACAACTGAAATATTTTCTTGGAATTGAAGTTGCAAGGTCAAAGAAGGGGATTTCTTTATCCCAACGCAAGTATGTCCTTGATTTGTTAGCTGAGACCGAAATGCCTGACTGCAAACATGTTGAGACGCCAATTGAGATGAATCACAACCTCGCCATCTATCTGAATCAAGTTCCGACTGATAAAGGGAGGTAACAACATCTAGTAGGGAGACTTATTTATCTTTCTCAGTATCGGTACAATGGTGATCCATGAGCCACATTTGTCCCTGTTCAAGTCTTTTAAGATAAACCCATTCATTTTTTTAAATTACACCCAATGCAATAATTTAGTGTGTCTTATAGATTTATTTCAAAAATATAAATTTGTTTCAATTTTTACACTGACATTTTGGCCTTCTAATGTTCATTTTGTTTTCTAGCTTTAAGTTAGGTTACAAATAAAAGAATTGGGTTTTGTGTATAAGGTTTTATGTTAGAGGTTAGAGTGTAGGGTTTATGGAGGAATTGAGTTTTGGGTATAGAGTTTTAGGGTGTAGGGGTTAAAGTTTAGGGGTTAGGGGATGCGGGCAAAAAAACCTGCATAATTGGTTTGTGTGTGAACAATGACAAATTTTGCAATTTTATTCTTGATCGAACTGGTTCTATTTTTAAGATTAAATAAAAATAGATTTTTTTTTAATAAATCAACCTAATTAATAGACGAGTGTATTTCAAAAGAGTGTAAAGATATGCGTTTAATCTAAAATGAACTTAGTAAATTAAGTGTATTGTCAAATACAAAAAAAACACAATTAAAAACCATGTTGATTTCACATAAGAGGAGGAAATGAAAGAAATATGTAATATTTGGAGTTTTCTTTTTCATATGGAAATTTCACTACTAGAAAATGAGGCAGTAGGCACAGCCGAATTTTCATCCCTATTGAGATTATAGAGAACAGAATCCGTCCCTTTAAGGGTTTGGAGACGAAATTTCTGGTTGTGCCCCCATGTACCATCTCCAAATTTAGTTTTTGCAACTTAGCACGGAATAAGTTGTTCGTTCCACCTGAGGACATTTCTAGTCAAACCAATATCTCACCTATCTTTAATATCTCCTCTGACACAACAGCATGCATCATTCATTTCTTTAATTATTTATAGAACTCCTGTCCATGGCTAAACTGGTCCCTTGACTAAAAAAATATTTTCGAGACCAATTTTAAACAAATATTTATTCAAAAACAACTTTATATCTAGCCAAAAGTAATACCAGCTACCAAAATACTTGTATACATTACACATATTACACAATTATACTTAAATACATGACTGTATTTGCTCATCCTTGTTCTTGTTCAATGTAAGATGGGTCTTCTTAATCGGCTCATCCTTGTTTTTGTTCAAGATGTATGCTGGGTCTTCTAATTTTCCTGCCAAGAATCCCCAGTAAATATCCATAATACATATCAACATACCAAGGAGACATAACACAAGTTGCATTACAAATTTGTGATTGAATAATTATAGTAAAATTGAATTTGAAATGATACTTACAAATAACAATAAATGATTCAGGCTGCAAAATTCTTAGACGTCGTTGCAAATTCAGCTACCACATAAGCCAATTCTCTGGAACAAGTGCTGGATCACAAACATAAATACAATCAGAAATTTCTGATAAAAAGAAGAGAGAGATTAAATTCACAAACATAATCAAAATAACTTCTTTAACCACAACCAGGACCCATTTCTAATACACCTAAACTCCAGACCAATATAACAACAAGGTAGGGATCTTATACCTTCAAACTCCAAAAGTGGAACCCAACAATAGCTTTCTCCCACCTTCAACGACTACAAGTCGGTCTCCGAGTTGATCAACGTCGGAATCGAAAGAGGTATTGAAGTGGGTGGTCCTGTGATCTGGAGCTGTCGGGCAACGACAGTGGGTGACTGGGTAGTGGCGGTGTGGAGCTGCACTGCAACCTCCCCCTCTCTCGTCAATCGATCTAGATCTAGAATTTGAAATCTAGAGATAAATGCTGGATCTGAGAAGTTAACTTAGTTGTTTTAGTTGTCAAACTTTTAGTATTGAGGTGGGGTTTCAATTTGGGCACAGACATGTTCAATTTTAACTTATTTTATTTTGGGATGAAATTGTTTAGGCACAGACAATCGTTTTTAACTTTTTATATATTGTGTAATGGTCTTTAAGAATGAACAACTGAGGTTTAGAATGGATATTCAAACTCGTACGTGTGTGCAAATTAACATACTGGGGGAACAGATCGAAAACTTGTCTGTCCAAATGAATTGATTATTCAGTTCCTCAACATTATCTCTAAACTGTATATGTCTCTAAACTTCATTTGTTTTACTATTTAGTAGTATTTTAGGGACGGGTTAAAAATATGTCCGTGTCCAAACTATCATTTACTTTATTATTCTATTATTTGGTATTATTTTGAGGACGGATCTAAAACATTTCTGTGGCTAAATTAACATCCACTCTAGTATTTTATTACTTCTTATTATCATACACTATTATTTTATTATTTGGGTATTACTTTGGGGTCGGTTGCTGAAACTGTCCGTGGCCAATTTGGGATTTTAGGGACGGACAAATAAAATCTCCGTAGCCACAATATATAAGAGCGTGGTGAGTGACTTTGTGGGAAATTTGGGAACAGACACCACATATATGTCCCTTTTAGTTTCATAACGGTACAGACAACTTTATCGTTCCTATTTCGTATGTGCCTAGTGATCGAATTCCTAGTAGTGTTTTTAGGGCCAGTAATTCACTCGATCACCTGGACACGTCTCCCAAAAGGAGAAGCCGACCCGACGGAGAAGAAGCAGCAAAAAGTTGGAAGCATATGAAAACAGCAGAGAGAGAAAGAGGTGAGCCAGTGAGAGAGGGAACAGATCGAGCAGGCTAAAGGGCCAAAGGTGAGACTGTGAGTGGTACATGGTGTTGTAAGTTAGTGAGTAAAGGTTGTAGTGGTCAGAGAGAGAGAGACTGTCTAGGATTCTAGGTCGACTAACCCTTATGCTTAATCATTCATATTTGAAATTTGGAATATTATGGGGGAAAACTGGAAAAAAGAAGGAAGAAGAAGCTAGGAAAGGTTGAAAGAGAAAGAAATAATGGAAGAAAGAGCAATAGAAGAAGCAGAAGAGAAGAAATGTCGCGATGAATGAGAAGAATACAATACACAAGCTTTCAATCCCATCACGTAGTTCGATGTATCATTTACCTTATATCTGTTAGAGAGCTGTACGTATGTTAGTGGTCGTAGTAGAAAACTAGAAATCAGAAAAGAGAAGAGAAAAGAGGAAGAAGAAAATGATGGGGATTAGAAATTGGAAACTGTGTTTGGTTTGAGTAGCAGCATATTAAACAAACAAACAAAACAAAACAAAACAAAACAAAAGGATACCTACAAATTTAAAAGAGAACACTCGTTTGAGAGACCTCCATTCCTTTCTTCTATCTTTTTTATTCTTTTAATTACATTACCCGAGTATTACTATAGTATACTCCATTGACCCAAAATACCCTTCTTCTTCTTCTTCAAGATTCTCTACAATTAACGATGCAACTATATTTTCTTGTACTTCATAAAGTTGAGCACTCAAGTCTTAACCCCCATCTTTATAATTTATAACAACGAGGCATGGTATACAAGAATTATTGTCGTAATCTTTTTTAGTACTAGCTAATGCTTGGAGATCTGCATAGTCCGGAGCTCTAGTTGCATTTATGGCATTAGGGAATGTTCATCTCTTTTGTCATCCAGGACTATGATAGGCATTGGCCAATGTGGGTGACGATGGAACTGAATGTGGGTATGTTCAGATCTAAATTTCACTATATATACCCAGCTAAGTAGTAAGATTTCATGGTTCTGAAATGGATTTGTGGGTAAACTGGGCTTTGCTCTCGGGATCTGGGTATGCTGTCATGTTGGGCTTTGTTAGAATATGTTTTGAATCAGGTATAAACTCTATTATGCTAGGTTGTTTTTGTTGGGCCTATCATTCGGAGGTATATATATACCTATTAGGTTATTAACCTAATTTGTGTGGTATTCTGTTATCTGTAAAACGTTTTTTTTAAAGATTAATAAAACTGTTCTTCTCTGCCTGTGGTGTTGCTAACACCTTGTTAGTGAACCACGTAAATCTATGTTCTTTCTTACATTCGTTATAACAAATTGGCATCAGAGCCAAGATGTCTGGTTTGAATGTGAATATCGACAAATTCACGGGAATGAACAGTTTCAGTTTATGACAAATCAAGATGCGAGCCTTGTTAAAGCAACAAGGGTTGTGGGCGTCGCTGACGAAGAAGGCAAGGGATCCCGAAACAGTTGAGATGGTCAGTCTGGAGGAGAAGGCACACTCGAAAATTATGCTGTGTCTTGAAGCTAAGTCTATACATGACGAAGTCTTTAACCAACAAGCTTCTTTGAAAGCAACGTCTATTTAGTCTGCGAATGCAAGAAGGTGTGCCTCTAAGAGATCACTTAGATCAGTTAAACACAATTCTATTAGAGTTGCGTAATATTGATGTTAAAATCGAGGATGAGGATGCTGTCTTAATTCTGTTGGTATCTTTACCATTATCCTATGAGAATTTTGTGCAATCTTTTATTGTTGGGAGAGATATTGTGACTCTGAAGGGGGTTAAATCATCCCTTCACACCAGAGAGCTACGTCATAAGGCGACTGGTACATGTACAAATAATCAGGCTGCTGGGCTAGTAGCCAATGGAAGTAAGGGACATGGAAACTTGGAGAAGAAGAAATTCAAGAAACAAGGTTCTAAGGGTCTTAAACCTAATGATATCTGTAACTACTGTAAAGAGAAGGAACATTGGAAAAAGGAATGTCCAAAGACACCAATTTGGAAGAGGATATTGCCCTAGTTGCTGATGAACATACACATCACACCGATGTGTGGATATTAGACTCCGGGGCGTCTTATCATATATGTCCACGTAAGGAGTGGTTCACTACCTATGAGCAGGTAAATGGAGGCAATGTTTCTACGACTAGTAGTTTTGTCTGCAAGGTGGTTGGAATAGGCTCGATAAAAATACGGATACATGATGGTAAATTCTGTATATTGAACGATGTTAGGCATGTTCCACGCATGACCAAGAATCTGATATCACTGAGCTATTTGGACAACAAGGGGTTCAGCTTTAAAGGTGAAGGTGGAGTTCTACGTGTCTGCAAGGGTTCTAATGTGGTTCTGAAAGGTGTTAAACGGGGTACCTTGTATATTCTACAAGGCTCTACGCTGTCAGGTTTTGCTGTTGTTGCATCATCGGAGGTTTACAAGGATGATATGACCAAGTCATGGCACATGAGACTCGGTCACATGAGTGAAAGAGGGATGCAAATTCTGTCAAAATGGGATCTTCTTGGTGGCTACAAGGTCAAGAACCTTGGATTTTATGAACATTTTTGTGTCTTCGGAAAATTACATCGCAGCAAGTTTCCTAAAGCAATTCACAGAACAAAAGATACATTTGATTATATTCATTCTAACTGTTGGGGCCCTTCTCATGTTGAGTCTCTAGAAGGTCACAAATACTTTGAGTCAATGATTGATGATTTCTCAAGAATGACTTGGGTTATTATGATGAAGGATAAAAGTGACGCTTTTAAGAGTTTCAAGCAGTGGAAGGCGTTAGTTGAAAATCAAACAGGAAAGAAAATCAAAAGGCTGCGAACTGATAATGGTCTGGAATTTTGTTGGTCTGAGTTTAATGAGTTCTGTAAGAATGAAGGAATTGCTAGACATCATATAGTCAGGCACACACCATAGCAAAATGGTGTGGCAGAGCGTATGAATCAGACTCTTCTGGAGAGAGCTAGGTGCATGCTCTCTAATGCTAGACTAGAAAGAAGGTTCTGGGCAGAAGCAGTTAGTACAGCTTGTTATTTGATAAATCGAGGACCTCACAAAGGAATACATCTCAAAACCCCTTATGAGGTGTGGTCTGATAAGTCTGTTGATTACTCAAATCTGAAAGTTTTTGGTTGTACTGTTTATTATCATGTGAGTGAGGGTAAGTTAGAACCAAGAGCTAAAAATGGAGTATTTGTAGGCTATGGGGATGGGGTTAAAGGGTATAGAATCTGGTCTCCTTCCGAAAGAAGGGTTATACTTAGTAGAAACGTAGTCTTTGATGAAAATTCTATGTTTAACCCTACTGTGAGGTCTATTGTTGTATCAGAAAATGGTAGTGTTGAGAAACATGTGGAGCAGCAAGACACTTAAGATGAGAGTAAATCACAGCAAGAAGAACAACATCAACACTCACATTCAGAAACAGAGCCACTAGTAGTTAACCAGCACAGTTTGGCTCTTGATCGACCTAGGAGAGCAAACTTTGGGAAGCCTCCCACGAGGTATGATTTTGAGGACATGGTAGCTTATGCACTACAGGTTGCTGAAGAGGTGGATCCTCTACAAGGAAGCAGTTACATGTACTGAGTCTACCAAATGGCTTGTTGCAATGGGAGATGAGATGGAGTCACTTCATAAGAATCAGACTTGGGAATTGGCCAAACGACCTCAAGAGAGGAAAGTTATCACTTGCAAATGGGTTTTTAAGAAGGAAGGGTTGTCACCTGCTGAGGGTATCAAGTATAAAGCTCGGGTAGTTGCAAGAGGGTTTCATCAGAAAGAAGGTGTAGACTATAATGAGATTTTCTCGCCAGTGGTCAGACATACTTCTATCAGGGTGCTGCTAGCCATAGTTGCATACCAGAATCTGGAGCTCGAACAACTAGACGTGAAGACAGCTTTTCTACATGGAGAGTTGGAGGAGGAGATATACATGACTCAGCCAGAGGGTTTCTAAGTTCCTGGAAAAGAAGATTATGTTTGCAAATTGAAGAAATCTTTGTATTGACTAAAATAGTCTCCGAGGCAATGGTACAAGAGGTTTGATAGCTATATGATAAAGATTGGCTACACGAGGAGTTTGTATGATTGTTATGTCTACTACAACAAGGTAACAAATTGTTATATCATTTATCTGGTCCTCTATGTAGATGATATGTTGATAGCTGCAGAAAATAAGTCAGATATTCAGAAGTTGAAGGGTCTTCTTAGTGCTGAGTTTGAGGTGAAGGATTTAGGTGCAGCTCGAAAAATTCTGGGAATGGAGATTTACAGAGATAGAAGTAAAAAGAGGCTTTTCTTATCACAGAAGGATTATATTCAGAAGATATTGTCGAGATTTGGCATGTCTACAACAAAATCCATAGATACTCCAAGTGCTGCAAACATTCATTTGTCTACTGCGTTTGCACCTAAATCTGCTAAGGAGAAGGAGTACATGTCTTGAGTTCCTTATGCTAGTGCAGTAGGAAGTTTGATGTATGTTATGGTCTGCACTAGACCTGATCTTACACATGCTGTCAGTGTTGTTAGTAGGTTTATGGGTGAGCCTGGCAAGGAGCATTGGCAAGCTGTGAAGAAGATTTTTCGTTATCTTTGTTTGGTCTAGAATTTGCAGTCCTTCAAACAACCGGCTTGTAAATTTGTGCTAGGCGTGCCAGTACCTTTGGGTCAGGTACAACCTTGAAGTTGGATGCTACTTGATGCTACTTGCGTCCCTCTTCTGACTTCTTCTCACAGCGACTGTGACAGACGCCGATCTTCTTCCTCTGTGCTAGGTTCTCTTCTTAGACCTACAAGGGAAAAGTCCCTCTAGGATTTTTCTCCAACCTTTGAGGATGGCCGAATCTTACTTAGTATGCAAAGAAACTAAGCAGCGGGTATCAAGATATAGACTGGCGAACGGATTCTCCAGAACTGGTTGCGGGAGTAAAACTGCTCAACGGATCGAACAGGGGAGTAGAGAGATTTCAACGGATTGAAACCTGTCAGACTTAACGGATTAAGTCCCTTTTGCAGCTTGACGGATCAGGCTACGATTGCTGACGGATCAGGCTTGGGTTGCTGACGGATCAGGCTTGGTTGCTCCGGAGAGGCTTGAAGACTTTCGCGTGGCGAAGTTGTTGTCTGTTTGTTGATAGATGTAGTTGTATTTTTCTCTTGCACCTCAACCCTTTATATAGTGAATACTAGGGTAGATGTTTCCTTGCGAATCAAGGTATAGCCTCAAATAATCCTTCTTGTAGTGCAAGACTAATTCTTAAAGCCCAATCATGTAAGCCCAAAACCATTCTAGTGGTAACTTAACCTCCTGCAACCACGTGTAGATGTTTCTTATAATACCCTCGCGAACGCTTTTCCAACCGCGAACGTATTCTGTTAACACACGTCCCGCTTCGCGAGCGCGTTTCCCCCTGTGAACAAATTATCTCCTTTCGCGAGCGTACTTTGTTACTGTGCTCCTTGCGAGTGCTTTTGACTTTTCAAACGTCCTCTGACCCTCTTGACCGCAGGCATCGGTCCACTTGCCTTTCTATAAATGGGCTTTTTACTTCTGGATCCAACATTGCCCCCCAGTTCTTGAGATTAAGCCCGTTTGCGAAAATCGAAAAGAGCTATACCTTAGCATTGATTTAACCAAAAGCAAACGTCTTTTCATTGTCACTCCTCAGAACACTCAACCATCATTTCCCTCTGCAACTCCTTTCAAACCTTCCTGAGATAATCCGCCGCCGTTCCTACTTCCAAATCAATGGCACCCAAACACACCTTCTCTGCTGTGAAAACCGCACCCAGAACCCCTTCTGAGCATGAAGCCCTAAACTTTGTCCAAGCCATGGCTGGCCTCCGACCTGCTCCAAAACCCAAGGGTTCTTGGTTGAGAGTTAAGATTGATCAAACCTGCGACCTAGGTCCCTGGGTCGATGTCTTCCCCAACCCACTTGAACTGCCTTACCGTCAACATGCATCTCGAATTCCCCCTTTAATCTTTCGCAAGGAAGAGGCTTCATTCGTCGACTGGCAGAAGTCAGACGCCCAGACCAGATTTGGGCAGTGGCCGAATACTAATGACGCCGAGATCCAGTGGTACCAACAACGCCGTAGTAAGGACCTTGAACGATGGCAGGCCGTTGGAATCGCCGATCCTATCGACCTCTGCTTCTCCTTGAAGTCTGGTTGTAACAGAGCTCCCCTGGCAGCAGCAATTTGCTTCTGGGACACTTCATCAAACACCTTTCATCTCCCCGCAGGCCCAATGGGTATCACCCTCCTAGATGTGTATACAATTACCGGATTTCCATTCGCCAACGCACCGAGTCCTCTCAACGACCTTGCTCTGGAACATCAAATCCCCTCTGATCAGCCTCGCCCCAACTCATACGCCGCGTGGGTCAATCACTATGGGAGCACTGACGACGATCTGAGTGGCCTAGCATTTCTGGAATTCTGGCTACTCAAATATGTTGAATGTAGCGCCACCAACAAACCCACTTTCGCCTGGGCCAGAACGGCTGAGCTACTTTACAACGGTATTCCTCTCAATCTTTTGGAGTTAGCCACTGGATTACTATATAGGTCACTACACTTTCTATCCTTAGAGCCCTTTAAACACAGATCTGTTAGCGGTCCTCTTTGGATTTTGGACTTGTGGCTTCAAACCTATTTCCCTGCTTTCCGCTCTTCCTCTGTCACCAGCTTCCTAAAAGATAAGGTTTTAGGCCAAACCATCGTATCCGCTCCACATCCTCCAGCCCTTAGCTATTCGCGTTGTTTCCACCATCTGTATAGTATGGAAAGCCTACCTTCAGATTCTATTCTCGTTATCTGCAGACGCACATACCCTTCTCTTGTAAAAGAAGGTTTTATTTTCAGCAACAAACACAACGTCCTGCAGCTCTTTTTCTTTCTACGCCTCCTTTCCAATCGCGACCTCAAACTACCAGGGAGAGCCGGAGTAGAAATCTATGCCCCTAACTTCTTCGCGAGGCAATTTGGAATGTGCCAAAACATTCCATACCCCCCATTGGCTAGTCGCAACCATTTCACTTCGTGGCGAGAAACCTATAATGCTGGGATTGATCCTGATTCCATCCCCTCCAGCTTCAAAGACGTCGTTCAGCCTGTCAACACCTATCCCCTCGGCGGAGTACGTCTGAGCTTCGAGGCCACTAATGAGTTTACTAGGTGGTGGACATCAATCAACGAAGGTAAATGGCACCCAGACCAACTATCTGTGTTTAGGCAGATTTTCCAGCCATATCAGAAACAATTCCGCCATGCCGAAGACTTGGTTGTTTTTGCTATCGATGGCCCTCACCAAAGCGTTGAATCTTCTTTGGTTCCTGAGGAGCGAACAGAAGTGCTTCCTGCCCCCCAGGTATTTAAAACTCTTTAACTATGTTTATCAATTTTCTGATCTGTATCCCTTTTTCCGACCATCTTCCTTCCTTGCAGCGTCCTCAAAGAACCAAGAAGCGTGCGAACAAGAATGCAGATCATCCACTCAAGAGGCTCAAACCAAATCTTCCTACAGAAGGAAATGCTCTCCAACCCCAGGTATGGGTTCATTTAATTTGAAAACTCGTATGCTCATGTAGCCAAGTCAATTAATCATATAATTGCCTTCTAGGTGGATCAGCTTATGCAGTCTAACTCTGAAGACGTACAATCCCTCGAAGAATGCAATCAACATCCTGCTGTTTCTGGTGCCCCCAACCTAACTGTTCTAGCTGAAGTAACCTCTGCCGTGGCCCAAGAGGCGATTCCTCCCAGAGCTAACCTGGACACTGGGACTCCTGCTGAAACAGATCAAGAGGTATTATTTTGATAAACCATTCAATTGGCGATGTTTCAATGATCTTGAGCTCAATTGTGCTTCTGTCGTTTCAGGGACCAACTCCTGTATTTGAAGTTAGCTCTTCCTCCGAGTCAGTTGCTTCTCCGATCCTGGATACTATGATGGGAGAGATCTTTAGTGAAAGCGCCAAGCTCGTTCCACTTCAAACTGTTGCTGCGAATGAGCCTTTTCCCCGCGAGGCAACTTCCTGTTCGCCTCAGAGAAAAACGACTGATACTCGCGCGAATGAAATTCCTCCCGCGAACGCAGTCTCTCCGGCGAACGAAACTGATGTCGCGAATGCCGATCGCGCGACTGATATTGTTCAACCAGTGCTTCAACCGGTAATCCCAACTGAAACTGACCCAAAGGTAACAATTTTTATTTTGCAGCTTCTGTTTGTATTCTTACAAACACTTATTATTTCTTTATTTGCCAGATTCCGGAGAACCTTCCAATGACCTCCCCATCTGATCATGCTACGCCTTCCCTCATCGAGCAAGTTCAATTAATGCTGGATCCTTTTCAAGCAAACCAATCCATCGCTGATGCGACACTATTCCTCCGCAACCTAGAGCATGAAGATCTTCTCCACCCACACACTAGGGTCCAAATTGAAGATGCTGTTCGTCTCCTTCGAGTTCAAGCTGATGAAAGACTCTTGAAGAAATTGCAGCGTCTGTGGGAATTCACAACCAAAGCTGCGACTTTGTCTGAGCGTGCCAAAGCCACGCGATTGGAGGCTCCTCAGTATCATCAACAGAAAGAGAAGTTCCAAGCCGAACGGGTTGCCAAAGCCACCAATCTTGCCAAACTTGTCCATAACGCGACCCAGTTGTTTCCTAACCGACTTGCTGAGCTTAAGCGTCAAAAAGCTGAGATTGAGGCCCAGCTAGCAATTGTCGAAGAGGAAACCCAGAACAACTTAAACGCCTTGGAGCAAGAGAAGAACTCCTATCAGACTCTTCAACAAATGATCAACCAGGTGGACGACAGGATCGAAGATTCCCTGATCAACAAAGAAAATATCCAAAACGCCCTTGATACTGCTTTAGCGAACATTAAGCACATTAGTAAATTTATTTAACTGTTTATCTGTTCTGACTTTGTTCGCGCATATTATTCTGAATGCAGAAGATCTTTTCAAATTAATTCCATATCCTTGACCACTCGAAAACTGTTCCCAACTTTAACTGCAACGTCGCACCATTAACTTGCGCATTTACCGTATTCAACTAACACAGCACGCGTGATAAATGCTTGACCAATGAACGAATAGCAAACCATTCAGTTCCCTTTGGTGAAAACCTAGCGTTTCGCCTATAAATATCGATTAATTCCTTTCATCACCTTCAACAACCAAGAACATGTATTCTCCTTTCAGTCTCAAAGCAGTTCCACCAGACCTCTGTCTTCAACCTTTCTGTCCTCTAGGCTTCACAACCAAACCTCAAATCCTGGGTAGGCTTCACAACCTAACCTCAGGAATAAGATCTGATGCGCCCAGCCCTGAAGTCGCATCGAAGTGCATCACTGGAACCAAATTCCACTTGATGAGGGGATTGACTTCTGGTATTGGACCGAAGAAGGCTTCTGTGCCGACAGGATTCCTCTTGCCGAGCCTCTTCCGCGCCAGGTCAGACCAAGTTGCTTCTACTCCCATCACCGTCGACTTGCTTTCAACAAGCTGGCCGCGCAAGGTGGAAGATGAAGCAAAACCTGCAACAGTTTGAAGAGAGACTTTATGAAAGGAGTCGTAATAGCTCTTTCTTTAAGCAGCTTTGTTCTTGTTCAACACTGTATTTGTTGCAACCAGTTCTTGTTCAACACTGTATTTGTTATCCATGAATACTATGCAATAAACACACATTGTTTATGTTCTATGTATAAACCACAGGCGTTGGTTCAAAATAAATTAGGGCTTGAAAAACACAATTTGTTCTTCCCAAAAAATTGTCAAAAAATTCGAAAAAAGGTCGAAAAACCACATTAATTGGTTTGTATATCTATGGTGCCCCCCAGTTTTATCATGTGCATAAAAAGCCGAAAACCTCAAACAGGTTAGGCGTTAAGCAACATGAATGAAACTGACAAGATCCCAGTTCTGCAAACAAGATCCTAAGGCTCTAAACTCTGCCCCCTTGCTGGCAATCAGGCTGTTCTGTCAACTGTGGCGACGAAGGATCGTCAAAAGCCCAAACACTTGGAAAGTACTGTTTCAGATGCCTCCCATTAATAGGGTTATTATGGACTTCTCCATCCAAATCTCGCAAATAATAAGCATCTTTACCCACGATCTGGTCAATCACAAAAGGCCCCTGCCACGTAGGCGACCACTTACCCCTGCCGCGAACGTGTTCGCCAAAGGGAAGTACTGCTTTCCAAACCAAATCGCCAACTCCAAAACTTCTGCCACGTGTCCTGGCGTCATATGCGCGAGCGACTCGTTGTTTTTCAACCATTATATGATCTAAGGCTTCCACACGAGTAGTATCCAACTGTTCATGCTCCTGAAACATGGCCTGAACATAATCCTCTCCTACTAACTGATGTTGTTCGCGAACCCTTAAAGAATTAACACTTATCTCCATGGGTAAAACTGCATCATGCCCAAACATCAAGGCATAGGGTGTGGTTCCTGTAGGCGACCGCTTAGATGTTCGATATGCCCACAGAGTATGATCAAGCTCGTTATGCCAATCTCTAGGATTATCAATCAGCATCTTTCGCAAGATATTGATTATGACTTTATTACTAGCCTCAGCTTGTCCATTCGCCTGAGCATAATACGGTGTGGAATGCAGAAACTTAATCCCATAGTCAGTAATGAAGTCTTCGGTTTCTTTCGCTAGAAATGCTGCCCCCCTGTCTGCAACTAAACACTCTGGGATACCATACCTGCTGATGATGTTGCTGAAGATGAAGCTGCAAACTGTTCGAGCAGATGCATCTTTTAAGGGTACAGCCTCCACCCATTTTGTGAAATAATCGGTCGCTAATAGGATGAACTTATGCTGCTGAGACGAAGCTGGATGAATAATTCCTATAAAATCCAACGCCCATCCTCTTGCTGGCCAAGGCTTAATAATGGGTTGCATGGGCACATCTGGAACATGCCGCACCGGTCCATGCGCTTGACACTCCTGACAACCTTGAGCAAAGGTGATGCAATCTTTCAAGATTGAAGGCCAAAAGTAACCATAACGACGGATAAGCCACCTCATCTTTGGTCCAGCCTGGTGCGAACCACACACTCCTAAGTGTACCTCTCTCATTACTCGCTTAGCTTCCTTTCCAAAGATACACCTAAGATAAACTCCATCCTCTCCTCTGCGTAAAAGTTCGCCACCTCGTAGCACATAGTTAGTGGCAAAGTATCTGACTTGTCTATCAACTGGAGTAGATGGATTATCCAAGTAATCAATGAGTGGTTGACGCCAATCTGTATCGATAGCCTCTATCGTAGCGACGTACCATTCATCCGCGTCTACCCTTCGAGCCATGAAAGAAGGTAACGTCCTTCTTTCCACCTTCAAAATCCGCTCGCAGACTCCATCAGCCAAAGTTATGCCAGTGGCGATTTGGGCTAATTCATTCGCCGCGACGTTGTGTGCTCTTGGGATATAATCCAGAGTGACATCACTGAATTGCTCCAACAACTCTGTAGCCCTTTCCCAAAAAGGAACCAAAGTAAAGGTGGTACATTTGTATAACCCCTTAAGCTGATTGATCACCAACAAGGAGTCACCGAACACACTTACCACTGTTGCCCCCATTGCGAGCAACATTTCCAATCCAATTATGAGTGCTTCATATTCAGCCTGATTGTTGGTGCATTTCCACTCTAGTTGGAAAGAATATGCATGACGAACCCCGAGTGGACTTACTAGAGATATCCCTGCGCCAGATAAACTCTCAGTACTGCTCCCATCAAAGTATAATTCCCAGGGCTGCATCAGAATGGCCACCACATCTAACTCCCTGTATTGTAAATTTTGTTCCACAGGATGATGAAGCAAAAAATCTGAAACCGCTTGTCCGGTTTGTGCCTTCAAAGGTGTATATTGTAGTGAGAACTCCGACAAAGCTAACACCCATTTACCAATTCGACCCCTAAGAATGGGTCTAGTTAACATGTATTTCACCAAGTCCGTCTGTGCCACCACTACCGTTGTGAAAGATAACATGTAATGGCGTAATTTGCAACCGGCGAAATACAACGCAAGGCACAACCGTTCCATGTCACTGTACCTGGTTTCTGCATCTATCAACGTCCTTCTAAGGTAATACACAGCATGCTCAACCACTTTATCATCATCTTGGTGTTCATCTTGTGCTAAAAGTGCAGCAATGGATGTCTCGCATGCTGAAATGTAGAGCTTCAAAGGGTGACCCGGCCGTGGAGGCATCAGAACTGGCGGTGAAACTAGGTACTGCTTTATTCTGTCGAACGCTTCCTGGTGACTTGTCTCCCAGCGAAACTCCGTATCTGCCCTTAATTTTAACAGAGATGTAAAGGGCTGAATCTTTCCTGCTGAATTCGAGATGAACCTACGCAAGAAGTTAATCTTTCCTAGTAACTGCTGCAACTCCTTCTTGTTAGTTGGGGCAGGAGCTTCTATGACTGACTTGACCTTGTCCGCTGGAATCTCGATCCCCCGCTGATGGACCACAAACCCTAGGAAATCGCCTGACTGAACCCCAAAGACACATTTAGCTGGGTTCATTCTGAGTTTATGTTTTCGCATCCTTATGAAGACTTTTCGTAGATCCTCTATGTGGTCTGCCTTAATCTTGGACTTTACTACCACATCGTCAATATAAACCTCCAATATCTTCCCTAATATGTCATGGAAGATAAGGTTCATCGCCCTTTGATATGTGGCACCAGCATTCTTAAGCCCAAAAGGCATGACTTGGTATTCGAATGCTCCTGTAAATCCCGGACATCTGAAAGCCGTCTTGTGCTTGTCTTCCTCCTCCACAGGAATCTGGTGATATCCTGCGGTTCCATCCATGAACGATAACAACTCATGCCCTGCCACTGCATCTACCAGCATGTCCGCCATGGGCATAGGATACACGTCCTTTGGTGTGGCAGTATTTAGATTCCTGTAATCCACGCACACCCTCATCTTACCATTCTTTTTCCTGACTGGTACTATGTTAGACAACCACTTGGCATACTTTGTAGGTCGAATAATTCCTGACTTAAGCATCTTTTCCACCTCTTCCTTAACTGAAGCCGCTGTGTCGGCATGCATTCGCCTAGGTTCTTGTCTGACTGGCCTGTAACCATCCATGATTGGTAGCTTATGACAAACTAACTCTGGTGCTAAACCAGGCATGTCCTCGTATTTCTCTGCGAAGCAATCCTTGTACTCGCGAAGTAGCTCAATGAGCTTCTGTTTTTGTTCAGGCTCCAAATACACACTTATTCCAACCTCTATTGGTTCCTCTAGGGTCCCCAGGTTGACTTTCTCTACTGGATCCTTGACCTTAGGTGGAGTATCATCCAAGGCTGCCGGAGCTGCCTGGATAATCTCCTCCTTTTCCTCGTAATGCTCCAACACATCATCGTTAACGCACTCTACTGTCGCCACCTGTTGGAAAGCCTCTTGCTCCTGCCTAAAAATAGATAATCTCTGATGCAGGGAAGCGTAGGCTTCCAACTCCTCCTTGCTGAGTTGTGGCTTCATTGATTGTTTCGGGGTAAAACCATGGAGATTGGTCTACTGGCGTCTGCTTGAAGTTGCGCCAATCCCCATTGCGTAAGCTCAGTGGAGGTCACCCCATATGGATGTCCTTTCTTTGTGATGCCACTGACTCTTAAAGGCCTCATGTCTTCACTGTAATAACTTGCATCAACAAAGCAAGCTGCTACTGAGAACGGTCTAGGATCGGCCTTGATTATTTCAGATTCATCAGTTTCTGGGTTCCAGATAGCGAGCTCTTGATGGAGCGATGATGGAACACAACCGGCCTGATGAAGCCAATCTCTGCCCAGAATCATAGTATAAGGAGCAGTGCACTCAGCTACGAAGAAAGTTTGATACATCTCTGATGGGCCAACCCTAATTTTTAGTATCACTACACCGAGTGTCTGAGCTATGTTTCCAGCAAAACTTTTCACCTTCATCTTGCTATCTAAAATTTTCTCCTTCGGAACCTGAAGGAAGTTCATGGTCTGTACGGTAAGGACACTTACAGCAGCCCCTGTATCCACCAATATCCTACTGACCCTTTTGTCCATCATATCAGCAGATACGTACAATGGACGCAAATGCTGCCTCATGGCGAATGTGGGCTTGGAGAACAAAACGTACTTCCTTCTCAAATCAGGGTCCATGTCCTCTTTATCCTTCTTTACAGTCAACTCCTCTCTGCGAACGGATGACTCCACTCCAGTCTCATCTTCTGACATGTTGAGGAAAACTTCAGACGAAATTGGCTCATCCAATGCATACATAGAAGGTAAGACATACACCATATTGCAATAAGTGTTTGTCTCTGGAACTGGTATCACAGCTTCGGTCGTCACGTACACCTGAGCAGATTCAGATTGGTCTGAAAACATCTCACCATGCTCGTTTTCCACATAAAGCATGCTACACGGCAAACTTTCGTCCATACCCCCGGTTTCATCTTCCTCAGTTTCCTCCATATCATCTTCTAGGACTCGAGGTATATCGACTTCTGACTCTTCTTCTACGCGGGCAAATGCTTCAGCCATCTGCTTTACCAAAGAAACCTCTGGAACAGGTCTCTGTTGCTCAACCTCAATCATAGGTCCTGTTTTATCTGTTTCTTGGGACCCCGGATCCTGACGCTGAACTACTTTTGGTCTCCATTCGAACCTTGTTTTCGACGTCTTGATATTGTCTCCGCTCTCAGGGACTTCTGATATCCTAACCCTTTTCGCCGGAGACGTCTCAGGTGTCTTACTAAAGGTGGAAATAGATATTTCACCCACCACCTTTTTACCTACCCGTGACCAGACTGGTTCTCGCGTATGTTGACTTTTGTCAATGCTCACCCTTGACCATACAGACTTTCGTTCGCAGCTATTTCCTTCTCGCGAGACTCTCTTCTGTCCGCTATGTTTCGTGGTAGAAGTCTCGGTGGTATCGCGAGCGTTTCTGATAGGGCAATAAGGTCTAGCTGACAGTAAATCCAGCTTCTGCCTTAACTGTTCCGGAGTCTCCCTGATCTGGTCTGGGCTGACTAGGCCTTTATCCAATGCCTCCAAAAGCCTCTTGGTTTTGCCATATCTTCGCTGCACGTTCCTAGTCTGAGTAGGTGTGGCTTCTACCACCTTTCCTCTCTCTCTGACCATCCAGACGTTGTCTTTGAGGATATTCCGTGAAGCTGGTGGTATATAAGGCTTAGTTATTACGTCCTGCGGGTAGACCACTGGCTTTTTCTGCTCCATTCTTGCCTGGCGTAAACGCAAGTAGAGGTTGGAATCCCTCTGACTAGGGCTTGCTGATCTCCTCATCTGCTTCGGGCTGTGTGGCTGATATGCTTCAGGGGGTGTAGCAACCGCACTCTTCTGCTCGTGTTGTGGCTCTTTAGAAATGCCACATTCAGTTTTGCACCTATCACACAACATGACTGCTGATGTACCTGCCATTGGTTCTTTCCGTTTGACAACTTCTGTTTCTCCAGCTATAGTACTCAGGTCAAGCGTCAGTTTTCTGCTACCCCGAGCCAAATCAACCACAGCCACATCTGCTACCGCTGGATCACAAAAGGTGATTGACCCCTCATTGACCCATTGTTGTATCTGATCTTTGAGCTGCATGCACTGAGAAGTCTTGTGAGTCCACAAGTTATGAAACTTACAATAGGTCTTACCAGCTATTGCCTCTTCTGGGGGAAAGACTCCCCACGGGATGGCCACCTCGTTGGCCATGATCAGCTTGTTCAGGATAATATGAGCCCTACTGGCATCATAAGTGTATTCTTTGAACTTCGGCCTTGTTGGCAGTGGCTTTTCCTTCTTCCCTTCGCATGGCGCTAAATCAATCATATTGATGGTGGGAAAAGGATCGATGTCCACCCAAGCCGCAGTCTTTTCTTCATTCGCTCCGAGCTTTCCCTCGTTGATCCAAGTCTGGATAGTGTCCTTCAAGCGAATGCACTCCGATGTGTTATGATTCCAAAGATTATGGAACCTGCAGTATTTCTTTCCTTTGAGCTGTTCCTGTGTGGGGGGAGGTCCAAAGTCATTCCTTACCTTCCCTAATGCCGTCAGATCTTCCAAAATTTCCGGTGCCTTGTGTGCATTATATGTATAGGATTCGTACTCCGGCTTGGCGAACGCGGCGAACGAGATCTTTACTGGCTCTTTAGACATTTTCAACACCTGGGACTTGATAGGCTGTCTGCCTGCTAACTCTACTGCTGCGACTTCTTCCTCATAACCCATCATGTATGGGTCTGCATAGGGCATAGCTTGTGGGGCCGAATAGTAGGGATCCATATGGGAATATATTGCCCCCACAGTCTTGTGCCTTGCTGGAGGCATTCTGGGCCTCAGCGTTCCTGGGATGAGAGCTAAGTTGTTCCTGGAATTGTTAGCGTCTTCGTCCAGCTCATTCAGGAAGTACTGGTAACTGCCAACCCTGTTCATTAAGTCAGCCATGCTAGAGAACACTCCATCGTGGTGTTTTGCTCTCTGTCTCTTCTCCAACCCACGAATTGCAATTTTGATCAAGTCAGGCTCCGGGATTGGAGTTTTGCACTTGGCCTGTTGAATCTTGAACCGCTTGAGGAATTCTACAGATGACTCCATAGGTTGCTGATACATCGCTGTCAAAGAAGACAAGTCAACCTCTGGTTCCACAGTTCCAAATGTGGTTCTAAACATGGTCTCCATCACGTTCCAGTCAGGGACCGATCTTGGTATCAACTTGGTATACCATGTCAGTGCTGACCCTGACAATGAGGCACCGAATGTGCGTAACTTGAAAACATTGTCCGCACCATATGGTCCACACTCGCCTGTGAATCTTGCGATGTGGGTGGCTGCGTCTTCAGATCCTTCTCCTGAGAACGAAGTGAATCTTATCTGCCGATAATGTTCCGGCCATGGGCTTTCAGCCACCCATTCTGGATACGGGTGCGCGTATGCAGTGTTCACAGCAACAACGGGAGTTGCCCTTATTGCCTCCTGTATCATATTCTGGACTGCATCCCAGTCCAGCTGAGGTCTCCTTTGATTAGGTGTTGGTGAACGACGTGGTTGCTGCCTTGGAGCCCTCTGTCGTCCTCTAGCCCCTACAGGGTTCTGATTATTGTGCACCGCTAGTTGGTCATCACCCACACGGAGTGGACCAAATCCCTCCCGGTGCACGGTTCTTCTATCCACCTGGTGATCGACCTCTTCTAGCAACTCTTCTTCTGGAGGCTGTTGGCGGATAAGCTGCTCAGTTCTCATGGCATTTAAAGCCTCCATGAACATATCCATCCTCTTATTCAGCGCTTGCTGATTTTCATTCATCTTAGTTGCTAGGTCTGCATACCTTAGGTCCTGAATCTCGGCCTTTTTGTCTTGTTGCCGGGCTCGGTCGCGGACCTCCTGGAAACCTTTAGTCAGGTTATCCAATGATGAGCTTAATGCTCCTACGTGTTCAGCAAGGTTCTGTGACTGTCCTTCGTTAGTCATGGCACCAAACTTGCTAATAGCTTGTTCTGCAGATAGCTTCCTACAGTAAGCCGAATTATGTGGTCTTGCGACTACGTGTTCTGGTTTGGAACACGAAGGATATTCCTTTTGATATTCGCCGAAGCCTGTAATCTTGACACTGTCCCACTGGGCGTGCCAGATGTTTGGTCTAGAATTTGCAGTCCTTCAAACAACCGGCTTGTAAATTTGTGCTAGGCGTGCCAGTACCTTTGGGTCAGGTACAACCTTGAAGTTGGATGCTACTTGATGCTACTTGCGTCCCTCTTCTGACTTCTTCTCACAGCGACTGTGACAGACGCCGATCTTCTTCCTCTGTGCTAGGTTCTCTTCTTAGACCTACAAGGGAAAAGTCCCTCTAGGATTTTTCTCCAACCTTTGAGGATGGCCGAATCTTACTTAGTATGCAAAGAAACTAAGCAGCGGGTATCAAGATATAGACTGGCGAACGGATTCTCCAGAACTGGTTGCGGGAGTAAAACTGCTCAACGGATCGAACAGGGGAGTAGAGAGATTTCAACGGATTGAAACCTGTCAGACTTAACGGATTAAGTCCCTTTTGCAGCTTGACGGATCAGGCTACGATTGCTGACGGATCAGGCTTGGGTTGCTGACGGATCAGGCTTGGTTGCTCCGGAGAGGCTTGAAGACTTTCGCGTGGCGAAGTTGTTGTCTGTTTGTTGATAGATGTAGTTGTATTTTTCTCTTGCACCTCAACCCTTTATATAGTGAATACTAGGGTAGATGTTTCCTTGCGAATCAAGGTATAGCCTCAAATAATCCTTCTTGTAGTGCAAGACTAATTCTTAAAGCCCAATCATGTAAGCCCAAAACCATTCTAGTGGTAACTTAACCTCCTGCAACCACGTGTAGATGTTTCTTATAATACCCTCGCGAACGCTTTTCCAACCGCGAACGTATTCTGTTAACACACGTCCCGCTTCGCGAGCGCGTTTCCCCCTGTGAACAAATTATCTCCTTTCGCGAGCGTACTTTGTTACTGTGCTCCTTGCGAGTGCTTTTGACTTTTCAAACGTCCTCTGACCCTCTTGACCGCAGGCATCGGTCCACTTGCCTTTCTATAAATGGGTTTTTTACTTCTGGATCCAACAATCTTAAAGATACGTCTGATGTTAGACTCATTTCTGAAGGTGATACACAGTGTTTAGTAACAGGTTTTTCAGATTCTGATTATGCTGGAGATGTTGATAGTAGAAGATCTATGACTGGTTATGTTTTCACTCTTGTTGGTTCTGTTGTTAGTTGGAAAGCTACTTTGCAGCCAACATTGAATTTGTCTACTACAGAAGCAGAGTACATGGCATTGACAGAAGCAGTCAAAGAGGGAATCTGGTTGAAAGGACCGGTTAGTAATTTGGGTCTACATCATTATCAAGCTATAGTGTATTGTGATAGTCTGAGTGCAATCTATTTAGCCAAGAATCAAGTTCATCATGAGAGGACTAAGCACATCGATATCAGGTATCATTTTTTTTAGAAGTGAGAAAAGAGTTAAGGTGAACAAAGTGGGTACTGCTGATAATCCAGCTGACATGTTCACAAAGTCAGTTCCACATAGCAAGTTCCAACATTGTTTGAACTTGCTAAATGTCAGAAGCTGTTAGTTGCCCTTTTTGAGGGCAACATCTGAGGCAGAGGAGATGGTCGTACGTCTGGCACTATTATGATGTATCTGGTACATCTGTTTATTTGTGAGAGGATTCAAGTCAATGTGGAGATTTATTAGAATATGCATTGAATCAGGCATAAACCCTAATTTAACAAGGATTGTTAAATTAGTCTATTATGTTGGGCTGTGGTTGTTGGGCCTACCATTCGGGGGTATATATATACCTATTAGGTTATTAACCTAGTGTGTGTGGTATTCTGTTATCTGTAATCCGTTTTCCTTAAGGATTAATAAATATGTTCTCCTCTGCCTGTGGATGTAGCTAACACCTTGTTAGTGAACCACGTAAATCTGTGTTCTTTCTTACATTCGTTATAACATGCTTCCATGGAAACACAAGAGAGATGGAGAGTATGAAAATAGAAAAAAAAATAAAACAATATGTTTAGATATGAAATGACAAAATTAGCTCTTACTTGTTAATTTGTTTAATGGAGTTAATGCCTCCAGATACAAATCTTAGTTAAAAACGTAAAATACTGTTTTAAATTTGTTTTTGAAATTGAGATATCAAAACTTTGTTTGATTAAAAGATGGTTGTTTGAACAAGAGTAAACTAAGAAACAAAAGGATAAGATCGACCTAGGGTAAATCAAAACCTAGTTTAGGGAAGGTGTGAAAAAAATGAAGGAAATGGTAAATCTGAAAAGACAAAGAGCACAGCACACTGCTCTTCCCCTGTGCGTGATTTTATGTGGGTGTGCGCGGGATCAAAATGTCTGTACAAAATCAAAGAGAGAGAAATAGAGAGAGGGAGGGCCGGAGGGGTCACGGGTTTGTCTTGAAAGGCCCTTTGTTTACACTCCCCGACAGACACATATTCTCTCTCTCTTTCCCCTCTCTCAACAAGAGAGATGGATCATTTCCAAATATTTAAACTCCCAAAACCCAACCAAAAAAGTGAAAAAACAAAAACAAATACCACACACATTACCACCACAACTCCTTTTCTCTCCATTTTTATCCCACTCATCACTCTCACTCTCACTCTCTTCTTAAAACCCCCTCCTTCATCTCTCTCTCCCTTTCTCTATCCCTGCTTGCTTCTCATGGCTTTGATGAAAGACAACTGCGGCGAAGGCATACTCCTCTCTCTCGACTCCCACAAATCTGTCCCGGCTCCGTTTCTGACCAAAACGTACCAGCTTGTCGACGATTCCTCCACCGACCACGTCGTCTCTTGGGGCGAAGACGACACCACCTTCGTCGTCTGGCGCCCTCCGGAGTTCGCCCGCGACCTCCTCCCCAACTACTTCAAGCACAACAACTTCTCCAGCTTCGTCCGCCAGCTCAACACCTATGTACGTATGTGTCTAAACAATGCGTGATTTTTGTATCTATCATTTCCGTTTCTGTTTGAACTTTGCACTGAGACTGTGTTTTTTTTGTTTCGTCATGTTAGGGTTTCAGAAAGATCGTGCCGGACAGGTGGGAGTTCGCCAACGAGTTTTTCAAGAAAGGCGAGAAGCATTTGCTCTGCGAGATCCACCGCCGCAAGACGGCTCAGCCGACACAGTTCCCCATCAACCACCACCATCAGTACCCGCATTCGTCGCTCGGCAGCCACCACGTCGTAACCGGTCCCGGATTCTTCCCCTTCCCTCATTCTAGTGGCAGAAACTCGCCTTCCGACTCCGACGACTTTGCCAACTGGTGTGACGACTCGCCACCGCCACTCGTGTCCTCTCCACCTTCAGGCGGTGGTGGTGGTCCCCTCAACACATGCTACGGTGGTGGTGGTCCCCTCACCACGGTGAAAGCTCTATCGGAGGACAACGAGAGGCTGCGGCGGAGCAACACCATGCTGATGTCAGAGCTCAACCACATGCGAAAGCTCTACAACGATATCATCTACTTTGTCCAGAACTATGTCAAGCCTGTCGCTCCCAGCAATTCTTACCCAGGTTCTCTACTCCTTTGCAACCCAACACAAAACAAACTCAACCCCAACTCATCCGCTGCCACACACAAGCCTCTCAACCAGGTTTTTGGGTACCCTAAACAAAACCAACCACATTATCAGCCAATGGCCCATGTCATGATGAACAACAACGTTAATGTCTCGTCTCCGACCACAGAAAAGAGTACCAGCTCGGTGACGATTATCGAAGACCGGTCCGGCAACAACAATGGGTGCAAGGCCAAACTGTTTGGGGTTCCATTGCTGCATTCAAAGAAGAGACTGCACCCGGAGTACAACAACGGCTCGAACCACACGGCCATTGAAGCAAGCAAGGCTCGTTTGATTTTGGAGAAGGATCATGATTTAGGTCTTCACCTCATGCCCCCATCCACATGTTAGTCATCAGCTGCTTAAATTTAGAAAGGTGTCGTCTTTTTCTCCAAAAACCCATCAATCAAAATTAAACTACTTAGCTAGCTAGCTTTAAAAGTTTCATCTTTTTTGTCCTAGCTTTTTTTGTTTGCTTGTATTTTGGGTCTGATCATGAGATATGTGTGGATGTTTGTGATGTCGTCGTGTGTATATATATGACTTTTAGTGCCGGTAATTTCCCACCGCCATGAATGCAGCAGGTGTGGGTTTTGGGTAGAGTGATCGATGAAATATTATGCAATATCTTATCTTGAAGTTTTAGTTTCATAAATTTTTAGCTTTTGTTAGGTTTTCAGTGAGGCTATTAATTGCTCTCGATTTTTGAATCTATTACTTTCTTCTTCGATCTTCTTCTTGTTCCTGAATCCTGCAGGCCTTCAGTTTCTCTGAATGTAATGCCTGAGTACGGCGTTTCAGTTGCATTAATGCGTGCCTGATAGGCCAGACAGGGGTGTTTGTGACAATTTGCAGTCTGGTCCATTTCCAATTTGCTCTAGGCCTTTCTCTGATAATGAGTTCTATTATTGGGTTCATAGATTCATACAATCGTACGTACAGCTCTGACCCTGGACTAAAACCCAAAAAATAAAACAAAAGTTCAGGAAAATTATACAGAAAATAACGTTTCAAAATGGAAAAAAGCAACTGACAAAGCAATACAATTCGATGTTCAAAAGCCAAGTATGATCTGACAAATAACAATAATTGTATTATTGCCATCATTATGAAAGGAAGATCAAAGCAGGGGATGGGATGAAGATGAAGATTAAAGACTACGATTTACTAAAAAGAAAGCTATCATTTCATATTGATCAAGGTTCTAATCTCTATATTTCTCGTTTCCATGAAACTGTCAGGAGGTCACTACACGCAGCAAAAAGCCAAATACATAGTTACAGATTGTGTGTATTAATCTAATAAATCTGGGGAAAAAGAGAGAGAAGTTGGGGTTTCGATGAAAGCGAAATGCAAGAAAGAAACGAAACTGACTCGAAAATATGGGTTTGAAACGTTTCTATCAATGCTTCTATGATCTTTCTTCTTCTTCTTCTTCTTCTTCTTCTTCTTCTTCTCCTTCTAACCAGAAAAATCTTCCTCTGCCTTTTCCTTCTTCAAGTATATGATCACACATATTTTCTGTTTCCTTCTTGCTGTGAAATTGAATATATTTGATGGCGTTTCTTGTCTCTCTCGGAAATTTTCTTTGACCCGTAATTGTGAGACAGACTGAGATCTCTATTCTAAGAGATAGTGTGGAGGAAAAGTGAGGAATTATGCCTATAGAATTAGAGAACTGGAATATCTTTGTTGTCGTACTCTCGGTACACACTAGGGTTTTTTGGATAGCTAGCCAAATAATAATAACCCTAGATTGTCACTAGTCCACTTATGGCTCATCATTTGACCCTTCGATCTTAGCCAGATTTAGAACCCGCCCTATCCTCTAGGGTCGAAGCCCTATCCAGTCTTCCATTAGGATGGGCCGGTCCTAGCCCTTCTCGAGTATGGTAGGGTACGGGTTCAGCAAATGAAACCCGGCCCTACCCTACGACCATACTCTAATGAGCTCTTTAGGGCTGACTCGGCCCGACCCTAAAAACCCGTTCTTTAGACCATAATAATTTTTTATTTTTTGTATTGTTTTAATATGTTTCTTATTTTTTAAATACAATACAACTAATTTTTTGTAGTTAATTTGCTAGTTTTGTTCCTTTGATTTCCTTTTGTTTTGCTGATTAACGATTGTTTTTTGATGATTTAGAGCATTAGTTCGTGAGATATATGATTATAACCACTTAATTTATAGATAGATGTATTAAATTAAGTATAATGTGTATGCATGCATGTTAAATGTAACACAAAAAATAAGATTCATTACATATAATTCTAAAGCTAAATTGTGAGAAAAAAAAATAACAAACCTATCTCGATCCTGTTTAGCCCTATTTAAAGGGTTACCCCTACCTGACTCTATTAGCCTTAATGAAATGGGCCACTAGGGCGGGTTAGGGTTTACATATACAAGTCTTGGCCCTACCCTATCGGGCCCTAAATTTTGTTGACTTTAACCGAGTCATAACCTACCATACTCTAAGCCTTAAAATTTAGGATCGGACCGGCTCTATCCCAGTTTATGATGAGGCCTAAGTCCACTAATGCGCCTTGTGTTTCTTCTAAGCTTTTGTCCTTTACTGAGTCGTCGCACGTGACTAGGAACATGAACGTGCTGAGTCATTTGTACATTTGAAAACAAACAGATCGCTTTTGGTGTCCTGATCAAATAGTTAGGGTGGTGGGTGATGGGCTTCGATAGCGGATACGTATCATCCGGCTTAAAAGAGGCTTTAAGGACCACCAAATGGGTTGTTTTTTGAGAGCTTAAAAAGGAGAAAAGGGAAATGCGATTTCTAGTCATTTTTGGCTACGTTTTAGGACTTTTTAAAGCACTTTGTTGACATTTAGGCTTCGCCCTTTTGGTGTATAGTTATGCGAAATTAATTAAGTACACCATTGCAATTTTGTATAGGAACCAACTCCTAGATAATCCTATGTACATTTTCTTCCCCAAGTAATTGCTTTTTGGTGCTTTAGCCCAAAAGATGCTAATTTCGAACTAGTCTAGGTATTGAAGGAGACAAATACCTAGAAATATCATCATGATTCACCCCTACAAATAATTTTACATTTTGATTAGTTTTTAGAGAACTTGATAAAAGGTAGCGATTTTACTCTGTAACTTGTATTCACTGGGACATCTATTGGGAAAATAGGAAAGTACAGGATGGGCTATAATGTAATATAAGCTTCCGAAAACCCACTTTTGGCCCAAAAGGAAATTAGATGGAAAAAGATGATTGTCTAACTTGGGTAAAATGGTCACTTTCAAATTTGTTATATACAACAAGTCCAACATTCTAACCATGACATATCTCGTTGAATTGAAACTTCACTTTTCTTCCTCTGGAGGCCCAAAACGAATAAACCCAAACAATAAAACCCCTGACGCACGAACGTGAACGGCGCTGTTTTCTTGTTGCCACGCGCCACCCTTAAACCCTAGTAAAGCCCCCACACACCTCCTCCTCCTCCTTGGGTTAATTCCCCAAGCAAGGAAGCTTCAGTCTTCATCAGTATTATGGAGGTGGTGGTGGCCTCCTCTTCCGTCGAATCCGACATCGCCTGCTGGGACATCAACTCCGGCGCCGAGCTCCTCCGTTACAAGTCATGCGCCTCTCCCAATCACGGCCTCGTCTCCGTCGGCGACCGTTTCCTCGCCTCCTCTCAGCTCCGTCTCACCAATGACGGCTCCGTCAAGTATTGGGCTTGGTCCAAAGTGAGTTCTACTACGCAGGTTGGATGAAATTCCTGAATTGATTTCTAACTCTGTTTTCTTGAAACTGTGTTGCGTAGCCTCAGCCTGATGCCAAGGGCTCGCAAGACGAACCGATAAAGCCGCTGGCTGCTAATAGAGAGGGCACCTACGTGGTTGGCGGCGGTGTCTCCGGGACTATCTACTTGTGGGAGGTTAGTTTTTCCTGATTGTTTTGAATTCTCTCTGGAGATTAGTCGCGGTTCGTGTTTGATTTGAATGATATTGTACATGGTTTGTTTTTTTAGGTCACTAGCGGTAGGCTGCTGAGGAAATGGGATGCTCACTATAGAGCTGTGAGTTGCTTGAGATTTTCTGATGACGGCACCATACTCTTTTCGGGGTCTGAGGATGGAGAAATTAGAGCCTGGAACCTTGTAACGTAATAGTTTTTATCTTGAACTCATGTCCTGGTGCAATGTATGTGTTTTGATTCGGAGATAGGGGTGATTATAACTCTGTCATTTGAATCTAACAGGATATTCGATGATCATCAAAGTCAACATGAAAAGCATCGATACTTGCGTAGTTTCACTGAGCACTCGCTTTATGTAACGGATATGGTGTTAGGATTTGGATATGATCCGGTTATTGTGTCGGCTTCAGAGGATAGAACATGCAAGGTATAGCATTGCTTGTTTGGACCATTATGGTATATTAATAATGCTTTGTTGGTATGGAATGATCATCAGTTGCCATATATGCTTTGTCGTTAGCGGCAGATTATTGTTTGTCATAAAGGACGGATCATGTATTTATGGAGTGATTCTGTTGATCACTGGAGTATCTTGTTGCATTTTCTTTTTAGCTGTCTCTTCACTGCACTGTCATTGTTTTATGCCACTCCAGCTATCTATTACATGGGTTCTGCTCATTTGGGGAATATGCATCTCCACAAAATAAAGATACATTCTTCAAGTCACAAATGTTTTTGACATTTAGGCCATCCAGTATGTATCATTTTGACATGGATATATATTTTCATAGATTTGGAGCTTTTCAAGAGGAACATTACTGAGAAATATTGTTTTTCCCACAATAATTGATGCAATTGCAATGGATCCTGGTGAAAATCTCCTCTTTGCTGGTGGTAGAGATGGAAATATATACGTCGCTGCACTTAGTACTGCAAAGACAGCTAGCAGCAAATATGGGTTGCATATCATAAATCGCTTCTCAAACCACAGGTTTCTCTCTTATCCTACAGTTTTACTATTTCATGAACTGTTTTGTATACTCTTTGTAGGTAGCTCTAATCTTCCTATTGGTAGTGTTCAATTACAAATATGAGTCTTATTATAGTTTTTTTTCTTAAATGAGTTGAACTTTTTTATTTTTGTATATTTTTCACAGCAAGGCAGTTACTTGCTTGGCATGGGGACTGTCTGGAAACTATTTGATTTCTGGATCAGAGGATGGCATGGTTAGAGTATGGGATGCTAAAACTGCTAACATCGTCCGTGTGCTCAAACATGCAAAAGGTATTTCCACGGTTATTAATTGCTGCTTCTTGCTTCTGTTGGATTTTTAATAGGTAGCTCCTGGTTATGTACTAATGTATATATATTGATTTTCTAGACATGTTTGCTGTCTATTTGTGCCAGTTGCCAACTATCTGGGTTGTGTATCAAACCGATGACATTTATTGGAATACATATTATCTTTAATTCTATCCATATAATGTATCTACATGTATGGCTGTGATATGAATTTTTGATATTTCCCCCAGCGTTATGCATCTTCATTTCAATGTTATTGCAGCAGTCCTACTGTAAACGAGTCTGCTGGTCGCGGCTACCGCATTGATATACTAAATTCTTAGTTAATTCTGGCCTTCTTTTTCCCTTCTTAATTCTGTTGCATGAAATTTGTTTTGTACTGTGCAGGTCCAGTGAATAATATTCTAGTTATTAGACAGCAAGTTTCTCATACTATACCCAACTTACAAGCCTCCTCCAGGAGGTATGGTTCCTTGTTACCGCCTCCACTAGAAAAGCGAGCATATGAAGCAGATAAAGATGCAGGTTTCAAGGCAGTCATTGGTCTCCAGGATACTTGCAATAAGTCCACAGATGCAGCGTATATCACTTCCGACGTGATGGAGCGTCAAATCAGAGAGCTTCAGGTTTGTTATTGATTCTTATATATTCACAAGACTTCCCTTCACTACCCTAGGTATAGACATTTTTTAAAGGAAGATGTAGGCATTTTAAGATTCAGACAAAGATTTTCAAATTGTTGAGGTGTGTGTACATGTGGGCACACTAACACTAATATATTGATATGTTGGTCTCACACAAAAATCATTTTGGTTTCAGCAACAAGGTTCTGCTTCAGCTGAAATGGAGATTGAGAGACTAAGGCTTGAGAATAAAAGATGCATACAAATGGTTCAGCAGTGGAAGAAAATGTATGACAATTTGCACCAATTCTGTGTAAATGAGCTTGTCGATGGAGATAAAGGAGTAACCCCAACCGGAAATGCTCCCTGAATGTTGCTAATCTGGACCAACCAGCTAGTGACATGAAGGTTGAAATCAGCATCGGGTATGAGACGTATGTTCCTTTCTTGTTTTGATCTTTGTAATCAGTCTTCACATCTGTCGTATCTCTGTTCATCTGAACTATCGGTTGCTATATGTATTGTGCATCAGTTTCGGAAATATTGAAGTAGCTTTTTTGATATATGAAAATTCCATGCTTTTGCACCCTTTTTTAGTCTCTGCGATGGGTGTAACATTTGCAAACATCAGGTGACTAGAAACCTTCATCCAATTCTGTTTCCATAGCAGGACAGACATCTTACTCCGTCTGTCTGTCCTGGAGTCCAAGTACAAGAACCGACCCTGATGAGAAGCAGTTAATCTGAAAACCGATTTCCAAAATTTTGTTTTTCCAGTTGGTCAGAAACAGAATCCTGGTTGTCATTCTTCTATTGTGCACTAACCTCTCAGATTTATTGCTAGGCCAAGCACAGAACGTTTCTAGTCACTCTCACCTCACCAAGTGTAGCGGTGTACTATGCTAAGGTGTGCTCAAGTTGTACAATGTTTGTCAATCAATTTTCAGTAAAACAGCGAATTCATGATTGATATTGATGCCCTAGATGGCCAGAATCGGTCCATAAGGGGTCAGCCTCACGAAAATTTCTTTCAAGGCCCAGCCTAGGTTTTTTCAAAGTTCTACAACCCAATGGAACACCACACCCCCACTCTAATACGTGACCGATGGGGTTAGAGGTTGAGGACCGTTTCTATTAAGCTAAAGGCAACAGTGTAGATTCTACTGCCCAGGGAAAAAAATGAACGCTGAATGAACACCCTCTTCAATTTCCTTGCAATTGATTGACCCCGTAAATTTCGATGTAGTTTGTCTCATAATCCAAATTTTCTGTTTTTGACAAAAACCGTTCGATGAGATCACTAGGCGTGGCATGACGCAAAGTAACACCAGACAGGCAAACAAGCATGCAAATTTACCAAGAGTAAAAGTCTCTGCTACAAACCAGAGTTCCTTTTCACTTCCAAAAGA
This sequence comes from Comarum palustre, assembly GCA_951800085.1. Classification (NCBI taxonomy): domain Eukaryota; kingdom Viridiplantae; phylum Streptophyta; class Magnoliopsida; order Rosales; family Rosaceae; genus Comarum; species Comarum palustre. The sequence goes on from OX637589.1 coordinate 16,274,284, forward strand.
CCGGCATGGCCTCCCACCGTGAAAAATGAACGCACCAAACTTGGAACCCAAACACTTTCACAATGATGCTTTGACTGCCTGTCTTGCCCAATTGGGGTCTCACCAGAAACCGAAAAGAAAAAGAAGAAAACAAATCAATCTGAGAATCCTGAATGTGATGAAAATCATGCAGAGAGAGAATCACATACGGGACCATTTACTTATAAATTATTGAGAGCTAGAAGTTAATATTTTCCTTCAGAGCTGAGTCTACTGCTGCTTGCATTGGCTTGCGATTCCCAATGGAGGAGGGTAAAGACTAAAGACCAAAGAAAGTGGGGGAAGCAAACTAGCAAAGCCAAACAAAGCAAGAATTCCGTTATTAACAATTACTCTATAGAATATGTCTCTCTCTCTCTCACTCTCTGTTATATGCCTTCTGGTTTTTGGTGTAGGTATGAATATAATATCTGTGTACAAGTAGAATGCTAGTGTGGGGAAGAAGATAAGGCCGGTATAGCAGAGGCAGTGATATAATGCAAAGTTAAAAACCCAACAATACCAACAGCAAATTCTCTCTTTCAGATTCTTTTTATCCAATCCAATCGAACCGCTTGTTACAGAGAAGAACATGTCTCACTTGGAACAAAAACTATATACTAAATTATTATGCAATATTTCAATCGATGGAGCAGCTAGGGTTTCCATCCATCTAGCTATATAAAACTCGATCACTCTAACCAGTTTTTTTTTTGAAAATTCCACTCTTACCCTATTACCTATCTGGTCTCAGGTATATATCTGATTGCTGATATTTTTAAGCTGTGCATGAGATATTGTTGCCGTAAAAATCTTAAAGAGTTCTGGTAGCTGCATGGTAATTATCTGCAGGTTGGCAATTCCAGTACATGAATCAGGTGCTCAGAAACCTGATCCTTCTCGAAAGGTGTTCCCGAGCAAATTGAAGAGGAGGAAGAAGAATAGAAACCCTAGCTAGATAATTATATTATCAAAGATAATAAGGTCTCTTTGGAGTCTCCTTCCAATTGGACCATTATCACTGAGCCACACTGATCAAAACGGCACCGGATTCGCACTGCCAACCAGGAAAGGAATGTGTCTGTCATAGGGTGCTGGTGAGATTTCTGACACCTGTCATGTGGGAGTGAGCTTTAGGTCTTCTGCTGCTCTCTTGCTTCTGCTTCAAAACGAAAGCGATATTAATTTTTAAGGGCAAAGACCGCAGTTGATGACAGTCCCACACTCAATTGACTCAAAAACATAAAACATTATATATAACCTTTCTTCATCAATCTCTCATGATTCATGCACCACAAGAAGCACTCATTAATGATCCATCTAGCAGTTGGGGTAGATCTGAGCCCTTCAATCCCCTTAACATCACCTTATTCACTTCTGCTATGATGATTCATATCACAAACTGGGTTATCCTTCTCCTGTCACTTTTTGGTGAATTGACCAATGACCAAGATATATACCTGTGAAGATAAGTGAAAGTAATAATAATACTCCTCCATTTTCATTCTTGGCCTACATTAGATATAAGAGTGGGGATGATGAAATTGGTATAGGGTTAATTGGCTCCATTCGTGATGCTCTTCCAAATCCAGTAAGCAAGCACATTAGCTTCACTTTTTTGATATGGACTTGTTTCGCTTTTTTATCTCCACAGCAAAGGAATAGATTGTTTCCCAATAAAGAAAGGAAACAATTGAAACAAATATGATGGGAAAACATGAAAAGGGCAGCAGCTGTGTTATAATACAAGCTCATTACAATATATATATATATATATATATATATATATGCAATGTACAGTGTTTTTGTATCACTCGTTTTTTTATGTATCACCTTTATTGTTTAAAGAAAGGAAAAACATGTCTATTAGAAGCTCTCTTATATCCATTAAATAGATTAATAGATAATTGGTAAATTTTGTTTTTAAAAGACTTCTCCTTCCCCATTCCTATTATATAATAGATACGTACCCATACATAAGCTTCTACCTAGCTACTAGCAACACCAGAGTAGTAGAAAATGGAAATGAACCACAACTAAAATCCGAGGAGCAGATGGAAACGATGATGATGATGCAAATGGATAAAATCTCCGAGCTCTGCGGCGCCTACAACGACGTCGTTTCCGACCTCCCTTCATCTCAACACTTTTCTGGTAGTGTAACTTCCATGCCACATTACAGCCATGACCAAAACCCTCACACTGTTTCTTCACCTCCACCCTCATTTCTTAACCCAAGCCCTTCAACCATATCATTCACCAGCAACTCACTTGAACAATCACCAGAACCTCAGCTGGCATCGGATAAGCGTGCTTCAATGGTGGCGATGAGGGAGATGATATTCAGAATCGCCTCGATGCAGCCAATCCACATAGACCCGGAGTCGGTGAAGCCGCCGAAGAGAAGGAACGTCAAGATTTCCAAGGACCCTCAGAGCGTGGCGGCTCGTCAAAGGAGGGAGAGGATTAGCGAGAGGATAAGAATACTGCAGCGACTAGTCCCCGGCGGGACTAAAATGGACACTGCATCCATGCTGGACGAGGCTATTCACTACGTCAAGTTCTTGAAGTCTCTAGTTCAGACGCTGGAGAGAGCCAGCGTGAATAATACTACCAGTGTAGTACCACAAACCGGGATTGGTTTTCCGGTGGTGATGTCAAGTGGGAGTAATTACCTCTCTAGTTCTATGGCCGAAGCGTACCAAGCTCATCCTCCGCAGCATCATCAGAATGTGCAGCATTTTGGCGATGTTTGAATAACTTTAGTCTTCGTTTGATTAATTGAAGGGATGTAAATCCTATCACTGCTATCATATTAATAAGTTTTAAAGATCGAATTATCCTTTTTTTTACATGTTTATGTAGTATACATGAATACATCGATCATATCATTCGGTTGGAGAAGAAGACCTATAATAAACGCTGACATAGGTATAGGATAAACTTGTATCGTACAAATCGTTGTATCAATCATAAGATAAGTAACCTAAAGCTGAATCAGGATTGTTCTTGAACTCGGGTAATATGGTATAATTAAGTTCATACTTCTGACTTCTGAGGAAACAAATCTATCTTGGAGATGGGGTACAGGGAGCTAGGCTAATCAAGCAAACTATCCTGAAGAGGAAATTAAAAACAAATACGATCGAGAAGGGTAGAGCTAATCCTACTTTTATCAGTTTTTTTGCCGGACATGAAATCTGTGTAGGTCTCTCTTCTTCTTTTATTTATTTTTTGTTAGATTTGTTAAAGTAAAATGACAATCAGAAAATGGTCTATTAATCTCATTACGTATCCTCTTTATATAGAGGTTGATTACAATGGTAATTACAATAAACATAATGACTAATTGATAACTGATTGAGTAATTATATTTGTTAATCGCTAATTGCATAATCAACTCTTCATCAGTTACTTTGACGAAGGCACATAAACAGAACTCTCCAATATTTGCCAGATTCACAAGCTCGATTTTGTTTGCATTGCTGAGCCTATGGTGAATTTTAACTCAATCCCTGTTATATTTTGGTCATCTTTGAATTTAGAACTAGTTGCTACTGATGAGCGAGGGCAACACTTTCAAATCTCTGGTTGTTGAAGGGTACACTTGTTCCAGACACTACAGTTATCTCCATATCAGACCAACAACTTACTTTTCAGGTTTCTTTTGACAACGAATCTTCTCCGTTTTCTTTTATATATGCATCTACTTCTTACATCAAACGCAGGGAATTATGACATGATCTTATTACCCTCCGACAACAAACTGACATTCCATGGATGGCTGTTGGGGACTATAATGCTGTGTTAGGAGCTCATGAGAAATCTGTAGGGTCTTTTCCTTCTCATCTCTCTTATGCAGATTTTCAAAAGATGTCGGATGATTGTGATTTGTTCATCTTGATACTGCTGGTCTATATTTTACATGGTCAAATGGTTGGAGCTCACGTGGGCATATAGAGATCAGCTTGGACAGATGTCTTTGTGATACTTCTTGGTTTGAGGCCTAGTTGCACTGCTCTTCCCCGTGTTGTTTCAGATCATTCTCCGTTGATTTTCTCAGCTGCTAAACTTTCTCTGAGTGGTCCTAAGCCGTTCAGATTTCAGTCAATGTAGATGCAGCACTCAGACTTTCGTACTGTGGTGTCTAATTGTTGGAATTCCTTCCAAGGTAGTGGTTGTCCTATGTTTATTACTTTGCAAAAGTTAAAGGCTCTGAAGCGCTGTTTGCGTGAGTGGAACAATCAAGCAGGTCTTTGGTAATATTTATCAAAATGTGGCTGTTGCCCGAAACATTCTTGCTAGCATTCAATAGGATATTGCGACTAATGGTATGTCTGAAAATAGATTTGAGGATGAGATTGTTGCAAAGTCCTCAGTCTTAAGTGCCCTCAGAATGCAGGAAAGCTATTGGAAAGATAGAGCCCGAGTAAAATGGTTCACTGATGGAGATCGTAGTACTTCTTTTTTCCATACCTATGCAAAAGTTCTGGCAGCTAAGGTTCAATTGTCCTCAATTCAAGATGGGGCAACATTACTCACTGATCCTTCAGATATTGCAGCACATGCCTTGGCTTTGTATCAGAATCTTTATGGTGTGTCTTCCTCTTCTACAAATTTAGAGCAAGTTTGTTCGGTTATTCCATCGCTAGTGACTGATGTGGAAATGTCAGACTATCAGCTATGCCTTCAGCTAAGGAAATTAGGGCAACTGTTTTCTCTATGGATGGCTCTAGTGCTCTAGGGCCTGATGGGTTTACAGGAAAGTTTTACCAAGCTTGTTGGGATATAGTTGGGTCTGATGTGGTTGCTTGTGTTCGTCAATTTTTTCAGCATAACTGGATCTATCCCAATATGAATTGCAACTTTGTAGTTCTTATACCAAAGGTTTCAAATGCCCAGCTAATTACCCAATTATGTCCAATTGCTATGGCCAATTTTCTCTTCAAGATTATTTCAAAGATCATGGCTACTCGGCTGGGGAGTATTGCAGCGCGTATTATCTCTCCCCAGCAATCTGCGTTTTTATCTGGGAGGTGAATTACTCATAGTATTGCTACAGTTTCAGAGTGCTTCAACCTTCTGGACTAGAAATCTTATGGGGGTAATGTTGGGATCAAAGTGGATATTGCAAAGGCTTTTGACACCTTGAATTAGGACTTCTTGCTCAAGGTTTTAAACAACTTTAGGTTCTCTCCCATATTTACTAGCTGGGTGAGTGTCATTCTCCATTCTACAAGACTTTCTATTTTGATTAATGGTTCTCCGCAGGGTTTTTTTACTTGTGCAAGAGGGGTTAGGGAAGGGGATCCTCTTTCCCCCTTGCTATTCTGTTTAGCAGAGGAGGCTCTTAGCCGAGGCTTTTCTTTACACTTTCAGACTAATTAGCTAAAGCCTATATCTTTTCCTAGAAATTGCACTCTTCCTTCTCATGTATTATATGCAGATGATCTTGTGGTGTTTTGTCGAGAAGATAAACACACTCTTAACAGGCTACGTGATTTTCTAGATCTTTATAATTCCGCTTCAGGCCAATTTATTAATGCAGCGAAGACCACATTCTATATTGGTGCTAAGTATCGGCATCGAAAATTAGTAATTCTACGCATATTGGGATTTCAAGCAGGACAACTGCCTTTCACTTATTTAGGAGTTCCTATTTTCTGTGGAAAACCTCGCAATTGTCATCTCCAAGTTATTACTGATGGAGCTAAGTCCAGGTTAATGGGCTGGCAAGGCAAGCTTCTCTCAATGGCTGGACGCAGTGAGCTAGTATGTTCTGTTTTCCAGAGCATGTTTCTTCATAGTTTTTCAGTGTATCAGTGGCCGACTCATCTTATCAGAAAATTATCTTCATGGGCAAGAAATTATATCTGGTCTAGTAATCTTGAGACTCGAAAGATTGTTACTATTTTGTGGCACCGGGTTTGTGCTCGAAAAACGAAGGTGGGATTGGTATTCGTGACCTAAAGGCTCTTAACTCGGCGGCTATTTTAAAGTTGGCATGGGATGCCCTTATTTCTCGTACTCAATGGGGGGATTACATGCGGTCTCGGTATCCTTTCTTGTCCAGATCAAGGGTGAGCTACAGAAAGTCATCAATTTGGCCAGTTATTCGTTCTATTGTTCCTCATATCATCCAAAATTATCATTGAGTTATTGGTGATGGTCGATCTGTGTATTTTTAGAAGGACAAATGGCTCCATGATTCTATTATAAATATTTTGGGAGTCACCAATTTGCCAAGAATTAATGATTTACGGGTGTTTGACTTCATTTCAAATCAAGCTTGGCATTTTCCTCCTTTTTTCTCGAAGGTATTCCCGGACTTGTACAATATAATTTCAGCGACATGTCTCCCAGCAGTAAGTGAATCTGATACGATCATTTGGGAGTCCTTTACATCTGGTGAGTTGTCTTTTTCTACTAGCTATAATCTGCTGAGACGACATTTCATTTCCAGAGACTGGGCTTCTGCGATTTGGCATTCTTATATTCCTCTACGTTATTCTTTTCTGGCCTGAAAGCTTCTGTCTAACTGTCTGCCTACTGATGATCGGCTGAAAATTAGTGGGATTCCAGTTGTGTCAATATGCCAACTTTGTAATAGTTCTAATGAGACGACATTGCATATATTTTTACATTGTCCTTTCTCCTAACGAATCTGGGGCTGGCTTGCAACCCAGTTTGGAACTACAATTGGTGCACATGGTTCGTTGCTGGATTTTTGGACTGGGTTTTGTCACAAGCCTTTTTCCTTACATCTTTTCAATTTGTGGTTGGCAGCTGGGCTGTTAACCTTTATGACAATATGGAAGGCAAGGAATAAGCTCAGGTTTGATAATCGGACTCCAAAACTTTCATCAATATGCTGCTCAATTATAGCATGGATACGGTATTTTGGTCTTCTAGTTCTTGGTTACAATAAGGGTGTTCTGGACTCTCAGCTTTTGTCTTTCCTGGGTGTTGATCCCAAGCCTCGTAGAGCGCCCAAGATCCAACTTGTCATATGACACCCCCTATCTCTCCTTGGGTCAAAGTTAATACTGATGGTTTGGCCAAAGGTAACCCTGGGCCTGCAACTTGTGGAGGGGTTTTTCGTGATGCTTCTGATGTTTTTTAGGGAGTTTTTGCCAACCTTTAGGATGCAAATCATCTTTCTACGCAGAGTTTTATGCTGTCATTGTGGCTACTGAAGTGGCTTTTTCGAGAGGTTGGTCCACTCTGTGTTTGGAAAGTGATTCTATTAGTGTGATAGCGTTTTTTTTTCTTCAGGTTGTTTTCCCCTCCTTGGGATCTGAGAGTCAGATGGAAAAATTGTTTGAAATTAATCAATCAAATGAATTTCAGAAGTAGTCATATCTTTAAAGAGAGAAATGCAGTAGCAGACAAGATGACAAATTTAGGAATTTCTTGTGACTCATTTACATGGTATGTTAGCCCTCCTCCAGTGCTGCACAAGTACTTACAGGCGGATGCTTTGGGACTTCCAAATTATCAGTTTTCTCTTTGACGACAGCTGCACACAATCATGTTTGTTCAAGAGATTGGATTTTTCTTTTCTTATTTTCTTGTTTTTTCTCCTTTTCAGACTTTGTATTTTCTTTTTTTCTTATTTTCTATTAATATAATAACCGGACGTGGGACTGAGCCTTTCAGCTAGGCTGGGTTCTAAACCTTTCAAAAAAAATATGAAGATCCACAGCTCTAAATATTTGCATTCTGGTGTGTTGTTTAATTTAATGGATATAGTTCTATTCTTACTGAGATTCAATTATCAATTACAGAGCTCAAGCTCATTCCATTAATATATGTATTTGGCATACACCTTCCTCACTACCCAGTCACCCCTATTCCTCCCATTTGGACCATCCTTGGTCACCAAACAAACTGATTCCATGTTTATAAAAATGGAAACCCACTTTGTGCTACTATTTCTTCAAAAACAGGCCGGCAACGACGTATGCTAACAGTAACCCCCTTCTATTATTTTTCTAGTTCTAGACTCCTAGTTCGCAGGACTGTATGTTGCCACAATGCTATGATATGTGACCTTTTATTAATGAAAAAGATCGAGTGCATGATGAGAGTAAGATGGAAGCAACCACAAACCTATTCCGAGGAGGCTGTTCCTTTTCTGCTAGGGCGTGGTTGCTCATGGCAGCTCATTCTCTACTGTTATGTGAAGGCGTATCTGGCAAGGTACGGATATAACTATATGTCATTCTCTCCTTGCCGTGTCACTGAAGTAAGCAGTTATTCCTTCAACCTGCTATTTACAAAGTTTTTCTCCACCTGACCCCAGATACAACAATCAGCAATCATATATGATAATTATTTGAATTATGTCTTTATGTTTAAAAGATGGCTACACAATCTATTTACTAGGTCGCCCTGTAACAGAAGGAAGAGATTAAAGATGAACATTAATGAGATAAAGAAAATACCTCTAGCGACCACGGCGGAGTCCCTGAAAGAGACAACTCTGCAGAAGGCGTCATTGCCAGTGCAGAATCAGTTTGGGAATATGCACACTAAGAAGCTGAATAGAGATACCAGTAACTAATGCTGAAGCTAGTTTAGCATACAATGTAGTCGATTATTGTTGGGTGCGGTACTAATTATTGAGTACTTTGGTTTGAGTTTTTAGTTTTAATCCTGCTTATTAGTCTGAAATTAAAGGAGGAAGAATAACAAATTAAGTAGTAGCTAATATTGGTAATGGATCAGGTGTTTCTACAAATGGAGAGACTAGCTGGTTAGATGATGATGCACCAGATGAGGAAGATGATGGGCCAGAGAAGGAGAAAGAGACCCAAGAGAGCTCCAACCAAGCAGAACACTGATCAATCAGGAGTGTATCAAGTGCACCCGTTGAAAGTTGTTCTTCATGTTTATGACTATGAGGCTTCTGATCCCAAGTCTGCAAAACTAATAACCCTCAAGTTTGAGTATTTGTTGTTGTATGCGTTTGAGTTGAAGGATCTCGTGAGGCAGCGGAGATAGCATCTTATGCAATCTATTCCCAGATGACACTGGCCTTGAGCTTCCCCATCAGGTTAGAATGCTTTTCTTTTTATTTGATTTGCTTTGTGATCTTTGGTTATCCATCTGTTGCTTCTCCTTCTCTCACCACCATACTCTCTCTCTTCTTGGAAAATTTAATCTGCTTTATCTATCTATAACCTACATACCTATATCAGGGCTCTTCTCTTCTTTTGGAAGTCTCTTGATGTCTTGTGTGTGAGTGTGGTATGGTATCCTCTATTTTGAGAAATTGCCATTCTTTGGTTGGCTTACAGGGAACAGCTCGAATCACTCATGAAGCTTAAATGGTCAGTTTTGTCTTGTAAAAGTGTTCCATGGGCTTTGCATGCTCCTTTGTGCAAATTACATGGTTGTTCACCTGTAGGACCTCCACCCACCCCAGCATCATCTTTGGCGGCCATAGATAAGGAGCAGGTTCAGGAACGTATAGATTCTGATTCAGTTGGGCGATCTAGTTCTTCAAAGGAAGAGCTGGAGAGTGTGAGGGAAGATGGGGAACTTCCATCTTTGGTTCAAGTTGCATCAGTCTGATGATAAACTTGTTCAGCACAAAGGACCTCCTGTCATTACTTTGGAAAGGACCTCCTGTCAGTAAGGCAAAACCACCAAGTTATAAAAGACATAATGAAGAGTTAGATTTTTTGCTGGATACTGAGAGTGATGTGGATGAACCTACACATATTGAGGCAGAAGAAGAAAATCGGGTGCCTATCCAATGCGTTGAGGTGGTTGGAAATTCATGGGTGGATTTCGGGGCAAGGGAATTTTGTCTTGTTTTAACCATGAGAATAGACTCAGAGAAGAGGAACGTGAAGTTAGATGCCAAGGTAACTAATAATTCATTTTTTCTCTTGCTTCTGCATTATGTTTTACTTCTGGCATTTTATTATCATTTCTATTCTGGCAGATTAAGATCAGCATGGAGTATCCTTTGAGGCCTCCCTTTTTTACATTGACTCTTTGCACTATGTCTGGAGAAAGTCATTACGAGAGTGATGATTCTGAGTCGTACAATGAACTTTGTGCAATGGAAAGCCGAGGTAAGCAAAACAAGCATTTTCGTAAACAATCCCATGAGTGACTTAATTTATATGACCTGCATTGGTGTATCATTATCATCTTTACCTTGTTCATGATGCAATGTTGGATTGAATTTGTCATTTTCCCTCCTGAATGTATGCTGTAACTTCACATTTTCATGTTGCTTCCTGTAGGTCAATCTTCACATTGTGAAGATGTTATCTCAAAATGAAGAAAATAACATCCTAGATCATCAAGTTTGTTGTCTAGCAATGTTGTTCGACTATTACATGGACGAAGCATCCCATCATCTGAGAAGAGAGAGTACTTAAGTGGTTGATGTTGGATTGTGTAAGCCTCAGTGGTCAGCGTATTGCCAGATCACTTAGAGGAAGGGATCGCAGGAAGATGATATCCTGGAAGGACATGGAATGCACTTGCACTCCTGGCTATCCATTCTAGATGTATAGCTTAGTTTCGGTAACTAATCTCTGAATCCGGCAAAGCTGTTGCCGGCAATTGCTGTGTCATTAAGCAATTGACAGAAGAAAGCAGAGGATATTTATTCTATCTTTTACAACAGATTTTCTTGCTCGTCCAAAACCTTATTTTGGTCGTGTTCTACTGTCGAGTAATATTATTTCCGGATTCACCATCCAAGGTTGTGTGGAACTTGTGAAGATCATTGAAGTGCTTCACATTAGAGTCGGATATAAATTCTTGATAACGGTCAAGGTTTCAGGGATCCTTACATGTATCACATTAGATCGGAATGCAAAGAGGTAATTTTATACTGTATCCAAACTAAAGGTTATTTATAATTTAGATGTAGATAATTTAGATGTTTTGGGTTAAGGTTGATGAAATTGGAGTATGGAATCGGGGTATCTTGGGGCGGGCTGCACTATATTCAAGAAATTGCAATAACAAGATGGAAAATAGTAAACACAGAAGGATACTGCAAGGGGTCCAAAGGTAGATGCTGCTAAAATACTTGTCTGACTAATTTATAGGTAACTGGACTTGGCCATATTCTATAATATGCATCAAAGATATCTCTCGAAACATATTTTGCTTCCCCTCACCTTACCTACTCGCACTGTCCAGAAGAGAAGCATAGATAGAAAATAAATGCAACTTCAGCCTACAGCACACTAAACCTCTCAAAAATTTACAGCACAAGACACATGATCCTTAAATATGTACAGCCACCACCTTCCCCATAATGTAACCCGACCCCAACATCTACATTTATCATGGACCGGTCTCTGATCGCCTTAAGCAACGCCTCTTGCCTCCTCTTTGAAGATTTTGGATCTCAATATCCTGTGAAGTTAACAAATTCCAGAAGATCAATCAACTATAGAGCACCACAATGGTGATAAAGAAGATATGCTTTTCAATTTCATTGTAATAGTTAATCTGAGAACATCTGTATTTGTGTGTATTGATGAAATGGTAACATGGCAATTTGTTTAAAATAGATTGGAGGCAAGTTCAAAAACTGACACTAGATCATGAATGGTTTATGTACTACTAACGCAGTAACATCTTAAAACAAATTCCACAGGTAAGGATTTGTTTCATAAACTACTTTAAAAGAACAGCGCAAATGACTGAAAGAGGTGCGGCATGTAGCTTGTTCCTAGAAAAACAAAACATCAAGGACAAAACAAAGGGCTGTAAGAACTTGACTAGAAAATGAAAGATGTGCAACTCTGGCAAGCTGAAGTTGAAGATAGAGCTACAGCACAAGATAGAATTCATAAGGACAAGTAACCGAGAAAGCATGTCTGTACTCTATAGCAGATTCTTATTGTGGAGAGATATAGAGTGACTTCAAATCACCAGTATAATTTGTTAATAATAAAGATTACTCTCTTCCAGCCCCATTTTCCAACTAGAAAAAAATAGAAAAAACAGAAGTACCTGATTCTTCTGCAGTTCCATCATTTCATCCTGTGGCAACCAATAGACAGCGAAAAAGAGTCAACCACATGAATTTAAATTCCTCATAGCTATTAATTGGTGTCTGTATCAACTAAAACTAAACAAACCTTTTTCTTCTTCAAGTTCTGGTTCTCCTCTTTTAGCTTTGTAACTTCTGCTTCCAACTCCATTGTGTAAGCCTAGAAAAAGCACAAGATACAAAATATATGAGAAAGAAGATGGAAGTTTGAGATGATGGTGGCATTGAAGTACCATACTCATCCATTTTTCCCATGCGGTTCACTTTCTAAACAGAACCAAGGTCACAGGTACGGAACTTATTCAAAGCTTTTAATGATTTTGGGACTATACTCCCCACTTTGTGTTATTTTTCTTAAACAAATGTTCCATTACCTTGTAACAAACTGGATCCTTAAAACTTCTCACGACTGTAACTCCCCAAAATCTCATCTGTTATGTCCGGATTGCTATCACATTACCTTTCTGCGGCTATCACTTTCATGAAGTTTTGGGATACAAAGTCAATAGATGATAAAAGCAGAAGGTCAATGTTACGCAAAAGTGAAATCGACAACAAGATGAATTTGCTTAACCTTCTCCAGAATAAGTAACATAAAAAGTTTTTGGATTGAGAAAGATAATAGTATGCTTAGGTTCTGTTTCCGTGTCACAGTTCACCACACTCATATCTATTGCGGTGGCAACACAAAAGTTGAATTTGATCCACCATAAGTTTTATCCAAGAGTTTAAAGCTTGAGACTTCATTTTTAGACCAAAAGACTCCACTCCACTACTAATGACCCAAAAACTTGTGGAACTAACGAGCTCGCAGTTTAACAATCCTCACTATCACTTCAGATTATGGTTAAAAACACAGTAAGACAATGAAACAGATACGCACCTGTTTGCGAGCTCTTGATCTGGCGGCTGACTCCCTGTTCTTGATCATCCTCCTCTGTCTCCTCTCAACAACTTTCTCCACAGGCGCGCCTTTCCTTCCCCTAAAACCATTATTGTTAAACGCATACGGCATTGGTGACACCGACGACGTATCAGTCCCGTTACTCTTCCCATTTCCAATCCCATCGGACAACAGGTGATTGGCAGGTGACACTGCAGCCACTCGACCATTCCCACCTCCTAGCCCAACCATCCCCATCCCTCCTTGGAGCACCGGACTCTTAGCCAGTGGATTACTCATACCCTGCTCGCCAATCCCGCCCCTCATTCCCGGACTCCCTAACTGCGAACTGTAAGTCACAGGCTGCTGCTTCGGGAATATTTGCGGCTGGTTTGATCTAACACCGTTGGCATTCAGCAGCAAATTTGAATTTAAATTCCCATTCTCGACACCAGCACGATCCGGCTGCTGAAACCCGAATCCAAACGGAGCCAACTCCCCGAAGAACCCGCTGCCACCTGGCTTAGAACCGTCCTCTCTCACAACTCCAGCTCTCACCAAAAACTCCTCCAACGTCATCTCCCCCAAAGTCTGCTGCCTCTGCGGCGCATTCGACCCGCCAAGATTCCTCCACACCTCATCCACCGTCTTCTGAGTCAGCGTCCGAGGCAGCGTGAACGACCCCTGTCTCTGGAGAGGCACCTGCCCCTGACTAAACCCATCTTGGCCAGTAGGGACCGTAGTCTGAGTCTCCTCCGCGCTCCAGATACTCTTCAAAAGCTCATCCATGTTCATAGACCCGAAATCCTTACCTGGCCCTCCCATGGTGTTCTGCAGCTCGTCGAACGTCAGGGAGTAGATCGACGCCTGCCGCGCTAAGCCGTCGCCTTGGAAGTCAGTCATGAAACCCTTGAAATTCATATTGGCGTCCATCTAACTGAACCAAAGACTCGACCTTTACTTTTATACAAACCTGGACAATTAAGAAATCACGTATCTGGAAAAAAAAAACCAAACCCAATAATTGACACTGTCAGGTATCAAATTATATATATTTAGCATTTTATATAATGGGAGGCGTGGACCAATCGCCGACGAGGTAGAGGGACTCTGATGTGACGTGTGGCCAATGACGGAGTGCAATCTGCGTGGATCAGGGCCATACACGTCTTGGCGCAGTCGTGGGTTGGATGGGAGTTGTTTGGATTTTTGTTAGGTGACTCGGTTCAGGGGTAATTTCGTCTATTTCGTTTTTAGATTTTTACTGATATTTCAAACTTCAAAGCAAATGAACGTTGTTTTTCCGCTCGGACGAAAATATCCATACAAGATAATATTCGACATCTTTCTTAATCGATTAGAAACTAATCCTTTTTTTGAATAGAATTAGCATCTAATCAATCCGTAATACACTTTTTCCGGACTAGTCAACCAATGACCACAGGAATTGCCAACCATTACGTAACGGCGTTATTATACACACAACTGTTGAAAATATCTGTATTATGGCCCGAAACACAAAGCTAAACCATATTTTATGTGATCCTAATCCTGCAGCATACGCAATTTAGAAAGCTGTATGGCCATTATTGGTTTTGGTTAGTTGAGATACCCATGAACAAAGTACGTAAGAAGCTATGATCCTGACCTTCAAGTCTCACTGTCTCCTTGATCATTCAAAATCCATAAACTATATATTACAGGGCCGGTGTTTAGCTAGGGTTTAATTGCTACTAAGACTTTGATGAACTCCGGCCATTAGTTTAATCAGATGGCATCAGACCTCGTCCCTTCCATATCAGAAGGTCCAAAGCTTTAGAGATCAAGATGTGGATGTGGACGTTTGCTTCTGAAGCAAGGCCAAGTAAGAGTAATCAGACAATAGCTATATCTTTGCGTTCAAACCATGCACTACGATTCTTCGATCTTCATCTTTTTTTTCTTATTTTGGGATATATAAGACAAGAACAGACCAGATTCGACGATGTTTAAGAGGGGCACATGGAGTTACTGCATGACTCGACTGCAAAAGTCCAAAAGCTATGTGATGCGATCCTTGTTTAATTTTACATGAACATCATGGTCGCTGGCCTGGCATTCTGGGATTGGAAGCAAAGCAAAATGGACCAAAGTTGTCTAGCATGTTCCCTCTTCGAGTCCTTGAGGAATTGAGGATTAAATAATACCCGATTGGTTCATTTCTTGGTGATGTTTTTGCATACTTTCATTATCTTTTTTGGGTTGTTTTTTTGTTTATGATGAAGTTGACAAGAGATTTGGTCAAACTATGGAGAGTGCTTACCAATCATGGCAAGTTTCAAATATTATTCTACAAAGAAGAAAGAGTTGCCACTCTTCATCAGTCATGTGTCTGGCTATGGCTAGCAATTATATTCACAGGAATTCTCCCGACGAATCCTGGTTTCTTTAATCAAAACCCTGTTAATTATATGGTAGTAGCTTTACTTTTAATGAGATCGATCAATTGAATATTTAACGACGGAAGAAGAGGTAAGATGATATTGTTTCGACCATTTTTTTCTTTATCGAAATATTAATGTTACAGAGATCGAAAAAGAACTGATTATTTGCACTCAGAGGAATCACGAGAGAACTGATACAGATCTTTGTTCAGTAGATGGTGCCACGTTCCACTAAACAAAGCCACAAGCAGTCAGGTGCTAGTGCTTTGAGTAGGTGATAATGCGACGTTTTGAGCCCTGTCAGGCCCTACCAAAAATGGATGTCGACGCAGAATACAGTAGCGACTGATAAGCACGAGAGCTGAAGCCTCCCTCTCCCAACCAAAAAGATCACAATGAATCGGCAACGTGGCAAGAAAATATCATAGATTCAATAACTGAGTGATGTTCCAACACATGAAAAGGGCTTTCGTTTTGTGTTTGCTTATAAATGCAGATAAGGTTTTCTGGGTCCTCCAATGGCATGCTTGATCCTCTTGTCACTGGATTGGGAGCAGACGAAACGACACAGGTTGGTTCCTTCCAAATTTGTTGAGGACACGTATGTACATGACTCGATGAATACTTCATTGAGAGCTAGAGGTGGGGATGACGACGATGTATGAGGCCATTTTAGTCCGGAGGTGATGGAGAAGCTGTACTTGTATATATGGCATGCTCCAATTAGAGGTCCTTGCTTAGAGGTTCAAAAAAATGCCCCAATTATGTAAACAGCAGTCTTTTGAGTCATTTTATCGACACATTCGCCTCAATTTTTGAGTCATTTTATGAAAAATATCGAAGGGAAATAGGGAATCATCTAAAACAATCTCATGCGTAGAAAGAAAGAAAGTTGGGTGTAGGTGACCACTCAGCTCATCAACAAATCTGTTGATCCAAAGGATGTTAGGCCATTTTTGGAAATGGCCATCGTCTCGTTAGAATGGAAAGATGGAACCTGTAAAGGTTGACGTTTTGAAGCTTTCATGGTGGGTCATGACCAGGTCTGCAGTATCTTTACCAAAATTACTCGACGAGTTTAGTATGGCCAGGTCCAAAAGAAGCTTCAAACACAACAAAGAAGCTCACAGAAATATCTATACAGGGCATGAAAACCTATAAGTGAAAGCAGATATTAGTAAAGGGGTCGAATCTCCTTTCTACAAAGTGAGAACTCAAATTGAGAATCCAGAAGGACCAACAATCACAACAAAGCGAGTTAGGACTGGGTGATCAATGAAATTTTTGAATATCCAAGTTACTGAAGTTGAAAACGAAGACCAAATACAACTTCATATCACAGCATTCTTTACCGCATTTTTACTACATAAGTTGCATGTAGTCTGAAAGAATTTTCAATATCTACTAATGCTTTCAGACATCTGATTCTAACACGTAAAATTGGCATAACATTTCGATCAAAAATTGACATATAACAAGCATTACAGAATGGACGAATTTTTTCTTTAACAAAGTCAGATGAATGATGAATGTGGCTTCATACACCGCGGCGTCTACGCTTTCGGAAATGTCTTAGAATGAAGCTGTCAGCGTGCAACGGGTAGTTCTTCCTAATCAGTCCCTTTATGCATTTCCAATATGAAAAGTCGACCAATGTGCCATCTTTTTGAACGATGAACAAACATCTTGAGCTTTCAAAATCCGGATGATAACCAACCTGTCAACACATAAAAGGCAAACGCATCATACAGGATTTCACTTCACTTAGAATGCCAATATTGTATACTTGAATATACCACCAAACACTCAAATATGATAACCTATTCAGTGCAGAAGAAGAAATGAAGTCTTCGTCAATAATTCAGACCTAAATGTCGTTCAGCAGCATATTGGCATTCGTTTCACAAAACATAATTATATCAGAAACATATATACCCCCAAATCTAAAGGGAAGCAGCATTACACGAGTGTAGAGCTATGAACCGAACTGGACTGAGAAAGAGTGCAAAGTATAAGAGGGCAAATTCCTCAAAGGGGATTTTTGACTGTGAGCAGTGTTCTCTCTATCTAAATCTGATTCAATGGTACAGTAACAGATACATCAATGGATTTGGGAACCGGAACGCAGCTTAAAACACTCGAAACTCTTCAAAGCAGGAGCTTGAACAGTCCTCTCAGTTTGATAGAGTGACAAGATTACATTTTCAACATCAACACTCCAACCTCAATTCATGGACTCCAACTAAGCTATATTGATCAATTATCCATATACATAAACAAAGCAGAGATAATCGAATATACCGTGACGTAATCAATACCGCAACCGATCTTCTTGGCAGCCTCAGGATGAAACGGAAGCAACCTCTCAAGAACAGTCTTCTGATGCTCAGGAGTCAACCTATCCCCGCTCTCATACTTGCCAGAATGAAGAATCATCCTCACAAACCCAACCAACGGAACAGTGTCTTCCAGAATCTTATCCTCCCAATCAACCCATTTCCCATCCTCTCCCTCATCTTCCTCCGAATTCCCATCCAACTCCTTCACCACTGGCTTCCGCAGCGGCATAAGCTCCGGCCCGTCCGCCTCCTGCCGCCCGGCCCCGGTCTTCACCGCGCAGTGGCGGGAGCGGAGCGACGACGTCGTTTGAGGGAAGGTTAGAGCTGCGGGACCAATCAGAGCGTGGGAGGAGGTCAGGTGGTTGTGGACGAGCAGAGGTGGTTTGGAGAGAGAGGCCATGTTTAGGGTAGTGTAGTGATTTTGAGCTCAATTAGTTGTTCTCTCCGAGTATTGAAGACCCATCATCGTCAAATCAGAGTCGGTTGGTTTTGGTTTGCTCGCAGCGTTTTGTAGATAAAGAACTGAACGATGCGCGCTCGGCCTCTGCTCACCTTCGGGCCTCACACTAAAGCCCAAGGCCCAAAAACTTAATCTAAAGAGTGGACCCCCAGCCCGCTAACCTACGGACCACTCAACCGCCATGACGCAGAACGTTTTTTGAACTGAACGAGGCCCAACCAGTCCAGGGAATGAAATCTATTAATCTAGGGTTACCAAGTTCTATAATCTAGTATAAATTTGGAAGAAAAATGGTCCACCTGCTTATAAAGGTGCAAATGATGATAGTAGGTCATGTTGGAAAAAAAATTAACTAGATTATTAGAAGTTTTTCCCTCTTTGTTTGTTGAATATTTCTAAAAAAACAAAGGATGGGGTGAACACTCACTTGAATCTGGTGGAAATGGGTATCAGATTAAGCTTGAAACCTAATTTAGATAGTACCAAGTTGGAGTGCTTACCATTGGCGAGTTGGTCCTTTTTTGGAATGAAGGTTCTGGAAGACTATTCTTCCAACATATCAAGTCTTGAGTCCATGGATGATTTAAAGCTTAGTAATTATAAATCTCATGATTGTCACACCATAATGCAGCAAATCCTTGCAATTGTCATTCGAAGAGTGTTTGAAAAGCCGATTAGAATTGCAGTGATCAGATTATGCATTTTTTTCAATGAAATCTATAACAAGACTATTGATGTGTCAAATCTGCCTAAAATTCATAATGATATTACTGAAACCTTGTGTGAGTTGGAAAAGTACTTTCCGCCATCATTTTTCATCATAATGGTTCATTTAACACTCCACCTAGTGAGAGAGGTGGAGTTATGAGGACCAGTTTGCTATCGATGAATGTATCCTTTCAAGAGGTACATGAAGGCTTGTAGTTATGCCTGAAGGTTGGATGACTGAGAATTATACAGCAATGAATCCCTAGCTTCTTCTGAACTGGAATGCAGCTGTGTAAAACACTCGGAACTGTTGAAAGCAGTAGTCCGCTTAGTTTAATGGAGTGCCACGATTACATGCAGATGCTACATACTAGACCAATTCCACCATTAAGACTAGTATTGACAATCCAAATCCCAAGTTCCATTAAGATCATATTCATGGAGTCAACTTACTAAACTATAATATGTCAAATTTCCATATGAACAATCAAATCTGAGCTCACCTCTGCTTCACACTTTCGGGCTTTACACCAAAGCTCAAGGCCCAACGAAAACTTGATGTAAATAGTGGACCCATCCAGCCCGCTAGGCCTACGAACTACCCATGCAGCACGCGTCAGCCTATCCCGCAGGTTTTTTTTCTAAATGAACGAGGCCCAACATACATAAATGGTTGACCCCTCAGCCCGCTAGGCCCACGAACCTGTACCACCATGACGTAGCACGTGTCAGCCTAGCCCGTATTTTTTTCTTTCTTCCAGTTACAAAAAAATATCAAGCATCTCTCTCCGCTTCACAGTCGTGGCTTTTGATTCCCACAATTTTTCTTGAATCCACAATCTCAAGAACCCAGAACAAAATCAAGACTCCTTTAGACTCCCTAGAATGCCTGGAGAATATGTCTGATCAAACACGCTATGAACTTGTTGAGGCTGTTGATGATCTGCAAGCCTCAAAAGGGTGTTATGGTTATCTCAAGACGCTTCTCAGCGCGGCCCTGAAGAACGAGAACAGTTGTGTTGATGGGTTGTTCGAGTTCGAGGAGTTGGACCCTGCAAATTACATAAAGCTTTGTAAGTCGTAGCAATCACTTGTATAGTTGTATGCAATTTTTTTGGTCACTCTCTTGTTGACTTTGTCGTCTTTGGATATTTTCCTGACAGTGAAAACTAAACCGGGCGTTGATTATTAGCCCGGTGACAGTTACATTGAGAAATGGCAATGAAAGCATGTTCAAAGTTCAAACTTTGAATCTTTCGTTGGTTCCTTTATGAAGACATTCAAGATATCAAGGTCAATAAAAAAACCCCAGGTTATATTCTCATATTTTGAATTACAAAATCTTTGTTCGTATAGAATATATTTAAGAATCCTTGTTTGTATAGAAAATCTTTTATAGATATCTATTTCTATAAAGACACATTTACACATTAACTCATAATTAGGATGAATAAGAATGTAAAGTTCTTCTGAATACCTTTTTTCTTAGTATCAGAGCCGAAAAATCCTGAATTGAATTGAAACCCAGAAATCCACCACCACCGAAATCGTTTCCTCTGCACCTGAAATTCAAAAACTTGATATCTGAAATCTGCAAATCATGAGAGATATGATTCCAAACCCTAATAATGGAGAAGCAGCCGCACCTGATCATCAAATACCGTAAGATCATGGATCAAATATATGAGAAGTTGAAATTTGCTAACTTTAACATATGTGGAGTAACTCATCTCAACACTGCATGGTTTATTAAACTGAGAGAATATCTGAGGAAGTTTACCGCTTGTGATCGTCTTCGTTTCAGAATATATCATAGACGACGGCCATGTGAAATAATCCAATTTTCTTTTGAGGAATTACAAGAAGAAAAACTTCCTCCTGTGCCAAAAGTCAAGCAATTGGTTCTGGCAGATGTTCCACCTTCGAGTGACTATACAAGTCTTCTTGATGGCTTAGTTTGGATTTGCCATCCACTCACCATATCAGTAGAAGCATATGACACGCCTAACCGTCAATTTATTAAGTTCTTACACAAATGTTAACAGATAGGGAAGAGCAACTCGTATGTTATAAAGAATTTAATGTTAAATGTTGGCGGCACTGCTTATCTTCGGTTAAGATTAAGAGTCTTTGTGACAGTGAAGAAAAAGAAGATAAAGAAGATGAAAATGATGATATAGGAGATGAAGATAAAGAAGAGAGGGGCTGAATGAATGAGTATAGAAATTATGGTGAAATTTTTAAGACAAGGGTTCTTCTTTCAATAATGATCCTAAGCTGGATTTGAAGCAAAGTTATGCATACATTTGCAGAGTCCACAACAATTGAATGTTGCACCTTGCAGCTGCACCTGAGGCCACAGTTATGGTACCTGAACCTTATTACTCATGGGGAGTTTCAGAGTCTTCCCTTCAGGGAGAGAGCAAGTATGTAGGAAATCCTTTGAATATGGACGAATTTAAAGAGTTAGAGAACCTGGAAAGTCAATTTGGGGCTGGAAACAAAGTAGAAGAAACTGCAAGCACACGAGTGTATCTGTCAACCAGACGAGTCTACTTGTCAACTGCAAAGGAGTTTACGGTTGATGACTTAGGCTACTCATCGATTCCTCCCAGAACATAGCTAGTCGACTTGCCAATGAATAGGATTGACTCGACTACTGGACCAGAATGTGAACTTCCTCCAACTGAAGAAATTGTGTCTGAATACCCCCTTCTACTCCATCAACTGAAGGACCCATCCAGAATGTCCTCCAAGAGGATGCCCTGACGGATCCAAAGTGGAAGCAAACTATGAATGAAGAACTGAAAAGCCCTGCAGAAGAATGAAACATGCTATGTTGTTCCTATGCTTCCTGGTAAGAATACAGTCGAGTGTTGTTTGGTGTTTGCAGTGAAGTTGAAAGCTGATGAGAGCATTGACAGATATAAAGCTCGCTTGGTTGCTAAACGATACACTCAACGATATGACATTGACTATCAAGAGACGTTTGCTCCAGTAGCCAAAATTAACACTGTAAGAATTCTTATCGCATTGGCTGCTCGTTATGATTGGTCACCACGTCAGTTTGATGTGAAAAATGCTTTCTTAAATGGAACTCTGAAAGAAGAAGTGTACATGGATACACCACCTGATATCAGCAGTAAACCATGTGATGTTGGAAAAGTGTGTCGACTGAAGAAATCTTTGTATTGATTGAAACAATCGTCTAGAGCTTGGTTTGTGAGGTTCTCCAAAGCCATGAAGACATTCAGATATCGACAAAACAACTCTAATCATACTTTGTTCATTAAACGCAAGGATGGTAAAATTACTGTTTTGATTGTGTATGTGGATGACATGGTTGTTACAGGTGACGATCCAGTTGAGATGATAAGTTTACAAAAACGTTTATCCCAAGAATTTGAAATGAAAGATTTGGGCGAATTGAAGTATTTTTTGGCAGATATACTTACTAAGGGAGTGTCATACAAAGCATATGAAGACTCAATTGACAAGTTGGACATGATTGCCATCTATGCACCAACTTGAGGAGAAGTTTTGAATTACAGAATCTTTATTTGTATAGAAGATTTTTTATAGATATCTATTCATATAAAGACACCTCTTATAAAATTATATATTAACCCATAATTAAGATCAATAAAAATAAAAAGTTCTCCGAAATAAAAATAATTAAGATCAAGGAATCTCAACCTAAGTAATTACTCTAACAAGGAATCTCAAGCTAAGTAATTACTCTAACAAGGAATCTCAAGCTAAGTAATTAAGAAAAAGTACGTCTTGGGGTGCTGCAGGTGAGTTCATCCCTGGCCAACGGAGGGGACAGATGTCAACAGCCACAACAACAGTACAGTACTTACGAGCTGTAGTTGATTTCACTTCTCGTTTGGGCAAAGAACAGATAATAGCCATGGATTCTGAGATCGAAATTCGGAAGGCAAACTTCACCATTTTATCACTTACTTCTACTGCCATAAAACCATCTCCAGCCTCACTTCAACTCCCAAATTATTTCCAAATAGCAAATGACATTGTTATCCATATGCAGTGTTTAGCAGCCTTAGTTGGCCATTTCCAATGGATGAAGGTGACTGAACTTTATGAACAAAAAACTGACATTTCCTCCAATTCTGGAATCATAACCCTCCTCTCTGATTCACTTAAATTAGTTAACTCAGACATTGAACACCACCAAGCTTTCCCAACCTCTCTTCTCTCTCTGATCCGGATGCCTTTTTCGTGGAAGATCTGAAGAAGTTGAGGAGCAAGAGCAACAGGGTTTTCATAGTGACTCGGTTCTCTTTAGATTCAGCTGTTTTTCTCTTTCGGAAGGCAAAGGAAATGGGGATGATGGGTAAAGGCTATGTATGGATTGTCACAGATGAGATTGCAAGTCTTCTCGACTCTGTTGATACTTCTATCAAGTACGATATGCAAGCGTGATTGGTATTAAAACCAACTTCAGAGAAACAAGTAAAAAATTCGGGAAGTTCAAAACCAAATTTCGCACTGTATGGATTGCAATACCCTGAAGAAGAAGAAGAAGAAGAAGAAGAAGAAGAAAACTCTAGTCCAAGCATCTTTGCTCTTCGAACATATGACACAATGTACGCGGTTGCTCTAGCCATGAAAAATGCTGCCTCCACTTATTTGTCTCAAGAAATTGTGTCCACCAAATTCCTAGGTCTAAGTGGCATGATGGAGTTCAAGAATGGCATGCTATCCCAAGCACCAACCTTTCAAATCATAAATGTGTTTGCCAGAAGCTACAGCGAGATTGCATTCTGGTCACCGCGGTTTGGTTTCTCAGATAACATGAACAAGAACCTTGATATGGAGAGACCTAATCACAATTATGTTCATGTTTTCGGTCCAATCAACTGGCCAGGTGGCTTACAAGCACCTCCAAAGGGGTGGACAGTTGTCGATGAAGAAAGATAGTGGAAGATAGGGATTCCAGCTAGGGGTGCCTTCAATCAGTTTGTGAAAGTAACACATGACCAGGAGACGAATGAGACACGTATCACAGGGTTTTCAATTGATATGTTTGAAGAGGTCTACTACAAGGTACACATTATTTTTCTCGTAGATTAATCCCCGTTCCAAAAGAAATACTTTGCCAAAAAAAAGAAGAAATAGGTTTTAAGTCCCCATGTATCAAAACTTAACAAATGCAACATTGAAGTGTCTTTGACACAATATGACACATCAATCCTGCATGGCTCTCACTAGAGTTCTGTAGACATTGATATGTGACAATTTTACTAATGTAAAACAGGGCTTCGATGCAGCTCTTGGTGATATAGAAGTCATATCTGACAGGTATCATTAAGTTTGAGTTCTCACAACCATATCTAAATTATGGACTTCAGATGGTAGTCCCTCTAAAGTTAGATAAGCGGAAATAAATATTTGAGCTAAAATAATATCTTTTCAGCGAATGCTAATTCTTTGAGCTCATTGAACCGATACTTGCGGTCCAAGTAATCGTACATATTCTTTTTTTCCTTTTGAGGTCATTTTTGACTGATTTGCAGGAATACAGAAGATTTGTTAGTCATCTACGAGGTTTTGTTCCCAATGGATCAAGAGATTTGATTTGTCTTGGCTTGTAAGTAGGAACAAACTCTAGTGTTCACTATATAAGGAGATCATGGCAAATGAAAAAGATATTTTCAATCAATCAACAAATAACTTTTACACACTGCAAAACAAACCCTCATCGAAACACCTTTACCAAAAAGATTCTTTAGGTCTTTTTGTTTATCAAAGCCCTATCCAAAGGCATTCGCCGCTGCTACTCACCAAAGCCCGATCTGTCAACAGTTTCCACTTCTATCTCATCAAGTCTCATCCGTCAGCAAACAGTGGTAAGTTCGGTGAACTTGAGACATCTGATTCCGGCCGTTCCATGTAGCTCAATTCAGTGGTCCCCACTCTGAGATATTTTGTTAGCCAAAGCTTTCCTCTAATATCCTGTCCATTATTGGTCCTAATCTTACATGTTTTCCTCATTCTCCACGGCAAACAAAGACCACCCAAATTGGAAACTCTCTTTTTTATTCGAAGCGTCACGAAACTGCATTTGGTGACCCAGTTCTTCGCTTAAACACGACAATCAGATATTTCCCCGCTCATGTATTGTTAATCGCTTCAAAAACGGGTCGGACCAACAACCCGACCCGAAGCGTTAAAGGCGCGCGGAGCGTCATTATTGTTTGAGCGAAGACCGAGGTTGAGTTAGATATTTTGGAGACTCCAATCAAATATCTACAACGCTTTGGAAGTTTTGGAGCACATCACTGACGTGGCAGTGGAGCGGCCCCATGACACGTGGAAAAGGCACGACAACTGTACCCGTCTTTTGTTCCCATCTACACCGCATTCTTCCAAAGACTTCATTTTTTTCCTTTTAATTTCATATCTTCACCGTCTTCTTCATCCTTTCTTCTTCCTTTCTCAGATCATCTGAGTTTTTTGGAAGATAAAAAATAAAAAATGGATAATTTCAGAGTGGAAGAGTTGCAGGTTTCTGGGTTAAATGGTGGAGTGGACCCTCCTTCAGAATCGGTACCTTTTGATTCTCTTCTGCTATAAAAATCCGTACTTTGTTCTTTTTCCCCTGTTTCGTTTTTTCTTGCTTTTGAGATTTAAAACATGTGTCTTCATTTTACTTTCCTAAAGTAGTAACTAATTGCTTGAGGTGTTCATCATTAACTTTTGGTAATTGAGCTGGGAATTGAGATCTATGAAATTTGCAAGGTGTGAGTTGTTTAGTAGTCCATATGAATTATGAGAGCTGTTTAGACAAGGTGGAAAATGATCTCTGATATTTGTTGTGATGTTAGTAATATGTTATAATGATGTCACTGCCTCTTTTTTGAAAAGGAAAAAAAGATTGCTTCTTTTTGAGATCATTGCAATAGTCTTAACTGGTTGTGTTTGAAATCCTTGAACTTTGTTAATCTGGTGAAGTGGTGAAGGCATGTATGCTGAAATGTGTTCTACAAACAAATGGATACGTGTATATGTGTGTGCAATATGAGATATCAGTAAGTTTAAGATTATGTTTGGGTACTGATCATGGTTTGCAACTTATATTAGGGTGCTCCGGCTGCGACAGAAACCATGTCTACAGAATGGACAGATGAGAAACACAGTATGTATTTAAAATCTATGGAGGCATCGTTTGTTAACCAGTTGTATAACTCCATGAATTCTCGTGGTCGGCACACACATAAGGGAAACTTGTCGCATATAAAATCATCCAGGCAACCCCAGTTCAACTCTCGTGCTGCTTCTGGCCAGGTTTTAATCTGATCTATATCTTTCTGTGGTTGCGCCATTGTTATGTGTAAATTTGTCAATTGCTTCTAATATTTGTTTGATGCAGTTTAAGGTACTTCGAGCTGGCTGCTGGCAGAAAATCAATTTTGGAAGAGGTGAAACTGAGGTAAGTGAGTCAGATAAAGGCAATCTTCTGGCAAATCCGTGGATCCTGCACTTCAGATCCACTTGCAACTCAAAAGATGTTGAATCTCCTATTGTCCAAGAACAGGCTATATGTGAAGAAGTTGATTCAAGTTTGAAGAAAGAAATTGCATCTGCGCCAGCTACTTGTTTGAAGCAGTTTAGTGTATCTCACTCTCATTTGACGCATCAGGATATGGTTGGCGGCAACACAGGTGCTCTCAGCTATATCTTGCTGTGCTTCCCTTTGAATATCTGTTGCAATATTCTCTTACTCTGCAGCTTTTGATTAGTATTTTGGTGTACATTTCCTGTTTAGTATGTGCTATTTCTTGACACAATAGATTACCATCTGGCATATATTCTGATTAATGGAGTTTCTTAACCTTAAATTATTAGTGAAATCGCACTGTATAGTTTTAAGCTCCCTTACAACTCCTACCCGTTATCCGAGTAATTTAAAGTAAAGAAATGGGGTATATGAGAAGATATAACCTTATAAACTAGATGACAGATGTAGCCTTTGGAATCTAGATTAGACACAGTTTTTTCTACATGTCAAGCAAAGATAGATAGCAATGAAAGCCTGCAATATGGTTGGATTTATTTCATGATATTCACTTTCTTCCTTGCAAAATAAGTACATTGTGTATTCCATCAATTCAGGTATATCATCTTCTATGCTTGGCTCTTCAAGTGTCAAATAAACTTCTACTTGCATCTTATAGCTGTCAGAAAGTTTTAAAACCATCTTTTGATTCTTGCAGAGGTGTCAGACCAGAACTTCGCTGATGAAGATATCAAAGAGGAAAAGACCATCACTTCATGCAATTCTAAGAGGATGAAAAGTCTAATACTTCAACCCTCAAGTAACGATCAGGTCATGTACACACAATAACTTATTCCTGTCATCATACAAATGCGGCATCATCTCATTTTGTTGCTCTCTTCTCCTATTTAGGTTGTTCCATTCCGGAAGCTTGCTGAAGATAGATAACAGAGCTTTATTTCTGCAGCTTCATGAAAGGAGACTCTTTAAAGGAAGCAGATGGATTTTGTGGTTACCTTCTAACACAGTAGTGACGCTCTTGACCAAGTTTTGAAGTGATGCCTGCGTGCAATCATACATTAATGTCTGTATGTCAGACAGATATTCATTCAAGAAAATTGTTTATATCAGATATTATTCATTCAAGAAAATTGTTTATATGTTTTGGGACTAGGATTGGCATTGGGAGAATGGGGCAGCAGAATTGCTCTGTTATTACGCCAATACAGGTTTAGAGTTTAGTATCAGTAATTAAAACATTGTAGTATCTCATTTTCAGGTACCAGAGTTTAGAAATGCTGCATCTTGCTGCTAAGCCAACTGGAAGAGACTATTGTAGAACTGATTTGGTGGATAACCACAGCATGCATAGCGTCCGAGAGTTTTTTGTTATTCTGAGTCGATGATATGTTGCTAGTATAATGTGGTCTGCATTCATCATCTTTTGGGTACATGAGAAAATTATCCATAATTCAAAAACACCCTTTACAATTATCTGGTCTCTATTGTCCATTGAAGTAAAGGAAGTAAGAAGTTGGTTGTTGTAGATGGTAAGATGTAGTTCAGTTTATGGCTTTTTGTCGTTTCAAGTTTGCATCTTTCACAACATACACAGAGAAACTAATTTTGTTACGTACAAAGTTGCAACCTTAGAGCATTATGTTTCAACTGGATCAGCCAGGAAGGGGTTACTCGTGGTTTTGATTTGTAGTTTCCTTGTTTTTCTGTAATCAGAAAAAAAAAATGACTGTATACATTGGGCCGTGGCATTCAAGTTGGGCTGACGCTCTTTCATCTTTGAGCTTGGGCAGCTACCCCATTCACAGAGACGTCACGTCTCTAAGAACGAATCGCTGAACGAAAATAGACGAGAAGAAGAAACCAAAATCCTCGAGAAACGCATTCACATCCTCCGATTCTGAATTCAATCTTCTCCGTCTCGTTGGTCTTTTCTGATATCTTCTCAGCTTCTTACATCTTCCTAGGGTTTCCGAGCAGTTGGTCAATTTCCGATGCCGCTGTTTTGGTCGACCACGACCTCGAAGGCGGTCGGGTCCTTAATTTCCCGTGGAAACGGAGCCAGGCATCATCATCTGTACACCTCCGCCAAAAACTTGAATCGGATTCGCTGCCTGAGTAGCAATGCCGGCATAGAGACCCCGTCGGTTCGGAAATGGACCGGCGATGGTGTCAGCAACGCGTCAGTGGTGTTGGCGAATCCTTTTTATGAGCAACGGCGGCGGTTTTTGGGCTGCGGCGACGGTGAGGAAGGCCGCGTGTTATCCAAGGTTTACGAGGAGAAGCGCGTCTTGGGGTAATTTCGGTTCCATTTTCAGCTGCTTTATTAAAAAGTGTAGAAATTAGTTACAATGGCGTTTCGGAGATTTTCATGTAGTTAATTGATTGAAGGGTTACATTTTCTTAGGTCTTAGCTGCGTGAAATGATGCCAAGCATTTAAACGTTGATGGCTAGTAGTGCATAATAGGGTTATGCAGTTAAGGAATTTTCTTTATTAGCATATTTGTAAAGCCTGAGTAACGAAATCATGCACTTGATTTGGGGGTGTCATTCTTGATCTGGTGTTTGAATATATGGCATTGCCTTAAGATGCTAATTTTCCTTACTGATGCGTGGAGAATATGTTAATATCGTGTTTAATTGATTACTCATGAGAAAGGCATTATTGGATTCCAGGTATTCTCCTGAGCAGTTATATGATGTGGTTGCTGCTGTAGACTTGTATCGTGGTTTTGTCCCCTGGTGTCAGCCATCGGAGATACTTCATACCTATCCAGATGGCTCATTTGATGCTGAGCTGGAGATTGGTTTCAAGTTTCTTGTTGAAAGTTATGTGTCCCATGTTGAGTTAGAAAGACCAAAGCATATAAAGGTAAACACTCTCTTCAAGCTTCATATGACAGTCTTGCTATAAGGACTCTTTGCCATGGTCTCTTCACTTCTGTGCTTGAGACAGTCAATTGCACTTTAATAGTTCCCAAGTTAACTAATTTAATTTGTTTTTCCCTAACCATGAAGTTGTGAACTAAATACCAAAGACTTTCAAATGTGACTAGACTTTTAAATGTGACTATTAGAATGTATGTCGAAACCTGGTTTCTTTTTCTGTGTATGACATGTGAGAACCAGTAGAGTTATTTGACGAAATATAAGGATTTTCTTTAGATCATGTTCAAGAAGTTTGGCTTCGGTTAAAATCTTCTTTTGTAGTTTGAGAATTAGATTGAAGACATGAGGCAGCACTTAGGGACTTGAAGACATTATGATTTCTATAGCATTGAGTAACATAAAGAAGACGTACATGTTGAGGAATCTTAAGTTGAATACATACACTAGGTGTTGGTTGGTGTTCAAGGAAGGACATGACATGACCTCACCAGCGTTGTATTCTTATGTGATAAAATTTTGATTGGACAAAAGAAGGGAAAAGAAAAACAAAACTTACTACTGCTACTTTTTAGTCAATTTTTGCCATGAAATTAATTTTCACAAATCGCTTGGTGGTCCCTTGATGTGTTTATCCAGCATGAAATTTTCTGAGCAGCTCCAATTGATCATAATGCCATGAGTTTGTTTCTTTACATTGTTAATATTGCTTTCAGTTCATCTGGAATTTCTGCTGATAACAACCTTTGTTTTTGTTTAACTTTTAGACAACTGTGTCAAACAGTACCCCTTTTGATCATCTAATAAACATCTGGGAATTCAATCCTGGACCGGTTCCAGGAGCTTGCAACCTCTATTTCTTAGTGGATTTTAAGTTTCAGTCACCACTTTATAGACAGGTACGGCAGCTCATTTCTTCCCTAATGATTTTTTGGGTTCTTTTCTGTTTTTTTGTCATTGGCTTTGTTTACTTTAAAATTTGTTTGGACTTTGTATTTTTATAATCATTGTGATGTTGCAATGACCTTTGTGATAGGTGGCTTCTGTGTTCTTCAAGGAGGTGGTCTCTAAGCTTGTTGGTTCATTCAATGACCGATGCCGGGTGATATATGGACCAGGAGTTCAAGTTCATGAAAACTCGTATGGACAAAGGGTATGAGAGTCTACAAGTTTTAAATGAGCTTCTGTGGACTGTAGTCAGACAACACTTGGAATCATATTGACTGTTCGCCGTGCCTCTGAGCAGTTTTTGTTACTATATGCTGCTGAGAGAGTCACCCTTCTCTACTGCGGATCATTATCCCATACGGATGCAGGGTTCCAGTTTACTTCATAGATCAGTTGATCAACATGTACTCAATTGGATTAACATCACATTACTTTCTATCATTAGTAAAATCCTGTTGTAGTGGTGAAATCCGGGCATACTTTTCCTCTATGATAATCATTGTAAGTGTCGGATGGCGTATCAGGAGACATGCTCTTTGAATAATATGTACAATTCATATCATTGCATCACAAGATCAATAAAAATTGTGTTCAATGCCACTTTAATCGACATTCTTCTAAAGCGGTTAGTTTGGTATTGTTGGTCTTGTGAAAATAATTAGTTGTAAATTAAAATATTTTTGTGTTTGGTAATATTAGTTTTAAAAGTGTTGTTAAGAAAAAATATAGTGATTTCTAGTGTTTTTAACCATAATAGCTTCTAAAAACAATCTTGAGTTGCTTCTCAAAGTTGATGCCAGTGACCAGTAATTACAAAAAAAGACTTTCTGAAGTTTATCAAATACTACAAAATCTAAAAGTTTAAATAAAAATAATTTTTTAAAAAAAACAAAGTTGTACCAAACTAGACCTAATATTGCTTCATTCGTGATTGAATTATTCCGGCCAAGAACTCTCCCAATTTCGATGCAAATTTTCTACTTTCGTCGGAAGAAGAGGATGAAATGAAGGTTAACTGTGACTGGAGGTTGGATATTATTGTGTCCAAGATTGGTGCTGGTCTAGTTGTAGCGCACTGAGACTGAGATACTGTAATCTCAAAAAAAATGAGAGAAGGGGTCGACGATGGTCAAAAAGAAGCCATCGACGGTGACCACCTTGACCGCCGTGATCATAAAACAAACGTACCATCAAAATGATCCGTCAATTTTATCACAGTCGTAAAGATTGAGCATTGAGAATTTGAGATAGATACCTCGACCGAAAACTTCTCAATAATTCATGCACTTAGGAGAAAAATAAGATTTGCCAGCTGGAAATAGTGATGTGGCAGTGAGAAAATATTTTTTTAAGGGTTTGGAATCCAATCTAACTGGGAGGCTCAGTTCTATGCCCGGATTTTATTAATAAAACAAAGAAAAAAAATTATATAGTACAAACAAAAACAATACAAAAGAGAAACTACGAAAATATGGAGAGAACACAACTTCATTTATAAAGCAAAGAAAACACCAAAGTCCGAAGACATGATTATGCCCGCGAGTAAAAGAATCCTTCTATATCCATTCGCAAACATGAAGAAATCTCAAGAGGAGGAGAGGCATGTCAAATCAGGAACGAAGAAGACAAACCCAAGTTGGCTAACTTATCTGCGACTGGGTTTCATTCCCGAAGAACATGGGTGCAGTGAAATGTCATTAACTGAATGTGTGATAAACAATTTAACCAAGCAATACGCAACGGCCAAGGCGGAGCAAAAGAGGAGGATGTGATACAAGCCAGGACACTTGTTGAATCACACTCCAACCATAAACAATACCAACCCATTTAAAAAGCAATCTCAATCCCTAAGATAACCCCCGTTAACTCAGCAAAGAAAGCAAATTGTTGACCCAAGCCTAGATAGTAACCTCCAAAGTAGTGGTCATTACCAACCCGAAAGACTCCACCACAAGCTGCAGGACCTGAATTACCTTTAGCTAGCCCATCAGTGTTGAACTCAATCCATGGAAAGCTTGGAGGGTGTCAAATGACTAACCGTTGAGCAACAATTTTACGAGAAACTGACTGGATTCCTAAGCTCATCAATAATTGAGAATCCAAAACACCACGTGAATAGCTAGGGAGATGAGAAGCAGAAAACCTCAACCAAGATTTAATAGATCGAAAAACACGCATAAGAGAAGACTTCTTATCATCAAAGCATAACTTAATATGTGTTCTCCATATAGTCATGAAAGTAAAAAGGCAACCCGCAAGCCAAACATTCTTTAATTGAGAAGATAAGACTTATCAACAATAGCGCGCCATAAGTCTGCAATTAAGCATTGACATGGTAAAGAAGTACCAAAACAACAAGACAACCATTGTCATACATGCTGAGCAAAAGAGCAAGACAAAAACATGAGTAGAACCTTCCATGGCACAAAAACGACGAAGTTGACATATCGAAACTAAATGGATGCCTCGTCGTTGAAGCTGATCATCTGTTGGCAACTTATCATGTAGAAGGTGCCAAACAAGAATGGAGAATCTCGGCGGGATGAAGTTCTGCCAAACCTTAGCATGCAAAGCATTAGGAGCAAAATGTGGACGAACAAGATTATAACCCTCTGAAAAAGAAAACAATCCATTACTAGCTAGATTCATCCTAAATCAAGAGGTCTGATTCAGGCCCTGTGGGTTCGTTTTGTGATGCACTACTACAGATTTGTCAACACACAACGGTGTTTCACCATTGTATGAGTATAGGTTTTATGTCGTATATCTCGGGCTTGTCTGATTGAATCTTTAGACAAGTGTGAAAATCATTGTTGTGTGATCACATTTTGCTCTACAGGTCAATACTTTCGTTGTATAAGCCGCTGCGCATATTGATGTCATGCCTGACATGCAAGGCATCGACAAGTCCACTCAGACAACAAAAATAAAACATTTTCATTGTATTTTTATCCTTTCAAACAACTGTTTATTTTTATTTTTATCGTTATGTGTTTTTCAGTAAGCTACAACAGTTTATTCCCTATATTTACTGTTGTGTGACGTTAAATAACCTACAACTGAAATATTTGAACCGTTTTATCACACAATAGATATAGCATTGCTTTCTTGTTTGATGAGAATCATACAACCGTTGCATTTTCATATGGACAGACTTTGTTGTCCACGTTTTACACACACAAGCAACATGACTGATACCATATATTTTCAGCTTCCATATATATCATTCAAGCTTCCACACAAACAACATTACAGCTGAATAATAAATTGAAAACATGCAACTAGTTAAGCTCTTAGATAGTCTTACATGTCCAAAAACATTCCAACATGAGAAATGCACAATGTACTACCATATAGCTGTTCTGAATATAGAAACACAAAGTTTAAAAGCAAAGTACTACTACATACATATAAAAAGCACCAAGTTCATCAAAACAGACCAGATCATACACCTTACGGGTATTTGCTGATGATGAACTTTGCCCACTCATTCCTTAACACATCCAAATCATCTTGGATGTAGACAAGTTTGTTTCTCCTCTCTCATTGAAAAACATAATGTTAAAGTTAGACATGACATTATCTAGAAAATTTGATTGCTAAGGCAAACCTAAATAGTAGTTGATTATACCTTTGTCACATGACATTATCATTAGTCTTGGAACACAACAACGTGGGCAGGGAAAATCATCATAATGATCAGACTAATGATCACTGCAATGACGATTCCCAGCTTTAGAGATCATTTTATGAATTAGCAAGAATGCATTATTTTTGTCCCAGCAAGATAAAAATGAGGTGTAGAAGTCTGATTGGCCTTGGAAATTGTGGCTGCAGGTTACTTGTTCAGGAACATTCATCATAATCCTGAATTCTTCACCGACCCTCAGAAATTCGATCCTTCTAGATTCGAGGTATGGACGGCACAGTACTACCGTTTCTCTATCTTTAAGCAGTTGCTGTCATGACCAATAAAAGAGAGAGAGTCTGATAATTGAAACTATCTAACTTTGATCCATGCCTGCTAGGTAGCACCGAAGCCAAATACATATGTGGCATTTTGCAGTGGAATCCATGCTTGTCCAGGAAACGAGCTTGCTAAGCTGGAATTACTGATCATGATCCACCATTTAGTCACCAAGTTCAGGTATATTATTTAATTGAAGTCCTAAAAAGTGAAAATTATGCTTCATTTGAGGTTGATAAATTTTATACAGAAGTGAAACTTTGCTATTGTTTGTGTTTTGCAGGTGGGAAATTGAGGGATCCCAAAGTGGGACTGAGTATAGTCCATTTCTTGTGCCTCTGGATGGACTTCCAGTTAAACTTTTTGGAAATTAGAATAAGGCTAATTAAGGGAAGCCATAGCCTCCCCAAATCAACCTCATCTAGCTTTATCTCAGTGCTTATTCTAGGCCCCCTCTCTGTTCGCTCCCATCCTAATATTGCTGTGGGAGTAGTAAGATCGATGCCCTTCATTTCCTTCTTCCCAAAATTTCATTTCCTTCTTCCCAAAATTTTGGTGTTGCAATTAGTATTTGTCATTCTATAAGTGTAATATATCAGCTGTTTCTTTCTCCAGTGGATTAGAACTTTAATTTTGACTGCTCAGACTACAGATTTTATGAACTACTCACAGTTCAAATCATCTGCAACCTGCATTTGCACCAAACTGACCTCAATCCACAAGAACATATATTAAACCTCTACGCAGAAAATGGGCATCCATGTAAGAACATTTATTGGAGAGCCAAATGAATTGATATAGGAACACTTTCTTTTGCTTATATGTGAGAATATAATATTTGCAGGCTTGCAGCATGTAGTACATTACAACCAGTACTCATCAATTATGTCTACAGATTGCACAAAGAATATATCACACAAATTGGTCCAAAGCACTGATCAATCATCATATATATATGACTAGGGATCACTATAAATTTACAGATTGAAGTCTGTAGGCAATACCTTATTAGCTCAAAGCAATTGAGATGTTGCAGGAGATATGTATTTACGAATTGCTGCAGTGATCCTCTCCTTGTCTCTGGTTGGGAATGCTTCCAAAAGAACACCGTCTTTATAGAAATGGAAGAGGGGCACCGTCTGCATCATTTTATTTCATCTTAAAGTTAGAACAAGCACTATGGAACAGAAAGACTGATACATAGTGGATCAGTATATCGACTGATGTACAAAAACCATACATGTACACCGTAAAAGAAATGAAACTATAAGCTTGGTGCAACACTGCAACTTATGATCAAGTGTCCTCAATGGAGATCCAGTACAACATCATTGCTCTCCAGGAAGAAATTACCTTAATTCTAAGCCGGTCTGCAACCTCGGATTGTTCATCATACTCATCAATTACCTACAGCCAAATCCCTTTTATAACATTAAGCTGCTAAAAGACACTTCAACAACTCCGGATGGAAATAAGAAAAGATATAACTATTTCCATGCCATACTCACATTGTGCTTTAAGAAGATTACTTCAGCTTCTCCTTCACCAGCTCTCTTGCATAACTTTGAAAACCCTTGCTCTATGTACTTGCAGCTTCCACACGAAGTGCGATAAAAATCTACAACAACTAAAGAATTACTTTCTTTGGCCACATCAAGAATTTTGAAGAATTCCTCATCAGTATAAAATTCTCTAACACATTCAACTGGACACAGATCATCATCTTCATCAGACAAATCTCCTTGACTTTCATCAGCCACTCTGATCTCCTTTATAGCACGAAAGCCATGGCTAAACTTTGAAACTTCCCAACCTGTAAGTCTGATGCCAGGGCATAATGTAACATGTGTTCTCTCAGGCAATAAGATGGGAATTTCGTATTGATTTTTTATGATTGGTTTTGTTCCAAAATTGAATGAGGCCTCGGCCTTGCTATAAAGCACATTCTGTCTATGCATGACAGCAAATGGCAAACCTCCAACCTCCAAAACAACAATGCTTAAAACAATGATTATCACATATAATCTCCTTCTAGATCCTGGACAATGCTTGCCTTATGAGCTAATGTTCTATTTCTTTACTCTGTCATCTTCCACTGGTAGAGTGAGCACAAACAGAAACATTAGGGCTTATTATTGCAAAACTAAACAAATTCAAGCAGAATCTAAAGTGAACCTAGTTTCCACTATTCAATGATTTGGGGAAGTTTGGATCTTTAGAGTAATGACACAGAGGCCATGGATATGTTGATCATTCTAAAAGGTTGTTCACATAGTTTAGAAACATTTCATACAACAAAATAAGTACAACATTAACATCTATAAATCAGGGATGACTCTGTAATCTTCAAGAGGCAACAACTAGATAATGCAGCCAACTAAAAGTCCAAAAGGATCAAACTTTAGCTAATATTAACTACAATTTACACATAAGATTATATTCTGATACCAATGAGCAAGGAAAAACAGTTGCCTGAAAATCAAACTGAACGTGTTGTCTCAAAGTCTCAAACTTTTTGCTGAATGAAATATTGCTTCTTTTTCTGGGTTTGTTAGTTTTATGACTTTATCAAACAGGTGGCAACTCCATTGGTGTCAATTAGCACAAACAAGTTCAACAAGCACTATTCCATTAACAGCTAAACTTGATCGAACCGAAGCCTGAATGTGATTAATGAACAAAGTAATTTCTAAACAACTGAAATTTAACGATGGCAAACTCCAAATGCAGAGACATGAACTAAAGGCTGATTAGAACATTGCTCACCTCAGGATTGTCTGCCGTATCTCACTCCTGAAAATGCTACGAATGACATGAGGACACGACACCCACCATATCACCTCTTGGGTTGCTCAATCATTGCATCCACCTGGACCGAGCGCAATTACATTTCATCGGCCCAGCCCATTCAGTTCGGTTAACAAAATTGTGATATATGACGTCAGACAAGAACTTAGAAAAAAATAAGAGAGTATTCGGTACACCGAATAAAGACAAAAAAATAAATAAACATAAACAGTGCATACATCTAACGGTTAGAACGCAATCGGTTGAATAATTTTTAAAAAAATGGGTATTGTTGGAAAGCGTGTCTGATCCTTGATCTCATGTTTGGTGAGATAACTAAAGAAAAACCCAAAAAATTCACTCTATTTTAAGATAAATCCATTCACTTTTTATTTTTAAATTTACACCCAATATAATAATTTAGCATGCCTTATAGATTTTATTTCAGAAATTTCAATTTTTTCATGATCATTTTTGTCGTTCTAATGTTTATTTTGTTTTCTACCTTTAATTTAGGTTAAACTGAGTTTTGATGTAGGGTTTTAGGTTAGGCGTTAGGGTTTAGAAGTTAGGGTTTATGAAGGAATTAGGTTTTAGGTATAGGGATTTAGGGTTTAATGTTTGGAATTTCAGTGTGATTTGGAATTTCCAAGGACCTGAATCAGGAGGGCTTTGACAGCTGTTATTGTTATAAGATAGTCCTGAAGGATGATTCCATTGTTGATAGTCGCTTCATGCACTATCAGTTTGCAGTCACTGGCTCGCCTGAAGCCCCGCGTGTGATTGCCACCCCATTGAAGGTCAGCTCCTTCAGCATATCCAGTAGGCGATGATGTTCAGAGATATGACGCTTCATCTGCTCTGAGCTTTCTTAGCTTGATCGATGAAGTTTCAAATGTTAGAAAGCTTGATTAGGGCAATATGTTGTTTAGGTAATTTCAGTATGGAATGATGTCTAATTAATGATCCATTAGAAGATCCAGTAATGTTAGTGTCATCAAGTTCTTAATAGAACATGATGTGTTGCATTTAGCAGCCTGGTAGGGGACTCAAGAGGAAACTAAAATGTATTAATTTGCTGCTCTATATATGGAAATATCTAGCTTTTGTAGTAGAATAATATTCTCCTCCTTTGGAGCCGTTGGATTGTTGCATCAAGATCAGGACATTTCTTTCTTTTGTTTTTCCAAGTGCCCCCTGTTTTTTTGGAATGATCCAAGTGCCCCCTGTGTTTTAAGTAAACTATATATATATGTGAAATTTATGGACCTGTTGTAATTTGAAAGGAGCTGTTGATAGAAAGATAGAGGAAGAGAAATGGCAGTTGCAGCAGGAAGAGCTTTCCTTGTGCAGCCATCTTCTCTTAGCTTTGCTTCGCATAACAATTTACAGAAGCACTCATTTGGTACCACAAACACAGCCTTGCTTGTTAAACCAGGAAATGCTAGAGGTTTTGCAAGACACATGGTTCGAGCACAGGTGCGCCCTACATGGCTTCCTGGCCTCGACCCCCCAGCATATCTGGATGGAAGGTGAGTCCCTCCAGGAACTAGTCGTTTTGGTCTCACTGTCTTCCTCTTTGGTTTTGATACTTGTTCATTCTGTCATCTTTTCAATAGCTTGGCTGGGGATTTCGGGTTTGACCCTCTTGGGCTTGGAGAGGATCCAGAAAGCTTGAGGTGGTATGTGCAGGCTGAGCTGGTTCACTGTCGCTTTGCAATGCTTGGAGTTGCAGGAATTCTCCTAACAGATGTCAGTAAATCCAAACCGTTGATTTAGTTTGCATTCCTTTGGCATTAGGATTTTCATTGATACCAACCACATGTTGTAGATAAAAAGTTTGAGGCCTTAAGCAGGATATGGATTTGATATATAGCACAAGTAGTTAAACACAGGGTCCACAAATTGCATTTCACACGGTGAAATAAAAAGAAGCTGTATATTTTACTTCATTTCGATCAATGGAGGTCATTTTCTTGCAATGCTGATGATCATCTTGACACTCTGTTGCAGTTACTGCGTGTAACAGGACTTCTCAGTATACCAGTATGGTACAATGCAGGTGCAGTTAAATTTGGTTTCGCCAATACAGAAACTTTGATCATTGTGCAGTTCCTTCTGATGGGGTAAATTCTTTCCCATTATTAACCTTTGATCCCTTTGATGATATGCTGGTAATAAATGGATAACATCGTTTACTGAGTTTGCATATAGTTTGTTTAATTTTCGTGGTCTCCTTTCCTGCTGTGTTTAGATTTGTTGAAACCAAAAGATACATGGATTTCAAGACTCCTGGATCTCAAGCCAAAGATGGATCCTTCTTTGGACTGGAAGCTGCATTAGAAGGCTTAGAACCCGGGTAATCTAACCTGACTGGAAACTATGCTTACATCTCCATTTTGAAGTCGGTAATATGTTTACATCTCCATGTTCTCCATCTTTACAAGAACACGTTGATGATGAACAGGTACCCTGGTGGTCCATTGCTGAACCCTCTTGGTCTAGCAAAAGACATCAAGAATGCTCATGAGTGGAAGCTTAAAGAGATTAAGAATGGTTAGATATGCTGTATTTTCTCTATTCTGAAGACAAACCATTTTCCACTTTGCTCTAAATTGTAATTTGTTTCAGGACGGCTCGCCATGGTAGCCATGCTCGGCATGTTTGTGCAAGCTTCTGTTACTCATGCAGGACCTGTCGATAATCTTCTGTTACACCTCTCCGACCCATGGCACAGGACCATTGTTCAGACCCTAGCCAACTCTAGCTCTTAAATGTAAACTGAAGATGGTCTTTGAATCATATGTAAAATGAAGAAACGTTACCTACTTCTATTCTATGCTTGTGAGAAGTGAAAAAAAAGATTATGAGGAAACCGTTAGTCTCACTTGTATGGATGTGGCACTCGGTTGAAACTAGAAGATGAAACTTGGACCCAAATAATATTTATTACAGCAAACGCAAACAAACTTGTACAAGAGCTGACTTTACATTTCAAGCCTACTTTTATCATCTCTTCTCAGCTAGGCACCAACAACGACCTTATTGCCCCCAAAACCTAACCAGCCATACAATCCTTGTAATGAGCAAAATTATCATCCAACGTCGACATGTCCAGTAAAGTAAATAATTCTGTCAGATCAAATCCTGCATTTACAGTAACTCGGAGAGAAATGAAATCGCTCTGAGAAAGATATAAACTCACAAGAAAGATATGCACTAGTGTCCATTGCAGGCAGCGGCTGTATTTTTTGCATGCCTTCTTCTGGCCAAAAACATAAAAAACCGTGGGAAAATGACTTATTCTTTCCACCCTTTACTTCTTGGGGGGATGCCTCACTTTCAGTAACATTTCCTGATGCAGGCTTAGGGCTTGAACCATAGGGATCACGTACTGCAGAGGTAGGTGCCTGGCCAAAGCCTTTAGGATCTTTCATACCCTCAAAACTAGCCCTTGGGCTTTTAGTGTGGTTTGCAGCTGCCTGACCAGGTTCACCAAGCTTTCGTCGTTGCTCTTTTTCGGCTCTCCACTTCCTCAGCTCCTGTTCAACACCCAGTTTCCCTTCCTTGGCTATCTCAGCCGTCTCCATTGCCACCTTGAGTGCTTCTTTTCTCGAAGCCATTTCCCTATTCACTTCTTCCAACTTCTCCAAGCATCTCAGCTCAGACTCCTTGGGCGCCTCAATTTTGGAACTTGCAGCAGCAACTCTCGTGTTTGCCTGCTCCTCTGCCTCATGGGCAAGTTTGCTGAGCTTATAATACTCCCTTATATTGAGTGTTACTCCAGGGGGTGAATCAGCATCAGCGGGGTTGGATCTGGCTTGCTCACTCTCTTGCAATGCTTTGATTGCTGCTACCGCCAACCTTTCAGAAGCCCTTGCAGCCTCTATTTCCTTTTGTGCTGCTAATACTCTACTCTGCACAGTACTTGCTCCAGCCTTTGCTTGATCTGCTTCTTCTTTTGCTTTACGCAGATCTTCACCAGCCATTTCGGCAAGTACATTTGCCTCGTCAGCCAGTTTCGCTGCTTGCTGCAACTCTTTGGGTAGCTCCACCATTTTCTCTCTGGAATCTTTCTCCTTCATCTGAACTAGAGCTATTTCTGACCTAGTCCTGTCCAGCTCAGCTTGAAGAGATGCCACAGCCACTGATGCCATTCCTTCTCTTTGCCTAATGGTGGCCAGAGCTGATTTCTCACTTTCAAGTTCAGACTTCAATGCCGAGGAAGCCACCTTTAAGCAATTTACTTCAGCAATTGCTTTCTCTATATTGAGCTTCACTTCCTCCAGCCCCTTCTTTGCTGAGGCAACTGCTGCTTGTATATCAGTATGACTTTTCCTCTTCGGGTTTTCTTGCTCATCATTCAATTGTCCTCCATCACTTTCGTCCTTGAATCTTGATTCCATATAAGGCCGAGGCTGTAACTAGTTTCGACTTGAGCTCCTTAGCTGACAGAATTTGCTGGTCAAGTCTTTGAAGCTCCTCTTCTGCCTGCTTTATCTCCTTTTCCCAATGATGAGAATCTTGTTCCTTGGCCATGACTGCTCCAATTCTTTGTTCCTCTGCTTCCAAATGGGCAGCATGTGCCGACTCCAATGCCTCCTTTGTGGAAATCAGTTCAATAGTACGATCTTCAACTGTTTTCTCAACTTCCTTAGATGCAGAAATGGTCTCTTCGGCTTTTTTGATAGCTAAATCTTTCTCAGTCACTAAAGAAGCATATTCCTTGTGCAGTGCTTCCAGCTCCTCTTTAACAGATTTTAGCTCCGTCACTGCAGTTGTATGCCTTGCCTTGGCAACCTCAAGCTGTGCCTTGGCTGCCACACTGGCCTCGTCAGCAATACCTTGCTCCATCTCTTCCACCCTTAGTTTGGAAAGTTCCAAGTCTTGTTTTGCCTGACTCTCTTCTGTTTGTGCTCTCTCCATGTTAAGCTTCAATTCTTCTACCAAGTCTCTTTGTGCTGTCCAGCTCCTTCAATACTTTTTTTTTCTCATTTTTTTTTCTCATTTTCAGCATTCTCGGATCGTCTCTGATACTCCGGAGTCTCCTCCTGTGCTTTCTCCAGTTCTTGCTCCACAAGTTTGCGTCTCTGCATAACCAACAAAAACTTACATGTTACTTTGATTTTGTTGTAATAATGGGTCAACAACTTTAGGCCCAGACTCTTTCTTCAGTGTATCCTGAGTAACCGTAACTGTTGAGTCTGATGCAGTGGTATCTGTTGGAAGAGGCCGGTTTTGCTCTAGGGATGAGATATTTGAAGCATGTTCTGCAGCTGGTAATTTACCATTTTCTATTGTTAATGAGGTATAAGCCAGATTATCTGTTGGATGTAGTTGATTTTGTGCCGGAGATGGGACATCAGAAGCACTTTGTGCAGCTTCTACTTTAGAATTCTCTTTCTTTAACAAATGTACCAGATGTACTCCTCTGCCTCAGATGTTATAACAGATGTACCAAATGTACTCCTCTGCCTCAAATGTTATAACAGATGTACCAGATGCACCGCAATAGTGCCAGATGTACCAGATGCACCATAATAGTGCCATATGTACAAGATGCACCATAATAATGCCAGATGTACCAGATGCACCACAATAGTGCCAGATGTACCAGATGCACCGCAATAGTGCCAGATGTACCAGATGCACCATAATAGTGCCAGATGTACCAGATGACTCCACTGCCTCAGATGTTGCCCATAAAGGGCAACTAACAGCTTGCATCTGCAACCAAGGCCAAATCCTCTTCAGAATTGGTGTCAACTTCTGCTACAACAGCAGTATCTGATGCTTTCTCATGCTGCTTCTTCTTTGGACATTCGTTTTTTCAATGTCCCTTTTCTTTACAGTAGTTACAGACATCATCAGATTTGGAACTCTTTGAAACTGGTTTCTTGAATTTCTTCTTCCCCGAGCTTCCCTGTCCCATACTTCCACTGGCTACCAACCCAGCAGCCTGACTGTCTGAACTTGTACCGGTGGCCTTATGACGCATCTCTCTAGTATGAAGAGATGATCTAACCTCCTCCAGAGTCACAGTATCTCTCCCACCAATAAAAGAATCCACAAAATTCTCATACGACAAAGGTAGAGATACCAGCAGAATTAGAGCAGCATCTTCATCATCAACTTTAACATCAATATTACGCAACTCTAATAGAATTGTGTTTAACTGATCTAAGTGATCTCTTAGAGTCGTGCCTTCTTCCATTCGCAGACTGAACAGACGTCGCTTTAAAAGCAACTTGTTGGTTAAAGACTTCGTCATGTATAGACTCTCAAGCTTCAACCACAGACCAGCCGCAGTTTTCTCCTCTGCGACCTCGGTGATTATATCATCTGCAAGACACAACAAAATTGATGAGTGTGCCTTCTCCTCCAGACTGGCCATCTCAGCGATTTCTGGATCCCCCGGCTTCTTCACCAGCGGCGCCCACATCCCTTGTTGTTTTAACAAAGCTCGCATCTTGATTTGCCATAAACTGAAACTGTTTCTCCCCGTGAATTTATCGATCTTCACGGTCAAACCAGACATCTTTCTTCCCAGAATTCGAACCCGTCCTGGGCTCTGATACCAGTTTGTTGTAACGGATGGAAGAAAGAACACAGATTTACGTGGTTCACTAACGATATGTTAGCTACGTCCACGGCAGAAGAGAGAACAGTTTTATTAGCTTGAGGAAGAACACGGAAATTACAGAATACAGAGTGCGGCGCTAAGCACTACAGAGTGTTTTCGCACATAATGCAATTAGGGTTAGAACATTTATATACTAAACCCTAAACCCGATAACAGGCCCAACAGAAAACCATAACCCAGTGCGACTGAAACCGCTCCCGCGAGCGACAGTCGCGCGAGCGACTGATGCTCGTGCGAGCGACTGATGCTCGTGCGAGCGAAACTGTTGCGCCCCCGAACCCCCAAACCAGGGCGCGTCGCCCCTGGACCCCGACTCGCTAACCGGGCAGCGAGATCCCCGAATAGCTGGTACCTCCAGATGGCTGGTTCAAGACATATATTAACAAATCTTCACCTTGACTTGAATCCTCTCACAGATAACAGATGTACCAGATGCATCACCCCGAATAGCTGGTACCCCCAGATAGATGGTTCAAGGCATATATTAACACAAACATATCAGAGCTTTTAGCTATACAGGTTCCTATATACCATAAGTTATTAGTATGTAGTATCATTTAACAATGCTTAGCGTCCAGGGTCTCCCAAACATGTTAACAGAATTAACACGATCTACAAGTGTTAGTCCTATGTCAAAATGACCCTTATGTCCTTCGTAGCGCCGCTGCTTAAGTTAAACAGTGGTGGGTAATTGTGTACAAGTCATGTGTTAAATTACGCGGTTGACATAAATTGCATGTGTGCCAGAATGAAAAATACAACTAAATCTGTCCAAGAGGCCCAACGGCCCAATACACCAAAGTCCAACCAGAAAAAGGATGCCAGAAAACATGTATATTTTTCTGAGTGATGCCAGAGAATAAATACAATAAAAGCCTCAGCCCTCAGGTTCCTAACCCCATTTTAATATTCTAATCCAGCAAATGTCACCATTTTCTTAATAATCTAGTGCTGGGAAAATTAGCAACCATGGAAGTATTTGGGTTGCTAGTGACTATACAATTCCACAAGTCCAACGTTATCTGAGTGAGAGCGAGTGAAAAGAGGAGAATAATATTTCTATTTTGTAACTAACTTGTAAGAAGAAGACGTGTCGCATCTTGGAACTATTTCCAGCCCCAGAACATGACAGTAACCACCGTAATTCCGGACTAATGAATAACCAATATGTCATCTGACGTATTGACTATCCATTAGGCCGAAACCACAAGACTAATTTAAATAAAATGACATAAAAATGAGGAG
Organism: Comarum palustre; assembly: GCA_951800085.1. NCBI lineage: Eukaryota > Viridiplantae > Streptophyta > Magnoliopsida > Rosales > Rosaceae > Comarum > Comarum palustre. The sequence continues at coordinate 16,319,169 of OX637589.1, forward strand.
CAAATGAATGAATAAATAATGATATATACAAGTGCGGAAGGTAGCATACAAGACTTAGACTACAAGATACATGAAGAAAATCCAAGTCAGTGAATATACAACATGGGCCAGCTAGCAAAGTACAAATGGATAGAAGCTCGATAGGTCAGAGTGCGCCAAATGCGTCTAAATCAACAGTCACAGAGATCGAAAAGCTGAGGTACCATGAATGCTGAAAAGCTCCTCCAGGGTGATCCTGAAATACAGATGTTGAACGGCACGCACTGCCAAACCCCCTAGTCACCGATCCATCTCTTCTAAAGCAAGTCTACCGAGTACCTGCAAAGTAGGGGTGATCACTCATTCTCGCTAACCCAAAAGGGGCCGAACCCAACCAAGATAGGGTTTGAAATCGAAGGTGTAATTCTCATAAATAGATACTGCATATCATTTTCACCGGTGATTAAACAATTCATAAAACATGCAACAACCAAAAACTGTATTTGGTTTTACAAACAGATTTATAAATAAATTCATTTTTCATGTGTCAATGCTAACATCAAAAAGACTGAGCGCTCAAAGTAAAACAACAGACTGCAGGGCTTCACGGATCTGGGCGGCCAAATCCCGAGATTGTCTTCACAGCAAACCGGGGCCAACTACCTATACGCCCGAAGACGCGCAGTAGCGAGAGTGTCCATTTACAGCTAATGTCCAACAGATCACTCATAACAACACACCGCACTTACGACTCGCATAACTCTGTGCAAGACGAGCGTAAGCGAGAAAATAAAATAAACAGGGCATTGCCCCTCCGAAGGTTCACAGTCATCGACACCGTGGGAAAACATAGTCTATACTAGGTCCCGTCAATACTTTTCAGAAATCAGGACAATGGGACTACTTTTCGATCTGAATCATCACATGTGTGTCTAGCCTCGGTTTTCTTAAACATTTAATGAAGCGATAAAGTAAGAAAACATACATCGCGAGACATCGACAATGCACAAACAAACATCATATAACTTTTATATCGTAGAGCAGTACACGAATTTAAAATGCCACTAACCCGGAAGTTACAGCTCACCCTAGCGGGCGGCTCACCCTACCTATTATGACGAAACCGAGATCCTCGTGCTCCAAGTCTCAATTCTCAAGCTTTGAGTGCAAGCGAAATCCTGAATCCGTCAAAATACAAGTCAACGACCAAACAAGTCGAAAGTAGAAACGTAACGGTCATTCTATTGGTCAACTACCCACTTTTCTAGTTAGACCAGGAAAAGTCAAAGGTTGACTTTAGGATTGACTAAGTCATTCCTAGATTGACCAAGAAATTGACTAAGTCTACTAAGTTGGTCAAAGTTGACCAAAACTCGGTAAACTCGACAAACTTTTCATTTATTTTTCACGACACTAGACTCTAATTATTTGATACATCGATTCTCGAACCGAGCGAGAATCGGGATTATTACTCATTCGGTATTTACGTCTTTCCGTCTCCTATTTAATTTATAAAATGTTTAAACCATTTAACCGTAGCAGTAAAAACGTAAAAATTGGTCTTCTACGGTAAAAGTCAAAATCAACCATGAATAGTAAAAGTCAAAATCAAATATGAATAGTAATGTCAATGATCAACCATGAATAGTAAAAGTCAACCGTTGAATAAAAAAATCAACTGATGAATAGTGCGAGTCAAAGGTCAACTATAAATAGTAAAAGTCAACCGGTCAAACTATAAATAGTAAAAGTCAACCGTCAAACTGTAAAATAGTAAAAATCAACCGATAAAATAGTAACTCGGGTAAAATTGTAAAAGTTAAACAATAAAACAGTAAAATTTGCAGGTTGTAATATTAAAAACTGACAGGGGCATTTTGGTCAATTCACATCACAATAAACCGGTAAAAAGGTAAATCTACCACGGTAAAAATCAGGGTTTTTACCTCTCTGTTTCCGATCGACTAGTTCGCTGGAAAACCAGATTTTTCCGACTAAACCAGGTTCCAAGACCTGTAAAACCCTCTTCTACAACATCCAAGCATCTCAACAATGTAGGAATCGAGAGAAAAGAGGGTTTTTATACCTCAAAGTTGGACAGCTCGGATCTCTAGTAGACCTCCTTTAGCGAGGCGTTCTAAGCTTCCTCCCTCATTCTCCTAGCTTCTGGACAACTCCTGCAAGCTTCCATGAAGCTCCCAGCGCTCCTCCGGTCCATTTTAAGCACCCACTCGACCGGGCAGTGTTTTTGAAGCTTTCTCTCCTCTGTTGGGCGTCTCTGTCAGCGGTTCCGAGTGGTGGTGGGTCAAGGTGCGGTCGTAAGGGAGAGGCGAAGCCGCTGGAGGTGGCGGTGTGGTAGCACGCGCGGCGGCAAGGCGAGACTGGGGGAGGTCTCGATCGACTGTGTCTCTCTGTCGAGAGAGAGAGAGAGAGAGTCGAACAGATGGGGATAGAAAGAGTAGAGAGAAAAGAGAAAGAGAAAGAGAAGAAAAAAGGAAAGAGAAGAAAAATGAAAGGAGGAGAAGAAAAGAAAGAAGATAAGGAAGAGAGAGAGAAAAAAAAAGTTTTTTATAAAACCTTTTAAAGACGGTCACGATTCGTCGAACGAATCCAACGGCCACGATCTCCTCCAACTTTTAAAATAACGAAAAACTCAAAAACGCTTTCTGTAAATCACACACTTGAAAATAATTTGTCAAATCATATCCGTAAAAGAGGACAAATACGTAGAGTGCCAGAAAAACATTCCGTAAATACTCAAACGTAAGTAGTGACGTTCGCTCTAATATTAAAATATTAGAGTACATTCTCGACGTACCGAAAAGAAGTCGTAAATCAACCCTAAATGTGTCAAAAAATTAATAAAATAAGTCAGAGTCTCACACGAATAAGAAGAAGAACACTGGTTTGGGATTTGTCAAGGACGGAGCCTAATTTTCATTTTCAAATAGAGACCTTGAAACTTGAGAGGCAGATGAGGAAGGCGAGGAGGGTGCAATGCCCAAGTTCAAATGATACTAGCTTGTTTTGTTTTCTGGGATGAAGACACTAATGGAAGGAAACTAGTGGAAGATGACTGATCACATAGCTCTGGTTTGGAGAATGAAATCAATGAAAGCCCAATCACATTTTGTTCTGCACTGATATTACACTTCCTCTGAGCCTGCTTTTTTCCTCATCATAACAGCCGTTTGACCTCTTTTTTAAAGGGTGTTTACTAAACTTTAAATCTCGTTTGGTTAATAGGAAATTATGATGATATTACACTTCCTCTGAGCCTGCTTTTTTCCTCATCATAACAGCCGTTTGACCTCTTTTTTAAAGGGTGTTTACTAAACTTTAAATCTCGTTTGGTTAATAGGAAATTATGATACGGAAAATGAATTCATTTTATTTCTATTATATTGTCGTATTTGATTATGTTGTCTGTCTAAAAATAAAAATAAAAATAAATTAAATTAGTTGACCGGTATCTAATTTTATAAAAAATAGAATTGAAATATTATCTAAGAGGTAGTATCTCATTTCCTACATTAAATGAAATTAAAAATGTACTTACTATATTGTCCATTTTATAATCTAATCAATTGATGGTACTTTAATTACACTTACTAAATTTTTTATTTTCATATTTAATTTGATTTGGGTATTATTGGAAAGTCATTAACAAATAAAGTATTCCAAAGTATTTCTTAATCTCCTCAAGTCTTAGATTCTTCCAAACATCTAAATGGAAATGTTACATCAATTACATTCCATTCTGGAAAAGAAAATAACTACAATTATTTTTCCCTTCTTCAAATTTTAGTCAACTAAACAAGAAACATTGTTTGAGTTCCATCTTGTTAAGATGCATGTCAAATGAGAAGTTTTTTGGTAATAGGCTAGGTATTTGGTTTAGAGAGGCAGCACATCAACGGGCATTAAGAGCATCTCCAGCAGCTTCTTCATTTTTTTGATTTTATCAAATTTGGAGAATATTGAGTATTTTTTAGGTCCAACAGCTTCCCCATCTCATTCCCTAAAATGGGGATGAAGAAGAAAAATGAGCATTGTTTCCCCAAATTTACAGCAAAACTTTCATTCTCCAAAATTTAATTCTTCAATGACCCCAACAAAATTTTTACGAAAATAGAATATTTTATTAATTATTTTGTTGTTACAATAAAATATATAATCTCTTTTGGTCATAATTGATTATGATATACCATATTTTGTTGTTCTAATAAATGTCAAATCTTTAAAATAGAGAAGCTGTTGGAATTGGAGCATAATATTTTTAGAGAATTTAGTTTTTGCTTCCCCATTTTGAAATTTTTTTAGAAAAGCTGCTGGAGATGCTCTAAGAAACTGGTTGTGGTCCGTAGGAACCATAAATAAGAATTTTATCAGTGAAAAAAAATGAGAAGTTTAGAAAAAAATAACCTCTTTTAAAACATGAAATTGATAATTAACCACTTTTTTTTTAAACTAACCTTTTTAATGTGTGAAAAGACATGATAACCCTAACACACAGTGAAATATTATATAGTAAATTACAGTTTAGTTATCAGTCAAATTTCAGTTTATAAATAAATCATTTAGATAATATCTTACACTTTTATGGATACAAATTAGGACAAATTGATGTGCACATGTCATATGTGACTAAGTATTTGACCAAATTATCCTCATTACAATTCACTGCTACTGCCGACTAAGATGGTCGTCGCTGCTACTGACTCGGGTAGCCATCGCTGCTACTGGCTTGGGTGGTTGTCACTGACACTAACTTGGATGCCATAGTAGCCCTAATAAAGACCACACAGTAACAGCCCGCAGCCCCACCACTCTGTAGCAAAATGACGGAGTATGACATAGTTACAGCTCTAAGCACGATCACACAATAGCAACCCACAACCTCACTGGAAATACAAATGAAGCAGTAGCAGCATGCCTTGATCGAATCTAGGAGCAATTTCAAAGGCCGAGCCCGATTCCTCTTCACCTTCGATCCATCATGGCCTTCGACCCTACCTCGTCGCCAACTTTTGACTACCTCAGATGGGTCTTCGAAGACCTCGTCTTTCTAACCGTAGACCTCCAAATCCTTCTCCACCGATGCCGTCGAGGCAGTAGCAGCGTCGTCATAAGGCACTAGTAGTGTCATTGTCTTGGTAGTAGTAGCGCTTTCAAGGCATCAAAGCGACGACCACCTCGCTGAGGCAGTAGAAGTGCCTTCGATGGAAGCGACAACCTCGTCAAGGTGGTAGCAGCGTCATCAAAGCCACTAGAAAGATCTCGTACATCAGCGAGGAGAGAGAGTGTGTGTGAGAGAGAGAGAAGGGGGAAGAAGAAGAAGAAGAAGCAGAAGAAGAATAACATATATAAAAAAACATATCTTGCGAGAGAGAGGAGGATTAGAGAAGATAGGAGCATTATAATAATTGAATAAGTGAAATTCGGATCATGCCTGATGTAATTAGTTTTAGACTTGGGCTAGTTTGGTAACTTGTATTACAAATTATAAAAATGAGTTTTTTGTGTTTTTAAATTTAGTTGGTTCCTTATACGTGATTCTCATTATAACATGCAATACATATTTTACATGAATGATATGGGCAAGACCCAAGAGATAAACGTTATATCTAGTTCAACGCTTCAAGCACATTGCCATGATATAATCACCAGCTAGGGTATATATTCTCCATGTATATGATTAATCAAGCAATCAAACATCAAATAAAAGAAGTAGATGTGCAATCCAAAGGTAAAGAGGCAATGAGTCCAAAATGCATCCGAGTTCTTATAGTTTAAGATGAAGCACAAATGAATTCGCAAGGTTGCACCTTCACCCTGTTAAGATTGGAACTGCAAAATTTAGGATGCCATTCTCTACTTGAAGCTGTATGCATATAAATTCACCTTCAATATTGGTGTGTTTGCCTCCTAAAACCCAAAAAAGGGTCTCCAATAAGTACTATGCAACCGTGAAAACCTAAAAACCAGTCCCGTATCAATAATTTTTTGCAGATTCATGATTCCTCTCTTCCAGATTCATACTTTCCTCTCATAGATTATACTCAATTAGTAATCATCGAAACCTACGGAAAGGATGATATACGACAAAAGTTTTTCCCATTTTTTCCTTGGCCTCTTAGTAGCATGAAACCCATTTTTCTTCCCATTTTTCTTCAGATCCCATAGCAAAAAACATAACATATTTTTCTTCAGACCACTCAGAATAAAAAGGTCACCTCTAATCCTGTCATAGAGTCTGTGTAGGGCTTGTCGCGTGAGAGACCGGTCAGAATAGTACATAATTTCTAACTACTCCTATAAACCAATTGATCTTAATCATCTTTGCTAATCATGAGGATGCTTGAGAGTTGGGAGTTGAGACTCAAGCCACCTAATGGTAGTTGAATTAACTATTAATCATCTATCATAATCTTATTTGTGTGTGATGAGATAGCATTGGTTTTCCTGGGGGGGGCAATAATTTTCAAGGCATTATTGAAATATGAATCTTTAGTGGGTACACCTAAACAAGTGCTTCTCACCCATATATCTCATCATGGGACGGCGGACAGAGGCACGCAGGGGTCATATGTTCCATTTTTATATTTTAGATTAAATATATGAAGACCCGCAACTTAATGATTATGTGAGCTATAGCGTGGTGGTAGGATGTGATGTTAATGAGAGCTAGGTCCTATGTTCGAATCTCATTGAAGTATGCCGTATCTTTTTTTGTGTTTACTTTGTCCTTGCTGCTGATGCCAGTCGGTCTGGGGACCTCATGGTCTTGCACTCAAGGCAAAGCCATAACCATGGTCTTAGTATTAGAGGTTACGACTTATTATGTCTTTAAATGGATCCTCATTTATTTTTTAGGGTTTGTTTGCTGTGTTGATCCTTATCTGATACCAGTGGCATAGCCAGAAAATATATGAATATAGATTAATTTAGACAAGCTAATTATGTAGGGAGAAAATTTTACTTGACAAGGGGCAAAATAAGCCAAATAGCTTACATTACTCTTATATATAAGTAAAAATCTGAAGCACAACACACATAGAAAGATGGTGAGAATGGTCATTTGACATCTTTAGTCACCATGTAGCTACGCCCCTGTCTGATACCGACTTGTTTTTTACATAACAGGAGGGAGAGCCCGTGCTTTGCATGGGGCTGGTGGGTGAGAATTTGTCTCTGTTGCATGTCATACAACACTGCAGGACAAAATTTTTATTTTTTACCTTTTCTAACACTTCGTTCCTTTTTTCAATAACAGATTTTTTTTGCTAATAATAATTTCTTTTTTCTTTTTTTCTTTTTTTCTTTTCTTATTTCTAATAATTGATTTCTTCCCTCCCCCTTTTTTTCTTCCAAGGAAATTTTGGTATAAATTTTTTTTGTCGCATGTATACTGATTATAATATATGCTCTTAAAATTAACACTTTTCTTGTTTTATTTTCAATTTATTATAACTTTTTAAAATACTTTAATATAATAAATGACATATTACTTAAAACAGAATAATTAACACGTACATATAATTTTGTTCAGTGCCCCATTTATATTTAAATTTTTGCTCCGTCACTGTCATTGGTCCAATATATATGACTCCAATCAATCCATGCACCCAAATCACATTGCCGAGTTGCTGCCCTTAATAACACACATATATAGTGACGACCAACTCTATCTCAAATTATTCTATACATTAATAACATATGTCTGTTACGGTTATCCCAAACATGTCTGTTGACGACCCTATGTCCTTACTCGATAACTTTGTATAACATATTCTAGAGTAAGCTCCAATAGAACTCAAGAGTGAATCAAGACTAGAATGGAAGTTTCAAACGCGAGTCTAAACTTTGTATGTGATTCATAGATCGAGATTGTATGAGTAAAATGGAAAAAAAATCAGAATAACTTATCCGAAGTGTTTGGACAAAAATATTATCTTTCGACGAATACTTTATATGAGGGCCTATTAGATTATTTCTTGCGGTTTACGTTATGATTAATGTGTTTCCTTTCGATTTGAAGTCATGCGTGGCAAGGATTTGTGGTTTCTTAAGGGATCCTTCAGAAATCCGAGGAAGATTTGATATGTCTTGATCCGCAAGAAAGAACAAACCTTAGTGTTTACTATATAAAATGATCATGGTACAAGAAGAAAAAATAGACATCTCAATCAAACACAACTTTTGCACACTGCAAAACAAGCCTCCCTTGGAGCACCTCTACCAGAAAGCCCTATCCGTAGGTATTACCCGCTGCTACTCATTAAAGCCTCATCCGTAAGCACTTCCCGCTTCTACTCACCAAACCTCATCCGTGAGCGAACAGTCCACCACCGCTTCATAAAACCAACCTGTTGGCGAATTCCCGCAAACCATTATTAGGGTGAATAACCTTAGCAAATATCCACAGTTTGTCAGAGGATCCTTTGGCGAACGTCCCGTAATCCTGATTTTTAGCTCTGCTCAACCACACCGGTCTGATTTTTAGCTCTTCAGCTAGGTCTAAGAAGAACCTAAGTGTCGGCCTGACCAGCGCCCGTACGACAGTTGTTTGAGAAGAAGTCAGAAGGCGAACAAATATCAAGATCAAGGTTGTACCTGACCCATAGGTACTGGCATGTCTCAAGACTGGTTGTTCGAAGAAAATCCATTTTCACGTCGAACATTTGGCACATCTAGTGGGACCAACGTGCTAGAAATCATGGGTGTCAACGAATACTCGAAGTTGTACCCAGCTTGCAATAAACCACAACATTCGCGGGTTAATCTGCATAACTTAGCGAATTGTAGAGGTTTGTCAATTGAAGAAACGATCTTGCGTTTCAGGTTATTATCAGGAAAACCAGCAGAGTCCATCAGCTGCAAGAAGGTTATCATGGACGACGAATCAAAGAGTCTACTAGCCGATCTGGCCGCCAAGATAGCAGTACTTGCCGAGAAGATGTAGCGAGTTGAAACAACCATACAACAGTTTAAGCGGACTCAGATGCAGCATGACCAAGAAATCAAGGCAACAAACCAAAGTGTCTAGAAGCTGTAGAATTCTACTACCTAGGACAACGTTGAGACTGATGATAAGATTGACAGGAAATTCGAACGCCTTCGTGAGGTGAAGAAAGTCTTGGGAATAGAAGAAGCCGCGAGGCTCAACGAATTGTAAGGACGAAAGGAAAGCTCGAAGAAGAGCTAGATTCACAAGTTTTGAAGAGGTGACTAACCCATCATCATCTGTCAAAACTATGACTATTAAGGCTACTGGACCATTCACATTAGTTCGGACAGATACAAGAGAGCCAGTAGCCGGGACGTCTATCAAACATGAGGTGAATGTGAGGCGTCAAAGGAATCAGGATCTACCCCGAGGTCTCGAACCAAGGATAGAAATTCCTAATGGGATGGCGAATGACCAGGGATGCACACCAGAGCAGGTGATGCAAATGATTCAAGAAACCGTTAGGACAATGTAGGGACAGCCACCTGTGAATCTGAATTATTCCAATCCGTATCCGGACGAAGTAACATGCCTGTCATAGCCTGAGCACTATAGGCAGCTTCGATTTACAACTTTTTCTGGAGAAGGATCAGAAGATGCCGCCACCCATATTTCTCGCTTTCAAAGCGAATGTGGTCCTTATGGGACCAATGATATTTTCAAACTAAGAGCTTTGGGTCTTCTTTTTCAGGGTCCGCATTAACTTGGTATACTAGGTTCGCTCCTAGGTCAGTCCTTAATTGGCCAACCATGGAGGCTATGTTTAGAACAACTTTTGGCATAATGGAGCCCGAAGTCGACTTATCTTCGCTAACCCCTATATATCAACAGCTGATGGAGTCCCTTGTGGAGTATTTGAAAAGATTCAAAATTCAGCAGACCAAGTGCAAGACTCCAATTTCAGATAGATGTCATTCGCATAGCTATCAAAGGATTAGAACGGTGTCAGAGGGCTAAATATCATGACGTTCACTTTGCAAGCATGTCAGATTTGATGAGCAAGGTAGCCAACTACCAAAACTTTCTAGATGAGCTGGATAGAGGCCCTGAGGCATCACAAGGTTCACCAGTATCTTATATTCCATGAACCTTGAAACCCAGATATGGTCCCAACAGAGGCAGAATGGTGTCAACAGTATACTCACACTTGGATCCTTTTTATAGTCTACAACATCACTTTGTGGAGCCACATGGGTATGCTGAACAAGATGACGAAGATGATGTGGCAGTCGTGGAGTTAGCTGGAAGATAAGTGGTCAAGTCTAGGTTACTGCGCATGGAAAAGAACCCAGTCAAGGTAACAACTGGAGCATTCACCAAGCCAGAATATGAGTCCTACACCTATAATGCCCACAAGGCTCCAGAGATCCTTGACGAGCTGTTCGCTTAAGGAAAGGTTCGACATGACTTCGGAGTATGCCCGAAGCCAGAACAAATCAGGAAAAAGAAGTACTGCAAGTACTACAATATGTGGAATCATAATACCTCTGAATGTATCAGGTTGAAAGATCAGCTCCAGACGTGGATCAATTCTGGCAAATTGGATGTTGACGGCGAAAAAATAGTAGCTTAGGTAGATGTGGATCCATTCCCCACAGTCGCCATGGTTGACATTAAACTTGTAATCACTCCTTCACGGAAGAATGTCAGGTCTCGATTTTCAGATTACACATACGATGCTAATCAGGCCCATATTATTATGGACACATTGATTGCAGAAGGAATAATGGAGATTCCTAGGAGGTCAGTTCCAGCTGAAGAGGTCACTGCAGGTAAAACATATTGTAAATTTCATAATGTTTGGACTCATCACACTGCAACCTGTGTACAGCTTAAGGACCAGATCCAGCAATGGCTAAATGAAGGATACCTGAAGTTTGAAGGCAAGTCAGAAGCGGAGGTGTCCATGATGAAGATTGCATTCAACCAAAAAGGAGCAAGGAAGGTGACATTGGATCTGCATGAAGAAAAACAATCAGACCAGCTGGTGATCATCGAGAAAGTCAAACAAGCAATGAAGGGTTCGACAGTAGTACTGTGCTCTAGGTGCAAGGTGGAATGTGGACTGAAGATGAGCTATGAGGAGTTTGCAAGGACTGTTAAGTCATCAGAGGCCGTTACCTTGCAATCGCCACCAAACCATTATGCACCCTCTAGTCCACCAGACATTAAGACGTCAGGGCAGGCGAACCAGATCCTTCGGGGGTCTGAGGCAGTTCAGCAGTTCCAAGCTTCTACTAGCACTAGTCATGAAGTTGGGACTCAGCAAAGATCTCAACCAAATGTTCTGACGAAGCCATACATACCACCTATGTCAAAAACAATCATCAAAGAAAATAAGTGGTATGTACGAGAAAGAAGGAGAGTGGTGGAGGCGACTCCAACTTAAACTAGGAATGCTCAGAAGAAATATGGTCAGGCAAAGCGAACGCTAGAGGCCTTGGAGAAAGGTGACATTCAGTCTGACCAGATACGGCGAACGCCAGAGCAATTACGAAGGGTGGTTGAAAACTTAAAGCTTAGGCCATATGTGCACGTTCGCCATGGAACCAGTCAACACGAGTCGGCGAATGATCGACCTCGAAAGAGAGGAAGTGTCTTCAATAGGTTGTCACAACAACCAGTGGATGACAAGCAAGAGCAAAGGGTTTTAGACCTTGATAGATTATTGTTTACCAAAGACACTACATCTGAGGAGGCTAGAAGTAAGAAAGCTAGGATGAATACAGCTCTGAACAGGGTTGAGCGCCGCCAAAAATTAGAATGGAAACCAAAAGCGGTTTCTCAAGAAAATAAAGCAGTAACTCGGTTCCAAGTTACTCATAAGCCTACGCCTGAGGCTATTTTGAAAAGTGAATCTATTTCTGAGGTTCCCATCGTCGATGACAGAATTACACAGGTTGTGTCTAGCTTTGAGCAGCAGACAGAAGACGAAGTAGTCTTGGACCTCAACGAGGATGATAACATGGAAGGGTTAGAAGCACAAGATTCTGAGAAAAGCTTGGAGTGTAACATGCTACATCTGCCATGGGGGCAGACCTAAGATCACCAACGCCTGCAGAGCTGGAATGTAACATGACATATACTCTCTCCAAGAAGTATGCTCTGTCAAGACACATGTCATCCCATGTTTTCTTGAATTCAGACAACGTTGAAGAAATAGAGCTTCCCATTACACAAAAGATAAAGCAATTATCTTTAGATATGCAGAAAATTCAGATTAAAAAACAGGAGGTCGCGAATGAGGAATCAGACTACAAAAAGCTGTTTATGATGTTCTCCAAACCAACCATAACCATGACTCAGCATCTTAAGCCTTTATACATGACATCAGAGATGGAATGAATGAAGGTGAACATGATCCTGATTAATAATGGCGCTGCTGTTAGCATCATTACAGTACGGACAATGGAAGCACCAAAGATTCCTAAGGAGAAGATCCTCAATATCAACCTAAAAGTTAAAATCTTTGCAGGCAATGTGACCAAAACCTCTGGGGTTTTGATGTTCAAGATAAAGTTAGGACCATCAGACTTCTTCCAATAATTTTTTCTGACAGACTGTACTGCTCCTTATAGTATTATTCTGGGCAGAGATTGGATTCATCGAGCATATTGTGTTCCATCTTCTATGCACCAGGAGCTACTCATGTGGAATCCAGTGACAGATCCAGCACTAGTTAAAGCTGATGAGCGTCCATATTCAGTGGCTGCGTGCATGCTAGATTCTGAATATTATTATGGAGATATGCGCCCTCTTGTGGTTGTTGGGGTAGATGATAAAGGTAATTCGTACGGGGTTACCTCTTCAGAACTTTCGTAATGGGGTCTAGTCTAAGCTCGCGTTGATACCAGCACGCCTAGCTTCATCGTACCAAGCTTCAGTAATCATTAATGACGTCAAGCTTCAGCAGGGAGGAAACAGAGGCCTATGTGTTCTTACATCAGAGGTTATTTATCTTTAAACAGGAACAGGAGGCCTGGAATGAAATAGCCTTGGTGGAATGCATCGAAGACGAGTTAACCAATGGCGAATGTGAGAAGGATATCATTCAACCAGCTTCCGCAGCCTTGCATAATACTCCACCTAAAGTCAAAGATCCAGTTGAGAAAGTTAACCTGAGTTCCTCTGAGGAACCAATGGAGGTTGACATTAGTCAGTATTTAGAACCACAGCAGCGACAACAACTGATTGAGTTGTTGCAAGAATTTAAAGATTGTTTTGTCGAGAAATATGAAGACATGCCCGGTCTAGCACCTGAGTTGGTTTGTCATAAGTTATCTATAATGGTTGGTTATCGGCCAATTCAGCAGGAACAACGGCGAATGAATGTGAAAACGGCGGAGGCAGTCAAAACAGAGGTGCAAAACATGGTCAAGACAGGGATAATCAGGCCAGCAAAGTACACACAGTGGTTATCGAACATTGTTCCGGTTCGGAAGAAGAATATAAAGATACGCGTTTGTGTCGATTACCGAAACCTAAATACAGCAACACCTAAGGACGTGTATCCTATGCCCATGGCGGACATGAGATTCTATCCTTCATGGATGGAACGACTGGATACTATCAGATACCTGTACATGAAGAAGACAAGCATAAAACAGCTTTTTGGTATCACGGTTTTACAGGAGCTTTTGAATATATAGGTATGCCTTTTGGTTTTAAGAATGCAGGGGCCACTTACCAGCGAGCCATGAATATTATCTTTCATGACATCCTCAGCACCAAGATAGAGGTATACATTGACGATGTAGAAGTTAAGTCAAAATAGAAAGAAAGTCATATCAAAGACCTGCGAATGGTGTTTGAGTGGATGTGAAGGCACAAATTGCGTATGAATCCAACCAAGTGTATTTTTGGGGTTCATGCAGGAGATTTTTTGGGTTTCGTGGTACATCAGCATGGCATAGAAGTTCCAGGAGATAAGGCTAAAGCGGTGATAGAAGCCCCAGCTCCAAGGAACAAGAATGAGTTGCAGAGTCTTATAGACAAGATTAATTTATTGCGAAGATTCATATCTAATTCTGTAGGGAAGATTGCTCCTTTCTCTCCCCTTCTTAAGTTGCATACTGAAGAAAAGTTTAGTTGAGAGTCAGCGCATCAAGATGCTTTTGAGAAGATCAAGGAGCATTTGGCGAATCCTCCTGTGTTACGACCACCACGGCCAGTCATTCATTTGAAATTATACATATCAGCATCTTCTTATTCTATTGCAGGATTATTAGCTCATGACGAGACTAGAGAAGATTGTAAGATTATCGAATATGTGGTGTATTACTTTAGCAGGACATTGCTGGATGCTGAAACCAGATATTCGCCAATTGAGAAGCTTTGTTTGGCCTTATATTTCACTGGATGCAAATTACGACATTACATGCTGTCATTCAGTACATTGGTCATAGCACAGACTGACTTAGTGAAGTATATGTTAACTAGGCCTTTCTTGAGAGGCATGGTTGGTAAATGGATGCTCGCTTTGTCTGAATTTTCGCTCCAGTATGCCCCACTTAAAGCACAAACTGGACAAGCAGTTTCAGACTTCCTTCTGCATCATCCTATTCAGGACCAGCTGGAATGTCAGGACAACACTGTTGACTTGGTTTATACACAACCATTGATCTTGTACTTTGATGGAAGTTGTACAGATTCTCTATCAGGAGCAGGTATTTCATTGGTTAATCCAGCAAGGGGGGTTTCTTATTTCTTTCAGATGGAATTGAAATGTACTAATAACCAGGTAGAATATGAAGCTGTCATAATTGGCTTAGATATGTTGTTGGAGATGTGGGTAAGAGAAATCGAGGTGTTGGGAGATTCACTTTTAGTGATAAACCAACTTAAAGGTGTGTACAAGTGTATTACGTTTGGTCTAATCCCTTTTTGGGAAAGAGCAATGGAATTGTTGGATGAATTTGCGGACATTATGCTTGACTACATTCCTAGAGAGAAGAATTTTGCTGTGAACGAGTTAGCACAGATTGCTACTGGTGTCAGCTTGGCTGATTGCGTTCGCGAACGTATTCTTAAGGTGGAGAAACATACTTTACCTTCTTTTATGGCTCGCCGGGAGATTAACGATGAATGGTTGGTGGCAACACTGGATCCTATCGATGTTGATTGGCGGCAGCCTATCATACAATATCTGACAAATTCATCTGCTCTAGTGGATAAAAAAGTTAGATATTTTGCATTAAATTACATCCTCAAGGGAGACGAGCTCTTGCGCCGAGGAGAAGGTGTAGACCTACGATGTATCTATGGAAAATAAACTAAAAGATTGCTGAGAGAGGTACATTTGGGGGTCTGCAGATCTCATCAGGCTGGACCCAAGATGAGGTGGCTCATTCGCCTTTATGGTTTCTTTTGGCCATCTATTCTTAAAGATTGCATAAACTTCGCTCAAGGTTGTTTCGAGTGTCAGACTCATGGACCAGTCCAGCATGTTCCAGACATTCCCATGCAACCTATTATTAAGTCTTGACCTGGTAGAGGCTGGGCATTAGATTTTGTGGGAGTTATTCATCCATATTCCTCTGAACAACATAAGTTCTTGTTGATGGATACCCTATTATATACCATTTGAGAAGTTTGGATACCCCACTATTTCAAAAATTTTCTCCATTTTGTTTGAAACTTTGAGAGTTTTATTCGATTTGTAACTATTTGAGAGTTTCATTCGATTAGTAACTATTTGAGTTGTAATTTCAGTTATATCCATTGAACCAACACCTATGGTTTAAAATTGGGAAGACACTTTCTTGTTTTGATTTAGACACAAATAAGAAAACAGTCAAGTGTTTTTATTTATGATTGGCTTTGTGGCCAAAAACATTTATAATATAAAGAGACCAGAAAGTGGCTCTGATACCATAATACAAGTCCTACTGTTGTTCGCTAACTAGCGTAAGAAGTACAAGATAGTAGAAGCAGCTGGAGAATTGGAGACACATATATACCATATGGCAGAACATGTGCTAATCAAGGAACAAACACAAGCCAGAATGGGTTGGTACAAGTTGGCAGTCTTCATTATCCTTCTATGAACTACGTTGTGAGGATGCTTCATGTTCGCGCAGATCCTACAACAGTAATTACACTTTGAGGAAGGAGATGAGGACATGTCATTAAACTTATGTACCATTTGAGGAAAGACCACTAAACTTAGGAAAGGAACTCAGGGAGTTTGATACCTGGAGGAAAGAATTTCTTAAGAAGAAGAAGAAGATAAAAGAAAAGAGCCATGACGAAGATGCTGTGAAAGTTGAAAGGAACTGTGTTGAGTTTCCCAATTTATAGTGAAGAATGGATGAATCTCGAAAACATAAGGAAACAGTTTTTGATTAATTTTGGTCAAAAGTAGTTGTGTTTCACATCTTTCAGGATCTCAGCCTTAATTAGAGATCAGGCGTTATGATTTTCCGAGATAATGCATTTAGAAGAGAATCAAAGTGGTTAGTTTTTAAAATGAGGTCTGGGTCGTTTACAACATGAACTACGAGAGTTCAGGTCCAATGGGCTGTTTACAAGAGCTTACCAGCGAGCCTAATATCTATTTGGATTCTCTCAAGATCAACCTTTGACAATAGAGCTTTTTCATTGGATTTTTTCTCGGAGTCTTCTGCTTGTGCTAGTTGGTCTTTTAAATTCTTTATTTCTGGGATTCGTGCTTGAATGGCAGAGAGTTTGGCTTGTTTCTCCTCACGTGCTTGTCTCAGTAGAGCTTCCAGTTCCGTTATGCGTCTGTCCGCGATCACAGTAGCTTCTTGATATTCAGCTTGGAGTTGGTTGGATGCTTCAGAAAAGATTTTTAGGAGCTGATTCCTTTGTTCACTGGTGATCTGTGCATCATTTTCGTCAGACACTCAGTTGTCAATTTGTGAAGGCAGATGTTGCATACAGCTTTCCAGGAGCTCTAGTTTCTCTTCATTCACATGGCCTCTGAGGGATGAGATGGCTTCAAGGATTTTGTTTTCATTTTCCTCCAAAGTGATGTCAATAGCATCAAGATTCGCCAGGAATTCCTTAGCTGCAGCTACTCCAGGGTTAATGGTGGAAATCTCGAAGAGAGCTTGAAGACTTTCTTCTAAGGACATGTCAGCAGTAGTTATAGTTATGGTGGCTGCACTTGTTGGTCCATTAGTTTTGTGAATAGGCCCTTCTTCAGTCGTTAATATCTAAGAATTGAGGACTTAATCAGTTAAATCTTAGGAATGACATCAATGAGTGGTATATCAGGAAATTAGAAGTATACAGACCTCAGTTAGAGGAAAAGATCCTTGTGGAGTAACCAAGGAGGAAGGGGGAATATCCTCAGGCTTCTCAGAAGTCATGGATGCATTTGAAGGTTTAAGAATATCAACTTAAGGCACATTCACGGTTGGTAAGGGAGTTGATTCCTAGAAATAGAGCTAAGTATGAGTTTCTGAAAAGGGATAAATACTTTGTGTGAAATGAAACTATCATACCTCGACAGTTGGTGTCTTGGTAGGGTCTGCATCTTCCAGTGTGTTACTAACGGTTGTCCCAGAAGGAATTTGTTCTTCATCTGGTGAGGTTTGAGCTGCTAAAGGCACATTCACGAGTGCCTCCAGGACTGATTTCTATTGGAAGATGTCAAGGAGGCATGATCATGAGTTTTTCTAAGAGAAAAACTAATAGTTAAGATAAATCACAATGCAGTTATCTTACTTGTGGAGCACGAGTATCTAATGGTGTTACATCTGGGATTATCTCTGAAGATTCTGAGGCAGTAGGGATGTATTCCATGTCAAGAGCAACCCCTGTCAGGATAATCATCTTGTTGTTTTCATTAGACTCGCCAGAATTTTCTGGCATGGAACTCCAGCTTCTGGTCCGGCATGGAATATCCAGCTTCTGGTCCGGCAGCGGAGTTAGGATTCAAGGAAGCTTTAGCTTCTGAAGGGCGTAGCATTTGGAGAGGAACACCATTAGAGTGAGACAATATACTGCATAGCACAGCGTCTACTGCTAATCGCCTTTCTATTTCCCAATCTCGAGGAGGTGTGGGGATTGGAGCCTGTTAGGATGAGGAAGCATCTGCTGGGGTAGTTCTTCGTCTACGAGTTAGCTGCAGCAGGTTTAGATATCAATGAATAACCTTCAACAGAAACAAAAACAGTAATGAAGGGATTAAAAGGTTCTTGAAAGCTTACTGGATATGGTTCAATGTCTTCATCAGAATCATCAATGATTACTCTCCTGCTCCTCTTTTTGGGTTGAGAAGTGGATGCTTGGGCTGGAGGTACACTTGGAATATTTCTCTACATGGTTGAATAATCAGTTAGTGGTTTGTTAACTAGGATGAGTAAGAATCAATTTAAAATGCAGTTACCTGTTGATTCGTGGTTGAACTTTCAACTGGTGTGAATTTCTTGGGGATAACGGCTCCATCCAAAATTGACTTGTCTTCAGCAAAGAGGAAGAATCTAGATTGTCTGAAAGTCATTCTGAAGAAAGTACTGATATCTGTAGGCCAATGATGATCATGAAGGGATCTCCGCCACTGAGTATATTCTTGAGAAACACCATTGGTAGAGAACAACATGTCAAAACTATGAATTTTGACTGTTGTTGGGACTAATCCTGATCGAAAGCGAGGATCCCCAATCTTTTGCCTTGATGCTTTTTCTATTCGCCAGGAGCTGTAACAGTTGATACTGTCAGTGAGAGGGTAAGGCACACGCTGGTTAAGACCAAGCTGATGACAGAAATGGTTGGGTGCATAGAGCTCAAAGCCAGCTAGCTTGGGTAGAGGAATATCCATCAGGGAAATAGACTGGTTAAACAATGTTTGCCCTTCGGGAGTTTATGCTGTGGACCACATAAACTCATTCGCCAGAGCTTCAGGGTACTTATGATTAAGGACTAGAAGACCTGAGTCTAGTGTGGTGGCATCCAAGTTGAACAACTCCAGAGACCTGACATATCCAATGGAGGGAGGTGAAGAAGCATTGGCGAATGCTCTCCCTAATACATGATTCACTAGGAAATCAGTGACATGTTCATCTCTGAATTGGCCAAAGTAAATCTGCAACCATAGATCTAGTATCCAAAGGGGACCAGATACATCACTATAATTCAGTTGATGGAGGGACAATTTGTGCAGTGCTCTATAAAGGAATCCCAATACCAATTGAGTCAGACCAAGACGGTGCCTATTGAAGAGAAGAGTTGCAGTGCGCGCCCAGGTCTTAGTCAATATTTGAGTTGTTGTGTAGGCTACAAACTTGTGAAGCCAGAAGTCGAGGAATGCAATTCCACTCTGCTCATCTGCGTGAGCATAGAAATGTCCAACCTATCCTTGTAGGATAGGTGTGTTGGGTTGGTGGTATGGAAAACATCTGCATTTCAAAGAGGTGTTCTTGGGTCCTCAGTAACCGGGAAGCCAGTAATTGCATAAATATCTAGTAAGGTGATGTCTATTTAACCAAACCTGAAATCAAAGGTATTGCCGCGACTGTTCAGGTTGAAACTTAGATCGATAGCATCCGTGATTTTCTGCCAGTCTCCATCGATCCAGATCAAGAGCTCTGCGATTCTGGTACCATTGCATCATTTGATCACTTGGAAATGACCAGACTCCAATTCTGGCTAGACAGTCACTCTGCTTCTGTCAGGAGGTAACATCTGCAAAAACATTTTGGAAAAGAAAGATGGGTAACCTGGATTCATGATAGTAGTGTTGAACTTCTGGAAACTTTTTCATGTATGGCCCAAGACCAGCGGTGGCTCTGGTGGTCAATTCCACATGAGAATGAGTTGAGTGGGCAATGGCTCTAAGATTTTCGGAGATTTTCTTGCCATCAATGACAGTTTCTTAGTTTGGAATGTTAGCCATAATGCAGAAGAAATGATGGGAATGAGATTCGGCTTTAGGGTATTTAGAGGAGTCGAACATGTGCTTCTGAACAGAAGTTTTGTTTGCTGAAGGAGGACGACGGTAAAGGGAGAAACGATACAGCGTTTCTATTATTTTAAAGAAACTGGGCCGGATTTCTAGCCCTTATCGATTTTACAAGTGGGCTTGGTGTTCAATCTTAAGGCCTGGGGGCAATGTTTGGGCCAAAATATTATCTTTCGGCGAATGCTTTGCATGAGAGCCCATTGGACTATTTCTTGTGGTTTAAGTTATGATTAATGTGTTTCCTTTCGATTTGAAGTCATGCGTGGCAAGGATTTGTGGTTGCTTAAGGAATCCTCCAAAAATCCGAGGAATATTTGATATGTCTTGATCCGCAAGGAAGAACAAACCTTAGTGTTCACTATATAAAGGGGTCAGGGTACAAGAAGAAAAAAGAGACATCTCAATCAAACACAACTTTTGCTCACTGCAAAACAAGCCTCCCTTGGAGCACCTCTACCAGAAAGATTCTCCGAGTCTTTTTGTATCACCAAAGCCCTATCTGTAGACATTACCCGCTGCTACTCATCAAAGCCTCATCCGTGAGCACTTCTTGCTTCTACTCACCAAGCCTCATCCGTGAGCGAACAGTCCACCACCTCTTCATAAAGACCAACATGTTGGCGAATTCCTGCAAACTATTGTTATGGTGAATAACCTTAGCAAATATCCACAGTTTGTCAGAGGATCATTTGGCGAACGCCCCACAATCCTGATTTTTAGCTATACTCAACCACACCGGTCTAAGTAGGAAACGTCCACTTCGCAAGAGGAGGAAAAAAATCCTAGTTGCTCTTCAGCTAGGTCTAAGAAGAACTTGAGTGCCGGTCTGACCAGCGCCCGTACGACAGTTGTTTGAGAAGAAGTCAGAAGGCGAACAAGTATCAAGATCAAGGTTGTACCTGACCCATAGGTACTGGCACGCCTCAAGACTGGTTGTTCGAAGAAAATCTATTTTCACGCCGAACATATACATAACTTCCTAGAACCGCAGTGTTGATCTGACCGTCACACTGATAATTTATCAAAAAAATCCACATATGATATGAACACAGGGGCATTATGTATATTAGTAAAATAATGTTATATGATTCTATGAACACAAAATTGCAAGTGGAACAAGCAAAAATGAAATGCATGTACAGATCCTACTCATCTTCCACAGTATGCTTTCGTCTAGGATCTGTAATATTGATTTTCCAGTGTCCATTAGGAAACTTCAATATTCTGGCCTTCCTCCGCTCCCAGTTCACGTTAGTCCTTCTCTCCTTGGTCAACATACAAAACCTCTGCAACTTCTCGTCCAGCTTATCATGGATCTCCCACCACCTCCGGTGTGCCACGTCACTCGCGTACACGAACTGGTCCTGTATGTCCCAGTTACAGTCATAGTCCCTGTAACACAGCCATGGCTTCAGCCCCAAGTAATGTATCGAGTACAGCTTCGGCGGGTCCGCCCCGAAGAGCCCGTTCTTCTTCTTCTGCTCGAGCGTGGTGTTGGACCAGAAGTTCTTCAAATAGTTAACCCTTCTGGGAAGGCGGTGCCACCACACGAAGATCTCGTTGAGGAAGCCCTGGTCGCCGCCGTTGTACGAAACGATGTCGTCACGGTGGTCCATTAGGTGCTGGAAGGTGCAGTTGGAAGGCTCGATGATCATGACGCCGGAGTTGAAGAGGTGGATGTCGTTGCCGGTTGCGGACATTTGGGGAAAGTGGAAGAGGAGGTCGAGGTTTCGGAGAACAACGATGTCGGCGTCGATGAAGATGACCTTGTCGTAGTCGGTGAGCTGCCAGAGGCGGAACTTGCTGTAGTTGTACTCGTTATAGGTGCCGTTTTGGGCTTTAGGATTTCGGATACGTTTTATGAACCGGAGCTTCCAGCCGGCGGCGGCGAGTGCGTCGCGTTTGTGGGAGGAGATGGAGTCGTCGAGGAGGAGGACGAGGTCGCGCTTTGTGCCGGTTTGGAGGAGGCTCTGGGCTAAGGTTATGGCACCGCAGACGTAGGAGCCCGTTGTGTGGAGGACAGTGACGTAGGCTTCTTTGCCTGCATTCTTTGTCGACCCTTGTATCTTGGACAGATCATACACTTCGTCGATTCCTGCAACACCATAGCATTCCCATTAAATTCTCAATTCTAAAACGGAATTATTGTTTCTAAACTACTTTAAAACTTGAGAGCAGCCGCAACAGTCTTGTTAAAGAAAATGGCTAGCATACCTTGTCCCCAGAGAGGCAAAGCCAGATTGCAAGAGCCAACAGGCAACGACACCTTTTGCTTCAACTTTGCCATATCTGCCTCGTACAACCACCAATCTCCTTCTTGTTTCACCAAGTCACTGCACCTAAAAATCTCAAGCATTGGCTTACACTTGCTCCAAAACACCACCTTTGTCTTCCAATTCCTGTTCTTGACTCCTCTCTTCACAGCCAGATTCGCCGCTATGAGATGGACTTGCAGCCTAAACAATTCCCTATTCCACCCCTCCTCCGGGTATTTGCACGGCAATTTAGCTACCACGAGGTCCATCCTGTCGTACATTCGATACTCCGGCATTGGTATCTCCGGGCAAAATGGTACATCCGTCTCTTCCTCTTCATCAATCCACTCAGGAAATAAATCCTCCCATTTGAATAACTCCGAAACCCGGTTGAAACGAACCGGTATGACCTTTCCAAACCTTTTCCACTCGCTGACATCATCTCCTTCCATATTCACCATCCCTATCTTAATCCCCTTCATTATTCTCCCTTCCAAAAAGCTCGGCACCTCCATTTTAGTACTCGCATTCAACCCTTCACGCCGTGTGACTATGTAATCTTCTTTTGTCTCCTTCACTACCTTCTTCATCATCTTAACGCCATCATCCACCTGTAATCAAAGACATAAAACCATCGACTACATTGTAAGCATCAAATAATGACGTATAATCGAAGTGGAGATTACATTAAGAGAGGGATGGTCTCACCTTACCCTTCTGATGGCAGTCACTAAATGAGCACCTAAGCAGAGATAATGCTGCGTTCTGGTAATAGATAGTGGTAGACGGCTGGAGAAGACCAGCGTAAACAACAAAAAAGAGAGCAAGGAAAACCAGGTTGATTCGGATGACCAAAGCCTTCGAACAAGCGATCTTCGACAGCTTCTGGAAACCATGTCCTTCAATCATCTTGACCTTTCTGAGGTTGTGATCACACCGATGGATCGTACGTGTATATATTGTACACCGAAGTTTCTGCCTCACGGCAAAACTTGACTAGAACATTTGAGAAGGGAACTTGAGCTACAGCTAGCTAGCTGCGGTGGTTAATTTACTTAATTGGAGAACTCAGACAGCGAAAGATTAGAGCAAAACCTCAAAGAAAGCAATAACCAGACATAGAAAGCTCCAAGTGTCGTTTCCTTGTTCTTGTACTTCGTTTCCTTCGCAAAAAACAAGCTGGGAGCTACCAAGCTTTGCTTTGCTTCTTCCGCTTATTCTTCCCAGCTGATAGTAATACTTATGGTTATGGATACTGTTTTCTCAATTCCATTTCTATCCTTGGCTTTTCTCCACTCTACGCCTTTATTATAATTTGGATTTCTTATTTTACTCCAACAACTCTTTCCTGCAAAATTAGAAGCATTATGAAATGTGTTGAATGGTACTAGTTTTTCTCTTCACAAATTTTGTTTCTTACTGTTAAACTAAAGAGGGAGACAAATGGTATTACAAGTAGTCTAAAGTAAACATTAAGGTAGGGAATTTAGAAATCTTGAAAGAGAGGTAGCCGTCCCTCCAACTTCAACCACTATTTAGTTGGCTAGTCTGCTTCTGCAACATGCGATGCAATGTCGGTTTTGCCCCATTGCTAATTGTTCTCCATATGATATTGCCAAGCATAATCATCCTTGATTAGTTTAAATGATTTAGGTTAGATATCAACACATCACGAAACAAAGAATGATTAGCAAACATGTTTAGCACGACAACAATAGCATGCCTTTGTATGGTAAACTATCTCAACGTCAATATTGATTGAGCCCAACCGGCGACTTAAGAGCATGAACCGAGTTCTGCTACTTTTACTTGGACTGATTCAATCCATAATTAAAACTCGCATTTTGTACCAATCTTGACATTGTTGAAGCTTCTTTTGCACGAAATATGGTTATGGCAACATTAATTTGCCAACTTCCTTTTGCTCACATTAGGATAGAACTTGGCCAGCAAACTGCAAACCTAGCGTGTGAACCAAGTTGAACATAAAACCTTCATCCATATCAGCAAAAACCCTTGTTAGGCCATTTGTGCCTCGTCAGGCCACGCTTTCAAATAGTATTTGTGCCTCGTCAGGTCACGCTTTCAAAATATATACAGCACCAGTTTCCACCTGTGGCTCTATCAAGTAACATGGAGCCTTGATGATATCTAATTTCATTCCAGATTTTCAACATTTGAGTTACACAGTTGTGCAATTGATATTAAAACAGTTGGAAGACTCTTGCTTGATCCATCTATGAGAGACGACTCTTAACCCCCTCTATGGGTTAAGAAACTTTGGTACAATGTCTAGACAACACCGATATAAAATGTCTACTTTACCACCAATTTCTTCAGCTGGCAATTCACTAACCTCCGCCAAAATGTGTTCAGCTTATTTCAATCTGCTAGCAGCCTCCCTTTGCATATTATTGTCCAATTACAAGCCTCTCTCTAAAGAATAACATTACAACACAGCAAAAGAGAGCAAGAAAGTTAGCTGACCTGCTTTATTAGGAGCAACTGGAAAACATGCAATGACGCGACTGCTAAACTAAGTACTTGTATGGTTAGTAGAGGTTGGGCTACAGGCTTCATTTTTTAACCAAATCTTGAATGTGTTGGGAGTAGCTTTTGCCAGGCGGAATAAAAACCAGATCTTCCCATCCGGAATTCTTTTCACTTGACTGCATTCACATTAAACTTCTTTTAATAAAAGTACTAGAAGCAACATGTAGTACATATAATTTATGCAGTGAACAGAATCAGCACCTCCATTTTTCTCAAAACATCTTCCAGACTTCCAACCTGTAAAAGCAATTTAAAATGAAATAATGAGAACGTTGAGAATGCAATAATATAACAAAGAGACCAAAAAGTTCAAATTTAAATAGCGCATTCATCTTTTCCCTATGAATCCAGTATATTATCAGTACTTCCTTCTTCAGGAACAAAATACATTATTTATTCCACTCTTCTGATATCAAATATATAAAACATTAAAACAGTTATTTCTTTGTGTAATAAATGAGGCAAAACAAATGGGAGCTTATCTAATACCATAATATTTTGAGACACCCCCGGTCCTCGGGATGATCTGGAAACCTTCGACAATTCCTTTTCTATATCTTCCTGCATGGTAAAGCAATATTGTACTACTGTTAAATCAATCTGATAAATGCAAGTCACTAACGATCTAACATATCCATAAGAGCTAAAGCCATGAAAACTTACCTTAGTGAAATATATTGGGCAGTAACGCTTGTTTTTCTTCTTCACAACCAGAAGGTCCGACTGTGAAAAGGAAATTAGTCATAAGCTACATTGCCATAATACATATCTAAGCAACAATTCAATTGCTTGAAATATATTGGGCAGTTCATGTGCAGATTATGCAATAGAGCAGGGCACAGCAATGCGACAACTCTGCTGCATGGGTACTTTGCACAAGCCCATACTGTCGGGAAATCTCCAAAATACTGAACCTGTACGTTTTTCTTATTATAAATGTAAGTTTACTACTTATATATGTATAACAATACCGCCATACATATGACATAGTACATCCTGATTTCCTCTATGCACCAACTCAAGAGCTATCATCTTTGTAGTGTTTCAAATAAAACCATTTCAAGAAAGAAATAGACTATGCTACCTGAAAAACCGGAACTCCATCAAATGCACTCCTGTCTGCAGCTTTGAGCTAGAAATCAGAAAATATATTTTGAGCCAATCTTAATTGTTACGAAAAATGATATCACAAAATCATGACATAGGGACCCTGTTTGAAGTATTTAAGCAGATGCAACTGTTTTTTTTCAGGGAACTCAATGTTTAACTGTTTACAAGCAGCAGCTAGCTGTCACATAATAGTTCGAAAGGTTGTACGACTCTCTGCAACCTCCATTACATCAATGCTCAACATTCCAATTGTGCACTAAGAAAATTCAATATCCAAAAGCCTATAAATCAAAGTTTTATTACTGTATTACACGTGAGAATCAGATATGTGAAGATTTTTTTTATTTTATGGTTTCAGAATTCCAACAAAGAACAGTCTTATACACTGCCAAAGCACACAAACTTCTAAAATAGCGAATTAGAAACCTACCTCCAGTGCATTCTTTATTTGAACCGGATCAGGCAAAAACCTAAATGAAATTCCTTCAACCTTCAGCATGTACACCTACAAAGCATACAATTATAAATGAACACTGAATAATACAACCAGCTAAGCAAGCAGCCCAAAATTATGATCTACTGCAGCAATACCGAATATCAACAAGCAGTATCACTATCTCTACGACTAGCATTAATGCTGCATTACTTAGTAGCTAAGCTCTGAATAGTGACCTGATCAAGAGTGATTGGGACGACCTTGGCCGGACTTCTTAACTCTCTCGGCCTAGTCCGAACCTGTATCACCAATGTACACATATAATTCCATCACTCATTCCGTGATTCGTTAATCAAGCAACTAAATTACAATTAAGCCAATCCGAAACAAACTAATTCAGCTGGAATGCAACTAATTTCTATCACATTAAACTCGCATTTCTGATAAATTCATTTCAAAAATCGAAGCTATACTACTAGTGACCTGAGCGAGGAAGGCTTCGGCGTCTTCTTTTCGGAAGCAAAGGAGGCCAATGGACTTGGCTTCATCGGGGTCAGAGATGAGCACGAACTCATTGTTCGAATTGCTAACCGTATACACCGCCGTGCCGATCAGGCTCTTCGCCACGTGGTCGGAGCTAACAGTCGCGGTGGCGGCCAAAGCGTGGTTCGATTGGCCCACCCAAGCCAGAGGCGGAATGCCCGAGGCGGGAAGAAGGCGCCGAGTCCCCGGCGGGAGGAAGTTACCGGCGAGGCGTTTGGTGTCTTCGAGGCGGGTGGAGAGATCGGCGGCGAGACGGAGGCAGTGGTGGTGGATAAAGGTGGAGAGGGATAGAAGAGGTCCCGAGGGGTTTGGGGACTCCATTAGTGACTGTGTGAGAAGGTTGAAGCTAGTAGACGGTGGGTTTTCGTTTTTGATAATTTTGCCGAGGGATTCGAGGTAAGTCGGTTTCACATGTGGTTATGAAGCGTGGATGACACGGTCAGAGGATTGGTTTATGTGGTGTTGTACACCTTATTTATGAGCGCGTGGGGATTGGATAAATTAGCGATTTCGCGTGTTGGTGCCTAATTGAACTCGAAGCCCAGGGGCCCAGGCCCAGACCCAGGCCCAGACCCAGAATAAATAGTTTTTTGGGCCACTCCAGTCGTCCCCTCCAGCCCAAGGTTGTAACCCAGAAATTAGATAATTTGTGAGAAATTGTTCAAGGAAAATATATTAGAGCCGACATAAGATGCTTTTACTAACGGAAAAAGAATGAATTCTTAAGGAGTTCTTATTCTTCTCTAAATATGTGTTTACTTATATCATGAGAGAATCGATTTTGTACGGGCTTCACGATAAAATCTGGAATGATACCCTTATTTTCATTAATTAAGAGAGAGTTAGTATTGAAACACGAATAACTTTTTCTGAAACTAACCTCATACTTTTATGAAAACTCTAAATTACCAAAATAAAAGTTCTATGACATTTCTACATACAAAAAGGTTTTATGGTAAACAATTTCATTTCTATTATGATTCCTTATTTATCATAATTCATTTAACAAGTAAACTTTCAAAAAGAATGACTTCTTATCTCTCTCATTCCTTCAATCCCTCTTTCGTTATCTCTCTTATTCCTTTCGAACCCTATTTATTTGAGGATACGTATCTGGATGTTTATAATGTGTTTCCAACTCGTTTTTGAGAACAAATCCTAAACCTATAAGGCTGGTTACTCTCTAGTATCTCCACAAATGCCAGAATTGTCTATGTGAATAAATTGGACTATGAAGACAATAGTGACTATTCGTCTTAAAGAAATAAAAATCATGGGATGCGTTTCCTAACAAGAAATTCATTTATCATTCTTCTTTAAATGTGTGATTACTTATATTATGAGATAATCAATTTTGTGCTGGCCCCTAGACAAAATCTGGAATGTTTCCCTCATTTTCATTCGTTAGGTGGGACTAACCGGGAGTTGTTATTGAAATTCGTTCATGGGTGAATTAATTTTTTTTCAAAACTAACCTCATAGTTTTATGAAAACTCTAAACTACAAAATAGAAAAGCTCTATGACATTTTAACATACTAAAAGGTTTTTTTGTAAACAACTTTAATTATATTCGGATCTTTATTTCTCATTCTTTCAATAAGTAAATGTGCAAGAATGACTCATTATCTCCTCCAATTATTCTATCCCTCATTCATTCCCAATCTCATTTATTTAAGCATAGATTTCTGAACATTTCTGATGCGTTTATGGCTATTTCCGACGCGTTTACGAGAATAGGTCATGAACCTTCAAGGCTGAATACGCTTTAGTAGGTTCAGAATTGTCTCTTTGAATAAATTGTACTATGGGGGGCAATAATGATTTTTCATCTTAATGAAATAAGAATGCAATTTGGTGTGTTTACTACTGGAAAGAGAATTCTCATTCTCCTCTAAATGTTTGTTTACTTACACGTGAATCAATTTTGTGTGGGCCTCATGACAAAATCTAGAATGATTCCCTCATTTTCATTCGTAGGGGAGAGTTTGTATATAAATTTATTCATCGGCAAATACTAACCTCATAGTTTTATGAAAACTCTAAACTACCAAGTACAATAACGAATATCCTACAATAGCTTTATGACATTTTCACATACTAAAAAGGTTTTTTTGTAAACAACTTTATTTTTATTCTTATTTCGCATTACTTCAACAAGTAAACGTGTAAAAGGAATGACTCATTATCTCCCTCATTATTTCTTTCCCTTATTCGTTATCTCTCTCTCATTTCTTCCTAATTAATCTCATTTAAGTTTAGTAAACACCCCCATAAATTAATATCAGAATTTGCCAGGAATATAAGTAATTTCTTTTGTGTTGTATAGCCTCTATGAAGGTTTATACTATGAATAAAAAAGGAGCGATCATTCTCTACAAACTCTTGTTTATATCACACTCCTACAAAATGTGATCAGCACGAGCATTTTCTTATTTTTACGTCAACTTTGTGAAAAGAATCTAGCTACTAACAATTGAGAGAAGTCTTTGATCGGCCAAAGGTTCAAGCTAGTGAAGATCTAATGCTTAAAAATATACATGTGAGCTAGCGTTTTAGTATTATTAACTAAACAGTGTTGTCATTTGGTTAAATAAGACTTGAGTTTGCCCTTATATTGTAGCCATAGGATATCCCTTCGTTTGGATAACAACATTATGTTTTTGGATGACAACACTATATCTGTGGCGTGGGAAGAATGACCACATAACGACCTTAGAATCTCATTTTCTTATAGCACTACTGGAGCCTAATTATAATACACATCCTTACATGCATGTCTAGATAATAGGTGCTTTGAGAAATCAAATTCGGAACTTAGCTAGCCTCTACATATCATCAGATGGCCCATTCCAAAGGACTGACCTTCAGAACACAGGGTGGTGTTCTGTGACTTGCATGATAAGGTTAATTAGTGCACCTTGTGTTCTCAGGACACCCCTTCCGAACACACCGTATTATATATTTGTGTTGCTTCCAATATGATAGATGAATAAATGGTAGATCAAGTACGAGTCTAAGCCACCAAATGCAACCACCTTGTCAGTTCCAGTCGCCGATTCATACATCTCAGAAATTAAGCCTGCGACACATATTAGGTTGGTTTTCAATGTGCGTACTCCGATTCAAGAGAGAAACTTTAAGTTTTGATCGCATAGCTAGTTGTGTTTCTACAAGTTTTTACTCTTGGATGTTAGTTCTAGTTGATAACAAAAAATAACAAAATACCAGTGAGACCTCATTATAAAATACGCCTATTTTATATCAAATACAAAAGATTTTCAACTACTCCTATCTAACTCACATATAACCAACTCTCTATCCATATGGAATATATATATATATATATATATATATCATGGAGGACGGTATGCTTTGTTCTTCGATCTTTTTGAATCAAAGATGCAGATATGTATTAATATATGTCTGAGATGAGGCTAGGGAACTTAGCTATATACCGGGACAACCATCACCATGTACTATCTGATATATATTCTATATGGATAGAGTCTGGATATATATATATATATATATATATCGTATACTGGGACAACCATCATCAGTCTGAATATATATATATATATATATCCAGACTCTCTATCCATATAGAATATATATCAGATAGTACATGGTGATGGTTGTCCCAGTATATAGCTAAGTTCCGTAGCCTCATCTCAGACATATATTAATACATATCTGCATCTTTGATTCAAAAAGATCGAAGAACAAAGCATACCGTCCTCCACGATATTGTTGCTTAATCAACATATATGAAAGAATAAATATCTACTGATAATCGTTGATTCTACTCGATCCTATTCCCATCACATTATATAATTCATTGTTAACCTAACTTGTTGCAACTGATATCGATAGCTAGACAGATACCATATTCACACAGTGGTCGTTGTTCGTCCTTTATTTTCTGTACCACAATAAAAGGATAGCTATGGATAAGTTTGATCTATTCTTAGCAAGCTTGGTAAGTAATCTGAAACCTTAGCACTTCCAAAAGTTGGATTAGTTAAGATTCTTTTCAAGCGACGTGAAGCAATATCATTGCCTATTATAAGTGTTCATTATGTACTGTGTGTGCTCCAAGATTAATTAGTGATTAGACAGGTAAACGAGGCCAAAAGAATAACAATTTCTTACAACTGACTCGTAATTTTATTTTTAAAAGTTATATTGGAATTAAATATAATTTTGTTAAGTATGTAAGAGAGATATAACAATCACCAGACCAGTATAATTCAAAAGATGAGTACAGTAGAACTCTGCTTCTTCAAACTTTTTCTGCTCTGAAGTATTTAGCAAGAAAGAAGAGAGTTTCAACCATATTTGGTCCTTCCCTCTCTGCATCTTCCATCCTCTCCAGATCCTTCTGTTGTTGTAAAAAACTGCCCCTTCAGTACATACTTCATCAGCATATAGCTTAGCTAGCGCGTTTCCCTTTTATGCTGCAATAATTTCCAATAATGCAACAAGATTCAGGTATGTAATTATCAATAATAAATACTCTATGGGCAAGGTAACCCAGTCCCGATGAACATTCCTTTGGATATAACACATTGTAATCTATATTCATATCCTCCACACAGTAAGGGTCATTATAGTTTGACAAAAGCTCATAGCTCGAATTAAAGGACAAGAACGTTATAACGCTTACAACGCTGTAATCCGGTTTGATCTGTGGCCAATCTAGCTACTACATGGTATTTGTGACCTGAACAGACAAATGATTGACCGTTTTAGTATTACGGAAGTAGAAGATCGTTACAACAACACAGATGAAGAATGAAGCTTTTACGGTATTTAAGTCAACCAACAGCCACTACGGTTCATTCCTAACACAAGGCACCATGCACCTCTAAACATAACAATCAAATTTGTTTCTCAGGCATCCCTATATCAGATTTGTTGCCATCTTGAATTCACTAGTAAATTTTAAAGGAGCCTTGGTAACATTGAACTTCTAAACGAAAAACACTTGGGACCATTCCTTTCACAAAGCACAATGCCCTCAAAATAGAAGCTATCGATGTATGAAATAAAAATGTTCATATATCAGACTTGTGATCATCTGATAAAGCATCATGATATGGTGATCAGTGTAATTCTCGTACAGGAAGCAAGCAAAGTGCAGTGTGGTGAGCATGGCAAGTACAGGATCATGTGAAGCATGGTGCTACTGTTGTGAATGGTAGTATGGCCTTAACTGCAGTATAATCCAAGCAGTCCTAATTTCAGTATAATCCATATTGTTGATCTGCTACTTGACAGATCAATTATATATGTGGTCAGCTAGAGAGCAAGACTCCAAGCAGTATAATCCAAATTCAGACAAGTAGATTTTTCCTTCATGGTATTTGCTTACAATGTGATCCCAAATGAAGCTTGAACCTTTGCGAGACTGTTAGTAGAATCTTTGAAGCTTTTGTCTATCTGCAAAAAAAACATATGGTGAAAATTGGACTGAGTTTCGTCTCTAATCTTTCTGGGTTTTGGATTCCAGATCCAAACTATATCTCGAATCCTTCTAAAATGATGTAGAACAGATAGCAATTAAGGAAATAGAAGAACAACGTGATCGTAGCAAGTTGAAACTCAGTATGGTGTAGATTTGGCGTTCGGTGTCCGATTGAACATTATAATACCATTCCGGAAGCAGAACGGTCATGCGAGTCAAATACGTGTCTTTGCCACGACATATGGGTTTTTTGGCCTTACGAGTTCGATCGTTTAGAGCTTCAAAAGTCTATTTTATTTATTTTCAGAATTTTATTTTTATTAGTTTGTTTTCGGTTGAACTTCATTTAATCTTTAGACTTTTAGGTTTCCTTGTTAGTAGTCTTAGGGTTCTTTACTCCTATATAAAGAAGCTTCTATCAGTTGTATTTGATTACTTATTTTTTTATAAAACAAACCTTTGAGTTTTTTTAAAGCTTCGTAGATTCGATAACCTCTCATAGATTCGAGATCGAACTTGTGGATTATGGTCAAAACCGATTGGTGAATTCCAATCAACCTATCATTTATCATAGTTCCATTGCATCACGAAATGATTCAACTCTTCTCTCTCACGCGGTAACTTACTGGATATGTAGTCTCTCTGGTTATTAGATTCCACATCGAGGCTATAATCCATCAAACTAGTTTCAGTTGAGTTTTGGATCCGTGTTGGGCACAATCTCTATTCTGTTCTTCAATCTTGCAGTAAATTTAGGTTATTACTATAAAAAAACAAATAATACATTCTTGCCCTTCCGTCACGAACTCCGTCAGTTATACGGTACCTACCTGTGTATTCCAGATTTCGCCTGCAGATGAATAGCATTTACATTGTTTACGACTTATTAATTTGACTATATAATCAAAATAATGTAGAAAAGCTAGCTCCCAATTCCTTGCTTTTGACCAAGTCAATCCATTAAGCATCCTTCTTTATCCTCTGTGAATATTATGTTCCATGCTTCCCTCGCACGCTGCATGCCTGCATGTATGTGATGGATAATGATCAAGGACTGCATAAACATGCACCCTGCCTGAAATACGTACTCAGTAGACTTTAGTTTCTAACAGCTAACTAGTATCAGGTATATATGCTTGAAAGATTTTAATGGTTAAACACCATTTAATTATTTAACATTATCATCAATTGCATACGGTTGATTAGGAGTTTAACCCAAAAACAATAAAATAAAAGAAAAACTTTCTTTCAAACACACATTAAGTGTGTAGTAAAAGATCTTGTGTATTGTAAAAAAAATTATATGTTGTAAAAGACATTTTACGTGTTATAAAAGATATTTTTATGTGTCGTAAAAGACATTTTATGAGTGTTATAAAAAACATTTTATTTTGTGTGTAAAAGATATATTGATATTATACAAGTCTTTTTATATATTTAATTAAGGATTAATTTTAGTTTACCCTCATGAGGTTTAAGACTAAAATCATTTCACCTCAAGGACTTTCAAATTTGAAAGTTTACCCCCTAAAGTTTTTATTTCTCATAAATCATCTCCAATTGCTAAACTTTCACCTAATTTGGATATTAATTTTGACTTTATAACTCACTATATGAGTCAAAATAGTCATATAACAATAAAAACCACATTTTGTGATCCTTTTGTTAAAATTTCATGTTATCATTTAACATCAAAATTGAATGAAATTTCATTAATGCAACATGATTTAATAAAATTAAAAGTTTAGGGGATAAATTTTTAAAATTAAAAATTTATGGGATAAAATGATGTTAGCCCTAAACTTTATGAGGGTAAACTGAAATTAGCCCTAAACTTTATGAGGGTAAACTGAAATTAGCCCTTTAATTAATTGTTAACAAATAATTTTCATGTCGCAAAAATGTATATCATGTCATAATCAATAATTTCCTTTTGACCAATTTTCTTGTAATGGATACAAGTTGAGCGAGCTAGTACCGGTAATCGCATCGATTCTAAAATATCTCCACTACAGATCACGTGAGTCGACACAGAAAGATGTATTAAAATAATATACAGGATCCAATCTCCAAAGGGCAGATGCAGAGGCACTAGCTTAGCTCTAGCAGAGCACACTATAAATTGCTCTAACCAGTACCTCAGTACCTCACTATACCCAGATATACGAGAACAAGGTACCCTTTCTTGTAGAGATCAGCCAGTTAGAACAACATGGGTAGGTATAGCAACTATCCCTGCTGGCCTGAGCAGCCGACGATCTTTAATAAGAATGTCCCAGCTCAGTGGACCAAGGAGCAAATCCGTGATGTCTTCAAAAGCTTTGATCGAAACGGTGACGGCAAACTCTCTAAGGAGGAGCTCAAGGCAGCCTTTAAGAAACTCGGATCGCGTTGGAGCTCTTTCAGAGCTAAGACAGCTTTACGCCATGTAGATGCCAACGGCGACGGCTTCATCTCTATTGATGAGGAGCTGAAGGACCTTATCGACTACGCCTTTGAACGTGATTATAAGCTCTAAGAGCCATTTTTATGGGGTGGCCGGAGTACTAGTGTTTCTGCTTAACTAGTTTACATGTGTAGTAGTCGAGTGTAGCCTTCTATCTATGTTTGTGTTGAATATTAAATGGAAGAATCGGGGGCTATATATACATAGTGTTTGTGTATATATAATGAGTGTGTTAATTTTAGTGTTACGGTAGCGAAAGACGGAGGTGACCTCTTGTTGCCCCCCTTTGCCAGGGCAGAGATCGATAAACTAGCTAGCTAATCCAACCCAGCGAGTTTATGTAATCTATGTATCTGTAACTGATCTATGTAATCTATGTTTTAATCTAAGCGTATGAGTACCCATATGGATATGCTGGAGTATATTACTCAATCCTCCCGCCAAAACAGAAATAGAAAATATTATGAAAGTCTTTTGAATATTTATCCCTCATAAGTCAAATTTAACATTTTTCCATTTTATAGTCCAAATCCAAAAAATTACATGTGTACAGTACCTAAAATATCCTCTGGTTCCTAAATCAGAAAAACCATATATACAACCAAGATACCCTAAACCTGAGAAACTCATGAATATGTATAAATTCGCTTTTATTATGAGGAAGACAATATACCGCGATGATGATCCCGTCAACGTTAATTTCGGTGGCGGGGGAGAAAGCAGTTTAACACGTACGATTCCGGCACAAATCGTGTGATTTGATTAAAAGAAAACATACCGCAAATGTGGTTCCTTAATCAATAATCGGTTAATTATCACTAGCTCAGTCAGGAATATTGGTGTCTGCATTATTAGACGATTATCGTTAGAATCACCGGCATGCATGCAGCTACAAATCCAGTAAATTAATGAAGATGCCCACACGGACCCATATATAAATGAAGATGCCCACCCGGACCCATATATATATATATATATATATATATTTTGTGGATTCTGATTCGCACCAATCCACTTTCTGAGATTATTTACCTCAGGACATTAATTAACAATACAAATCCAGCAAAGGAGAGTAGCGATGACTAGATTATTACCAGAATTGGTAGCTCTGAAAAAACAAAAGAAAATATGCATGCAACTGTTAGGGCTGGCCCTGTGTCTACACAGGCTCAACTGAAGAAATATTTATGGGTTCTTTTAATCTAAAAAAAATATCTTAAAATGCTATCAAAAAAAAATTATATAAGCAGTCAAATAAAAAAAGAAGAGATATGATTATTTTAAGACTTTGTGTGCACATAGAAAGACAAAAAACTACATTATAACAGACATGTGCGTGTGTGTATATATATATATATTTTTTTTACAGGTCTAAATATAGCAACGTACGTTTTGTGAGTGAACGACAAATGTTATGGTAGGTGAGAGATGACCATTGGATTACTATTCACATGTCACTGATGTTGGAGCTTGACACATGAAAGAGTTGGTGAGAGTAGATCAACTGATTTTTGCATGTCTACGTGTGACCCGAGGGTCAAGGCTTTAGCCTTAGAGGTTGTGGTCATGACAACTAAGGGTCGCCTAAGTCTTGGAGGTTGAACTCTTGGTCTTGGAGGTCGAAGTATCGACTTTGAAGGTTGAGGCTCTAGACTCGTTTTAGACTATGCTTCTTTAAGGTTAGGTCATGATATATATATATATATATATATATATATATATGTTTTAGCTTTGTCATGTCAGATGATCAGTCTTGACATTTTAATGGTCATCACTTGGTGATTATTATGATCGTCCAAGGTTGAAGACTTGAAATGCTTAGTTAGACTCCTTAAAGGTTTAAGTGCGTTGCAAGGTCAGAGTTTTATGTGGCTCTTTGACATTTTAACGCGTTCTACGTGAAATAAGTTAAAAGTTAAGATTTATTGTCATACCAAATTATGACATTAACAATTTTATCAGGTGGGTTATACATACATGTCTTGTTTTATGTACGTAATATAAGCGTCCAAGGAGGCAGCCCTACAAGTCCGGGAAGATTAGGAAGTAAGGAGGCGACCTCTTGTTGCCCTTCTTTATTTGGTAGATGAAGTAACCCTGTTTCTGCATGTAATCCATCTATGTATAATTGTAAATATTTGTATCATTAGTGCTATATATGATCAAATTGGTCATGCAATATATGCCGTTTCGCGTACCAGGATTCTGATCTAATTTTGGTATACTGAAAAAAGGAATAAAAAAAAGAACACAGATCGATCTCGTCAAACCAAGGACTAATTTCTTTCCAAAAAGAGAAAGAGAAAGAGATTATGCTCTTTGGCATACTTTAGGGAAGAAGAAAAGAAGTAGCCATCCCCTTTCAGCATTGGGAAAACTTCGTATTTATAGGGTCTGAGTTTGCTGGCATGAAAAGTGAAGGTATGTGTTCTTCACCAACTTACCCTGATACACTCTGAGGATCTGACAAGGAATGGGTCTGATTGATCAAGTGAGTGAGCTGATTGGATAGTTGGCCGACATAAGATTGGACTGACAAACATGTACTTGATTGAGTGGGTTGTTGTCACTCTTATGTGGCTGATTGAGTGGGATACATATGCATGACATCACCTTTTGATCATGCATTTAGAATGTTCTCGTTGTCAATGAACGACAAATGTTATGGTAGGTGAGAGCTGACCATTGAACTACTATTCACATGTCACTGATGTTGGAGCTTGACACATGAAAGAGTTGGTGAGAGTAGATCAGCTGATTTTATATGTCTACGTGTGACCCGAGGGTCAAGGCTTTAGCCTTAGAGGTTGTGGTCATGACAACTAAGGGTCTCCTAAGCCTTGGTTGAACTCTTGGTCTTCGAGGTCGAAGTATCGACTTTGAAGGTTAAGGCTCTAGACTCGTTTTAGACTATGCTTCTTTAAGGTTAGGTCATGATATATATGTTTTAGTCTTGTCATGTCAGGTAATCAGTCTTGACATTTTAATGGTCATCACTTGGTAATTATCATGATCGTTCAAGGTTTAAGACTTGAAATGCTGAGTTAGACTCCTTAAAGGTTTAAGTGCGTTGCAAGGTCAGATTTTTATGTGGCTCTTTGACATTTTAACGCGTTCTACGTGAAATAAGTTGAAAAGTTAAGATTTATTGTCAAACCAAATTATGACATCAACAATTATATCAGGTGGGTTATACATACATGTCTCGTTTTATGTACGTAATATAAGCGTCGAAGGAGGCAGCCCTACAAGTCTGGGAAGATTAGGAAGTAAGGAGGCGACCTCTTGTTGCCCTTCTTTGGCTGAATTTGGTGCAGCTGGGCTTATAAGATATAAGCTGACTTTTAGCTTATAAGCAGAAGATGAGTGTTTACAGCTTCTCTTTTTTCCCTCAAAACACTTTATAATTTTTTAAGAAGTAGCTTATTTTTGGATTTACCAAACACCAAAACCTTTGGTGCTTAAAAGCAAAGGAGCTTCTAAGCTCTTCCAAACACAGCCTTTATTTGGTAGATGAAGTAACCTGCATGTAATCCATCTATGTATAATTGTAAATATTTGTATCATTAGTGCTATATATGATCAAATTGGTCATGCAATATATGCCTTTTCGCGTACTAGGATTCTGATCTAATTTTGGTATACTGAAAAAAAGGAATAAAAAAAAGAACACAGATCGATCTCTTCAAACCAAAGACTAATTTCTTTCCAAGAATATTTAAACTCAAAGACTTAAAGGTGAAGAATGTAAAACTGAAAGCTCGATTAGGAACTGTATGGCGCACTCAATCATTCATATAGAACCCAGTCAATTGGTCGTTAATGGTATTATCCCTTCGTTTCTGTACGATAAGATATCCGTTTGAGATATTGATTCGATCGGAGAATACCACCAGAGACTAAGAATCCAACTCTAATATACAGTAGCTAGTATGAAAACACAGATCGAGAACCACTTGGAAAGAAACCCTCC
The DNA here is from genome assembly GCA_951800085.1 of Comarum palustre. Taxonomy (NCBI): domain Eukaryota; kingdom Viridiplantae; phylum Streptophyta; class Magnoliopsida; order Rosales; family Rosaceae; genus Comarum; species Comarum palustre. Next base: position 16,357,869 of record OX637589.1, read on the forward strand.
CATGCTGCATATATCATAACCTGTGCATATGCCAGTTCCTTGAGTAAATCAGGTTCTTCCTCAACGATTCGTGCAATGTATATCCCCTAAACCATAAAGACAGACAGATCGACGTGAGATTTGTCGGACCAAAATATGAAAGTAAAATAACCTTTATTCGATGTGAGATATATATATATATATATATATATATATATATATATATATATATATGTATACCATATATTCGTTCCCATATATGTTTTCGTTGATTGGTACAATATTCCTTTGCTTTTATTCAGTGTGTGGAATAATAGATCCCATTCGGAAATGATAAGTAACTCTGGCTCGATTCAAATAAAGCCTTCAGATTTCTAAAAGCTTTATAATGATTGATGTGTTTTCCTCGAGTTATTTTTTTTGTCAGTTGTCGTCGGTTAAAATGTTAATTAATAAATTTAAGATTATAGATTCAAACCTTCATTAACATCTAGGTAATAGATGAGTTATGGGAGACTTATTCCATTCACTTCTATTTCTATATGCATGTTGCCCAAAAGATAAGGAATATATGATTGTCTCAAGCCATTCGATTTTGATCTTCTACCACAGTAGTACGCGTGCACATCATGTTCTTCCAGTACTTAGCTAGGGATCTGATTTATTTCAATTTTCAAACGCTGAGTATTGAAATTAATGGTCAGAATTTAATATATGTCCAAACTGTAGGGAGAAATTTATAAGTGATATGATAGAACCACGAGATATTGTTTAATGATGTTATATTCCACTAAAATTTGGGCATATGCACTTTCAGCATTTTATCTATTTTGTTAAAAACCATTTTGGATTTTGTTTTTGTTTTTAAGAATCTAAACCTGGCCTATACCCTAAACTCTGAACTCTAACTTTAAATAAACCATGAATCCTAGTTTGAATTCACTAAATATACTCATGAATGTCATTTCACAAAACATTGAAAATATTAGTTTCTATTTTAGTTGTAAAAAAATCATATGTCTAATTTTGAGTGGAGTGTAACACCACTACGCAATGACATGTGGTTCTACTGTCTAAAATTTCTCAACTCGAGCCTCCACGTGTGATGAAATTTCCAATTTGGGGTGCTCATTTTAGTAATTTACGTGAACGTAAACCTCTACAATAAAGACTGATGATATGTTCTGCAATCGACAACTTTATTTACCGATGTACGATTGATTAAAGAAGAAACAATATGTATACCTATTGCACTTGCCAAATGTTAATGTCTTGTCCGCTCTATGTAGGTGATGAGTTCCTTATTTTGTCAAATGGTCGTTGCCGTCTAGTGGTAGGGTGAATCTTCGTGTCGTCAGATCTAGTTTCCGGCGACAACATATATAGTTGGAAAGTTGATTTATTAGACATTAGGATGTGTAAGCGTCCTACATATCAACTGATATTTTCAGTATGTCACCATTGTGTGAAGAGAAAATTATAAAAACAGTACACCAACTTTGCTCCACTGATAATTATGATGTCTGAACTTTGTTAAATAACACATTAGTACATGAACTAACAAGTTAAATCTAATTTTCGTACATGCCGTTATAACAAAGTTACTGTTTAATTTTTTTTCTTCTGAAATCTCTTATCTTTTTTTTTTCTTTTTAACGGTGTTATAACGGCATGTACGAAATTTAGGCTTAACTTGTTAGTTCATGTACCAATGTGTTATTTAACAAAGTTCAGACATCATAGTTATCAGTGGAGCAAAGTTAGTGTACTGTTGTTATGATTTTCTCTTGTGTGAAGGCAAATAAAGTCGTCATCGTTAGAGCAGTACTCTTTGCTAGTTGGTGTCTGGTTGAGTATATATGTATTATAGAGGTGTCTGATATTATTTTAAGTCTTTGTAATCAGGGGTTTAGGCTCAATGTCCCCCTTATGTATTCGATAATTTTATTAATCAAGTCTTGATAGCAGCCACATCAGTCTTTAATTCAAAAAATAATATAAAAACAAAGAAGAGGAACTAATTAAATCACGACTCTTAAGACTTGCACGAGAAGAGAAAGACAAGGAAAATGAACCCTTTTGACCAAGTGAAACTAGCTTGGATATATATGTATTATGATCACTTGCGCCATGTTAAACCGGTAAGCTAGCTACATGCGCTAATGGGGAATGTTAAGGATGTAAGTAATCTAGTTATTCTCGTCCAACCATATATGCTACTTTACAATTTTGGTACGTACACCTGACTGGCACCTAAATGTACTGGAATATATGCAGGGAGCATCCCAGAGCCCTATATATAGATGTTTTTCTCAACCACATGTTGGATCACATACATATTCATAGTGCTGTAATTGATATCTCATCCAAACAAGCCCTAACTTTCTTGCAGATCATATGCCTGCAGTGTGTAAGAGGCGAAGATTTCGAGTCGACAGACAATACCGTGAGGTGAGCAATCAGTAAACTAAGCAGGAGATCCAAGATATTTTCAAAAACTTTGACCTGAACGGAGATGGCAAGCTCTCCTGGGATGAGGTGAAGGCGGCCTTCACTAAACTCGGGGCGTTTTCACCATCCTTCAGAGCGTGGCGAGGGAAAAGCTGAGAGACTGATCGAGCTGGATGAACTTGTCAACTACACCCTGAAACTACAGTTTAAGCCGCAGCAACTAGATCAGCTTCTGGTTCATATGCTTCGGCATAACCTTACGTATTTTAGAGTCGGTATACATGTTTATGTGTACATGTCCTGCAGTAATAACACTTGTAAGGAATTAAGTGAAGGAGGTGACCTATGATAAAGTACGTACGTTGCCCCTCTTTGCATGTACGAATAATGCAGTTTCTAATTACCAAGTTAAAATAAGATAGATTCAAGATATTCTCTACTATACTTAGAATGTTTTGTAGATCATTTATCTTGTTGATCCATGTCAGGTAATCTATTATTCTTGCTTAAATGGGGTATATTTTTTAATAAATTAAGCTGCATTAGTTCCTAGATATTTTGTTCACAAGTTATTAAATGAAATTCATTTTCTGATAAAAAAATTGATGCCGTCTGACTTCATTCGAACAAGTCATTCAAAACTGCAAACTTTTGGTTCGAAATAATTTGGTCTATACCTTCTAATCATAGCCTACAAAATGTGGCATGGAATTTGATCCAATATTAAATAGTTAATGAACCTTTTCTTGTTATGATATAAAGTTTTAGTATTCCATGTTCTTCTCTTCTATTTGATCATTCTCCAGTACTCAACTCGATCTGTCCCGACTTTTATTTTTTCAGTTTTACCAAAACAATTTGACCAATACTGAAAAGTGAGAATCCCCACTTAACATGCACGTTTAATCCTTCTTTCTTGTTTATATCATTTCATTAAGACCCTCATTCGATGAAACCACTAGTCTTCTGTAGTTAATCACACTGTTTAGAAAAGTTGGAGCGAATCTAAGCCTAACAAGAATAATTGTCAGGAAAAAATGGGTGAGAGAGAGATAAAGAGAGCTCCAGCACCAACAGATTATAAATAGCTAGGATGTTCCAATTCTTTCACGGCACCATCTTGCTAATACAGGATTACAGGTATCCAAATACTACAAGCTAGATTATACAAACTACTCTATGGCGATCAAGAGCAAGAGCGTAGCTAGTGATGGCAAACGTGTTATGACCACCGAGGAGTTGAAGAAGTGGCTGAAGAAGTTTGATACTGATAAAGATGGTCGTATAAGCAAAGAGGAACTCCGCCAGGCTATCCGCTCCACCGGCGGACGGTTTGCCACGTTCAAAAGCCGGCGTGGCATACGATCCGCTGATGTCAATCAAGACGGCTACATAGGTGAAGAAGAACTTGACAACCTTGATGAGTTTGCACAGAAGCATTTGGGTGTCAAAATTATACACTTTTGATCATCAGCCTGTGTTCTCTATCAAAAGAGCGACTTATAGATGCAGAATAAATGCTACTACTGTAGCACCACCAGGGTCTCATGCGCAGGCTATGGATTGCTTAGTAGTTCCTCCTATATCCATCTATATCTTATTCTTTTGTATGGATTAATTCCCAGTTGGAAACAAAGGATTAAATAGTTCTTACAGGTTCTTACAGTAAAAACTAAACAGTACACCTTCACGAAAGGATCAGAACAAGTGTATGAGATATGGGAAATGGAAACATTCATAAAAAAATTCTGTACATCAAAAATATGTGCAAATGCCCATTTCCTATTTGGATTCCGATAACACTTACAAACTGAAGTGTTAATGGGACTAAAAAAACGTGAACTATACAAAATTGAATTTTACAGAAGAAACACAATGAGAAACTGGAGCAGGCATGCAGGATAGAGGTGATACTGGTCCCACTGTCTTCCATATATTGCTTCAAGTCGCCGCTATATCAGCCAGCTCAATAAGGAAGCAAAGCAGAACTGCAGAACTTCTGCGATTATACCCTGAAAGTTCATTAGATGCTGCATCGTCATTCTACAACCCAAAACTCCATACTGAGTTTCTGACAGACGAAGCAAATGTGAAATTGGGATTTTACCTCTTAACAGTTCTGAAACAAATGTCGTGAAACTCATCTGCCTGCATATCTAGAAAAGACTAAAGAAGGCCAAAAACTCCGTTTGACACGGGAGTCTCCAGAAATTCCAGGAATTGAAGTCCTCCTGTAATCAACAGGGGAAGAAAAGCATGGTCAGGGGTTCCAACTGACTTAAGTATTTAAAACCTGTTAGCATGGCCAAAGAAAAGTTGCAGAACCCATACCCGCTCGTTTGAGGAGGTTGTGGGGGGAAACATGTCATTTACAAGAGCATGAAGTGAGGTATATGTCCTTGCATCAACATGGTGGTTCACAACAATCTCACCCTGCATTCCCAAATCATCAGTACAAGAAAAGTTGGCATTTGGCATAGATACATTACAAATTTCAATATAACTGCTATGTTGTCATGGACTTAATTACCTTGGGATTAATGATGAAGATTTTACCCAAGGGGATTCCAACCTTGAGGTAGCTGAATTCATCAGTGTCTCTATTTCCAAAACCAGCATAGAACGGGTTGCAATCAGAAGGGAACAACGATTTGATATCCTGAAAAAGAAAACAGGAATATTTAAGATATTCAAACAAAAGAAATGATGTGACAGAAATATTACCAACAAACTTTCTGATAACTCACATGCTGATCAGTTAAAGAACAAATATCAGCTAATAATCTCACTACAGGAATATTATTAATTAGCAAAAAACTTATCAATATACCACATAGCAAAGATATACAATCAAGACATATCTTATGGAACAAGTTATAGACCATCAGGAATATGGTAAAAGATATGTACGAAAATACAAGTCTATGTCACAAATAGAGAGGCAGAAAGTAAACCTCTAAGCATGCAATCTTGAATTCATGAGGAGCCCTCCGAATAACTGTGAAAAAGAGCAAGAGTCAGTTCATGCATTAGAAAATTAGGTAGGATTCAGTGACAAGTACTATGATGTCGCGTGCTTCTTAGCATACGGAACACCAATATTTTGCTTTGTTGGCCTTTAACAGTTATTGAACAAGACAAGAACATGCTCCAACATTCTAAAACAGTTCACCACTTCAGCTCCATCATGAAAGTAAATGTAAAAATGGCCATTCAAACAGGCACAAAAGACACCTATATATGGTGGAAGTTAAGTTCCAGTAAAACGGGCGCATACACAAAAACCCACCTTCCCGAAAAAGAGAAGGAAAAAGTCCATCAGGAGAAATAACAACGGGTCCATCAGGTAAAGCCCTCCCATCCTGTACATATGGAAACAAAGATAAAAATAAAATGATAGTTTCTTTATTTAGAAAAAGAATGCAGACATCAGACAATATGAAGTATTTAGCATGAACAAAGTACCGACCTGCTTAAGGTTAAACAGAAATTGTCGCGTCTGAGAGGACTGAGAAATAGCGCGCGCACTCAAAAAAAGTAATTCATATCCATTTTCCTGCATCAAATTATAAATAATAATTAGCTCTCTGAAAGATTAGGCCCATGAGAAGTAAATATAAAAAGCATATAATATTTGCATGAGGCAACGGTACCATGGGATGAGACAAAACAAACCTTAATGGCTGAAAACAAATGTGTGACGCCTGTTTGTGACCAATCTACACCAACCAAGGGCATGAACTGACCTAGAACGTCTGATCTGTAAAATGATGCAATTCAAGCAGATCAAGCAAATCAGAAAAAGTTCTCATTTTGGTTCGAGAAAACCTCTTGTTCTCATACATTTATTTTATCTTGTTAACATTCTAGAATATACCCTTGATACCATTTATTTAATCTGAAATATCTAGTTTACTTCATACTTGCAAGATGTAGGAAAAAACATGACCTCAAGAAATTCTTGAAAAGAAAGTATTAGAAAAAAGGTTTACTAAATAATAGCCTTACTTTGTGATTGTCCCATCCACATCTGAGATCACTATACGAGTATTCCATTTCCAAAGATAAATTCTGGCATCAACCTGTAGTGAACCAAAAAATTATAAGCATAGTAAGTATACCCGGAACACATAAGATGAAAAACAAATAAAATAAATAAGTAATTAATTGACACGAAGACCGACAACTCAGGAATATATTACCTGCTGATCTCCTAGCATTGCAGTAGAGAACGTGAACGTTACTGTATTCCTCCCTTCATTTAGATTTAAGGATGCCAACTGCTCAGATGTTGGACAGGTTGCCTTTTCTGTTTTCCTCATCCCCTTAGATGTAATCACAGAGTCACTACTATCCACACCAACCGCGCTTTCTGAAGCATTCTCAACTTCAGGACTTCCACAATCATTCAGATTTGGTTGCAGAGCATTCTGGGAATTTGGATTCGGTTGCAGAGCCTTCTGGCAATTCGCCCTCCTGGAACCAAAAGGCCAGAGTTTCCATCTTCCACAAGGGTTAACACTTGCTTCTGAGGGATATCCTGTAATGTTTTTTCTCAACTTGGTCAACAGCTATCATGCATCCAGGCCCTCAAATATTTGTCTTTTCCCAATGGAAACAATTATAAAACAATAACAGCAGCTGCATCCTAAGGAAAATAATGGCCTTCAATTATGACAACAAGCAGCTATGACATTGGAATTTACATAACATTGCAATTCAGGCAGCAAGTCTAAGTGTCTAACCACGAAGAAAATGGACTATTAATCAGTTATTAACAACCACATTCCACGGACAGCCATTTCAATCCGACATGGAATATATCATTGACATGTGTAGTCTATTTCAGCATAAAATACACAAACACGCTCACACAGATGCACACACAATATCAAGTGAGGACATGAAAATTCTGAAAATAAGCACATCATAAAAGGATATAGCCAAGTGTTACCTAGTGCAGGACAGCCAGGAACATCTTTGAGCTCCGCTGTATCCTCAGGATTCTCAGTGTCTAGCTTTACCAGAGGTGACTGTTGCTCTTTGTCCAACTTTATACAGCTCAAATCATCTCTATTTTGCTGTATCCACTTCAAGGTTTTGGCTTCTGAGTCCAGCGAATGGCTTAGAGGACAATCAAGATCCAGTGCACTCAAATTATCGGCCTGATGCCACATACTGGGCAATGATTCCGCCAGCCTCCCAACTTCATTATCAGCAGCCTTGTGATTTCTAGGGATGTTGACTGTAGTTGAAGTTGTGTTCAGTTTTCCAACAACTTTATCAAAACCAGTTGAGGGGATTTCTTGAGTGAACTTTTCTGGAGATGAATACAAGTCATAATTTGTACCGACTGCTGACCCACTCAATTCTCTACTGTCATCTGGATTACACAAGACACTAATTTCTCCATCTACAAAATGCGAAGAACTTGACTCTGCGCATTGAGCCTTCGTGGTGTTGAGTTCATCAGAGTCACTGAAAAGGAATTGCTCTTCTTCTAATCTCTCTGGTGGCACCACACTTGCGGCTTCAGTGATTTCAGACCCACTAATGTACCCAGAAGAGGTTTGGACATCACATGAGATATCTTCACCTTTAAATTCTATCTTATCATGAAGTTTATGGCCAGAGTTGCTTAACCTGGAAAGGATATGTGACTCAATCTCAACTGAATCGGGCAATGCATTATCATGGACCATTTGACTACAGTCCTCTGGAGCTTTTGCTGGCTCCCCAAGGTCCCAATTACGGTTACCCGTGCAAGAATGACTATCTGTTTCAGGAATCTCCAATGGTCGCACCTTTAAGGCAATATCTTCAACAAACTGCTCAGTAACTGCATCCTGATCAAGAACACACATACTTGATCTCAACCAATGAAAATTAAAATTCTAGTGCAAGTTATAAAAAGAACATTAATTAAGGGGGTAATTTCTAGTTAAATTCTATTTTCCTCATTGTCAACACATATTTGTTGCTAAATAAGTCATAAGAACATGACACCCACACATTCTTAAATAGTTTTAAGAACCCTTATGTACCATTGCAAGGGATTCCAAGAGAGAAATTACCTTAGAGAGCAGTTCAGTTCTGGCATGAACTGCTTCGGCGTGAACATGGATGTTTCCACTATCTCCTCTTGTAATAAAAAGCTTTTCATGAGTTTGTTCGCTTGAACCATCTTTTCCCACTACTGAGCTCTCTGATGATTCACAGTATATAAAGGATTTAACTCTATCTATTTCACCATCCTTCTGGGAAATGCCACAGCCAGCTCGTACAACACCTTTGTCATCACTAACCTGTCCGACAAAATGCTTGCCAGGGAATGCTTCCTCCTCCACTGCTTGTGGACTTGGATGACCCGAACCTGTGATATTGGATACAAGCGCCTTCACATTGCCATCAATTTCAGTTACTTTGGAATCATCCAATTCTCTGCATACTCTAGACACTATACCAGGGGAGTTTAAACATGAAATTAGACTAGCTTTCTCCATATAACTAGGTGATTTGTCAAACCCAGACAAAGGATCCTTGCCTATCTGGGCATTGCAGAATGTGTTCGCCCCCCGCAAAGCACAATCAGGTAGAGATGAGCACACCCGGCGGTGCTCAGAACTAATCTGCATATCTTCATCGACTCCACTCTCCAAAATATCAGGACAAGAAAGACGAGAACCACCCTCTTTCCTAGGTTTCCTGGTGGCAAGACTAGTGGACCATTTCACATCCAAAAGGTTGGCCGCAAATTCTGCACGCTCCAAAGAATCCGCCCTTCCAACCATGCTAGCATCACCCTCTGCTGCCTCTTTGACCATCATTCTCTCCTTCATTGACCTGCTTCGAAACAACCCAAATATCCGTGACTTCCGGGAATTAGTCCTGGACATTACCTTCCCATTGCACTTATCTTTCTGATCAATAATCAAACTTTCAGCATCATAATTGCAACTTTTGGACTTCAATGGCTGACTCTTTTCTCTAGATTGCTCGTCTGTCTCATCACTGGAAGATGAGGAAGGAAACAACACAGACTCCCCTTCTTTTGCATCAACCTCCCTGAGGAAGTAAGCCTCCCCTTTATTATCCAAATACATGTGGAAACTAGCTTCCTCTCCATTTACACTAATGTTCACCACCTTCTCCTTGGACTTCAAAACCCCTTGAAATTTCCCAAACCGGACATTCCATGCGGAAGACTTGAAGCTCCCGTCTTCTTGTTGAACTACTATAATATCCACAGCTCCACCAAAAGGATGAAAAGGCCCCGAGACGGTGTATACCCCCCTTGAGATGTAACTCCCTAACCTCCCTACCGCATACATCCTCCCCTCTCTGATATCTCAAACCACCCAATTCCCAAAATCTCGAAACTCAATCATAATTTGCAAAGCCTGTTGATTTCCTCACGAAATCTTCAGGCTTATTACCTTAAAGCAACAAACTTTAATCAAAGCCAACCACCAAACCTACATCAAAATTTAATCTTTGATGATCAATCCGCTAGACTACATTATAATTCAACAACCCAAATGATCAAAACCCATAAATCAACCATCTTTAGCTCAAAACAATCATTGCATGAATAAGAAACTATCAATACTCCGCTCAATGATCTCAACCCTTTTTATTCAAAACAAAGAAACAACCAAGAAACAAGGCAAGCATTAATCTAGATACCAAATCCAAAGCCTCTTAAAAACAAGTTGTCTCTGATCAGAAACACTACCAAAGACAGAACCCAATTAAAGAAAGGTGTTGATGAGCAAGAGGAAAGACATTAGCGGTTGGCTGTTGAGCATATTCTCATTTATTCGAATGTGCCGTCGAACCTTCCTCATTAAAATTCCAACCATAGATTTTGTTCCCTATTTTTTAACACAGAGACTAAAACATAAACAACACAATGATCTGAGATATACGAAAGTATGACTGACCTGAAAATCTGAAATGGAAGGAGGGAGGTAGGAGAAGAAGAGAGAAAGAAAAGGGCATGGAGGGCCTACAGAGATAAGGATCGTAAGTATTAACTTGGGTCTGTTTTCTTGAAATCTCAAATAGGAACACGTTACGTTAGCAGTGCGTCTCTGTTTCGAAGTAGCAATATAGTTAGGTGTGGAGGTTTGAACTCTGACGCTTTTCTTTATTACATCATTTCTTGTTTTGCCGCCATGTGGGTCGTCTCAGCAGCATAGATTAGATCCTTCTGGATCATTATCTTAGAGATTTAGGAGCTTTATGTAGTATGAGCCTGAGCCTATGAGCCCTCCACATACAGGTCGGTTTTAATTAAAAATAAGATTTAAAACTCATGATTTAATTTTTAAATACTATTCATTCAAGTTGATGAAGTCATGGATAGGATGAAATGAATCACAATTTTTCTTGTATGATCGATCGTATAAACATCAACAAGAAAGTGATTATATTCTATTTTGTTCACGTATTTTTATTCTTTATCTTCTTTATTTTATTTTTATTTCTTTAATTTAAACAATACAATAAACACGTGACACCCTTATCTACCGTTGATCGTGTTAAATGAATTAAACTTCATGTGTGACTACACGAGTTATATCTTAAAATTTGTATACAACCGTTATTACCCTCATAAGGAGAGACATCTACGGCTTAAGGACAACGATTATGTGTCTTCCTTGTGGATCTCTTAAAAATCTCTTTTATCCCTCTATTTTTTATGTTATTTATGTTCATACTACATGCTTATTTCATTTCATTACTTGATTATATTTTGAGAAAATTATAAAAACAGTACACCAACTTTGCTCCATTGATAATTATGGTGTCTGAATTTTGTTAAATAACACATTAGTACATGAACTAACAAGTTAAGCCTAATTTTCGTACATGCCGTTATAACACCGTTAAAAGTAACTGTTTAATTTTTTTTTCTTCTGAAATCTCTTATCTTTTTTTTCTTTTTAACGGTGTTATAACGGCATGTGCGAAAATTAGGCTTAACTTGTTAGTTCATGTACCAATGTGTTATTTAACAAAGTTTAGACAACATAATTATCAGTGGAACAAAATTGGTGTACTGTTGTTATGCTTTTCTCTTACATTTTTATACCTCGAACATACTATTCCAACAATATGGGAAAGAAAGAAGCTTTATGAGAACATGAATACGCTTAGTTTATAAATGAATTCAATCATTGAAATGCCTTATAATTGTTGACATGTTTTCATGGTTTGGTTGTTCTTAGGTGTAATATAGAATGTTTTATTATTAAATTGGAATTTCGTAATGAAATGGTTGATTATGCGCATGTGAGTGACTTCCAATCATGAACGAAATGAAAAGAAAACGATTTAAAACATGTCATTGTCGTCCAACGGTACAACATTATTGGAGTTCGATCGATATCGACGCTCCGTTTTATGCGAATGAGTTCGTATTCGCATCTCTAATAACTGGTTTAAATTTAATTTTATATTCACATTTTAGGTCATTTAAAACTAAAATTATTCATATAGATTCTGCATCTTTAACTTATGGAGACAACATCCAAACATATTTCATCAATTTATATTAGTATTTAATCAAATATGGAGTAAAACTGTGAAACTCCATTGTTTAATCATATAATATTATTATATTTATAAAATATGACTATAACCTACATCTACTCATCCTCATAAATTATAAGTTTTAGTTATATTTGGTTGAGTTAAAATAGAACACATTTTAGGTGAATCATATTTTAGCTCAATTTGGCTAATGAGTTTGGAGATGAGATTTTACAAATCCTAAACCTATTATATATTTTAGACCAATGGTTGGAGAATTCAAATTTGTCGACCAACAACATATGTTGGTTAGAATGACCAACCAATCAGAAAGAGATGGTGGAGAGAGAAAGTAAAGAAATAGGGTAAGTTTTGAAAAAGAATTAATTTGAGTATACTACCCTAAACTTTGGGTCACTCATCATTTGTGTTCTTTTTTTCATCACTTGTACCCCTAAACTCTCAAAATTCATCAAGCTGAGGCTGAAATTCACATTCCCTTCGATCATGACGTCAACGTTTGATGTGGCGGAGATAAAATGACACGGATTGGAGACTGAATATGGGTTTTATCTCTGCCACGTCAGACATTGACGTCATGATCGGATGAAATTTGAATTTATGTCTCATCTTGATGAATCTTGAGAGTTTTGAGGTACACGTGATGAGAAAAAAAAAAAAACAGACACAACTGACGAGTGACCTAAAGTTCATGATAGTACACTGAAATTAATTCTTTAAAAAAATTATGACTAACATGAAAGCATTTTATTAGTTGGTTATTATGACCAACATATGTTGCCGGTTGACAAATTCAAATTCATGGTTAGAGATGCTTTTATATCGTAGTTAAGAATTGTGGCAAATTGGTCATCAACCATGGTGAGGCATGTAAGCTGTATTTATGACCGGATATTCGAGTTGTGCTACTTCCGATACTATGATGCTCAAGGATCAAAATTATTAGAACTAATCCAAGATGGAGATAAGATGACAACTTTAACTATAGGTAGATGTATGCATTCATTTTTGGAAAAATTTTGAGAATGGTACATCAACTTAAACTCATTATGCATTTACATATACCAAGTCTCAAATTATAAAGTTTAGTACACGAACATCTATCCTCCATCAAAAAATCATACACACCGTTACTAACACCGTTAAGAGATGTGCCAAGTGGCATTTTTTCAAAGGTAAAAGGGTCTGTACGGTATTGCTCCTTACTGTTGCAGAGATTCTGTCAAAAAATATTGTAGCACTAGGCAACAAATTTCCAACTGAGATCAATCTGTAAGAACTTTAAAAAAGGTTGTCATTATCTGCTACTTTTTGGTATAAATTAACTAACTGAAATTTAACATAAACTACAATAAAAACCTACAAACAAGCATATTACAGTACTTAGTCTATTACTAACACCAAATTTGGCAACCAAATTGTTCACAGGAAGATTACATAGAAAGCAAGAATCCAAAGCAAATAGAAAACCATACATATTGTTCATAGGCCCGCCTATTACATAAGCAAAAACCACCTGTTACTTACAAAAGCTTTATAAGCCAAATCATTTGCAACATAACTGAATAAACAAATGCCATAATAACAGATGGTATTAATTGGCCACAACTACTCAAACTTGGTGCCTAATATCTTGATTCATGGTTTCCACAAAACCCTTTGCAGTTTGGACTTTGGAGCCTGCACAGATGCAGAGGCAGAGGTTGCAGCTAGCCTTGGTGACCTCCTTGTTTGATTATTCTACATACAAAAAGAAAAAAGATGTTGAAATGAATCAAATGAGAGTACAATAGTCACCTGAAAACAATGAGGTAGATTTAAAATTATGTAAGGCAACATGATTTCTCTTACCTCAGTACTTGGGTGCACAACATTGCTAGTGTTTTGAGAAAACATAGTCCCATCATCACCTCCCAAGTCGATGTTGGAATTGACATCCAAATTGATATTCAGGTTGACATTTTGATTCTGATTCACCATCTGCGGCACAACAGATGCAACCTGAGGTTCACCTACTGCATTAAGACCCTGCATATTTAGTACCAAAGCACATGTCAACTTTCATACAATAACATATAATGTCCCAAAGAATCTGTGAAACATAATTGAAAGTAATAGGAGTTAAATTGATCACCTGGTTTCTTCTTTCACAAGTCCTTTTAGTGTGACCTTTCTTGTGACATATGCCACAAGTCATCTGAGTAGTAGCTTTTTGAGAGCCTATCTGTTCCGGCAGGTGGAGGTTCTTCACCTAAATAAATGTAATCAACTTAGTAGCAGACATAAATATTATATCATGATTATGAAACTTCATTTAAGTATAGTATATACCTGGAGCCTTGGTCCTCTTTGTTTTCGCCCCCCGGTTGCGTTCTATACAGTGGAGGTGTTATTGGCCTCTCCTTTTTGTCCCATTCAGCCACACCAACTATGGGATTTATAGCAACCTCATATGCCTCTAGATATTTCTTCTTACTATACCACTCAGAAACAGTCATCTGGGCTCCAACCTTTGCTATAAAGAGCAGCAATCACATGTCCACATGGGAGTCCAGAGAGATCCCATCTTCTGCAAGTGCAAGACTGCATATCTAGTTGCACAAAATGTTGACTGATGACTCCACTTTCACATGCCGTCTCTCTTCCTTGCAACTCAAATTTTTGCTCACTTGATTCCAGTGCCCTATAATAATGACTCCATGTAGCATTCTTCTTCAACAACTTCTCAATTCGGGGCCCAACCTTGCATCTCCATTTAGCCGCAGAATTTCTCCTATTGTTCAACCTCACCATAGTTGCAATCCTAATATCCTCCAGACATGGGATAATAGGATTTTTTCTAGCCTCCAACACACTTTTGTTGAATGACTCACTATGGTTGTTAAGGAGAATGTCACACTTCAATTTGTCGTTGAAGTGCGACCTTGACCAACGTGAGGCAGGTCTTTCAGAGCACCATTTCCAAGCATTGTAGGATGCCTGCTTCAAGTTCTCCATTGCTGTATTATACTGAGCTATTATATTTGACCTTGCCACTGCCCAAAATAGTTGTTTCAAAGCCAATCCAGAATGTCCATCCTCCTTGAAGTTATTGTGCAAGTGTCTTACGCAATGCCTGTGCTTAGAGTTTGGAAACAAATCCTTAATAGCTTGTTCCAGACCCTTTTGTTTGTCTGAAATGAAAGCGTAATGAACTGAACTATAGGTTTACAGATCTTCCCTCAGAAAAGTAAGAAACCATATCCATGAATCTCTGCTTTCAGACTCCACAATTGCATAAGCAATTAGGTACATTCCATTGTTGTCGTCAATGCCAATAGCTGTCAGTAGTTGACCCTTGTGTACTCCTTTAAGATGACAGCCATCAAGCCCTATTATACGCATGCATCCTGCCGCCCATCCCTTCTTCAATGCCTCAAAACAGATGTAAATTCTTTTGAACCTTGTCACTTCACCATCAATCTCAGTTTGGATCCAGATAGAAGTCCCTGGATTTCTCTTTTTAAGCTCGTGGGCATAACCCTCCAAGAGATTATACTGATCTTCATAAGTTCCTTGTGCAATCCTCGCAGCCCTCCTCTTAGCTCTATAGCACATCTAGTACCCTATGTCCATCCCAAAGTCTCTATTCACTGCATTTTGAATCCCCTCTCTTGACCACTTCCCATCAGCCATGAACTGGCCCATGTACTCTTTAGCGATAAAAGCTGCATGACAGTGATACACTCTGCCCTCTATCGAACTACATTGATGCTCAGGTTTGTATACTCTAATCATCAAAGAAGATGTGTGTTCAGGTGGTGAACTTGCATAAATCCAAAGTGGACACCCTGGTGAGGTCTTGCAGACGATCTTAACCTTGTGCTTTGTATTCTTTTCAAAACGAAGCTCCTTTCTAGTCAAAACAACATGTTTCCTAACAGCACACTTAAATATCATAGAACTAGGGAATACCATTCCAAGCTGAAATTTTGGATTCTTCATGTCAGTTCTTGGGTTGAACTCCATCCATTCTGAAAATCTTTTCTTGCCATGAACCTTGAATGGCCCAATATCTTCACCATCACTATCTGAGCCATGAAAACTTGGAAACCCATCAGAATCTTCTGTATCTGCGTCACTGATATTGCCTTCAAAACCCATCTCCTCCCATTCAGCCACCTTACTTAGGTCACCGTCAACATTCTTATCAAACAAGCATTCATCCTCATCATCGAATAGCTCGTAATCACTATTAATGAACCCATCATAGTTGGGATCATCAGAATTTGTTGTATTAGAGCTCCATTCATCACCTTTAGGTTCAACATATGAGCACTCCCCATTTCCCCTGGTTTCATATCTCCCAACATTCTTCTTTCCTGCATCATCCACTACTGTCTCATGCCGATCCCATCGCTAGTACATGTAGTCATGTACTAATTGGGGCATATAGTATGTGTTGGTCTCTAAGCCTCGGAAGATACCGAATTGGTCTCTAAGCTTGGAAGACCGAATTCATTAGTACAAGTATGTTTCCGGGTAAACTCGTGGTCCCTTTAGCGGGTGGCACGGCTCCAGAAATAGCGTACTTCCTTGTACTCCGAGTTTTCCTGTGTAGAGAACAAACACGTCAAAGAGGCGTCATCGGGTTTACCGAGGGAAGCCACTTCGATGCTTAAGTTAGACACTGTCAATTAAGCAGAAAACTCAAGAATAGTCAAGAAGTTGCGCCTCATCTACCGGGATGCATGTGCCGGTATTTATAGTAGCATTAAAGACAGCGTTCTTGTCCCTTTCCAATGTGGAAGTAGTTTCCCTTGCTTTACTTAGCTTTATGGCGAATTGGGCCCAGACAAAGGGCCCAGAGTGGCTTCTCACATTTAATTGGGCTTTCACCTTGAATTGTAACCCGGTAAAGGTGAAATATTAGGTTCCACCTATAAACAAGTCCCCCAAGTCCTCAGTCAAGGGGTACGCTTGGGTGGGGACTTGAAATCTTTTCTTTACCGGGTTACAAAATTAGCAGCCAAACCCGGGGTATCCAGTCCCCCAAGTCCGTACGCAAGCGTAACCCGCAGATCTTTTCCACCTGCGGTTTATTGCGCGACTGTCGCTCGCGGGGGCAGTTTCAGTCGCGGGAGAGATTTTGCTCGCGGGAGGAAGATCCTTCGCGCGACTTTCGCTGGCGGGGGTATTTTCGCTCGCGGGAGGAAGATCACTCGCGCGAGCATCATTCACTAGAAGCTGTGGCAAACAGGAAGCTTTCTCGCATGGGATTGTCTCGCTTGCAGCAACAGTCTGGAGAGGGACGAGCTTAGTACTTTCCTCAGTGAGCAGGACTTGGAGGGAGAAGTTTCCTAAGAAGAAACTTTCAAAACCCGGGATACACGCTCCAAGTACCGGTTGACTTCCAACAATTTATGAGCGAGTCCTTTCTCTCCGGGTTTTTCTTTCTTTTCTCTGTCCCGGGTTATAATTATGTTGTTTGTGTTGCAGATGTCCCTGATATTCCTCTGGAGCCGGTGATGGAGAAGAGGATCCGGAGGATAGAACCCGGGGATATACGACGGGTTTGAAGATAAAGCTGTATGGGCCGGGATCCGGACGCAAGCAACGGATGGTCAAGCGGCTTTCCAGGAGGGAGAAGAGGAGATTGTGGGGAATCCCGCGGAGGGGGTGGCTGAAGACCCGGTGATTGAAGAACCGGTGATTCAAGACCCGGTATCTGTTTTATGTAGGCAGTCAGGATGTCATACTTGGCAACTGACCGGCTAATCAATGAAGGTATCCCCGAGAGAGAGAGAGAGAGAGCGCTCAAGGAGGGCCTCCGGGTGGCCCGGGACCAGGTGATGGCGAGCGAGGACTACTTGGCTCGTGCCCGGGAGGAGGCCAGCACATCAGCGGTTTTGGCTGCAAAGCCTAGAGCTCCATAAACCCGGTTCGGAGTCCCCCGGTTCCTGCTGCAGAAGCCAGGAGAGGTGCATCCCGTGGCGGTATTGTCGGGGGTCCTCAAAACCGGCCACTACCCAGTAGAGGACAGTTTATCATACGGCCCCGGGGAGGACGTGGCGGGTCGAGCACTGGCGGGGGTAGCGGGTCTGCAGCGCCATGAGCTGGAGCTTCTCTCGGAGGATTTGTCTTTGCTTTTTGTAGACTAACCTTTATATGTAGCGGCTTTCTGCTTTGTAACTGACTTTTGAATAAAAGTATTCAAGCTGTTTGGATAATTCTTCTTGTCAAATAACACGGTAATTTGATGCATAATCTGCAAGTGTTGACAAAATTTACACATAGTGCCAGTTTGGTATGTTAATAAAAATAGGGCCGCTAAGGCTTTACGGGTCCATAAGGGCTTTCAAGGGCCGCTAGGACTTTACGGGTCCGTTAGGACTTCCAAGGGCTTTTCCTTTGCATAATTCTTCCTGCAAATAACACGGTAATCTGATGCAAAATATGCAAGTGTTGACAAAATTTACACATATAGTGCCAGTTTGGCTTGTGAATAAAAATAGGGCCGCTAAGGCTTTACGGGTCCATAAGGACTTTCAAGGGCCGCTAGGGCTTTACGGGTCCGTTAGGACTTCCAAGGGCTTTTCCTTTGCATAATTCTTCCTGCAAATAACACGGTAATCTGATGCAAAATATGCAAGTGTTGACAAAATTTATACATAATACCGGTTTGGCATGTAAATAAAAATAGTGCCGCTAGGGCTTTACGGGTCCATAAGGACTTTCAAGGGCCGCTAGGGCTTACGGGAGGATGTCGTTCTATAACACGGTAATTCCTGTAAAATAACACGTTAATCTGATGCATAATCTGCAAGTGTTGACAAAATTTACACATATAATGCCGGTTTGGCATGTAAATAAAAATAGTGCCGCTAGGGCTGTACGGGTCCGTTATGACTTTCAAAGACTGAAATAAGGCCGTGAAAGGCTTGCAATATTTCAAGTTATGGAGATTACCAGAGATTATCGGAGATTGCCGAGTTTGACAGTGAAATAAGGCCGTTAAGGCTTGCAATATTTCACGTCATGGAGATTACCGGAGATTATCGGAGATTGCCGAGTTTGACAGTGAAATAAGGCCGTTAAGGCTTGCAATATTTCACGTCATGGAGATTACCGGAGATTATCGAAGATTGCCGGAGATTATCGGAGATTATCGGAGATTGACAGTGAAATAAGGCCGTTAAGGCTTGCAATATTTCACGTCATGGAGATTACCGGAAATTATCGGAGCTTGCCGAGTTTGACAGTGAAATAAGGCCGTTAAGGCTTGCAATATTTCACGTCATGGAGATTACCGGAGATTATCGGAGCTTATCGGAGATTGACAGTGAAATAAGGCCGTTAAAGGCTTGCAATATTTCACGTCATATGGAGATCGCCTGCATTCACTCAACAATCTGATTGATAAACATAACCCGGTAGGGTTTTATGTGGGCCTGAAAGGCTTTATATATAACATCAAAACATAATAAATTTGGACAGTTGTAGATAACTTGGTACCTATTTGGGAAAGAGATGTAGTTGTTGTGCGTTCCATGGCCGTGTGGGCGCTTGATAACCCGGGAATTGTTACCCAAATAGCGGGTGGGATGTACGCACTGTCAAAAGTTTGCGGGTTTCCATAACCCGGAGGATTCCCTACTGGGGTTATTACATCAGCAAGTCTGGCTGGCGTCCCTTTGGTAAGCGTGAGGTCTTGAGTTCAACTCTCAACGAGAGCACCAATTGTTTCCGGGTAAACTCGTGGTCCCTTTAGCGGGTGGCACGGCTCCAGAAATAGCGTACTTCCTTATACTCCGAGTTTTCCTGTGTAGAGAACAAACACGTCAAAGAGGCGTCCCCGGGTTTACCGAGGGAAGCCACTCCGATGCTTAAGTTAGACACTGTCAATTAAGCAGAAAACTCAAGAATAGTCAAGAAGTTGCGCCTCCTCTACCGGGATGCATGTGCCGGTATTTATAGTAGCATTAAAGACAGCGTTCTTGTCCCTTTCCAATGTGGGAGTAGTTTCCCTTGCTTTACTTAGCTTTATGGCGAATTGGGCCCAGACAAAGGGCCCAGAGTGGCTTCTCACATTTAATTGGGCTTTCACCTTGAATTGTAACCCGGTAAAGGTGAAATATTAGATTCCACCTATAAACAAAGTACATACAAGTTTAGCAAATCTTCCCTGTGTTGTTTGTAATATATATATATATATATATATATTTTCTCAGATAATGACGTCCTTACCTAAGCTTTGGTAATGATTTCTTAAATTGTCCAACTTCTGGATCATATTTTCTCATCTTAACCATTCAGTTTCTAGATATATATTAGTAGATTATCTCTGCAAAATTTCAACTAATTTGGTTATTATTAAGACATTCAAAACTGTGATTTACAAAGAAGAGCACGAACAGTTCAGGTTGAACAAATTCAATTCGTTAATTATATTTATATGTTTTTGAGTTCTTAACGATTACCAAATCAGTTAAAATTTTGTAGAGATGATGTGTATATATATATATATTGCGGATGAGGAGCGGAGGTCCGTTCCTAAGCTTAGGAACGGATTTCATCATTTTGACCCACTTTCCGATCGAATTTCCTCAAACTTCCTTCTAGACATATCTATATCATCTTGTGTAGATCATCTCTGCGAAATTTCAGCCAATTTGGTAATCAGGAAGACCTTCAAAATGATGTTACAAAAAAGATGGACAAACTGGACAGAATTCTGTCCGTCAGTTTTGTAACGCAAGTTTGAAGGCATTTATGATCACCAAATTGGCTGAAATTTTGTAGAGATGATCTACACAAGATGATATAGATATATCTAGAAGGAAGTTTGAGAAAATTCAATCGGGAAGTGGGTCAAATGATGAAATATGTTCCTAAGCTTAGGAACGGACCTCCGCTCCTGATCCGGACTGTATATATATATATATATATATATATCTAGATTCTGAATGGTTAAGATGAGAAAATTTGATAGAAAAGTGGGTTAAATTAAGAAAATCTGCACCAAACTCTTGGTAATGACGTCCTTAGCCAAAAAGTCATATATATGTGTGTGTGTATATATTGATTTGAACGCCTAACGATTATCAATTCGACTGAAAATTTGTAAAGATGATTTACACATATATACTTAAAATCAAAACGGTTAAGATGAAAAAATATGATCGAAAAGTGGGTAAAACATTGAAATTTGTTTCTAAGCTAAGGAACGGACCTCCGCTCATGATCAAACATATATATATATATTGAGGGATCTATTCTTTGTTTTTGTTTTTTATAAAAAAAGACATTAGACAACTTTTCGATCATAAAATCTCATCATCAATTTTTCATCCACATTGATGATTAGAATTGCAATTCCTCTCCGT
Organism: Comarum palustre; assembly: GCA_951800085.1. NCBI lineage: Eukaryota > Viridiplantae > Streptophyta > Magnoliopsida > Rosales > Rosaceae > Comarum > Comarum palustre. Next base: position 16,379,222 of record OX637589.1, read on the forward strand.
CAAGTTGTTTACAGTTCAAACAAACGCTGACCCCCGATCCGAATTGCAATTCCTCTCCATCAAGTCTTGTTTGCGCCAGCTACCTTCTTCATTACTCCCCAGACTCCGTTGTGTCGCAGCCGAGTCACTCAGATCACTTCCACTCCACCCATCACCAAACCTACCCCTCCCTGTTCTCTCTCCAATTCTCCTACCAAAATATCGCCACAGACCATAGGGTCTTACATGTCCTAGCTGCTGCCACCGCACTCGGGCGTAATCGAACACCCCGAGTCTCCCTTTCCGTTAGCACCAACGAATTCTCGAACTGCCGATTGATTTCCTCCATAGCCCAAACACCAATTGATTCATACTCCAGTCTCTCTCACCCTAAAAAACCACACACAAAACCCTAGCTCCGAAAAACCCTCGACTCAGAGGGACCCACAGTTTGCCACTCCCCTGATGAATCAAACAAACCGTGTTCGAGGTGCCAACGAGGGTTGGTTGAGTTGGATATGGGCGGACTTGAGGTGTAAACCCACACAAGTTCGATCCCCGCTACCAACAATCCCTCATTGGTAGGTAATCTGTAAAATGTCCCTGGATCCTTGGGCTGTAAAAAGCCCTTGGGCCGCTGGGTGAGGGTGTGGTCTCTTCGAGAAATGCCTCCGGGCTCTTGAAGAGGGTGCCACCTCTCAGTAAACGTGGGTGAAATTCCCCCCCAGTCAGTAAATCCGAAAGCCTCCGGGCCTAGGTCGCAGGGTTTGCCATGGCCTTGATAAGTAGGGAAGCCTCCCTCTTATCCAAACTTTTTAAAAAAAAAAAAAAACAAACCGTGTTCGAGGTTGTTCCCTGTCTAATCATGATTAAGATGAGAGATTGAGAGTAAAAGCTTATTAGCTCTCCTTGAGCCCAACAACATAATAAGCTTTTATGTTAGCTTCCTTGGTGATTGGGAAATCGAATCATATACACTGGTAGTGGTCAATTGCAATGCTTTTGACTGGGAGCTTATATCAGATCAGCATTCATCTTGAGAGAGCATCACAAAACCAACCAGCTTGTCTCACTATAGTGTTGTATGTATATTCCAATCGGAAACAAAGGGTTTTCGTTGTTGTGTTCTTTTTCTTTCTCTAGGTGCACATGGTGTATTTAAACTAATTTAAATAGACGGTTAGATTGCATTTATGACATTATTTATTTTTTAAATAAAAACTAAATATAATTATCAACGGTTGAGATTTTATAATAAATATTTGGTTCACTTACATCTTGGTACATACAAGAATTTTTGTTTTTTTCTTTTTCTCTTTTATATTTTATTTTGTATTTTGGTATACCTAAAATGACTAAAGGAAAAGAAAGACATCACTTTCATGCAGATCTTGATTTGTGGGACTGTGAATACTGAATGTCGCCGAATCCCATTATAATTCAATTTGAAAGATTGCAATGTACTCTTCTAAATTATGTAAGAAAATTTAATCTAAAAAAAAAAATTGGAATGAAATAATAGACGGAAATAGTTGAATGCTTTTGTTTTGACTAATATTTTTTTAAAGTAAAAGAAACATTCTCTTTGATTGAAAAGATCATACGACAACAAAGGTCAAACACAGGTATGCCGGAGCTCACCTAGCATATAGCTAGAGTTAAAACAGAACAATGCAATAAAGCAAAACCAAACAATGTTCGTAACAAAATAGACTTACAACCCGGAAGCAAATCAACAAAAACAAAACACGAAAGCTAGGGAACCTCCTAAACCCTAACTAACCTCCTAAACTCTTCACAAATCAGGTCTACGACCCATTGATATACCTTTCATTAGGGTTTAAGAGGGATCTCTCCTGGTGCGACTAGGCAGCCTATTCCGCAACTCATTCTGAGCCTCCCTCCTCTGTTGTCGGCGTCGCCACCAGAGTTAAGGCCACCAGCGCCAATGGAGACATGGAATCTGACGCCTCAGATGTCGGCTCCTCCCTCTTCTTATTCCGGCTACCACGAGGATGACCTCTCTTCTTGGGGGACACCCTTGTGCGGTGCATGGTCATGGCCCTCGACTCCTAGACAACGTAACTTACTCCCTCTAGTTGCAGCGGAGCCTACATGAGAGTTAGCGCGTGCCTAAGGCGCTTCCCCACACCATCATCTTCCTCCCTTCCTCTTCTAATCTCAGTAACCTTAGACGGGGACGGAAACGTCAACACCTCTCTTATGGTAACCGATCTCTTCTCTTTAGGGAGAGAGACCGACGGGGCTGACAGAGAGGTAGAAGTCGTGGCCACCGCCCTGAACACCATCACCAAAGGCACAATGGGGGTGTTCACCTCCTCTGACTCCTCCATCTTAGCGGGACAGCGTACACCCCCATGATTAATCATGGAACAAGTCCTGTAACACCCCACCAACCTCTCAAATTTAAAAATCAGTTGCACTGTGTTGATGGAGAGAACCAAAAACGACGCTCCAATCAAACAGGTGCACTCAGAGGGACAGAGACACGAACCCTCACCTCTCCTCATTGTAACCAACGATTGTCCACATGCGAGACCGATCCAATTGTCTCTCCTACCAACCAAGCCGTTGTCATGGGTTTTAAGGCAGCAGGGATCCCTTCAATCTCCACCCAAACCCAGATAAAGTCCCGTGGAACCTTCATGATATTAGAGAACCTATCATAATCATTCAAGAGAATCATGACAGGTTGATAACACCGTGGTCCTCCCTTTTTCACTCAACCCAGATCTCGTTCACATGAAAATGTGAACAGGATCCAGTCTCCTCTTTCTTAGACCTCCACCGGAGTTGACAGCCTCCACATACTTCTCACAGAGCTCTTGAAGGACTCAAAATAAACTGTCTTTGCAATGTTGAGCCGTTCAACAAGGTAAACCCCTACGCCACAAAATGTTTTGACAAACACCGGAGATCCTTGAAATCCACCGGTTCCTCCTCCTTATTGAGGGAGAGTTTTGAAGCCAAACTTGACGCCATTGCTGTTATAGAATCCATTGACAGAGCCGCCACACAACTGAAGCCAAAAAACCCTAACCCTAACCCTAGGAGAAAGAGAGAGAATTTTGGAAAAGTCACGGTATAATTATCTGATATGTTTTGACTAATCTTTCTAAGATTACTTACGCATTTAAAATGAAGATAATGAAGAAATTAAGATACGAACTACGTATACGAGAATACGTTATGAAATTCTAGATAATGTTCTTTAGACCCCCTATACTGTACATATAAGAGCATCTCTAACAGTTCTTGTATTAATTCTCTATTATAGAGGAGAAAATCACAAAATCTCTATAAGAAAATGAGCTAAACTCCAACAGCTCTTCTATTTTTATATGCAAAATTAAATATTTTTTGTATAATTTAATAAATTTATAGAAATATATAAATTCATTTAAATCAAAACTTAATTATTTGGTTAATTGTTTTACCTTAATGACGTTTTGTTCTTTCTTTAGGGAAGAAAATGAATTCAAAAAGGTAAGCAATAAAGTTTACATGAAAATACAAATTTGTAAAAATTATTCTATAGATTTAGAGGATATGTTTCACTCTCTTCCCACTTTTTGTATTATAGATGATCATTTACATGAGCTATTGGAGCCAAAAATTGATGTTTTCCTCAAAAATATAGATTATTCTAGTTTTACATAAATTGTTGGAGATGCTCTAAAACTATGAAGACAAAATAAGTCATAAACTCACAAAGACAATCCTTAAAAACAATTAGTCATCATCAAGTAATTCGCCCACACATCTTAACCAAACTATCATGATTTCAATTACAACTGGCTGTAACACCTGATGCACTTCATCATGTCCTTGATCTGTCAAACTAGACCAAGTACCTTCTGCATTATTGAACTTATCTAAGACTCTAAGTTATCCTTTTATGATTATTGTACTTGGTTTTAGATCCACGAAGAGCATTGCATCGAATCCAATTGGTACCATCCTCCTTTTCAAATCATCATCATCATCCCCTACACACTTCTTGTTTCACATGAATACTTCCATTAGAAAAAAGGGTTGGTGTTCTTTCTCATGCACTGCCTCTTTTTGTGAGGGCTACTGGGCTAGATATTGCTGGTGCTAAAGTTCATTTGTTTCTTTTCATTTTGATCCCTCGTGTATTTACTTTATCGTGCGATGATTTTGTACTTTGGATGATGGAAAATCTTGATGGGAATTGTAAACAGAATCCCATTTGGTACTTGAAAGAAATGATCACTTCCCACATGAGTTCATTCTTTTTCTGGAAATGATCTTCACATGCAGCTGCCTTTACTGATTGTTGAGAATGAGTTGTCTGATGAATTGGATCTTCTTTAGTATTTCACGAGACTGAGGATATGGTGTGGCAAAATTGTACTATGCCGTTTTCCTGCACCGGGAAAGACTCACAATCTCACTCTAACGTAAGGATGTACAAAGGCCCAAAGAAAGGGTACCGCTTGAAGATCAAACGATGAAAGAAAATGCTAAACAAAACAATCCGAGAGTGGTGAATTCATGTTATTAATTATTGATAGATTCGGATATGATAAAGGATCAAACTTTCACCCTAGGTTACGAACGAGTCATTATGGCTTATTGTACTTGATTGCATTCATCATTTCTACTTGCTCATCTCATTTTCTACAATTTAACATGTACCAGTCACACTCACACAGAATACAGGCCATCAAAACTCATTTTTGAATGCAGTAATCTATTGAAAGTTCATTGTGTCGAACTCATCATTGAGACATCTTCATATATACAATTATATATATATATATATATATATATGAAATTCAATTTGTATGTAAATTAACATTACAACATAATTTACTTCAGGTGATCTTTCTGTCTTTCCCATATCTACTACTCTACGCATTTGATCTTCTCTCCTGTGGCAATGGAATTCTTGCAATGAGCAATTGCAGCTTGAATTGCTGCCTGCAACTCTTCCATGGTGCTATCATTGGTATTAGTAGGAGTAGATGCTCCTGAAGTTGCTAGAAGAAGCCCACTATTTGTTGGAGATGTTCTCATTGATGCTGGTGCTGAGAACTCTCCTCTCCTTCCTCTCAAGTGATGCCAATTTCTGGGGCTCAAATTACCCGAAAACGAATAAGGCTTCCTACTGAAATGAACATTCTCTTTTCTTCCTCTAAAGAACAACAAGGGCCTGACCATTCTCACATACCTCTTTAGTATATTACTCACATCAAACCTCATCTTTCTCTTCTGCTGCTTCCCCTCCTTGCCCTCCATCTCCTCACTATCTTTTCGCCTTTTTGGTAATCCGAAGATCGAAAAGGACATGGACTTGGTTCTCCACCTCGTCTCGCCTTTTTTGCTCTTGGTGTCATGGATATTGCTGCTGCTGTTGCACTTCTTCTTATTGATGATGTTGCTGTTGTCAATGCTGGTGCTGCAGTTGTTACCTTCATTGGTTGGTTCTTGATCGTCCACTAAGTCTCTAATTGGAAGAGTGAAGCTGTCTAAGGAGTTAGAGGAGCGAGGAGAGACAGGAAGGTGAGAGAGGAACTGCAATGGAAGCAAATGGCCATGGAAGAAAATGTCATCTGCAGGAGACAAGTCAATAGCTAAAGAAGGTGGGGTTTTGGCTTTGTTGTTCTTCTTGTTACTATGATCAGGGATTGATGTGGAAGAAGAGTGATGAAGAGAGATTGTGAAGGAGAATTCATGAGAAGGAGAAGAGGAAGCTGATGGCGGTGAGGCTGTAACTGGTGACTCTGGCTTTTCTTGCAGCATGTTGTTGACTGCAGCTTTTTCTCTGGTCTTTTCAAGCAGATGTGTTTCCATAACTCAATTAAGGATCAGAACCCAGGTCCTGATTCTCTCTATCTCACTCACTTATTATAATCAGGGTCTTTGGCTTTAGAGAGAGAGAGAGAGAGAGAGAGGAAGCAGTGGAGAAAGAGAGTACTAGCTGCAGTTGGGTTTCAAGTGTCTTCTTACGAGAAATATGCCACATGACGCATTTGCAAAGCAACAAAGCTTTATTGCCATGCATTATTAATATTTAGAGAAAGAAGATGGAGGAAGGTTGTGGTGCCCAATGACACCATGGAAAATTAGAATGAAATGAAAAATTTAGCTGTATTGATGATACAGGATGCTGGGTCCTTGTCAAAATCAAACAGCTACCGCTACTGGGTGAGAAGAGAGAAGAGATGGGATTTTGGGAAATGAGGTCACAAACATCCAAACTTGCTCCAAAAAGGTAGATGGCATTGGTGAGGTAAGGACTTGGTTTTTGGGTATGTCTTTGTATTTAGTTGTTTTGCCAGGAGGGTAAGGGTCCCCAAAGACCAAGCTAGGTCATGTTCACGTACACATTGAACCCATAAATCAAATCAAAGAAATGAATCTTTGAATTTTCCTTTATTATTATTAACCCATAACATAAGCCTCGCATTTTTTTGCCCCTCCCTAAATCTATTATGTATTTTATTTCTATGACCCAAACCAGAGAAACCACAGCAGGCAAGGTGTTGTTCATGGGGTATATCATTTATCTAAGCCAAAATGGGGCAAACCGTGGGATACGAGGTAAGATGTCACTTGTGGAAGTTGAGCTTCAACAAGTAGAGGTTTGATCGAGGAGATAAGATTTCAAACCAAGCAATGTGTATACTTCTTAACCATCTTGATTCTCAACCTCTCACGGGCTCATATCCATGTCTTAGATGTCTATTTCCACCAAAGATTTTTATTCGAAATCTCTGTAGAACAATCTAAAACAAGTTGATTTTTAACACAAACACGATATATTTTCCCATATTACATATTGCGAAAATGGTTGCAAGAAAAATACAGTTTGCATTGACTACAAAATTAAATTTTCTATGTACGGGTATTGTCGAGAATTAAATGCAAATGATTGATGGTTAAATGTCAGAAAAAAGGAGGTAGGGGACATAAAGATATATTCTTTCTAAAAGGATCATAACCATGAGACCTGGGGACCAATACAGAAAGAGTTCAAACCATCAATCACAGTAACAGAACTGAAGTTGAAGAGAAGCAAGAGAAAAATCACAGGTTCTAATTCTATCCTAGTGATGATCCAGTTAGAACATACAGAAGTCATGGGGGGTTGAACACAGAACACAGATAACACAATGACAATGAAACAGTAGTGATGAACAAAGTTAGGTGCAGAATGGTAGACCCTTACACACGTGCACACAGTGGTCCTTGATCAACATCTATATCAGAGGAATTTTGTATGCAAGTTAAGGTCGACATCTCAATCATGCAAGCATTATTGTGGTTGCGACTGACTCATTCTCATCGCTTAACAATTCAAAAATTTTATTCTAATTTCTCAGAAGGATAAGAGTAGAAGAAACAGCAACAAGGAAACATGGCATAAAACAAAGACTTCACACTCAGACCATTTGCAGATCTTATGAAAGTTTCCCACTTTATGCTTTTGCCGCTAGCCACTCATATTCTTATTCAATCTTCCAAGAAAAGCTAACAGGAACAACATAACCTGCTTGTAAAGGGTTTGCAAATGGTTTCTCTTTGATCAGAGGCCCTAAAAACAATACAGAAGAGCTTTCTTTCCAGTATAATCAACTAAAAGCTGAAGATGCCATATTGCCATTACCAAATACTTCAGGACGTGATTTCTCCCATCCCCAACATAATTTTCAATACAGCAAGGCAAAATACCAGGTGAAAGTCGCGCCTATACTACATCAGGAATTCAACAGGTAACTAACCTAAAAGGGACAATAGTTCTCATTTCTGAAAAAGAGGGAGTTACTATAGCAAAAGAGAGCACATTCAGCAAACTAGCAAGGTTCAGATGTAACTTTACTTCCTTCAAAATCATATTTGGAGCGAGCCTTAATCATAGGATAACAAATAAGTGAAACTTTCACAAGAAAGATATATGCTTAAAGGTAAAACATCAATTCAATAGCACACAGCCAAGTCAAATAATGGCAAGTGACACCCTTTTCTTTCATTTACAACTTACAACTACAGCAACCGTTTTACATGGCATGAATAGTTGTAGTAAATAGATAAATCAGACAACTCTGCAGTAAGGGAACTGAATTACTAAATTATAACAAAAGAAAAAAGACATCCAAATAAAGGAAAGGGAAAAAATAAAACTAAAAATAAATGTCAAACTTTCTATTAAAGAGTTATCTTCCCTAATTGTGCAGGAAGGATAACTACTAAAACAAATTCATACAGAAAAGCTGATAAGAGAGGGAATTTTTTTCCTAATGTGTAATGAATCTGTCTTGTCATCAATTTCACCATATTATAATATTACACTGAAGCTTGCTGTCATGCATTGTTAGCTCTGCAAAATAGAAGGGTATCAACCCAGAGAAAAAAATTACCTCCGAAACATTGTTATGCACAAGCAAGTTTGTCCAGCCCCTTCACAACCCATTATAAGGAAAGCAGTCACTGTTTACGTCACTCTGAAGTCAGAAAACAGATCTTAAGGAAAGCTCTAACTGGAATCTTCTGACTTGAAACATTAAAAAATGAGAGAGGTCCACTTAGGTTCCTAAGTTGGGTGCCCAAATGGATCTTGTTGTGTAAACTCCCATTTGAAGTTGAAGGGAACTAGTATCAAGAGAAGCACCATGTTCCTACTCATGAACAACTTCCGAGTAATTGTTAGTGCTCTCAAACTGCAAATAAAGGTGAAGACGGTTGGCTAATCACTATCGCTGTCACGTCGATCTGCAAGAAACATGACACAGATAAATTAAAGGGAATTCTCTTGATTAAGATAAGAAAATAAAATCAAAATAAATAACCATAAAAAAGAATATATGATATAGAGAAGGTTGTCATACTTCCTGATAGTCTTTTCCCTTCCATAGCCTCTCTTTTCTCTTGACAACTAGTGCAAAGGAAGGGGCCATCCCAAGGTCGCAATTTGTCTGGGTTAGAGGATGACCCGGAATGTATTGAAATACCTTCTCCTGGTTTGATTTCAACTTGACAAACGGCACACATGAAGAGCTTAAACATGTTGCAGAGTGGGTACTTTGAATCTAACCTGAAATCACAAAAATGATCTAGTCAAAATCCAGCAAACCTGCAGTAACAGTGTAACACCCACTATACAAAGTGCCACGAGTAATGAAACAACTCCGTTAAACACAGTTCCACAGCTACCAAATAAATTACATACAACAATATAAATGAAGTAAAGAAAAGCACATAGAAACTTGCCATTTTATGCCTAATCCACGACTAAATATAACAAGTACCACAATAAAGATGAAAATTTAAGCACAAACCTTTCAGAAAGAGAAGCAGATCCTTCCTCAAATATTTCTTCCACCGTGTCTGGTTCAACATATTCTTGTTCAACACTAGAAGATGATTCACTAGGCTTTTTCTTAAACATGGACTTAAAAACTCCTTTTCCTTGCCTCTTTGGTGGTGCCAACGGAGCTGCTGGCTTCTCCTGTGGTAAAATGTCAATCACAATACAGGTTGTATCATCACGCAGTCCCTTTGCCCCAACAGCATCCTGGAAAATAAAATGTGTAAGACATAGGTTGATGCAAGAGAACTAACAGCAAGTGCTGGCAAAGCATCTATATTTGCCTAGGTCAAGGGACAACACCTATCACACATGACATAATATAACAAGGAGCAAACTGAAATTTACAAATATTCTGTACCTTAACTATTTGGGCAGCTGCAGCATCTGGAGGCAGCCCACGACAACAGTCAAGAGCTTCTTCTGCAGACAAAGCATCCCATACACCATCACTTGATATGATTAGCCTACCACCAGCAGTAGACAACTGTAAAACAAAAAAAAAGATAATTAAATATCCAAATTTCCCTTTAAAATAATTTCAAACTGAAAGGTAAATATTTCCAATAGTCAGAATAGAAGAATAAATAAGTGTTAAATCTTAGAAAGATCAGAAAAGGATATATGTATATGGAATCTGAAACATAGACACTGAATATTGGAAATGGAAGGAGAAAGAAAAACACCTTCATTTGCTTTACATAAGGAACAGGAACAATGAACTCCCCCACATCCATATCACCAATGGATCTTGAAAGGCACAAGCCACCAGGCCAACACCTCAATGGACCAATCTACATGAAATAACTGTAATCATTAAATGATTTTTAAAACCTTCTAATTGGAAAATGCACTGTAAAAATAAAAATCTTATGACGTGAAATTTGTTACCTCTGCGCCTCCGCCAGTATTAAGCCTACCAACCTCACCACCACTTGAAGTGATACGCAGTCTCCTGTTCAAGTTTAGTTAAAATACAGATCAATGTTAATGGGGATATCAATTGGTAACTGAGTCAGGAAAACACTTGATAAAAAACGCTTACTCGTCTTCGCTGCATTCAAGCCTATGATCTGCTGATAAATAATAAACTCCACCTTCAGCAGGTTCAACAATGCAACGAGAATCGCCAACAGATGCAACAGATATTACCCATCCCTCTATAATTACAAAGGTGACAGTGGTTCCTGACGTTTGAGCTGACAAATGTAGTAACAATGTATATAAATATTATGCATACAGGAACTAAAATCAATAAGTTTTGGCTCTTTGAAGGTATACATTGGTTAAAATAAAAATCCAGGTTTATCAACTTTCCAAACAAACCCACATATAGACATTTGGACAGAAATTGTATTACAAGAAGAAAAAATAAGACGATCAGGAAAAGTTTGAGGTACAATGAGGCGTATCTTTTATTCTTATCATGATCAGTAGTGGAATAAATACCTTTCTCTTGGAACTCTTTGTCTGTCTTGACAAAGCCTGCTACCAATGACCTTGGCAAAGCCGCAATCCATTCATCTCTGTTAAGATCTGAAGGAATAGCGGATAAAATATTGCTCAGAAGATTTTCCTTGGAGTATATTGCGGCTGTAGACCCGTTATGCCCGTCAAATAGCTGCAAGACATAGGCTAGTAAGAATAATCTAAAGTAATTACCTGCGCAATTTGCTTCAATAATGGTTTTAGTAGGCTGGTAAAAACGGATAATAGCATTACATAAGACCTGGCCAGCAATTCAGCATAATCCTTAATAAGTCTCAGAATTGGTTATTTAGGATACGAACTACCTATCAACTACATATCCGATGCTTGTAAAGTTATGCAAACAGCGAAAGGATGTCAAAAACATCCACCAAAACTAGGTGATTCTAGGCTTTTATCCCCTCGATGATCCATCCGACAATTAGTCAATGCAAGTAAAATACAAATGAGAGAGGGGAAACAGAAGTATACAGCAAAAACTGAATAGGTAGAAACTCCATCCCCCACAACTCTTTGACAATCCGTCTTCACCATGGTGAAATCCTCCCCTTTCTTGCTCTGATTAGCCTGACCATATATAATCTCGGGCCTCTCAATCTTCTCATTGGTCAATTCTCGCTTCAGCAGCACTGAAAGCGGGACCGTCTGATGATTATCACTCCTGTTGTTGGACATTGTTCACTCCCCTTATAAAAACACAGTCTCTCCTCCTAACTCTAATTCTCCATGCCCAATCCTCAATCCAAATCCTACAAAAACAAACACAACAGCAACGTCAACAAACCGCACCGTCTCCCAAATCTAATCTCCAGTCTCATTCGTAGCTATCAAAAAACACAGAACGGCCATAATCACAGACAAGATGAGTGATATTCTAACAATTTAAAATCGCACAAGAACCGAAACACAGCAAGCAACGAATCACAATGTGGTTGTGAATTAACAGCAAAAGAAGAAACGAAGAGAGAAATTACTGCTGAGGGAACGAAAGCTGAAGAGAGCAACGGCGGTTTAGGCAAGAAGAAGGAGAAAGTGCGGCACGGCGAATACGACGATTATTTGGTCTGATCGAGAAACGCGGATCCCGGCGCTCTGCGGAAACTCCATTCCATTCTTCTACAAAGAAAATAGAGAGAATATGAAAGCGCAAATGAATGAGAAATTGTTCAGTGCTCGCAGTACACCTGTCCATTTGATCCTAAATTTATTATAATTAAATTTGTAAATTTTACTTATTTTATTAAATTATTATTTTTTTAAATAAATATATTTTAAATTCTAAAACCCTAAATTTTATTCTCAATACCTTAAATCATATACCATATTCTTAATACCTTATTTTTAAACTTTAGATCTTAATATAAACTTAATAAATATTTTTAAATATTATTTTATAAAAAAATATTAATCTATATTATGATAAATCCGTATGTCTAAATATGATTGTCAATGACGGAACATAGTTAGGACGAAAGAGGTTGTGGCCTTCAGGAAATTTTAAATTAGTCTCTTAATCTAGTTTAATTAAATGTAATTATGTATTGAGTTTAAAAATTTAGTATAAATTAGCTCCTACGGAAATTTTAGCCCGGATTTTTTGTTCCAAGTTCCGCCACTGATGATCGTAACTTATCACTAGACACGTGGTATGGTAACATTAAAAACTTTCTCCAAATAAAGTTGTTCTTCTCCTTTTTTATCTTTAAAAATAAAACTAAAATTACGGGAAAATAACTCGCTGGCGTGGCAGCGAAACGCACCGTTTTTAGGGATTCTTCGCCAGCCGTTTTTTTTTTGAACAGGCGCGCCACCCGTTTAAACACGGTTTCTGGAGCCGTTTGACTTGGGTGATGCGCAAGAGTCAAGTGATGACTTGGTGTAATGCGGCCCACAAGGGCAAGTGATGGAATCCTCTAAGGTGGTCGACCAATTAAGACAAATCAGGGAGGTTAAACTAAATTAAATAGATGATGAAATCGTGGGACCTTTTAGCCGATTTGCTGTCTTTAGTTTTTATTACATTATTAGGTTGGGTTTGGGAGAGCTTATAAGCTCCTTTGTTTATAAACACCAAAGGTTTTGGTGCTTGGTAAGTCCAAAAATAAGCTACTTTTTAAAAAAGTATAAAGTGTTTTAAGGGAAAAAGAAGAAGCTGCAAACACCCACATTCTGCTTATAAGCTAAAAGTCAGCTTATATCTTATAAGCCCAGCTGCACCAAACCCACCCTTAAATTGTTACGCTCTTTTTCTGTTATTTTGTTATCTTAATTTTTTATAAATTTATTAAATTACAACCCAACCGTCATATATGTCTTTTTCTGTTAGATTCCATCAATTTTTCTTTTCTTGTTATGTGTGTATTTCACTTGAGAGAATTTTCATAATTTTGAATTCAAATTAGGTTTTTTTAACAATTGAATTTGTCTATTTAAATTCAGAACTTCATTCAGGAAAAATAAAATAAAATAATACATGGATTCTGATTAAAAAAAATACATCCATTGAACACATTAGAGGAACAATTGGATTGAGATCTATTACAGATAAACCTACATGCATTTATGAAGAAAATGCAGCCTACATTGAGCAAATTAAGTTGGGTTACATCAAGGGGTGACAATACAAAGCATATTTCACCAAAGTTCTTCTACAATCAACAACAATAAGTCTTCTTCAATATTCAAGTGAGTTCAGATGCAAATATAGCGGATCAGTTCACTAAGTCTCTGTCTAAGTCTACTTTCGAGAAACATGTGAAAAACATTGAAATGCTAAGATTGTCAAGTTTTTCTAACTGAGTTACTCTTCAGATGGAGCCTCATATGGTGAAATCTCGGTCAAGTAACATAGTGTGTTGTACTCTCTTGTCATTCGTTCAAGGTTTAATAGTTTTCTCCCACATTGTTTTTCACTTGATAAGGTTTTAACGAGAAAATATTGTATGCATCATTCAACACGCGACACAAGACTGACAAGAGAGAGTGTTTTAAGATATTTGACATGTGTGTGTGTGTCTTAGTCTATGCCGAGTATATTGACTTTATGTCCACAGTTTGTAATATGATAACTATATGAGTTATTTTTCTAGTATAAACTTAATATGTGATATGTAAGTCCCTATAAATAAATGAATAATACAATTTTGTTTCTCTTATAATAAAATGAATTGTAAAACAACTAAATGTTTAAGGGCACCACAACGGTGGTCAGCACTTCATCACAATGAGATCATGAATTCAAAGATATTTCAATATTACATCCTTTATATGTCGTCTAGTTGGATTATGGAGAGAGGGATTAAGAGTGGGGTTTTGGCCTGGACCCACAGGGCCCAACTTCTCGGTTCCACTTCCAACCTACCCCTTGACTTCCACCTGGAGTGTCCGGAATTCTCGGCGCCAGTTTATCTCCAACCCAGTGTCCTTTTGTGCAGCAATGCGCGTGAATTATTGCCTTATTAGAAAGGAGCGTGTAGTCACACAAATGGAAAGGCGCGTCTGTGGAAATGTGAGAACGACTATCCGCGTGAAATAAGTCATAAACGGCTCGACCGGCTCCTGGGATCAACCGGCTCACTGGCTAATGATACATCAGCGCCGCAGAAGACCTCAGCCTCCAAACGTGTTCCAGGGAAAAAAGCCAGACGCAGAAGCACGTTCTATTAAATCGCTTTTGCAAGCTGGAAAAGCACAACCTTGCCAAGCAAGTCTATTTGTACCACAGGAAAATTTGGTATTGAACCTACTTAAATAAATCCACCAACACCAACGACACAGCTTTGACCTAGAATGGTAAAACTTCCTACTTCTCTTGCAGCAATGACCCCCATTCACTCCAGCAAAATAGATATAAAGTCCAACCCAAAAGATTTAACCTGCAAAAGAAAAAAAAGGGTGTTGTGTTATGAGAAAGGTTTTGATTCAGAGAATTTAAGATTTTAGATTAATGTAATGGCTTCAGTGTCTTCGAGATAAAACTTTCTTAGAAAGCTGTGATTTCCAAGACAAAATAGGCCGATTTTGGATCATGAAGGCCATGAGTTGTTTAGTTACATCAAGGGGAAGTGACTTTGTACACTAGCATGCCAGTGTCAGCCAAGACATTAGGAGCCACAAGGTTTAAATACAAACAGATAGATGCATGCCCCTGTGCCCTCATTTGTGGCCTTTTGTATATATATGCAAGTTGCTTGATTTATATACATATATATATAGTTACATATATATATATATATATAGTTACATATATATATATATATATATATATATGTAACTATATGTAACAACCCTTTACATCTGTGTTTCATAGAAAGACATTTGTTTAAGATCATGGCATACACAGATCTTCATGTCTGAGTAACTCTGAGACCAAATCTGGTTCCCAAGAAGCAGATATGCTATATATTCAACATAAAAGAGAGAAAGTTCTTCTATTTAAGATTCAGGAGTTACTAGTTAATTTCTGTTTGATTTGATTAATTGACCTATATCTATCTTAAAGCTGAGCAAACCATGTGCTTGGCATAATGCTAATAGAATGTGATACAGTATCATTTATATAGGTCAATTCATAGAAAATGTTATCAAAATTAAATGATGAGGAAGAGAATAAATCAAATCAGAACATTGCCATTTCATTCACAGTTAGATATGTTGAAAAAGCAATAGAAATAAAAAATCAACTTCTGTTAGAAAAGAATACCTACTGATTGGACAGCGTTAGAGTTAGCATAATTCTATTCAGGCCTTTCTTTCCACCCTTATAATATACACCTGGAAATGCAATAAAAGGTACTACAAATGAGATATACAAATTTAATTTTGTAAACAAAGAACAGAACTGTCAAGATAGATGCAGCAAATACTTTGTGGGGTGTTCTTAAATAGTTGGAATAAATGGTCTCGACTGATATAATTACAAGCCTGAGACTCTTTTATGCCTTCATTTGACTACATGGGCAAATTACTGCAGTTCTAAACCTATTTTGGGTCAACAAACTATTCATCATAGAACTGATATTATATACTCAAAACAACCCGTTATCATAAATTCATAATCCACCACATACTATATCTATCTTGTGTTATTAACTTTTTTTTATTGTAAACTCTTTTCCATTAAAATGTGATAATCAATCACCTTCATTGTTGTAGGCTTGATTAATTGAAAGACCACTGCATCCCCATCCACCAAATCATGAGCAACTGCAAATCCTTTCCACCCACCACTTAGTCCTGTCTTCCGGGCCAGGTAAATAGTCTCGTACTCATTACCCTCTTCATCTACCAATTTCATAACTTCATCTTTCTTTGAGAGATAATCCTTGCAGAATTGGACTTGAAGACCCTGTTTGCACAAAAAGAAATTTAGACAAAAGTTTGTAAAATGCTTCAAGAAATGAACATTTACAGGCATAAGGCTACTAGTGAATCAAGTTGGTTCTTCCTTCATACACAGGATAATATACAGAAAGTTAAACCCAACTTATCCTAGATACAAAGATAAGGCCTATTTTCGGTGGAATCATTCTTCCAAACACAAATTCTGTGCCACACCTTCAAGTTAACTGGTAACTACCACAGGGCTAATAACCACAAAGAAGATAACAACCATTCCCCTAGAACACACAAAACATCAACTATATAGCAAATTGGTCATCATGGTTAAACATGTAACAATTATTTTGATGAAAACAGAAGATTCATTATTCAGTTAAAACATAACATATTAAGCACACTGCTTGATCCTTACCAGCCAAAATCCACCAGTGACATGTGATTGGAGCATTGTTTTCACAAGGGTCGGGTAATCAGACCCCAAATCCGACTCTAATTTCTCAGCTTTGGCCATAGCATCCATCCTATCTTCATAGGAAGCATACACCCTATTCGACAGATCTCTATGCTTAGAAGTAGACCCAGAATACCTTCTCGGTATCATCACTCGCTCTACAACATCCTGTCACATAAAAAATCACAAATCATCAACACTCTCACCAAAAATCCACCATATTATTTGTTTGTAATCAAGTAATTAAGTGAAAAATGATGAAGACCATTTCTTTGTAGGCAGGAGCAGCAGGAAGATTCGCAACGCGAGAGGACCTCCTCACCACAACCATCTGCTTCTCGGCCTTGGGCTTGGGGGTCCGCTTCATCTGACAATCAAAGACAAAGAGTACCCAAAGTGAGCTCTTTACACAAAACACAAATACAAACGCGCAGAGGAATATAAGGTTTAGGGTTTAAGGGGATTAACAGGGGAGGGTTTGGGAGAGGAAGAGGTTTTAAGAGCCAGAGAAAGCTGAGGCAGATTGAGTGCCTCCATTCTCTTCCGGTTCTCCTCCATCCTCTGCTTGCGGCTCTCCTCGTATGATACTGTCTTGGGTTTCGCCATTGTGACAAATCACAGTTTCGATCTCTGATTTTGCGATTGTAAACAAGAGAAGAATGATTAAAGGATATAGTGGTGGGGAGACTGGGGTAAAGAGAAAAGGAGGCCAAGGCCAGTCGACCGTTGGGTTCCCACCTCATATGGAGTAAATGTCGCATCACCCGCGGGTGGCTCACAGCTCGAAAGCTGATTGGTCAGTAGTAATTTTTGAAAGGATTAATTGGGAGAATGGACCTGGACTCGTATCAAATCAGCGTTAAATTCAAATTTGATCGCCCTTGCTTAAATCTTGTTAGTAATTACTACTATCAATATGAATTCCCATGTTTAAAATAAAATAACTCAACTTAAAAATAATTATCCTCAGATGGATGGTGGTTAGTAATTGATCAGGTGAACATTACTGGTAAATAATTAGTAAAACTTTACTTTATATTGTAAGTAATTTGTACAACTGGGTGAAATGGGGCAGAAATTCAGGACTAGATTAAAGCTTATTCATTCATCTAACCTTCATTTAAGCAGTGGTGTCATTAACATAAACATTTAATTTCAATAAATCTTTTGTAGAATTGAAGAGATGACATTAGTTGACATGATATAACCGGATCAATGACTTCATTAGAAGAATGAACTAAAAGTTAGACACAAATAAATTGAGATAATTATCAATTGATGATATTTTCATTAAGAACTGATGGTGAATCCAAATGGATATATTTGATAGTTCTAAATGAAGTTCTATGTTCATCCGAAATCGCTTCATTGCAAAACTACATATAACCTGAATAATGTTTGGTGGTTTCTGATATACAAAAATCATTATCTAGGGACAAATGAAGCTCTCATTGCACTTAGTCCTTCACTAAACCTGCAACAAGGAAAAAGCTTGCGTGAGAATTGCTAGGAATGAACTCAGAAAAGCTACTACGTAAATGTGCAAGCAATGAAGACAACATTTCAAGCCAGAAATGACCATTGTTGGATTACCGGAAGACATTAAAACTTGAATTCATTCACTTCGGTGCAGGAAAGTTTATCTGTTTATGCATCTGAATCCCAGTATCTCAGCCAATCCCTTAGAAACCACATGCTTTCTATATATACACAAGCACATTTCTAGTGGTTTTTATGTAGAAGTAAAGGTCTTTTTTATAACAACTGTGTTCAAATTTCATACAAATAACCAGGTTAACATCTAAACTCACCTCAACTGACCTAACCTATGAGTCAAATAACTGTTTGCACTCTTTAAGAGCTTTCCACCCTTATGATGTAGACCTGCAATAATACAGTAACACAAGTACAGTTACAAATACATATAAGCTGGAAAAGAAAAAAGAACAGGGCATGTATCTGGTTTGGATCATTTGTATCTACTTCATATTTACACAACTCCCTCCCAGAGCATTTTGTTGCTTAGAAAGAGAATCCTCTTCCAGTTAAACTAAATCAAGAAACTGTAAGTAGTCCTTTTAGAGTTAAATAGGTACTTCTTCCTGGTCTATTATAAATTAGTATACCAATCCCCTCAGTCTTGACCTCTTGGGGTTTAGTAATTTCTCCTGTATCCACTGGAGTACTCATAAGACAGTTTAAAATCATCACCTTGAATGTTGTAGTCAGCTGAAACACCAATGCATCCCCATCCACCAATTCATGAGCAATCGCAAATCCTCTTCATCCACCGCTAAGTCCACTCTTGTTCTCCAAGTATACAGTAGGGTACTCCTCGCTTTTTCGTCACAGTTGCATCACGCTTTGGGAGGTACTTCCTAAAGAAAGAGAGTGGAAGACCCTGTTTCAAAATGAGACAGAATATTTAGAAGATTATCCAAGAGGTAAATCAAAATGATTGTTCCTTGGTAAAAAATGAGAAGCATCATAATGCACAGACATTGGTTTATGTAGAAAACTCTCAAGTCTCAATATTCACCAGAATAAATGCCATAACATTGCAGTAACTATGGCAGGACTAAACAATATGTGATGGCCATATTCCTCTTGAAACACAAAGTTCCCAATTTCATTTCTGACAACTAAAAACACATATATACATTCAAGACTAAATTAGTTTTAAAGCAATTATGGATGGGATCCAAAACAAGAACAATACAGCAAAAACAAACAACAGGACAACTGATATAATGCACATATACAGCAATTCGTTTACCAGCCAGAATCCACCAGTGACAGGAGATTGGAGCATTGGTTTCACAAATCCGACTAAAATTTCTCAGCTCTGGAGTGCTCATCAGCATAAACCCGGCTGGTAAGAAATTTCTCAGTTGATCCAACGTCGTCGTCGGAGCCGTCAAGTTGGTAAGAAATGCAAATCACGCTTATAAAGATTGGAGTTCTTGATCATCACAGGAGAAAGCGTTTTGGTATTAGTCCTCGACACAGATTAAAGGCTGAGAAAACGTTTTGAAGTTAGTCCTCGACATAGATTAGGTTAGTCTTTACGTCTAGACAGCTTTGAGGAGGATACAGTGTTGATCCTATAAAAAAAATTAAACTTTTTGAGGATACATGAGAGTATCCATAGCCTCATGTTGAAACCGATACATAGATCGTTATTCTGGCAGGAGCATTATGCTATAAGAAGCTATCTCCTGGTATACGTGCTCATTACTATCATTTCCTGTTACATTTTACAACTTCCTCTAGTTTTGATTACAGTTATTCATTTTGGTCTATCCTCCTTATTGCAAAGAAAAACAAAGAAACAAAAAACTTCAGATCATCCTCTAAACCTTATTATAGTCTTGAGCGACGTATGCACTTGATCGGGTTTAAAGGGGCTTGCCTTCTTCTAAAGCTAAATGAGCGGCCATTCCCATTCAAGGAACTTGATTTTATATCCCAATTTTCGATGTTTTTTGGAACACAGACATCGAAAAGAACCTGACCGAGAACTCCATGGGCATTTATGGTTGGCGTTGCCGGATCAGAGAGGTGAATTAAACCTTCATCTTGCACCGACCCAACTCCGTAATATTCTGTTGAGGTGGGCAAGAAGTCATCACAGGATGCCAATATCACTCCTCGGAAACCATTTGAGGCTCCTGAAGCTTTCCTAAGGCTACTGATTGGCTCAACAACGTCGTCATGACCTGCCTGCACACACAAGCTTTCTCCTTCCAGTTGTCTAATTCTCTGGGAATAGACTCCAGCTGCTTTACCAAGGAGTTCAGTAACAGCAGCCTTGTAATCAATTGGATAATGCTTGAAATGACCTGTGAGTGCCAATACTCAAATCCAGTTAGAAGATTCCTATATATTTACATGTTACAACTAAATAGCATAGCAAGCAAATAGATGAAGTGGGAAGGCAATGCTAAGACAATAATGGTATCATGCACAAAGACTTCTGCTTCATAGCCATACTTTGATGCAAACTTTATAGTTACTACACAGTTGAAATGTAGGCAATGGTTTTAAAATACTTATTTCCAACTTGAAGTTAAGCATTTGTAGTTAATTCTCCTCCGGATATACACAAGCCAATAAACCAAACCTGCCAAGAACGGTGCTTGGGTGCTCTGACCAAAGGAAGAAAAAAGAACTGTAAACTTAATTGCTTGTCTTACCGCAAAGAATAGATTATAACGGGAAGCAGAGTGCATTTAGTAGTTATGAAATTGTCAAGCATAGCATTCATTATCATTAGCTTTGAGTTTAGGTTTCGAAGCACACCTACGTGAGGAGAGCCATTCCATTTTACTAGTTTTACATCAGCACCAAGTTCTCGTAAGCGTTCAGCAAAATTACAGATGACTTGATAGGGAGCTAGATCGTCATTTTCTGAGCATAAAATGAGATACGGAGCCTTCATACCCTAATAAGAGTGATACGTAATAATAAGTAACAATGTAATTCTAAAGCATATAGGCAACTACAGTGTACTAAGATACTTACAACAGTGGAGTAGAGAGTCTGCCAATACTCGGCACGTTGTGACTCAAACCTCCTGAGGAAGAGAGCATCAAGACTAGAAGCAATGCCATGTGCCACCCATGATGCTACTCTTGGTGGATGGGACATTTTCAGGACAGTTGGGTGAAGAACAAATTTAGTACCGAGATCACTAGTAAAATCCACTGGGCTGGAATCATATATATGGCCTGATATACAGTCTCTAACCAGTAGACAGTCGTCCTTCACAGCCAAATAAAGAAATTAACAAACATGTAAAGAATGTTTCTAACTTGCAAATTTTGAAAACACTAATCAAAATGGAACACGCGGTGTTTAGACAACAACACCACTGACGACCTACTAGACAAAGTGGGACACAATGAAGCTTTACGTGACAGTAAATCCTTTTGGTCCCCTTATGTGAGTATTACAATAGTATATTATTCTTTTTGCACGTTAAATTAGCACTCGATAACAAGCCAAGGAAATGGAAAAGAATATATACCGGATTCAGTTTTGATTCACAAATTCCCCCAATTATCTGCAGAAAGAAAATTGCAGTCAATACAGTTGTTTCATTAAACGGATGCTAATTACATGAACCTCAGAAATTCTTTAGCAGAAAAATTAAACACCATACTGAAAGAAGTTTACCTGAAGAACTCGGTACATACAAGCTTTTGGACCACCAGAGAAAGAAGCAAAGACCACAGGGCAAGGCTTAACCTTTAGCTCCTACATTTAGCATGTAAATAAAAGAAATTATTACAATTTTAACACGTAAAATCGAATTCCAAACAGTAAAAGGAAAAGACGTTTGGTCTCTAGTTATTATTTTGTGAGGTCAACAGTTAATACAACCTTAGTCTCTTGAGAATTGTGGGGATTCCATTCAAATGCATAGATTTGGATCACGAGTTATTCAGATAGGTTAATTAGTAAAGATAATCGTAGTTTGATACTATAGTTGATGAGACAACAGAACTGACCTGAATAAGTTCATATATAATATCAGTTGCTAGAGTTGTGGCCTTCTCAGGGAAGAACCTGCAGACACACATTATGTCTATCAAACATCCAACATCAAAGCAAGCACAAAAATGCCACCTTCTCATTTTAGAGGCAGCATTACATGTGAATTACTGCAGCAATACTAAGGGATTGTTCATACAAAAAATAACTCATCCCATAAGTATGTATTTACAGAATCGAATTTGGAAACACTAGCATTCGGCATAGACTATCCACCGCCCCCTAAAAAACTGATTTCATAATACAAGAAACATTCAGGCACAAAACATGTCCCACCAACGCCATTCAAATAAGGTCAAACAAACACCATTTGTTTTTACGTTCTCTTGATTTAGCATATGGAACATCATCAACAATCAAACCGAATTGTCCATGCCAAAAACTTACTTGCTCCTTTAAGAAACAACTAACTAGCAGGGGTTTTGGGAGTAATAAGACTAAGAATAAAATGAAGCGCCTACACAATCAAACCCAATAACCCCACACCGTGGTGAAGTCAAAGCAGAAACCTTGAAACACAAGCAAAATTGAGAACTCACATATTGAGAAACTGAGAGTGGCAGACTAATGAGTTCCAACCCAGAGACGAGTAGAGCTGCACATAGTTATTCAAATGCTTCTCCTCGCTGGACATCCATGCGAACGCCACCACTATCCCTCCGATTCCATCTCTCCTCCTCTCTTTTCTCCCCCAATAATACCGACCCCCAAATCCCCACATCTCCAATCTTTATCCACAATCCAAAAGCTTTACTTATTCAATATATGAAAAGCAGATATGAAGAGAATCAGAGTCAAAACCAAATTGGGTAGAGCAAAGATTGAAGCTTTAAGCTTCCGGGTTGAACTCCCAAGTTAAATTTGGAGGCTTTGTTTAAGGGAGGAATCTTTTAGCCACAAAAAGCGTGCCACAGAGAGCTGGTTTCAGACTTTCAGTTTTACAAAGCAAAATACCAACCTAACCCTGGTACCTACTCTATAATTACGTGAATATACCTAATCGTCCAAGCGATTCTATTTTTGGTTGTGGTTAATTGGTGTAGCTTTCTTTGACGACCTAATTTGTTCTGTAAGATCCTAAAACCTTATTGGAGAATTTTAGAAAACCACAGTACAATTTGAACGAGGATGGAGCAGGTTGACGAACATTATAAAGTGGTCCTTATCTTGGCGGGATGTTTATCCAAGGCTAGTATATACCTTGGTTTCAGCTGATAAGGCCAGATTTGTCTTCAGGCATCCCACACCTCACAAACTGATCATATATACAATACTGGGTACAGCACACAGATGCTCACATACACAAGGTGGTGACAAAATTATAGTTTCCATACTTGTCCATCCACTACCTTGTAGCCAAAACCATTCCTCAGAAACCCCTTCTCTTTTCTTTGTCTAGGTTTTTAGTTATTTACATTTCTGGCCTGTGACGAGCTTGGGTTCCCTACAGCTAATGCAGGAAGTAAGAAATGAAATGGGTTAAAATCTATAAGCAGGAAGTAAGAAATGAAGATAGTAAGATACTCAACACTTCTATTTGAACTTAAGATTTGCATAATTCGGAAGAATGAGTGTTCTAAGTAGTTACTGATTCATCTCCACTAGTAATTTTTCAAGTGCTTCACTTGTAAGAGGAATGCACAGGCAATCCTGTCCATCAGAATGCCTTCTGGTCTTGACCAACTCATGATCCTTGAAGTCTGTCAAATGGGAGTTGAGCATAGGCCAGCTTCCCACAAGGAAGCATTCTCGACAGGTTGCAAACAGATTATCAATTGGCATCCCTGAAACAACAGATATTATTGAAATGGATAAGAAAAATGTTAAAGGCTCTGAGAATTCATATAGGTTGTAGGCTATTACCTTCTTCAGAGTATGATAGTTGATTTCTGCAAGAATTTTGAAGACCCCCTGGGCATTGGGTGTCAAACTCTGTAAAACTATAACAGCATTTTTGGCCGTTTGGGTGGTATTGCCATGAGCTAAAATCAAGGGAAAGAATGTTCCTTCGATCCTGTATGGCACAAAGGTAGGAACATGATACCAGCACCAGTTGAATTGAGTGTGAACCATCTTCTTGTCCCACACTATCAAATGAAAAAAGGTGTGTGACTAAACTTGATTACATAACCAACTTTTCAATGCAACATTTCTTTCATGCAGACAGTTTGGTAGATGATTGAGGACAGGAAAACGGTAGGAATAAACAAAAAAAGGAAATTTCACTTCCCAAAATGGAAATACTAAGAAAGTAGATGGCATTAAAAAACTGAACAAACACAGAAACAAGAAACCATCATAGCATGACACTACCAGCTAAAGTATTATCTAAAATATAACCAACACTAAAGAGAATAAACTTACAAAGAGGTGCATTCACATGGTCGATAGAGGCCACAATGCGAATATTAGGACAAGAAGAAACTCTTGCAAGATATTGTTGGGTTTCAGAGTCCCTTAATCCAGGTCCATCAATATTGTGAACGATTACACATACAAGAAATTCACTTGTCCTATCCTCTGATGCATCAAAAAATGCAAGAAGATCCTCCACAGATCGAGAACTATAGGGTTGTTGATCTTTGGACGAGCTCTTTGAAGGAGTCCTACATTTGGTTTTCAACTGATCCCATAGAACTTCAGCTAAGGATGTCAAAACCTGCATTTAAACATCAGGCAGTGCATTAACAGAGATGGTAATATCGAATATTGCCTGTCTGAACATAGTTCTACGAAATGGCACATGAAGAAAAATTATATATTGCTGAGGAACCATATGCAACTAAACAGTACCTGCTTTATATGTATTGTTGGAAGATATCCATTGATAACAAATGCAGAATACTCGGTCAAGGATGTTGAAGCAAAATCTTCAAGCAAAGTTTTCTTAGAACCAGATCCATACATGAGAAGTCCGAGACCACACCTGAAATAAAGTGAATACAAACATATCAACGAGTTTCTGATAACAGTACCACGTAAGTGATAAGCATACAGTAATACACAAGACCAGTTGCAAAAGTTTATAGATTAAAGAGAATGACAAAAGGCAGGTCACAGAACCTTTAAACTCCAATCTATGTCATATTGGAATCTGTTGAGATATATATCCCACATCGGGAATATGAGACCTTGTCTGTGGGTTTATAAGGGTTTGAGTTACTCTCTCTATTGCCAATTGGTTTTGGAGTTGAACCTCAGACTACTTTATCATGGTATCAGAGCGGGTTACCCATGTATACGTGTGAAGCCCAAAGGCCACACGAACTCCACGACCACCCAAGTTGTTGTCCACGTGTTAGGCTTAAAGATTCGTCACACGTGCGGGGGCGTGTTGAGATATATATCTCACATCGGGAATATGAGACCTTGTCTGTGGGTTTATAAGGATTTGAGTTACTCTCTCTATTGCCAATTGGTTTTGGAGTTGAACCTCAGACTACTTTATCATGGTATCAGAGCGGGTTACCCATGTATACGTGTGAAGCCCAAAGGCCACACGAATTCCACGACCACCCAAGTTGTTGTCCACGTGTTAGGCTTAAAGATTCGTCACACGTGCGGGGGCGTGTTGAGATATATATCCCACATCGGGAATATGAGACCTTGTCTGTGGGTTTATAAGGGTTTGAGTTACTCTCTCTATTGCCAATTGGTTTTGGAGTTGAACCTCAGACTACTTTATCAGAATCAAAACATTAAATTAACGGGCATAAAGTCCAGAAAACATGCGATGGCTAACCGAATAGAATGCAGTCCTTGAGATACAGAATGAATGAACCAGAATGTGGTAAAAGAACTCTGATCCAAAACGTGGTAAAATCGGCAATGGAATAAGTATATCAACCAACAAAGCACTATAATTTCTAAAATGTAACCCGAAAGATGACCAAGAAAAACTTCAAAAAACAACCTTTAATGTCAGCAGACATCCAACACTGAGCTTAAGGCCAATCAGCAAGAAGATTAACTAGCATATGGGGAATTTGAACTGGTACAATCCTAACTCTAGAATCCCAAAATAGGTAGCTATCCAACATTAGATTCAAATCTGATAAAAAGCAAAATCTAAAAGATCCTAATTAAAAAGAATAGCATTTAGCGAGGAAATTCATACCTAAGATCAAAAGCCCATCTGGGTATAAACTCTTATAACTGCTAAGCAAATCCTGGATGTCTTTCTCATGTTTGGGTTGAATATTAGGTAAAGATTCCCGCAGTTCCTGCCCATTTCACAAACAGATTCCAAAGTTTCAAACTTTGACAAAAAGAAATCAACTTCATGATGAAAGATTTGAAGGAATTGAAGGCGGGCCTTACCTGTTCGTCGACGATGTTGATATCGGAGAGCTTCGAGTGAGATTTCACGGCGGAGCCACCGAGCTCCTTCGCCAGAAAGTAGTTTCTGGAGAACCCAAACTCTTCGTCGTCGTCGGCGTCGTTCATCTCCATTGCCCTCTGATTTGAGTTTGACCACAGCCCTAATCCTAAGGTCTTGATTCTTGTGGTGTTGCCGATTTTCCCGCGATTTTTACTTCTCTGTTGGGCTGAGAGTTGGGCCTTGTCCAACGGCAAAGGAGCGGCGCAATTGTTTTTGGGCTTTGTATAGACATGACGTACTAAATGACGTGACAACGGAGAGTAATTATGCAACCAATAATGCATAAAACACCACGCATTTATTTTTGACGGTCCAAATGCTTTCTGATTTTTATTTTCAAATAGAGCAGAGGGACACTTAATTATAGTGCCTAAAACTAAATGTGATCACGATACTCTGTTTTTTTTGAAGCCCAGTGAGCCTTAGAGCTCTTATTATTAAGAAATACTTCGTTCTAACAAGGGGACGTAAAGTCTATACCCTGTCTCGAACGTACATACTGAAAATCCTCAAAAAGAACATCTCTTAAAAGAGTAGATTCCTTATACAGATGGAGATCAATACTTGATTCCTACTAACAAAGTGCGCTAATCTATCAACAACACTATTTGTTTCACGATTAATACAGCGGAAGATGCAGGAATTAAAAGATCGGCTCATAACCAAACAGTCGTCAACAATATTGCCAACCTCTAAAATAAATTGTCTCTGTTAACCCATAGCTGCCACCAGCACCGCCGAATCACTCTTAACTTCAGGATCCGACCAACCTTGCTCGATTGCTAACTGCAGCCCAGCTCTACATGCCTCTACTTCACTATGTAGTGCCGAGTTGAGGTGTGGGAGAAAGCGGGACACATCAGCCACCAGCTTCCCTCGATCATCCCTAATTATAATTCATATTCCTCCCCTACCTGTGGCCAAGTTAAAAGCACCATCACAGTTGATCTTAAAATGATCAGTTTGCGGGATCACCCAGTGCTCCACTACCACCCTTCTGTTACGAGTTCTCTCCGAATGGAACTTAAGATAATCCTAAAGATGTTGCATGCACCAAGCAGCTGCAAACCGAGGATTAAAACAACCACCATTCCACACTAATTTATTCCTCTCCTCCTAGATGCCCTATAAGCTCATAAAGAACACCCCAACCTCTTCTTTTGTCATATTCTGCATAGCTTCAAAATTCCACTCTAGGATATTTGCCGCCAAACTGTGATGTGCTTTGAGTCCAATTAGAGTGTGGAGCCAAAAACAAGCAACTGGGAAACATTCTTTGAACACATGCAAATCACTCTATATTTCTCCTCTGCAAAACACACAATAGCCATCTTCCAAGGGAACCAATTTCCTTGAGAGAGCTTCCTTAGTCGGAATAACCTTCTTCAACACTCTCCAGACAAAGGTCCTCACCTTCGGAGGAACATTAATATGCCAGATCTTCTTCCATGGAGCGTGCGAAGTCATCCCACTTGACGACGATGAAACTTGTGTTCATGTATCCGCAGCATCTCTGGCTACTCTATACCCACTCTTCACCGAGTACTCTTCATGTCTACAGTAATGCCAAACCAGCTTATCTGGAGACTGGAGGCCTTCTTCTACTCAAAGGAATACTTTTGATCATTTCCATCTCTTCCACAGTAAATAATTCCTCTAACCAATCAAGGTCTCATGATCCACTATCCTCATCAATTAGGTCGCAGACTTGAAGATCCTCCAGCCCCTCCATCACCTGCAAGATAGGTTTGAAAGTATGTGGCCTCGGCAGCCAAGGATCATGCCACATCAAAATCGACTCCCCTGAGCCTACCAGATATCTCACACCCCTGTTCAACACTTTCTTTCCTGTCATCAAACTTTGCCAAGCATATGAATCACCCGGTTTAGCTTGTGCATGCAAGAAGTCAGTATATGGGTAATACTTTGCCTTCAGAACCCTAGCTAGGAGTGAATCCGGATACTTCACCAGTCTCCATCCCTGTTTAGCTAGCATAGCATGATTAAATTGTTCCATATTACGAAAACCCAGCCCTCCATTTTCCTTTGAGACTCATAACTTGTCCCAAGCCAGCCAATGTGTCCTTTTCCCTTTTGAGCAGTCACCCCACCAAAACTCTGTCATGCATCAGTGCATTTCCATACACATATGTTTGGGGAGCTCGAAGCAACTCATAACATACGTCGGCACTGACTGTACCACCGATTTAATCAAGACCTCCTTACCAGCCAAACTCAGTGCCTTATCCTTCCAGTTCTTCAACTTGCCTCGGGTTTTCTTCAAAAAAAAAATTGGAAAAGCTTCAGCTTTTGAATAACTAACCTCTGTTGGGAGCCCCAAATATTTGTCATGCTTATCCACTCTTCTAACCCCCATCAACTCCGCCAAACCTTCCTGCGTGTTTATGGCAACATTCTTTGAAAAACAAATGCTGCTTTTCTCCAAACTCACACACTGACCTGAAGCCTCCTCATATAATTTCAAAATTTCAGTCACTTTAGCACATTCCTCCATCTCTGCTCTCATAAAAATGAAAGAATCATCAGCAAAGAACAAGTGGCTGATCGGTGGTGCACCCGTAACGATTTCCACCCCATGCAGACTTTGCTCTCGTTCCGCCTTGCACAGCATTCGTGAGAGACCTTCGACGCACATAAGAAACAGGTAAGGGGAAATCGAATTCCCTTGTCTAAGACCTCGTCCAGGAAGAATTCTTCCCTGTGGTTCCCCATTTAGAATAAACGAGTACGAAACTGTTCTTACACAGCTCATAATCCACTCAACCCACTTGACATGAAATCTCATACTGTTCATCACCGCCTCCAGAAAATGTCATTCGACCCTATCATAGGCCTTACTCATGTCAAGCTTCAAAGTTCCATATCCATATTTTCCACCATAACAGCGCTTGAGGTAATGGGATATCTCGAAAGCTAGTAGGGAATTATCAGCAATTTGTCGGCCAGGAATAAATGCACTCTGAAACGGAGTAATAATCTCTTGCAGCAAGTTTTTTAATCGGTTTGCCAAGACTTTCGACCCCAACTTATAGATCACATTGTAGAGGCTAATTGGTGTTAACTGCTGCATGTTCTCCAGCTCTTTAACTTTAGGGATCAGGGCAGTTCACTTGTCTCAAATATACCTCAGAGTCCATGAAGTGTCGAACTGCTTTGGTCACATCGTCACCTACTAAAGACCAATACTTCTGGTAGAAACAAGGGGAAAAACCATCGGGACCTGGAGCCTTCAAGGGTTGCATTTGCTTGAGAGCTTTAAAGATCTCTGCTATTTCAAACTCCCTGGTTAACATGGCATTCGTCTCTGGTGAAACCACTGGTGGAAACAGGTCAGTAAATAAGTTTAAGTTGACTACGCTATCCGATTTGAACAAACTTCCAAAATAATCCAACACAAGCTGCTCTACTTCATTATCTCTAGTGCACGAAACCCCATCTTTGTTGTAAAGCACTTTTATCACATTTCTGAGCTTTCTATTACTTGCCTTTTGATGAAAGAAGCTAGTATTCATATCGCTATCCTTCAACCATAGGACCTTGGCCCTTTGCTTCCAGTAGAGATTCTCCTGATGTAGTAGCTCCACCAATTTGGCTTCCAAAGCTCCCATCCCTTCTAGGGAAGTATTGGTTTGTCCTCTGTTATAAAAAATCGCAAGCTGAACTCGTGTCTTAGCTATTTCGTTTCTAAGGGCGCTAAACTTCCCTTGACTCCACACAACCAGCTTCCTCCTAGTATTTTCTCTCTTCCTACAAACTGAAACATATGGGTCCTCAGGTGCAACATCGCCCCATCCATGTTCAACGATCCCTTTACATTCCTCATCCTGTAGCCAGAAACTCTCAATTCTGAACCGTTTCTTCTTCTTCTTCTGAGGTCTCTTTGTACGTACCTCCAGCAAGATCGGGATATGGTCAGACTTAGACGGATCTAAGTGGAGAACTCTCAAAGCTAGGAACATACTGAACCATCTCTCAGAGGCCACAAATCTATCAAGCCTCTCTTTTATAATGACCCCGACTCTATTGCCTTTCCAGGTGAAGCATGATTCGAAAAACTGAAGATCCCTCAAACCACAGTCATCCAAGCATTTTCCAAACGCCTCCATCAGTCTAGGACATCGCATGGATCCACCCTCTTTCTCCCCAATTCGCAAAAGTTCATTAAAATCCCCTCCAAGCACCCATGGCCAACAGTTATTAAGCTCTAACTGCCGTAAAAGACTCCAAGTTAGGTGTCTTTGTTCTGCTTTAGGTTGCCCATACAAACCCGTGAACCTCCACCTAATCGGGTCCGAGTTAGCCCCAATCAGTACATCAATGTGTGACCCCGAGTAGGAGAGAAGGGTCACACTTACATCCTCCTTCCAGAACAGACCTAGCCCTCCTGCTCTTGAGACCCTACCACTTGGAAGAGTTGAAATTAAACAGGGATAAGCAATTAAGTTTTGTAGCCAATTTGAAACTTCACCTTCTCTAGTTCACTCCTCAGACACTTCGTTTCACCAAGGAAAATAAACTCGGGAATGTTTAGAGCACACAACCCTTTAAGCCCTTCGACTGTCCCGGGGTTCCCGATCCCCTGACAGTTCCAACATAACACATTCATGTCTCGTGATGGGTTGAAACCGGAACCATCACAGAGAGACGTTTAAGAGTACGCCCTTCACTCGCTTTCTGACACACTTGAGAAGCCACCATTGACGCCTTAGAAATATTTGAATTCTCTGGTTGCTCATTCCTTCTCAAACTCAGACTTCTATCGACACACTCCACCAAAATCTCAGGCTTATTGCCAACTTTCTCCTTATCTACTGGGCCTAGAGCATTACCTTCTCCACCAATACTACCAGACTGCATAGGCCCATTAATAGTAAAAAACTCTTTTGATCCATCTCGGCCCACCCCAGAAGATTGTCCCCCAATGTCTTGAAAATGGGGTCAAGTTTGAAAAAGA
Source organism: Comarum palustre (assembly GCA_951800085.1). NCBI lineage: Eukaryota > Viridiplantae > Streptophyta > Magnoliopsida > Rosales > Rosaceae > Comarum > Comarum palustre. The sequence continues at coordinate 16,410,747 of OX637589.1, forward strand.
TTGCCCACCAAAACAGACTTCCCTAACCAGCATTAACTCCCCTCCATCATTTGGGAGATTCTTACTAGGTAAACTATTTAGATCTAACAATTTAGGGGTTGATTCTGCTCCCACGCCGTTCTTGATTGATTTGTTTTCTGTCATCAAAGTGATACTTGATTCTTTCCCCAAATTAACACCTTCCAAACTCAGATCCGGATCCTCCGTTAACGCTGCACATTGGATTACTCCCTCCGCTTCCAATGGATTCCTCTTTTCGACCAATCGCCGCCATTTCTCTGATCTGTCATCCCGCTCCAGCTCTCCTGTTACTGAAAGATCGACCAACATAGCATCTCCTTCCTCAACGGACTCTGGAACCTGCAACCGATCTCTCTCGTCTTGAGTCCTAGTAAAACCTATCGACTGCAACTCTGGGGCCGACATCACCCATCCCGTCTTTCTCCTTGGCTACAGACCCAATCTCCACCCTCCATTTTTCCCCATGTCTCTGTCTCCCTTTGAACCTCTAGTCTCTACTCTAGAAGCTACTTTTCTTTTTTCTCTGCATTCAACCTCTCGTTGTAAGAAGGCTCTGTAAGGTTTCCGGCTTCCTTCCTAGCACAATTCCTACCAGTATGGTCCAGAAAGCCACAGAAGAAATAGAAATGAGGGAGCCGCTCATATTCTATGTCAAATTTCATGCTCTCCGGCCAACCGACTGGTTTGAAACTTACCCACCTCTTGAGCGGTTCTGAAATATCCATCCCTACCCTAATTTTGAAAAACTCACCAAGAGATGGGTCTCCACTGCCTTTCACTGCTCGAATGAACTCACCGATAGCCTGCCCTATGCACCTTCCTGTCCGCTCAATGTTGTTATCCTCCATGTAGAACGGTGGGAGGCCACGAATCCGGTTCCAGAAGTACTGGATATTTAGCGACACCTGTAAGGGATCTTCCTTACCATCTGTGACGGCCGTGGCTAAAAGTGACTTCTCAAAACCCCACGGCCTACCATTCAGCGCTCTCCTGATGTCTGCTTTCATCAGGGATTCAGTGGCGTCTTAGGGTTAGACGTGGAGAGAACGAGAGGGACCTACGTTGGAGCCATGTTACTCTGTTAAAAAAATGATGTTTGTTAAAATGTATAAAATTATTATTTTGAAATGTTTCGATAATATAATATTTAAGCTTTATGTTTCTTTAATTGTTAATGTGTGAGAGTGGTCGTAATACTTTTAAGTCTTGATAATTCGAATGAAATCTTGATTCAAATCTAATACTATTTAATTATTTATTAGTTAACATAATATCAATAGCTTGATTAAATCTAACATAAAGTCGTAAAATGAAGCCCGTAAATTTTAAATTTAAGGCAAGTTAACAGACGCAAATTAGTTCAAAAAATTCATGTATCAACGATCTAAAATTATTAACAACTTAAGAACAAACTGATACTTTTTTTGTATCGAACTATTCTATTAAATATTTTCATACTACATCGATGTGCGTCCATGAGTCATAAAAGAGGGGCGGAGCACACACGGGGACCGTGGCGTCTGATCCCTGGACACACCCCATCTTAATCCTTCTTCCCTAATCCGGTAACCCTCTCATTCTCCATTCTTAATTACTTTCCCACCCAATTAAACGTCTTTTTAACTGTCTCCTAATCCCGACAGCTTACCGCTAATTACATCGGAAAACCCAACTCCCTTCACTTACTACTTGTGCCTCCCAATACCCATCAACGCAGGAGTTTCTGTGCCGTCGGATTTGATCTGGGGAGAGAGGCTATGGTGGGATGAAGAAGAGTGGGAGGAATGGCTCGTGGAGGAGAATGGGGAATTCATAAAGCGGTTAGAGGCAAATGGGCTTCTTCTTACAAGAAGACCGCTCTCATCGTTTGCTGCATTAACATTGTTGTTGCTCTCTATGTTCTTCGTTCTCTCTACGCTTCTCTCTACATCTATTCCGGCAGATCAGCTATCGGTAATTTGTTTCCACATAATTTCCGTTTTTGCTGTTTCTGGGATAAGCCAATTCAATGTTCAATCCATGTTTTGTTAAGGAAAAGGTTTTGTTTTTGGTTTATTCAGCTGTTGAGTACACTCCGGATCAGATTAGGAAAATGGAGGAATCAGTGAGGATTCGGAAATCAGCTGAACCTGTAGAGCTTATTAGACTGGTAAGGGAAAGGGTTCGAATCTGATCTGTTTTGGTTGAGGATTTGCTGGGATATTTGTTTTTAATGAACTGTTTGTTATGACATTTAGGTGAAGCAACTTAAAAAGGAGTTATCCTCTGAGCTTTCTGCGGGGGTTGAATTGCCGGAGTCTTTGAAACAAAAGCTAACCTATGAGATAATTGACAAGTTGAAATTGTTGCCTCCCAAGGCAAATGTCAGTGAGCAAAGAGGTTAGTGCACCTCAATTTGAGTTCTTTTCGCCTGCCTCTCTTTGCCTTTTGAGATTCATGCAGTGTATTAGTCGCTGGAGGTAGTAAAATTTAGAGCTTTTAGGACAGCACAGCTAAAAAACTCTACTAGTATGCACCATGTATGAATTTACGTGTGTCGGGTATTACACTCTTATATCAAGGTAGATCTAAATGCTGATGAGAAATTCTTAAGTCATGGTTGTTTTTGTATCGTTAGTCATGATGGAATGAAGTCCGCTGTTCTCCTGAGCACATTTGAGATAGATTGGTGCGGGAGAAATCAAATTATTCTTATCACTGTTATAAGTTATAACCTAATCATTATTTCTGTAAGGTAATACTGATAATATGGCATAATATTGTTATGAGCATGCATTCGTGTTTGTTGTATCTCTTATGGAAACGCTTGATCATGTAGCATCACATGGTTTGCTTTCTGTTTCCCAATTTGAGAGATATCTACAAACAAGCTATGGGGTAGCATACCAGGTGTCCAATTTGTTTTCAGTAATAGAACTAGGATTTTAGGATTGAACGAAATGGCAATAAGGTTTATATATACAAACAAGCTATGGCCAGTGTGTATGAAAGAATTTTATGGCAAGATAGTGTTTTTCTTTCTGTTGGGTTCTGTTCTGTTCTTTATCTTTGTTCTTTACTTTCTACTTAAGGAACTGCCTGCTTTCCTGATAGTGTCATAGTTTGTATTATTTTTTCTTTTTCATTTTCTAGGACAGATTACAATAAGGATGTGAACCAAGTGCAAAGGGTTCATTTTAAGCATATTTAGGACCTCTCTAGAACGATATGAATGATTGGTGACAGAGTAGAGCAGAATCCCTACACCCTAGTCAATGCAGCTCCATTTGCTGATTTTTCTTTTTTAGTAGGTGGTGGCCTGGATAATTCTTGTTCCACTAGCAGGAATTACAATATTTACCATGCACTTGGGACTTGTTTTTTATGCAACTTTGGAATTACTGTATTTCTGGTGTAAGAGCTTCTTCCTCGTGTATTTGTGCCTTTATAGTATGTTTCTCATGGTTGTTAGATGTATGCATCCTGTGTGTTTCACTTTTAATTCTGGATAAGTGTAAGGGGATTCTTTCACTTGTGCAGTACACATATTCTGCTCAACAATGAAATTTTCAAACCTGGTCATCCCATATATTCTACTTGTAAAACTTGGCCTTTGCATACTACAAACCTTGAAAACTATCAACACCCGTATGGTTCGAATCCATTTGAGTCAGTTCTGGGTTTTGACTGGAGTTGGGTGGCCTGAGGTCTCTTGACGTTGCGTCGACAACGACGGTGGCGCAAGGGCGACTAGAAGCTGGTCGGAAGTCCGCGATGGTGGTGGTGCGACACAGCCACTCCTTTGGACTGAAAAAACGGGGTGCCTTGAGGATTTGGGCTTTTGGACTTGGGTACAGTATTTGGGCCCGATCTGGGCCGGTGATGGGGTTTGGGCACACTTGTTGGGTCTGGACTTTTTTGTTGTTTTAGTTACTGTTTTTACTATTCTATGGTATTTAGTTGTTATTCTCATTTTGCGTGCAATAAGTTCCTGCAGATATTTTGTAGGACTAGTTGGGCTTCGTGCTGGTGTTTGCACTTTACGTGCCTTGTCTACTCTAGGTGTGTGGCGAGTTCCATGCTTCGTCAAATGGTCGTTGCCAACCTAATTGGAAAGCTGAATTATTAGACATTAGGATGTGTAAACGTGTTACATATCTAGCTTTCTTTCCAGTATGTCACTGCTGTCTTAAAGCAAATAGAGTCGACATTAGAGCAGTACTCTTTGCTAGTTGGTGTCTAGTTGAGTACATGTTTGTAGAAATTTCTGATATTATTTCAGGTCTTTGTAATATGGGGTTTAGGCTTGATGCTCCCCATGTATTCTATGGTTTCATTGATCAAGGCTTGAGGGCAGCCGCATTAGCCCTTTGTTTCAAAAAAACTATCAACACCCGTATTAATCCTCATCCATGATTCTCTCACTAAAGCAGATTACTAGGCTATTATGTATAGCAGAATATTAGGCTATTAAGTATAGAAGATCTATATTAATGTTGTGTGTAGAGTAAGGATCTAAACTCCTAAATTGGAGGTCTCATACACAAATATATACTGATCCTATCAATAAAATCATATTGTCTTTTGCCAAACTATTATTACCAATTATTGTCAAATATGACGGTGGAATGAGTGAGTGATACATGATATTGTGATTTAGTTCTATCCGTTAGTTACTCATCATGTCCATGGTGTTTTCTTAAACAAGCAGACTTTGCTGAAAGATGGTGTAACGAAAAGCTTGAACAAGCTAAACAGTTGGCCCATGAGAGAGGGGCATTAAATTCAACAATTTTGCTTGAGGAAGCAGGTATACTGAACTCTGTGTTCCTTTTCAGCGTACTTTAATCTTATCTGTGTATGAACCTAGTCTTTTAGTAAAATTGACAGTGGTGTTTACTATTCTGAGCTTCATTGTCTGTAGTGATGCTGGTAAAAGCTTTGGAGTCTGATAGGACACAGCTGTTGGAAGACATCGGCCTTTGGATACCTTCTGAAATTGATAACAATGAACATGACGATAAACCTGAGGGTGAACTGGGGGATGAGTTAGGTATTTCATCCGTTCTTTTTCTACCCCTACCTCAACTGCCCTTTTTTCCTACATTCATAGAAGTATATAGGTCATGATAATTATCTTCTCGATTTTGAGAGATTATTCTTTTTTTTTCCTGTCGCATTCCTTATTCTATTAATGTAATGATTTTTTCCTCTTCAAGATGAAATTTTGCCCGGCAGGCCTCTTCCACCTGAATGCCATGCCGAAATTCATACTGATTATGATGGTGCTGCTGTAAGATGGGGGCTTAACCACCACAAAGAAAGTGCAGCTGACTGTTGTCAGGCTTGCTTGCTTCAAGCAAAACGTGCCAAGCCTAATGAAAAGAAATGTAATGTATGGGTTTACTGCCCTGCTGAAAATGGTTGCCATTCTCCAGATATCTATGAACATAGACTTGGAGAGTGCTGGCTTAAATTTGTAAGAATCGAACTTCTCATTATTATCTCCCTTTCTATCTTACGAAGTTTCCTGCACATTATTTCTCATTTATGTGGATTCACTGGGATCTAATATATTCTTATTTCTTTCAATAAAATGCAGGCGGAAACACCTAAGCTTAATTTCAAGGACCAGTATCCAGAGTCATATAGACGTTCGCACCCATCTGCACCCTTTATAGTTCCTTGGGCTTCTGGCATTGTTGGTGCCGCATAAGAGTATTGTCCTAAAAATGACAAGCTCTTGCATTGTCAGGTTTCCTGTGTAGGATACCATGTTCTGGGAGTATTGCAAAATGCATGAAGATAACGCTGCCGGAATCTGTAATCATTGTCTCCCTGTGTTTGTTAAAAAGATAGAATTAGGGAGGAATTTTTTTAGGGGACTCTGAGGCCCTGGTAAAAAGGGGCTCCATGCTGTTGTTTCGCAAGTCATTTTTTGCAACACGGATTGTGTCATGGTCTTGGTGCTGATAATTCAAGATAAAGAAGTCTTGGTTAGATGCGAAGTGAGTTTTGTAAAGACATGGAAAATTTTCCTGTGAATTATAAATTAATGGGAAATGTGAGTTTCTGTTTGTGAACACGTAGTAATGCTCCTTTTCCACAAGTGAATCCAAATTTTCTTTTCTTTATACTCATCGATTGGTTTTGTGGCGTTGAGAAGTTAATCATCCCATTCAGCTTGTTCGATATTTGTTCGACTTTCGCTCCCTACGGTTTTCTATCGACATCCGACCTCGTCAGTGTGAGATGAACCTAAAGGTGGTGAGAGCTTGCTTCTCTTTCATCCTTTTCTGTTTTACTTGTTGTTTTGATTGAAACCCTGCATAACTCGTTTATCATTTGGTTGAATCCGGTTCTCAAGTTCGGCACTTTCTTCCATCCAATGTTCTCAGATTCTTACTAATATAAATTCCTATGCTCATGTATCTTTGCTTCTCACTATGACCTTCCACTGCAATCAAATTATTTCATCTTCTCTTGTTGGTTTTGCTTCAATTAAGGTACAATCTGATTTAGGTGAAATCCTCCTAACGTGTGTTTAGCGTTTACAGATGAGTGTGTTTAGCGTTTAGTAGTAGTAATCTTGTTAGCGTAGCTACTCTCTTTATAAAGATTTCTTCTTGACTTTCCAAATTTGTATTCAGTATAAAGATTGTGTTTTTGAGCAATCCTGAATTGGAAACAGGGTTCCCGGAAATGGGTTCTTCTTCCCAGAGAAGCTCCCAATGGAGGAGTGTCTTCGACGGCGTGAAACTCAAGACCATCCCATCAATGCCAGAAGCTCTAATGGCCGAGTTCAACACTGCAATCTGCAATCTTGAATACGCACGCGCCATTGTTCTTCTCGAATCCACGTCCCCTTTTCCACTTCTTCAGTCTCGAACGATGAGAGCTCCTCTGCTCAGCCTCAGTTTGATGCCGGGAAAGCCGATCAGGCTTACAAGGCAGGCTGTGCTGCCTTGGCTGCTGGGAAGCTCGATGAGGCTCTTCTGTCATTGAACGTTTCGCTTTCGAAATGTCCATCTGATCAGACCTCTGCTGTTGCCAAGCTTCAGTCTCTTATTTCTCTCACGTCTCAGCAGCTGCACAAACCCACCAACTGAAATTTATTGTTGCCGCGAAAAGCAGTTGTTTTAGTGCTCCAGAGTTTTGAAACTGTGGAGTTCATAGCTGTTGGGTTAGGTTGCTGTATAGAATTTTCGCTATGTTTTCTGCCTAGTTTGGACTTTGGTGTTATAATGATGCAACTGCAATGCACCTTTTGGCGAGAAAAGTTGGTGTTTCCATGTTTATGTGGTAGCATAAAATGTGGTTTTGGAAATAGCAATGTGGAGCTATTAAATGAATCTAAGCAGATAGGAAGGTGAGGACTTTCATGTGGCTATAAGCTTTACAGCTCAATATAGGGGGTTGATCATTGTCTGAGATATGCTTGATTTTCTGGTTATTTGAGATGATATGGTTTCTGACTTTCTGTTATGATGTGGAACTGAATCTGCATTACTGTTATATTGAAAATGGATGAAAGTAGAGGCTTATCAATGTGGATAGTTAATACATGATACTGATATGAACCTGCCATGTTGTTCAACAACAGTTCTGTTAAGTTTTCATTTCTGCATTAATAGGGCTTTTACCAATAGTAGAGGTCTGATATTTCTTTCATTTCAATGCCCTGGAAATATGTTCTGTTAGATTAAGTTACTCATGAGGATTCTCTGTTCTAGTTTCCTTCGATATGCTGAGTCTGGAAATGTAATACTTTCAGAGGTTTAGTCTATTTTTACTGCCCAAGAAGTCCTGTGTTACTTGTAGAGAAAGTAGTGCTAATCTACCTTTTGTGTTGCATAATCGGATTAAACTCTGAGAAGTTTGATTGTTCTTCATGAAAGTGAAATAGTTTAGGAACTGATGCCAAGTTTCTTTTGTTAATTACATCGTTTTCCATCAAGATAGCTTATAAGGGACAAGAGAATCCCTTATTTGACAAAAAGCAATTTGGGGGTTGGTAATGCGTCCTAGTTCCACCATGACTTTAGGCCAAAGTGAAAAGATGCAAGCAACATAAGCAGCACTAAATACAGGAAAAGGAAAAAAGGAACCGTCGATTAAATTGTCTTTTTTTTGTAATGGTAGTCTAATGTAGATAAGGGTTTTGATCCCTGAAAAAGAAGTTTACACCATTGATGGTGGTGATTTGTTAAAACGTCTAAACACATTTTTAGCTTAGTCTTTACCTCAAAGGATACAAAGAAGGCAATATAGTAGATTTCAGAATAAGCTCCAAGGCCACTATCACGCAAGCAGGTCAATTTTGAACATCAAGCCGAGCGAGAATGGAGCATTAAACAAGCACTAGTTTTGCTGATATCATTACCATTTGCACCATCAACTCCCTACCCGGAAAGGAAAAGGCTCCATTAACTCCAAGCATGAGCATCTTTTCTCATGAAGAGGTACCAAACCCTTCAAAAAGATCCAAGTTTCTTGCTGCATGTCTCATGGATGCCTTTTCCAACTGCCATATGTCTCGACGGCTTCAAACTTCAAGCCAAGAAGCAGAGGATCACCCAGCAAGTGATGACTTTGATGATGAACAGGAAGTAGTCACTCAAAACCTGACGGAAGATTATATGTACATGACGTTTTGAGTTTTCATTTCTCTTGCTAACCCTTCATTGTTTTGTATCAGCTGATTGTATCTGCAATCCGGAGCCGTGCAATGGAGAAGCTGAAGCGCAAGCCGAGCGGTTTGAGTTTGACAGACAGTTTTTCTTGGGTTTACTCTACAAAAACTGGGGACATAACTCAGAAAGCAGTGGAGAAGAAAGAGGGGTGTGAAGGTGAAGTGGATGATGAGAAAGAAGAGTTTTTATCAGTGGCAAGTTGCTTGTCTTGCTGCTCAGCAAGTAGGGATGTGTTTCTCTCTGTCAAGACTAGTCTTTCAAGATGTTCGAGCCTCGATGGTTTTGAGTTCAACTTCAACGACTTTCAGAAGAGGCAGTCCATAATTCAACAGCTGTGCCATTGTGAGGGCTGGCCGTTTGGCCTTTGCCGGAAGGCTGTGTTGCTTCCGCCTCTGCCCAAGTCTCCATCGGAGTCATGGACATGGCACAAAGGGGCTGTAACAAAATCGAGGAGCTTACCCTCAAAGATCAGACACAATGATGCACCAATTATAGAGCCTACTTAGAAACGCTTGCGATTGCTGAATAAGAATGCAGTTGCAAACTTAAGAATACAATAAATTTTTCTCTGTAAAACTATATGACCCGTTTCATTGTGATGTTTGAAAACTCTACAAATATGTAGTGCTGTAATACTTTGAGGAGAGTTGGATTGGCCTGATCGGGAAACACAGGAAATCTTCCAGTCAGTAGACAATCCACACTCACTATAACAGTACCTTTCCCCACTCACAACCAATGCCGCTAACCTCATCTTCAAGTAATAGCCTGGTTCCCAACTCAGTCTGATCTTAATTTGTTTGATTATATAATTTGTTTTCTTATCTTTATCTGCTAATCTGTTTGATTATATAAGAGTGGAGGATTTCTAATCTGTTTGCGAAAGCCAGACATTTCTCGGCAAATCAGCTGGCTTTAGACCAACAACAAGGCTAATCGCTCAGCATACAACATTGCTAACCTGGCCTTACGATACTCTTGCCCTTCAAATTGGAGCACGAACCCCCACCCCATTTTCCTTATGAATGTTCTAGTTTGAACAAGACACCATCATTTTCTTTTTTGAACAAGACACCATCATTTTCTTTTTTGCATAATATCATTTTCGCCAAAAAAAAAACTTACTTGACACCCCTCTCCCTTCCTCTGTTTCACTTCTTCATCTCCTTCATGGGTTCCACTGAGGTCTTACTCGATGTTTCTCCATACGCGGGAGTACTCAAAGATGGAGCAATCGAGAGACTTGCCGGAACTCAAGTTGTTCCGGCCGGGTTAGACCGTCAAACCGGAGTTCTATCCAAAGACATCGTCATTTGCCCACAAACAGGCGTCTCAGCCAGACTTTACCGACCTAACATCACTGAAACCACTCAAAAGCTTCATTTGATCGTTTACTATCACGGTGGAGCTTTCTGCATAGCCTCAGCTGCTGAGCCACTCCCACAACTGCCTCAACATGCAAACAAGCCTGTTGAATGCAAATGATAGATGCATGCAAACAAGCAATGTGGGTGGTCATCACCTACTTACTTCTCTCACACAAACTTCTCCTTATTCTAAATAAAGTAAAAGGGTCCAACAAAATTTTAGCTTTCCTCATTAACTTGTTCATTATTTAGTAACCAATTGCACATACATTTTTGCTCAAACAACACAAACATAGATTTCTATCACTGAAAATACAATGTCAACAACTACCGGGAAGCCGGCTCATTAATCAAAGTTAAAGAGGACATACCTTCCAGTCTGCTTAAGCATATCGAGCATGTTAGTCTGGAACACATGATCGACTGCTTCGACACTAACACCAGTACCACTCTGCGGCATAGCAAACACATCCACAACTCTAACAGTATACTCATCAGTAAACTCTCCCAGCATCAAGCCCATCGGAACCCCCGCTCTCCCTATTAATCATCAAATAACCACCAAGTAATCCACCAAAAAACCCCTAATTGAAATCTGCAGTGCACAATTTCGCTACAATCCATTATCCTAACAGCTCAGATAGGTTTTTGAAGTCCATATCAACTCAAAAGATAAACAAAAAACCCTAACTAGGATTCGAGCAAACAGGCCGTACCGTGCTTTAGCATCTTCAACAGCGCGAGCGAGGAGATGTAGACCTGTTCAGAGGAATCGAGAGTGGGTGACCCAGAGCTCCTCCGGCTCCGGCAAACATCCTCTGTAGTCTCTCCATCCCTGACACTGAAGCTCTAGTCTTTTCTGGTTTTGGGTTCTAAATAGTAAATACTACTACTTTCTGCATTTCACATTTCTACTAAATCTGCATTTTCAAATATGTGCTATATTTTGAATGATAAATATGAATGAATCATGTGTAACAGAGGAAAATGAATTCCTATGTCCAATAAAAGTTATAGAGCTCGTAATTAAAAGTTTGGGACTTGGGAATTCCATAGCCAATCGACTATGATTATAGGTTCATTACTCGTGTGGTTTAATGTTATCTCTGTGGATTATAGTGGCTTGGTCCAAAATGGGAGGACTCGATTTCCTCGTATTGGTGTTAATCGATTCTATCTCGTTCCATATCTTGGTCACTCAGCATCAAAACAATCTTGTCAACCGGTTACCAAACTTCATGAGATATGTTTATATTTAAAATGCTATTTAACACTTATCTATTAAATTATGGATGCTCCTCTTTTATTTTGGTAAATTGCATGATATTGTTTAGAGGTAGCTCTTTATTTTGGGTTGGGGTTTCCATATAATTTGTTTATTACAATTTTGTAAGCATCAATTACTCTGATTTTGGTTTAGCACTCCTCACTACCTCATGGTTGTTCACAAAGATGGAGAGTTGGGGACAAGCTGACCACAATGTTAGCATGAATAGATTATGAATATGGTAAATTTGTCTGTATTGTTGCATTTATGTTGTTAGATGTTAGGTCTTTGGTTCGTATATTAGCAAGTTTGACGTTTTTTTCACACATCTTTTATACTAATAGAATTAAGGATTTGACTTCTTTGTTTGAAATTGTTTGGATAGTTTAAAACTATTGAATTGAATAAAATTTGATCTTATGATGTCATTTTTATTTAATTTAATGGTTTTAAAACATCAAAATAAAAAAAATCCAAACACAAAAACTAATTCCTAGAATTAAAGGTTTGTTTTTAGTAGCTAAGGAACTTTGTATTTAGAGACTATAGTTTAGAATTGTTTCCTGAAAATTATGAGTTACTGATTTCTCTTAAAATAAAAAATAATAAAAAATCGAAGAGAATTACCAAATAGGGGAGAAAGCAACATCCCTCTATTCTTTCAGTAAAAACTTGTATAGCAGTAGTAGCATAATGTTGAACAAGGTATGGCTCCAGTGAGCTCTTTTTGTCCTAACAAAATGCAACAGGCAACGACGTCGTTTATGTACAGAACGGTGTCACCCTCATCTCTCTACGCTCTCCCACCTAAGCCCTCCCCAATTTCAACCAGGAATTTCCCCTCCGTTTTTCTCTGCTGCTCCAATCCGAACACCGCCTCCACCTCATGGTCTCCGCCTCCGGTCCCGGCGACGACCGGCACGGCACCGCCGGTCGTGAAGCGGAGGATGAGGTACCGGAAGCAGTACCCGGGAGAGAGCAAAGGCATCACCGAAGAGATGCGGTTCGTCGCCATGAGGCTCCGTAACCGAAACGGCAAGAAAATCGACTCTGAGAGCGAAAGTGACGAAAATGCCCCTGACGAGAGTGATGCTTCCGAATCCGACGGCGAGAAGGAGACGTGGCAGCCTAGCCTGAAAGGGTTTCTCAGGTACTTGGTGGATAGTAAGCTCGTGTTTGACACCGTGGAGCGCATTGTGGATGACTCAAACGACGTCGCTTGTTAGTTTCTGTCTTTCTCTCTTTGAATTTGATTTTGATTTTGATTTTGATTTTGTGAAGTCAAGTTTGGTAATTTGGATTGGCAGACGCGTATTTTAGGAAGACTGGGTTGGAAAGATCAGAAGCAATTTCGAGAGATTTGGAGTGGTTTGGGGAACAAGGCAATGTGATTCCGGAACCTAGCAATGCTGGAGTTTCGTATGCCAAGTATCTGAAGGAGCTTTCTGAAACTTCAGCACCAATATTCCTATGCCACTTTTATAACATTTACCTTTCGCATATCTCTGGTGGGCAGGTCATTGCAAGACAGGTACTCTTTCTGAGGTTTTGAATCGTAGCATTCCATTTAAAGCATTCAACTTTGTGTGTTTATTGATTGTCTAGTACAACCCAATTTGCTTAAAACAAGATGGTTGTTTCTTGTATGTGGAAAAATGTTGTTTATATGGAGTAGAAAGATTCACTATTGCCAGTTTGCTTCAATCGGTAAACTTTCTTTTCATTTTATCCTATTATTTTGTTCAAGTGTCTGATACGTGTTTTTACTTGGAAATGGGAACTTGTTGGTTTTAGGTATCTGAGAAGCTACTTGGAGGAAGGGAGTTAGAGTTTTGCACATGGGAAGGCGATGTGCCAGAGTTGATAAGAGGTGTTCGTGAGAAGCTCAACAAGCTTGGAGAGGTTAATAATGTCTCAGATGCTGTCTTGTAATCACTTTGTGTGAGTTAGATTTTAGCGGGGTTACTAAATCTGCTTTACCATTGTGATTGCAGCACTGGAGTCGAGATGACAAAAACAAATGCTTAAGAGAAACAACCAAGTCATTCCGGTCTCTGGGGCAGATAGTTCGCCTGATCATCTTAGAAACCAAGTGATCTCAAATTAACACCTCAGAAGTTCGCTCATGGGTGAGCCTGGATTTCAGTTTTCTTAACTCCAATTTTTGGACATCAGTTGTTATATGATAGTAACGTTTGTTTTCTATTCTGTTTACCAGGTAGCATGGTTCAACTGTGCACTATATTCATAAAGCGGTGGTTTGCCACCGGACTGAAGTAGGATGAATCAATGGAAAGAACATGGGCGTGTCCTGAAATTTTCCTTAGGACTCAAAAGGCTGCACTAAGCATAACAAGTACCATCCTGATTCTGAGCCTCATTGTGGGAGCAGGAACTTGGTTTTTCTCCCTTTTTCAGTCTCGAAGGTCTTTTAGTCTCTTCTGCCCTTTGGATGATATATGGGCCAGTTGATTAGAAAGTGCTCTTTTTTAGGGCTCGGTTAGGTAATGGTCCGGCCATGTGTTCACTGTAGTAGGTGATCCACAAGTTATGGCTAAGTTGGCTACTGACCCTGAAGTTAAGCAAGTTTTTCTTCAAGCTGTGCAGAGCGAAACTTGTCGGCAGTGTATCATTTGTCAACAAAGGAACCCCTGTACTGCGACCTTTCGCTCTCTATCAATTAGTTAATTTCGCTATTGATTATCAAATCCTTTCTGCATTGGTTAGTCTTCTGTATTCATACAAATAATCACAGCTTGGATTCAAAAACTTCAAGAGCCAGTAACATGCTTTCCAAATTAACAATGGCTTTTTTCACAGCTTGGATTCCAAACACATAACAAGGTCAATCACACGTCCCTGTGTTCTCGAAGATCGATGATACCCCCCATCTGCTAAAGACAGAGAGAGACACTCGCTTCAAGTCCCTAAACTTCTGTGCTTGCCTGCTTGAACTAGCAAGTTATGATCAGCATTGACTTAATTGAGAGTGAAAGAAAGAAACGTTCTTGAGAAATGTCATAAAATATGTATGCCAATAAAAAAATTGAGCTGAAACTAAGATTTGAAGTTAAAAGGAGAAGACCGTGCTGGTCGTAAATGATGTCGTTCTTCACGAGGAAGAGCTTAAAACCAGTATACAACGTATACAACCACATCTCCCTCTTTGTGTTCTTCTCTTTTTCTGTACCTCGTAAGAGAGCCAAGAAGACGAAGATTCGATGCCGATTTATTTTTCCTCTCATCGTCTCAAGATGGATGAAGAACTGTGTTTCTTCAACAAGGTCTGTTATGGAGTTCTTTGCCTGCTAAACCCTCCTCTATTTTTCTTTGTTTTCAGTGGCTGTCATTCATTACTCACTGCAACTTACACTAAACAGATGTTTCTGTCTTTTCAAAGATAGATTGTAGTTGATTGGTTATAGATATTGACTTTGGTTAGTTGGTAAAGACATGCAGACTATTCCAGCTGATCTTTTCAAGCTAAAACCTTTTCTTTAGCATGCGTTTTCTCATTATAGACAAACAGAATAAGACACATTTAAATCCCCTTAAGAGGTTTTCCTTTCTGTTTTCCTACTTTAATGGAGGATCTTAGATGGAAACCACAGCATGCTCCTGTCTGTGATAGTGTCAATTTCTCGCATTCCCACAACACACATATTTGTGTTCTTCACTTGCCATGCATTCTACTGCTTGTACCTCTCATCAATTCTTCACGCTGACTCTTAAACTTCATTACAGGATACACCCGTCATTAAGACTCCCAAGAAAACTCCACTAATAATGACGATGGTGGTATTACTTGTGACAATGGTTTGTGGAGTTCATATCTGCTTATTCTTTTTGAAGCATTTAAACACTAACAAAACGATGATCAAGTTCTTAAACATCAAGGTGACTGACCACCATAATGAATCATGCGCTGATCCTCATCTTGAACCATGGGAAATCGGAAATCCCCTATGTGCATTACCCACAACCTCAAACGTTTCAGAGGTACTTTGCCAATTCATTGACGCATTTATTTGGTTGATTGATATGCGCTGACTCCATACTTACAAGTGCCAAATTTAGTGGTCTGATCACTGATGTATGTATCATTTGCAGGAATGAATGCGCCTGAAATCCAGTACGCTACTTTGCAATACTGTCAATGCAGAGATCAGGGAGTGAATGGTTTGAGACATTGAGTGTTCTGCAGCTGTTGGATTCAAATGGATGCGGTTAGCTACAGACTAAAGCTAGTGGGATACTTTGTAGCAATACATTTGCTATCTTATTTTTCTTAAATCTGAATGTTACCTGCTATAAAATATGGTGCTTGGTGCAGGGTTTGATGGAGAATCATGAAGAGGTAGTGAAGTACTTCAAGAAAAGAGGAGTGTCTGCAATATTCCTACTCCTAAGGAACTTACTCCGGAGAATGATTTCTGTGCATGCCAATATTTATGATAAAGATGCTAAGCAACTCAATGTACATTCTCCATTGGAAGCTCAAATACTTGCAACATACAAACCCAAGCTTAGTGCCACATTACTAATCCAAGAGCTGAAGCAAGACGAGGAGACGGCTACGAAAGCTATGCAATATTTCAATACCACTCGCCACATTGTTGTCTACTACGAGGACGTGATCAACAACCGCACTGAAATCACTATGCAGCTGTTCATAATCAACCTGCAGATAATGCTCTACCCTTTTGAAAATGGCACTACTGATTATGGAACTTTGTTTTGCAGAAACTCAATGAAGTTCAAGACTTCCTTAGGTCGCCTCATAGAGAGCTCAGGAGCCGTCAAGTTAAGATACATACGACACCGTTGTCGAACCAAGTCCAGAACTGGGGTGATGTTCAGAAGACACTGAAAGGAACATCATACGAGAGCTTCCTCGCAGACTATCAAATTTCTTCTTCAGCACTACTTTGAATCATTTGTATCAAAACCAGCTTCTTAGCCAGTTCACCTGCTTTCTATGTACAATTAGTCGGAGAAACGAAACTATGTAACTTCATCATTTTGTGGACTCTAGCATACTTCGTCATATGCCAACTTAGCTGGCCTCGACTAAACTAATTCAATATGGAAATCAAGATGTAAATATTACCAACAGAATACTAGCTACTAACTTCTTTCTTTTCTTTCATTGCTAAGTAAAGGGAACTACATTAATGTTACAAATAGAGCAAGCCAGGATCAGCGAATTACTGACCCATAACTTCCTGCTATATCAGTGTTATCAGTTTGTCGAATTACAAAGTGATCAACTATCTTAACATTATATAGTGGGTCTTGCTGAGGAGCTTTTGCACTCCATTTACTAGGAAACTTTCTCCGGTGGCTCATCTGTTGTGGTTGTTTTGGCTCCGCATCCCAATCAGGGTCCAGTTTCCATTCTTTTGGAACCTGCATGTTTTGATTATAAGCAACTCTGAAAAGTCCCAAATAGGTCATTTGTCATTTAAAAGTAAACCAGCCTTACCTTATCAACTGCAAGAGTATACACTTCAAGATCCCCATCAGTGTTGATGTGGAACCGGGTGAATGATTTGTAATTAGCAATTCGCAAGGAAGAGAATGCTTCGTCAAAGTGTATGTGCAACCAGTTGATGCAAACATATAGGTAGCTGCCAAAAACCAAAGAAACCACTGGAGTAGAGAAGACCCAAAAATAAAGGAAGACAGAAGCATAATATATACAAGCGCCCAGTCTAGAGAGTGATTCCATCCCATTCTTGCATATATTATTCCGGGTGACTGCCATAACCTGAAAATATAACTTGATTATGAGAATCTAACAAATAAGAGGAAAAGTAAGTACACAAAAGAGATATACGTACCTCTGGAACATCAAATGCAGACATGAAATACTTGATGCATGCTGGGTAAAGACCAAATGTCCATTGTTCTATACGAGCACGAAGGCCTGTTGGATCAGGAAAGTGCTCACTCTCTGCTGTCCGGTACCACTCATATAATGTGTGATAGCCTGAAAAGTAAAACTTTCATCAGAGAACGTACTGTTTGCTACCATTAGCATTTTGGTCAAAACCTATCATTTGAAAAAGTATAAAAATGACAATCATTGTACATATATATGTTATAGACTTCAAAGGGCATGTTTCCATCTGCTTATCCCATCATATGTATCTTTGTCATATGAATATTAGGTCACTCAACCGAATACTAAAATTGTTTCACTAATCTGACAGTTAAGATAATCACACAAACTAATGTTCAGAACATAAACCCATGATAAAAAGAATGGCCACCTGAAGTTCCTAGTAGTTGATGCTGGACACACATCTCAACACCCAGTTCCAACA
Source organism: Comarum palustre (assembly GCA_951800085.1). Taxonomy (NCBI): domain Eukaryota; kingdom Viridiplantae; phylum Streptophyta; class Magnoliopsida; order Rosales; family Rosaceae; genus Comarum; species Comarum palustre. The sequence goes on from OX637589.1 coordinate 16,428,403, forward strand.
GCAACATAAGAATTAGCGCTGCGGCCAGGTGGGCAGACACATGAAGAACTCCAATCATAACCCGTTTCTTCCGAGACACTTTCGATGGGACAAATGTAATTGCCACAATCAGCAACACAACAGCACCTGCTAACGACACATAAGAGTGCTCCAGCATGTACACAAAAGCATTCCAGACTGTTCCAAAGAAAGACTTGAAGTGACCAGGAAACGAGTCCTCTCGCAAGATATGATCGAGCTTACACTACAAAAAGAAAAGGAAAAGTTAGAAAATGTCACTGGCTAGTAAGGAAGTAAAATTCACATTTGGAAAGCAGAACTGCAATGATCAGGCATTTGGAAAACTCCAAGAAGTGAAAGAACAAAAATTTAGAAGATCGATGAGGTACAGTTATTTCAATTCCAGAAAAGATACAAAGGATATCATAATTGTTTGAATCCAGTGGACAAGAGGTAAAGTCTATAATGCCACAGAACAGAGAAGCAATTAAAGACTCACCTGTGGGAACATAGAAAAGACCAAAATAAAGTATATAATGCCACCAATAAAATCAAATTGCCAGTTCTTCTTCCGAAACTTTAAAATGTTTCCTAAAGCAATCTGCAAAGAAAAAAAACACTCCTTAGCCCCAAGCTTTGAGAGAATATACATACAAACCATGAATTTGGTAGTAGCAGATGCACAAACATTATGATTACAACTTACCCTACTTGAATCTTCAAATGAAGGATAAGCAGCCTTGGTCTCATACGACGCTCCATAAAATTTCTTAAAATTACTAAAGACATGTGTGGGATGTAAAAAAGCCCCACCACAACCATTTACAAGTAAATGTTGCACTTGAATTGGATCCCCTGACCTAACAAATGAATGACGCATATAATGATGCAAATCTCCAGCCACTCGTAGCTTACACCTTCCTTTCAAATGATCGCATATGAGGTGCGCGACATTCTTTCCAGAAACATCATTCCAGTACCAGTCAAGAAGCCAGTTTGGCTCATGCGTCATAATGATTACAGAATCATCTTCTCCTACCTAAATAAAGATGAAGAAATGAGAATTTACCATCAGACAGCAGCTAAGGAGTAAAAAGCCCAAAGGCATTGCATCACATGCTACGGTTTACATACATCAACAAAGCACTAGCAGTCAAATCTGCGAGCCCTCAATTCAGGGCATAACACTCATAATTTGGTGTATATACAACATTTCTACTATACAAATGCAGAAATATATGATTAAATTCTAATGCTGAATGTGAACTTGTGAATTCTCTCCCAAAAAAATAATAAAAAAAATTAAAAGGCATGTATAAATAAATGGTGGGCCAATTATTAACAAGTTTAAAAGAAGCAGAAGGATCAAATTAACAACTCATAAAGTACCAAGTAAACCATGGGTAAAATTTTACAGAAAAGATAAAAGTAAAATGAATAAGAAATACCTTGTTTTTGACTAGTTCTGAGAAGAATTTGAATTGGTATACATCAACATCGCCGTGGAGTGCCAGATCAAGACCAAATACCCACCATCGCTTAGGGAGTTTCAGAGCAAAATAACTCTTCTTTTGAGGCATAAGCCACCCACCCAACCAGCTCTTATGACATATATACCTCATAAATGTATTAAGTCCATCAAACCAATCTGTAATGCCAAAAAGAAAAGAAAATGTTACTGCTCCATAACAATCTAGCTTGTATATTAATATCACCTTTTGTTATATTTTGGTGGGAGAAGATGGAAAAAGAAGCTCAGACTGAGATATAAGGCCTACCATGGTTTCCAGGAATGACAAAACACTGGGGCCCGTCATATTGCTTCAGTTCAGACACACCACAAGGTAGCTCAGGTTTATCTACAGAGATATGCTCTTGTTTAGACCATGGAGGGGGCTGAAGAGCATACTCAAATGGACAAAAGAGACGCCTCTCATAGGTGAATGCTGACGGATTAGGATACCTAGAACAGAAGCATGCCATATCAAACTACGTTAATATGTATTCAACAAGGTAAAAAATAAATAAAAATCATTGTCAATATGTTTACATAAGCAATTAAAGCAGAGATGATAAGAGGTTAGCTCTCTTGGTAAACAGAGGTCCAAATGACACATCAAAGGTAAAAGATCTTTGGAACATTTTTAGCTGTGTAATCTCACCCGAAAGCTTTTAATCAGATTTGAATTAAATACAATCATTTTGAAATTCAAAAATCACAAGTTAATCTATCTAGATTTATCCAATATCACAACTGCAACACTGATGGGAATAGCAAAAACAAAACTTTTATTTTATCAGAAAACAATTATCTATATAACAATTGATCCCTCATGAAAAATTACTAAGCATAATAAGAATATTTAATTTTAACTTACGCAAGATCTCCTCCAATAAGTAATAAGTCTCCACGTGGTAGGTTAAGCACAGAATCATCTTTGCAAACATTGATGGAAGGCTGAGCAAGAAGCCGAGCCACAGAATATGATGAGTTTCCACCATCACCGGTATCAGCCATGAAATCAAACCATAGATCTTCCTTCTCAACAAAATCATCAAATAAGAGATCCCCTTGGGAAGCTCCATCACTGATCTTGCTCATTGCTGCCTAATGATTGGAAATGGAAAAACAAAAGCATCATCACAGCGTCGCCTTTAATCAGTTCTAAAAGCTTCATGACCATACATATCTATGGGGAAGAATAAAAAGGAAGAGAGAGAGAGAGAGAGCCATTAGTAATAAAGGAGGTGGAGAAGATGCCAAGAAGTTACAAAATAATGTGTATCAAACCCTTTTCAATTACTACACCACCTTACAGAGATCAAAGTTCTGGAAACACGATATACAGTAAATCACCAAAGATGATTAAAAGATTCAATTTTTTCCTTAATATTTCTTGAAGCATAAAACATCTCATTATACTATCCACCCTTAACATTTTCATCTTTCTGAATTACAAATAAGGGAAGACATCTCCTAAAATTCAATATTACTACATATTTACATAATAAAAAAATTACAAATAAATATACTTTTAAACGGTACGAACTATCTTACTTGCATCATACGCATATCGAACCGGCCAACAAAGACAGTTACTGATACTAGGAGGTCAAAAAGAGTCTTGAACAAATCAGCTGATGTTCTGCAACGTATATCCATCAGTAAAAGGAATGCAACTACGTATATGAATATACCTATCAACTCTCCTCAAGTAGAGCACAGAAATAAAGGAAAGATGATAGGAAAGACAGGAGAGAGATAAATATATATACCCTGAATACCAAGGAACCATATCCAAAAATTCAGGCTTCATTTGCTTGTTCTTTGACTTCTCATGTTCTTCTACAGACAAAGGATGGGTAAGAGCCCACCTAGATATTTGAGGAACAAGAAGCATAAGCATAAGATTCATTACAGAGCAGACCATGAAAATCCAAACTTTGAACAGATAAGAAAGATTCCATTCTCTACCATAGACAACAATCAATTATTCAAGCATAATATACATACAATGTTGCATTACAAAACTTACCCTGTTGACCTCTCCACCACATAATTAGCAATATACAGGCCTATGAATGTGGCCCATAATGAGTATAATGGGGATATTCCATCCGATGAACCATCACATGAACCATTGCATGCTAACTGAGAAATGGAAATGTAATAAATAAATAAATAAATAAATAGATGTATGACAACTGAGATATAACAATGGTATCATAAATAGCACAAAAATACAAAGTGATGGGAAAAATCAATTACTTTTTCTACCTGTACCTCACCGTAAATGACCCACTTGGACAAAAGAGGATAATCACTAGCAGACCCCACCGGGGCAAACCAATATGAGCAAACCTCATCTTTCAGCTCATTCATTCGAAGGAATTTAGAAAGCCATGTATTTCTCTCATCTTTCTTCCAGAAATTAAACCAAGATAAAGAGTTTCTTCGTTCCAGTTGTTTCTCTCTCAGGATAGCTCGGTTGCCACAATGACTGTAAAATATACAGCAGGCTACGCTAAGAACCTACATGAAGAAAATAAAAGATGCATGAAAAGACATCCAGAAGTTATAGTTTGTTGCATGAACATTCCCAGTTTCTTCTCTGCTACTAACAAAAAAATTTGCCTTAATATATATATATATAAACTGGAAACATTAACAATTAGAAAAGTGCTTTTAGGACTTACAGCACAATTTTGGAGAATTGTCAAAATTGCTGGCCTCCTTCCAGCTACACGCGACACAAGACCGATGTACCAAAGACCAATAAAGACAATATGAAAGAAAAGAAGAAAGAGGACAGAAGTCACAAATACATTAAAACCCAAAGACAGACTCATCCTTATATCAACTCCCATTGATTTCAATTTTGGGAGGTGATAGACAGCTGCCACTAGAATCCATGTTATATACCTGCAAAAGTATATCCCGAAGTTAGAATTTCTATCAGCACTGTATACCTCTGTATTAATCACTACAAATTCACAAACACATACATGCATGAACAATTTGGTGCAGGTGTGAAATAGTGCAAAATACAAATACAACTGGCATAGGATTCATATAAATGTACTTACCACCGACTGAAATTTGAATAACTTGGTTTAATAGTCTTCCCTATGAATGGAGATGAAAAGAAGTAGAAGAAACCCAACAAGCACGCATACATAGACCACCACTTAATATTGTTGTCTAGCTTCTCTACAAGAGTATTGATGTTGTCGGAGGAGATAAAAAACAAGCAACCCACAACAACAGCAATTACGGCATGACGTGAATGCTCATGGGGATAAGGATATGTATGGGTTAGGATTGTTCTAACCCTCTCCATTTTTAAAGTATCTAGAAAACCAGCAGATTTCTTACTAGGTCCCATCAAGTGAAATCGCACTGCTTCAAGTTATTACAAATAAACCAACAATGTGATTGCCAGAATCACTGCTCAAACCAACTCCAATATCCTGAACAGAAAAGATTACATGGGGAAAGTGTCAGTGCAGGAGCAACATTATACAGAACAAAAATAAAACTCGACTTTGCAGGTCCTTGATGCTCATCCACAACACACTTCTACAGATAATATGTTCAGCTTTGCAAGTTAACATCTTCAGTTTACTGTCACTATTAAAGTTAACAAACTTCGACTTTTAAAAAATACCATATTTTAATCCCCCGCAAACTATAAAAGGAAAAAAAATCCACTGACAAGAACTGGGTCATCAATTTCATCAATCACACCAACAAATTCCAATCCCAACCAAACTAATCAAAACCAAATTACAGTTAAACAAAAAAAGGTCCCAACTTGCAGTAAACCCAACTGATAAAACAAAGAGACAAAACTAACCTAGCCAACAAAACACAAACGAGAACTTTGTACCCAAAAAAACACAGACCAAAACTTAACTTTCTAGTTACAACTTAAGCACGAAACCTGCCGCACACAAAATTCAAATTCAGCGTTAGAGAAACCAACTAAGAGCAACACAATCGACGACTAGCGCCTCGATTCCGTTAATTATAACGGGAGCTGATGAGTAATCAATCATTTAAAAAGCGAAGGAGATGAAACTGACCTTGATCCGAAATCGGAGACGGAAATTGTAAGTGCATGCGGGGAAGGAATATTAAAGAAGAAGAAGAAGAAGAAGAAGAAGAAGCAGATTTGGGGTTGGTTGGGGTTGGAATATTAGGAATGTCTGCCATGAACTTTGAGCATTTAGGAAGAAAATAAAGGGATATTCGTTTTGCGCCAAACCAAACGCATTTTCTCTTATATTTTTGGCGTGTGAGATTGACTGACCAGATTTGGGCTTTGGTCGGTTTATTTCAGAGTTAAGAGTTGGATTGCATTCCCCATCTTTTCCTCGTGGCGGTGGCAGCGACCCCTCTTTTTGCGCGGTAATTGACCGTTGGATGTAGACCTCCTTCTCAATCGGTTTGGTTTCTTTTTCAGAAATTTTTTTTACGCTTGACGTGTATATATACGACATAATATTAATTATTTATAATAATTTATATGTTTGACTATTTATGTATCAATACAATATCATCTAATTTCAACCGTTCACACGTGTACATATACAGCCGTTTGAAGATACTCCTTTCTTTTAGAGAAAATATGTGAGTGATTGTTATTAATAGTAAATTACAATTTACTTATTAACTAAATTTCAGTTAAAAAATACATCTTTTATTTATTATCTTACACATTTAAAGACAAATATTAACAAATTAAGACAAATTGATGTCTACATGTCATTTGTCACTATGTATTTTACCAAACTACCATTCACTACATATTCATTTCTCTGTTGACGTGACACGCTACTATGGCCTAGTTGAAAGGTGTCACTGCCCGAGTTAAAAGGTGTTACTGCAGGAGATATTGCACTTTTTTCCTGCAATTCTCTGATGCTGATGTAGCGCACTGCTACTGTCTAGTTGATAGGTGCTACTGCTTGAGTTGAAAGATGTTACTATCGAGATATTGTAATTTTCTTCCGACAATTCTCTGATGCAGACATGGCGCGCTGCTACTACCGAGTTTAAAGGTGCTACTGTCGAGTCGAAAGGTGCTACTGTCGACACTATTTCAAATTTTTCTGGTAATTCTTTGATGTTGTCGCATTGCTACTGCCCGACTCTGCTACTATGCTACTGTCAGGTAAGGATGTGCTACTACAAGTGTAATTACATTTTTTTCTGCCAATTCTATGGAGCCAGACAAACCTGTTATTGTCTATTTCGACCAGAAATGTGCTACTACAGATGGAAAGCTGCACTCCCTGTGCTATTGCAATTTTCGACAATTCTCAAATAACGCGCTGCTACTGCCGACTCAAATATGCTAGTGCTGCTACTGTAGTATCATCAATCGAACACTAAGACTACATCTATCACAGCAATAAACCAAAACCAAAACTCAAACCAATCAACATCGTTTATATCACTGCTAGCTAATGAGTGAGATGAATAAGAGAAAGTTAGGAAATAGATCATCAAGCATCTCATACCAACCGATTGAACCGAAGATCAAATCCATGAACGTATCTCATACAAATTGAAGATCAAATCCAGGCACCAAGCTTCGTTCCAAAATCTGCAATGCTTCAAATTCAAACAAAATCAAGACAAGGTGTCAGGCTACGATATGATGGCTAGTTCACATAAAAACCAGATCTAAGAGCTCGATGTTGCTCGGAGGACGAGGGGGAACGATCTGGGCATCGCCGCCATCTTTGAGAGTCCATGTGTGTTGATCCTCTTCGACGGGTACGGAGGACAGAGTTGGTGGGATATTGGCATCAGAAAACATAGATGATGTTATATGGTAGTTGTCGAGACCCAATACTATCGTGCATCGGACTACGAGCCCCCTCGTCTGCATGATGCTTTTGGCCAGTAGCATTATAGTAATAGAAATCGAACAGGATGTTAATAGAGAGAAAAAAAGAGCAATAGTATTACTTATCAGAGGAATTGCAGAGAGAGAGAGGTTCAAGAAAAGAAAGGCGAGAAAACCTAAAGAGCAGCGAGAGGAGACAGATACTACTGAACAAAATGCAAATGAAAATTAGGGATTTAGATTAGATCGAAGAGGGTTAGGAATAAAGGAGTCGCATGCGCGTAATTTTGTTGTGCAAGCTGGATAATTTGGTCTTTTTCAGGGTCAAAACTCGGGTCAAACATGATACTGTAGGTATTGGGTCTGAGCTTGTGTCCTAATTTGTTTAAAAATGATAGAAAGTATGTTTTTTTTGTGTTTTGAAATTTGATTAATTACTTATATGTAATTATCTCCTTTATTAAGCCCACTTCAAATCTCTTACTTTGATTGTGACACAAGTTTCATTCTTTTTTTTCCTGCTTTGAAGAGGTTTTCACGGTGGTTTTGGTTGTTGTACCCCATGCATTCAAACCGTTAACCGTTTGATCGTTTAACACATCAAAAATCAAAATGATTTGAAGGTTAACGATTTAGTATTTCCCTTCATGATTAGGGTTCATCAGTTTCTTTCTTTTGTGTCGTGCTGCAGTGGCGTAGTTAGGAATTTCATATGAGTAAGGCACATAAATAATAATAATATTTAAATTTATATTTTTATCTATTACAACAGTAATTGTCGTCGCCGATCTTTCATATTTTGAAATCGTTGCATAATAGTTTCATCTTTTATACTAATAAAAATGTTCATATTGATATATGAAATCAAGCAATCATTCGTGAACTTGAGCATATTGTAAAAGGAAAGGTTGACAAAGAATACGATTCTTCTAGTTGATGGTATTTTTAGATCTTTTTCTTGAAGTTTTGGTATTGAACTTGAAATTTTGTTGTGAAGAGGAATCGTAAAACTGTAAAAGTATGGATAAAACTTAAATTCAATAAATATAAGAGTTCTATTATTAAAAGGAATGAGAAAGAATATTATCATGTATTGATTAACTAAAAAATTGAAAGAAACGACCAAAAACATCATTCACTAAAAACCACACACAAAAAAGATACAAGAGTATAGTACAATATCTTTAGTTTTGTAAGAAAACTGTCTATAGATAGATATAATAATTATATATAACTATTACTATATTTTATTCTTTAGGACATTGCTCTATGACAAATTTGATCTAAAAAAATCAATAAAACACTGTCCTCACAGGACCCCGTGTGGCTCCGCCCCTGTCGTGCTGCTCCCAGAGCCCTAGACGGTGGGTTGTTTTCGTGATGTGTGGTAACTACTAACTAGTTCAAGCGATGTGATACAATTCGGTTCTCTTGACGTATTTTGACTCGTGTCCGCAAGCATTTTATGTCAATATTGGAAAGCATTCATCAACTTTTTTGTTCGAGTAAGAAAATACAACAAACAAAATACTACAAAGAAAAGCCCTGGAAGCAGCCACCACCTAAAAAGATCAAACCGGTATGTGGCCTGCACCTGAGGCGGAAGCTGAGAATACCAAGAAATACAAAGAGAAACATAATGGCCCAAGTCTGCTAGTGCATCAGTGAGGAGATTGGTTTCTCTCCATATATATTTGAACGAGACAGACTAGAAGTAGAAGTGTGTGAAAGTTTGTAATTTGTCTCTTTGTTTTTTGGTGTCAAAATGGATTTTGTGTGTGAAATCCATTGAACCATCGTAATTTGATTACTCATAGTTTCGAATCCGATATAACCTTGAGCCTCTATGCCACCATCGCTTTGTCTAGATTCGTCAAGCCAAGCCTCTATGCACATCAATAACACTCGATCGACAACAACACATCCCTGCACAAGCAAACATGCCCCTTCGCCAACCCTCAAGCCAACACCACATTCAAGAGTCTGGTAGCTTGTTAGGTTAAGCTACCTATAACCCATATTTCACTAGGGTCGTTTCTTATAACATATTAAGGTTACGTACGCGCGTCTTAAATTTCATTGATCTCCGAATTATATATGCACTTGTTAGAGCATCTCTAGCAGTTTCCTCAAAATTTCTTCAAAATGAGAAAGCAAAAACCAAATTCTCTAAAAATATTATGCTCTAATTCCAACAGCTTCTCTATTTTGAAGATTTGACATTTATTAGAACAACAAAATATGGTGCATCATAATTAATTATGACCAAAAGAGATTATATATTTTATTGTAACAACAAAATAATTAATAAAATATTCTATTTTTGTAAAAAATTTGTTGAAGCCCGTGAAGAATTAAATTTTGAGAAATGAAAGTTTTGCTGCAAATTTGGGGAAGCAATGCTCATTTTTCTTCTCCATCCCCATTTTAAGGAATGAGATTGGAAATCTGTTGGACCTAAAAAACACTCAATATTCTCCAAATTTAACAAAATCGAAAAAATGAAAAAGCTGCTGGAGATGCTCTTAATGAACTCCGATCATGATTTCCCATTCCCAAGAATCCATTGCCAAATAACTAGAAGAAAACAAGAAACGACAAGCCCAAAAGTCCACCAATAGAGCACAACATTAAAGGCTCAGCCCAAACCATACAACAACAAGGAGATCTGCAACCCCATTAACCTCCGTGCTTGCTGCCGCCGCATCTTTGTTGTGCCTCGTCTCTTTGCATCTTTACACCTGATTGACCATTGAGATCCAAACCCAACTCGAACACCAAATGCTCTGATCTGGTCTCTGCCATGATATTGAAATCGTAACCTAACACCAGATCCAAACCGCCACGAAGCCGCATGTCGCCTTCGGTAGCAAACCAGCCCATGTCGCATTTTCCATCCTAGATTTGCCACTAAACGAAGAGGAGCATATTGAAAATGACCTGTCCAATTCGAAAGCAAGCAAATCTCTTCCCTTGGACCACCCCTCTTCTACACTAAACTCATATTAATTGCATACCTTACCTTTGGTCCTCTACCGAACCAGAACGCAGTGGCAGGATTGCTGGCGCCCGACCGGGAGAGGTACACACACACTAAAGATGGTTTCACTCGTTTAAGGTTTAGATATCATTTTATTTTCTTCCCCATCGTATCAAAATTATCAATTAATTAATCAAGTTGGACTCACTTTAATGGATACCTAAATATTGAATAACTTTTATGTTTTTTAATATCATGTTGTATAAATGTAATATTTGGTATAAATTGTATGATCACAAACTTATATACTTCAATAATATGCGGTGAGAGATAATAGGTATTAATCCTTTGATTCTCCAAGCTTGCTACTTTGGAAATTCATGCAAAAGTTAATGCAACTTTCCTTTAAGGGTGTATATACGATGATTTTCATTAATTGCAAACATTGTATTCCACTAATACAATTAAATTTTTATAAATTAATAACGTCTGTACTGGCAAAATTTATTAATTTAGAGAGGTATTGATTAATCGATAAATTAATAAAATATTAATTTATCAATAATTTGATAACTTATTAATTTATCAAAATATTTTTACTTTTTTAAATATGACTTTTTATTTTTTTCAACAAAAATAATACGGTTGTACATTATTCAATGTCTATATTGTTGAATCTATTACGTATATATTCAAAAAATAATCTCTTTGAAATAAGAAGTATCTGTGAATATATATAATATTTGTGCAATGTTAACATGTGATCGAGGTGGTCTAGTGGATCAGTCTTAAATTTTCATTGAGATATTAAAGGTTCAACTCTCATATGATGCATATTTTTATATTTTGTTCAGTAGAACACTGGTGAGACACTGATGAACCAAAATTTGTAACTGATGGGTGAATATGGCGCAAGCCCCACGGTGCCCTGTGTGCCTCCGCCCATGTGCGTAAGTGTTGACGATGATATGGTAGTATTGTGGCTGCTAGCATGTCGACGATGGTGTGGCGACGGCAAATCAGTGGTTGTCAATGATTGTGCTACACGACAAAGCAAGAGCATAACTTTTCTTAGACCATCTATGTTGGGATTTTGGGCTGGGCTTATCATGGACTGGGATATTGTGCCCTTTCTAGGTTACTGTTCTAGTTTCTATAATTTGCTAAGCCCATTTTTTTGGTGCCTAAGGTTTCAAATTAGTTTCCCTAGTTTATTTCCAATGTCCATAGGTTTCTAGGAATATAGGTAGGTATTGATCATGTAAATTATGATATGTCTCTTACATCTAGATAATGAACACTTCTTGTCGTATCACAATTGAGTGTCTTGGTGACAAAAGTTTTTCACACAAAATTATCTTTGTGTAGGGCTAGATTATAGTTGGCTATACTCATCTTTGATGAGCGGAAATGTACAATGTAATGACATGTGAATCACCTTTGGGGTCTGTATCGGTGTCTTTCTGACTTGCAACTATTAATACAATGGGCTATAAGCCCGCATTTGTTTCAAAAAAAAAATCATTTTTTTATGAAATCCTCATAAATGAATATAAAAATGTATGTATCAATGAATTATTAATGTATACATTCATTGGGGCTTATGTACATTTTTGTATTTGTATTATCTTATTAATTTAACGAATTATTAATTTAGAACGCCGTCCTCAACTTGAGATCGACAAAAATTATTATTTTAACGAAGTTATTAATTAATCAAGTATTAATTTATTAAGATTGTGTTGTATCTTCAAGCTTAATCATGATACACTTATCTTTCAATTTAATTTATCGATTTTGTTTAATTTTTAGATTTTACCTTTTTTAGAATACACCACATATATCTTCACTTGTAAAAATTTCTCATGGTGGCATTTTTGATATTTCACTTCGCTTCAAATAAAAACGATCCATATGTTGCTGATCACAATCTTAAGTCAGTTAATCAACTTGTAATTGATGTAAAAATGCATTGTTCCATCTTATAAACCCAAAATACCCCTGTGGTTTTAAACCCTAATCTATTCATGCTAGATGTGATTGTCACAACACAGGTAAATGAAACGAAGGACATTTACTGGGAATGTGATAACAAAATCACTGAGGTGTACATTAACATTGAACGGGATGGGCAAATTAAAATATATGATTTTATATGGTTGGTCCCGTATTTTGCTCTAGGGCAAAGAAAGTACAAAGCAACTTCCTAGTCTTATAAGGATTTACACTGTTTTGGCAAAGATCCTTCTCTCTGGTTCCTCACCCCGTACACTGTTTTGGTAAAACTAGGATTTTTCACCGCAGCAATTAATTCTCCACTGAAACTGATAAAGATCTCGTGACGTCACTGTTGAACGGTAAAAAAAGCCGTGTGTACCACTGAGCCCAGAATCTAACAGACAATCGGAAGCCCTAGATTTTTTTAAAAAAATATATAGAAAAAGAAAAAAACCTAAAAATGTAGAACCAAAAGCAAAGCAGCTGGCGGCGGATGAATGAAACCACAACAGTCTAAACCTCTTGTTGTGGATTAGACGGTGGAGATAAGACCTCATCATTTAATCCGACGGCTGAAATAACAACAACCGAGTTTTACGAAGCAAACCCGCAGCCTAAGCTCCCCTTCCCCCTCTCTCTGCAACAACTCCCCCAACTCTCTCAGATTCGTTACAGTCCTCTTTACTTTTAGTTTCAAGAACAACAGGGTTTTGTTGTGCGTTGGAAAGAGAGAGATGCAATCCAACGGCTCGGACTCCTCGCTGCAGCAACAGGAGCAAAATACTACCCAGCCGCAGCCACGTCAGCAGCCTCCTCCTGTTCCGCAGTCGCCGCCGCCACAGTGGATGGCGATGCAGTACCCGGCGGCTGCTTTGGTAATGCAGCACCAAATGATGCCACCGCAGCATTACGCGCCTCCGCCGCCACACTACATGGCTTACCACCAGTACCAGCAGCAGATGAGATCTAGCGGTGGCGGCGCCGGCGGTGAAAGCGGCGAGAACAAGACCATCTGGGTCGGAGATTTGCAGCATTGGATGGATGAGAACTACCTCCACAACTGCTTCGCTTCCGCTGGCGAGGTCTAAATCTTCTCATTCTATTTTTTTGTATTATATGGATATGTTTTTGTTCATGGGCTTGATTTTAATGTGTATTTGTTCTGGGGATGATTTTAATGTGTCTTTTTACCGTGGAGATGGGTTTATATTAAAAAGTAGAATTTTTATGAATGGATTTAGTATTTTTGTTGGATTAATTGTTGGGTGTTTAAAAGTTATGCTCAGGGTTTGCTTCTGTTCTTTCAGTTTTTGTGTTTGGTTGAGTTTTATAAGTAATGATATTTATCTGAACTATGTTTTGATTAGATGACAAAATGTTAAAACTAATAGCTTTATGAGTGAAGCAGGATATATATTTTATTGACATAATTGGTAATAAAAGCCCAGTAGGATATGGATGAGTCTCACCAGTCACCACACACTTGTAACTGAAAAATAAGTGTGGTTGATTTTAATTATATGCTATTGGAAAATAATGTTTATTTTGGGGCCAGGAATGTGTGAATGGCAAAACATACTTTTCTGGCCCTTGTTATTTTTGAGGCAAAAACTTTATTTATTTATTTTTGGCTGTTAGAGGCAGCATGATGAAAAGGTACATATGATCTTGCATTTTAAGTTTTGTTTTTGAAACCAAAAAAATCCACGAGAACTAATTTTTTAAGTTTCTTACTAGGTTGTGTTACTCTTATTTGTGAATTTTGTTGTCTGATGGTAGTGATCAATGCCTTTGTTCTATATCATAAGCAAATGATATATGTTCAGTTATTTTAATGCGGTCTTAAGTCCTTTCTTGATCAGCTATTCAAATTCCTCGATCAGTTATATTTTTCATTGTAGTTCCCACTGGGATTGAATTAAACGGTAATGCTACATATTGCCCTCATGTCTTTGCAATAATTGATAGCAGAAGGGTGTCCATTTTGACTAACATATTTCGAATTCCATCATAGATTGCTTCCATCAAGGTTATTCGCAATAAGCAGACTCTTGTATCAGAGGGCTATGGATTCGTAGAGTTCTTTTCACATGCTACAGCTGAGAAAGTCATACAGAACTATGCTGCAATTTTAATGCCTAACATAGAACAACCCTTCCGTCTGAACTGGGCAATATTTAGTACGGGTGACAAGCGTTCAGATAATGCTCCTGATCTTTCCATTTTTGTAGGAGACTTAGCTGCAGATGTTACAGATAGTTTATTGCATGAAACTTTTTCTAGTAAATATCCATCTATTAAAGCTGCAAAAGTTGTCTTTGATGCCAATACTGGCCGTTCAAAGGGCTACGGTTTTGTGAGGTTTGGCGACGAGAATGAACGGTCCCAGGCTATGACTGAAATGAATGGTGTTTATTGTTCTAGCAGGCCTATGCGCATTGGTGCTGCAACTCCCAGGAAATCTTCTGGATATCAGCAACAAGGTATTTATTTCTACTTGCCTTTTCTATTTGAAGTTAAACTTTGGAGGTAACATGTATGTATAGGTAAGACTCTACATGAACACATTAATGGCTGTGGATTTAATTCTGTTAAGCAGATAACTGATAACTTTTTTATTTATATCAATGGTAGAATTTCATTGCACACGCTCAAGTTTTCATTGTGGTAGAAGGAGCATACTGTCACATGCATTTCTCAATCACTAATATTTATCTAAGTTGGATCTGCTTCTTGCCTTAAGCTATTTAATTGTGGTTTTTTCTTCCAATACATGGTTATTTACATGACCATGGTGTGAATATGCTATATTTATCCGCTTTAGTTTTGCTTGGTTCTGCAGGGGGGTATGCTCTGAATGGTACACCAACCCAAGGGTTCCAATCTGATGGGGATGCTACAAACACAACAGTGAGTAGTCTTTGAGGTTCTCATGGTTTTAACCAACGGTGACTGATATTTTTCTCCATTTGGCTGACTTATGTGTCAATAATAGATATTTGTTGGAGGGCTTGATCCCAATGTTACTGAGGAAGATCTCAGGCAGCCCTTCTCTCAGTATGGTGAGATTGTTTCTGTTAAAATACCAGTTGGAAAAGGATGTGGGTTTGTACAATTTGCCAACAGGTAAATCGTTTGTCACACTTTGTCCAGCATTAGTGCTATTTACTATTTAACAAATTATCATGTGACCCTTTTCGACCTCTTGCGACAGAAATAACGCTGAGGAGGCATTGCCGAAACTGAATGGCTCAGTGATTGGCAAGCAAACAGTCCGCCTTTCATGGGGTCACAATCCAGCAAATAAGCAGGCATTCTCTCTTTCTTACTAACCCTACTCTCCCAAAACCCCCAAGCCATCATTGTGGTGGTTCTGGGAGTGGTCTGTGCTTCACCTGGAATATGGTTTGTTATTTAAATTAGATTAAGTGGCTGTTTTAAGAAGTAGAAGAATTGTTCTCTATATGTGGTTTTTTGGAGTGACATTGACAAGTAGGATTTATTTTGTTGTTTCGTTAGAACTTGAACTACATTATGTTCTAGAATGTATGGTATGGCATCAGTTTTATTACTCATTTCTGTAAATTCCTTTTTTTTTTTTTCTGATTTTGTAGCAGTTTAGAATGGATTTTGGCAACCAGTGGACAGGAGCGGCTTACAATGGAGGACCTGTTTACGATGGTTATGGTTATGCTCTGCCGCCACAACATGACCCAAGCATGTATGCTGCAGCGGCTGCATATGGAGCTTACCCTGTTTACGGAACCCACCAACAAGTAAGCTGAGAAGAGAGAGCTGCCCCTGTGTTAGCAGCGACCAAGAATTAATGAGTGGACTGAGCGAGTGCAAGGAGTAATAGTTTTAGTAATGAGACATGATGACTCTAGAGTCTCTAGTTCTGTAAAATTTGGCTTTGTGCTCTGGAATTCTTATAAAATCCCTCCAATTGTGGAGCGGAACTGAATTTTGACAACTAAAGTAGTTCTGTAAGGGATTTGGTTAGAATCACGGGATTTTAACACAAAATTCTTGGGGTCAATGCTTGTACTTCTCATCTGTTGCATCTTCTGGTTAAATGTGTTTCAAGGGTCCTAGTTGGAGTATGCCTATAGTCTATAGCATTGTTAAACAGTACTGTGGCTCGCGCATTGATCTAGCACGAAGGTGCACAGCTAGCAGTCGTCTGTGGCAATTTTCTCATATCAGGAAACCATGCTAAAACCCTTGATTGCTTCTTGATAAGGCTCTAGTTGGGCTTAAAACCCTATTCTTCTCGCAAGTGCTTGATACTTGCGGCATAACAAGGTCATCTTACTAGCTAGCTCCATGATAATTTGTAGCTCCATCAACGCAGCTGTATGATTTTTCACGAAAACGAATCGAGTAATAGAATAATGTGGGTAGCATGTGTTAATGATGCTATAAAATGATCATTATAATAACCGTGCAGGCCCCAAGCTTAGTATTAATAATCTGCACTGCTCACTAATCACACTCATCAGGATACTCGTACCCATTCTGAGTAGCAAAGAGTGATAGGGAAGCGGAAGGCTCTCAAAGCAGAACACCTGTGACCTGCCATATAAGCTGGCAAAGTGTTGGAACCTTGGGGCGCACAGCACCCGGTAGTTGGGTTGCCCATTTGGGGAACATGAGGAACAATATTTTAGCACTATGGATGGTGGCGATCTTGTACCATTATAGGGGGCGGTTTTGAGCGGTTTAAGGCCTTTATATATATGTATAATTTTTTATTTAAAAAAAATACTGATTTCTGTTTTTAGAAAGAAATTTTGTGCCCTTTATATATGGTTTTTATGTTTTGAACTTAGTAAAATGCAATTTGAAGATCAAAAATAAAAAATTAGATATGAAAAACTCATAACAAAGTACCGTCGAGTCTTAATAAAATTAAAATTTATGAAAAATGATGTAAAATGAAAATGAAGAAATAATAGAAAAATTCAAAAGATTGTGAACAATTTATATAAGAGCAACTAAAATTGTTTGATTATGGAGAAAGTCAATAGTAAATGACCTACTGCAACAAGTATATGAATATAGTAAGGTGGGATCTGCAACCGTCTCTGTGCCTAACACGTTTCCAATGGCACTCATATCTCTTTCTTCTTCTTCTTCTTGTCGTCTACTTCACCGGCGAATCTTTCTTCCTTCGATCCATGCTTCTTCTTCTTCTTCTTCTTCTTCTTCTCCGACCTCGACCTCCAACTCAGTTTCTTCGCCGCCGCCGAAGGTCGTCGTCACCAGAGAGCGTGGCAAGAATGCCAAGCTCATCGCCTCTCTGGTAAATAATTAAATACATTCTCTATCACTGCCATTTTTAATTAATTCTCTTTCAAGTATTGCAATTTTGCTTTCGTTTTTGGATTTGTTATGGAGTTTATCTACTAATCCACGAAAGAAGTGATGTGCCATTTTTACAGTGTGCGAGGGTAACTGTATTTTTCTAACATTCCAGATATGTATTAGTACTTCCAATTAAGACACGCTTTTCAGTAATCAAAGCTATGCATTTGTCTGTGTATAAATGCATTTGCGTGTATATATATTTGTGCAATCGTAGAAAGTTTCTGGAGTTTTATAATTTGTTGAGTACAGGCGAAGCAGGGAATCAGCTGTTTGGAACTTCCCCTCATCCATCATACAAGAGGGCCGGATCGAGATAGGCTTTCTACTGTATTGACTGGTAATTGCTTGTGATGCGGAGCAATGCTGCTGCTCGTTACATCAATTTGGGTTGATATTAAGATGTTTGTGATGAATCTCTTATTAAATGAAAAAATAGCTGTTAAGCACAGGCTTTTTGGTGTGATATGTGTTCATGTAACATGTTCAAACAAATGGGGATACTCTTCTCCCACTTACCTTCTTTTTTGAATGCCTCTTGGCAGCAGATACAGCATTTGACTGGATTGTCATAACTTCCCCGCAAGCTGGTTCAGTCTTTCTGGAGTCATGGAAGTAAGGGATACAACATTCTAACTAGAAATCTGTCACATTTAGCATATCGAGACTCCTGCGGCTTTAGTTTAAACTTGTTGTTTCAAGGTTTATTTAAGGCGTACCAGTGTGTCTTTTTTACTTAGTTGCTCAACTGTGTATGCATCCTTTGTTTGCTTCAAGTTCACCTCTGCACCCCAATATTCAGTATAATCTTGGATTAGCATGCATTTTCCATTGACATATGATCTTTATTAGTTTGTGAGGTGAAAAAATTTCTTTTGTGATCTAAATTTCCATAAATCTCTGGTTCAAAACTTTTCTCGAGTTGTCAGCATTAAGAAATACTTCCCCTTTGTGTGAAATTTGGGAGTTCGGTTTTAAGAATTAATATGTGGTTTGGTTAAATTTTTCAAAACTTTATGGTGTCCAGAAGAATTACAGAGAAAGGTCTTTTATTTTGCATTCTTCCCTGTTCTTTTGGATGATTTCTATTCCCCAAAATGACATCAAGCTTCTTCTTGGTCTTTAGGGCAGCCGGAACTCCAAATGTTAAGGTGGGCGTCGTGGGGGCAGGTACAGCAACCGTCTTTGAGGAAGTACTACAGTCATCAAAGACGTCCCTCAGTCTTGCCTTTGTGCCATCAAAAGGTAGTCATTTCATGCTTCTACATTACTCTAGGCAAGCATCTAACTCTGTACAAATTGTAGTACTGCCTCTCATGATTCCTTCCTTCCTTCAGTCAGTCAGAAGATCCAAAAAGAAACATCATGACAATAAGATTACTATTATTTGAAAATTCTCCAAATGGAAATACATTGAATATTCTGTGAAGGTTTATTTGTGCTGAAGTTAGATGATAGTGTAACCTGATGGACTTTGGATGTTGCTATTGCTTAGTTTGATTTTGATGCATCCAGGTTGTCCCGCAGCCACTTCATTTGGTGGTACTTGGTTGCAACATTGGGGCTTTAGCTATGCATCATGACTTTCTTGCATTTCTTTTACTTGGAAGGATATGATAGAATCTATGCACTTGAACCAAGTGATTTATTGTTATTTTCTTTTGTTCAAGATGACCATATATTGTGGGATCACTTCTGTTGTATCTTTTCTTCTTTATCCAGTATTGGATTCTAATCATTTCCCGCATTTCTTTTGTAAACTGTATTCTTCAGCAACAGGCAAGGTTTTGGCTTCAGAGCTCCCTAAAAATAGGAAAGACAAATGCACAGTACTATATCCTGCTTCTGCAAAAGCTGGCAATGAGATTGGTAAGTGAAGGCTTCATCAGAAAGACTACATACATGCAGGTCATACAGTGTAGTTTTTGGAGTTCAAAAGTAGTGAAAGTTGATGAAAACCACAATACAATTAGGATCAAGATACAGGATCTATGAAGTCTGGTGAAAAAATTAAGTATTATTGTAAACCACAGTTTGCAAATAGATCTATACATGATCTCTTTAATTGAGGAGCACATGTATTTTCTCTTTCAGAGACAAGAGATGGCTCTGCATTTTTATGGTAACATGGATCTTAATCTATATTAAGAGTGAGTTAAAACTTGTCAGTAGATAAAGAGATAAATATGCTAGGTGTCAACCATAATGCTAACTGACGAATAATCAAACTTCAAGAGTTCCTCATTTCTTCTGGATGTGATTATACCCCTCTCTAAATAGTATTCATTGTTCTTCAGAATGTAATTACTATCTAAATGGAACTTATATCTAAATGGCACTCATTAATGTCGGACTGTGATCTTACTATCTTTGTGTATCATTTTTTAGTATTAGTATTGTGGTTTACCATCTTCATTTGGGCATATTTGTTTCAGAGGAAGGCCTGTCCAATCGTGGATTTGAGGTCATGAGGCTAAATACGTATACCACGGTATGACCTGATGCCTTATCTATGTCTTCTACATGACACTCTTTTGATAGTTAAAAGTTAATGATGTAATATGTTAACAACATGATTTCTCTAGGGGCCTGTTCACCATGTCGATCAAACGGTTTTGAAGCAGGCTCTTTCTGCCCCAGTTGTTGCAGTTGCTTCCCCTTCTGCAGTTCAGTAAGTAATTTGTTGCTTATGTTTTCCTTTTCATATTACTTGTGTATTATTTTGTCTGAGGCTTCAGTGTGATTTTCACTGGAAACTATTGTCTCAATGATTCAATGAGTGCATTTGAATTTGAACTCTGCCATTTGTAGACTTGTTGATCAGTACCACCTTTTGAGGACCTGCTGATACTTGAATACATATTCTTTTTTTCATGATTTTCACAATTTGAGCTATCTAGGTGACACAAAGATATATAGAAATACAGTATTACCTAATTTGAGCTTGTATTTTCTCGACTGGAACAGTGCTTGGGCCAATCTTATTTCTGAGTCTGAGCAATGGAATAATTCAGTTGCCTGTATTGGTGAGACAACTGCCAAGGCTGCTAGGAGATTAGGCTTTAGAAATGTTTACTATCCAGTGCAACCTGGTCTTGAAGGGTAATATTCACATTGTAACTGATTGTTCTGAAATAATTTGGCGCATGTAGTTTCATGATCTCATTGGTCTGAATAACAAATTTTAATTCTAAATTGCTCAAATCTCAGTTTCTTTACTTTATATATTTGTAGACTACTGGTTTGCTATAGACCAATATCAGATGTACTGTCATTTGATACTGAAGATTGACATTACATGTCCATTTATTCCCCAACGCTTTCAGTATCATTTGATCTATATTACTGATGGTGAAATCAAACATGCTTTTATAGTTCTCATGGTCTTGATTTTCTCATATCAGATGTTGTCCGTGATGATTGTTTTGGACTTGTAATATGCTACTCTGCTTCCTTTTCTTTGTGTAACTTTGGTTTTTGGTTGATAGATGGGTAGATAGTATTGCTGAAGCACTGGGAGCAAGCGTCCATTTGTAGAGGTGATGTGTTCTTTTCAGGTAAACCTCATTTCTTCTAGATTTTGTTAAGTTAACTTTGTCTTTCTTTGCCCGTGTTAAATGAGCAGTCTGTCCAGTTTTCTTCCCGGCCCAGGCAGACTGATGAAGTAACTGGTACACAGTTGAGAAGCACAACCAGATACATGAAATGTGAAATTTTTCAGCTTCAGCACAACCAGATGCAAAACAAGGACATATTTTTCAAGCTGCAGGACATAATGAAGTGGTGATATGTGACACCCAGAATCTGGGATCATATTCATTCAGCAGAGCTTTCTTTGACTTTTGTGAAGTCACTGTTAGGATCATCTTGGAAAGAAGGCCTACTCTTGTATGTATATTTATTCCTTACCATGTTCACCTTCACATCTATCACTTTCTAGCTTGTACATTCAATGATCATTTCGATCAGAGTCCTTTTTTATAACGGATGTGGGGAACAAGTCTCACCCTCAATCCCAAAAGTGAAGGGTTTGTCACACTGGGAGGTTATTGTTCTTCAGCTTCAGTATTCAAAATTTAAATAAATAAATAATACAGATAAAGTACTAGTACTGTCTAACATGTGGGTAACTAGTTGAATAAATGAATATTCAGTAGTGAGTATTTGGGTTTGGCTGGGAAGGCAGGTGGAAGCTTCCCTTAAAGAAAAGATGAGATCAAGGTGAGTGCTCGCCGAGGTTGGTAGCTGGGAACCAAATGGCCATCTCCCCTTACTGTACCGAATGTTAACCCCTGTAGCCGATCACATACCCTCCAACTCTCCATCAGAGTCCATGCCCGTCATGGCTGATGCAGTAGAATCCAGAGAAAGTCTTAAATTAATTAGGATATTATTATTTTTATGTTTTATTAGTTTTCTTTTATGTTAGGGTTTGTTGGTGCCTATATATATTTAGGGGTTGGAGTCTTCCTCGACAACTTTTGTTATTTTGAATAGAATTATGTATATACAGTTTCTTTGGAACGTTTAGTCCTAGAATTCAACTATTTCGTTCTATCTTTAATCTTATAGCAAATATGGCTTGTTTTTGTTGAGAACTTTCGCTCTCAACTGTCTTTATCCTTGCAACCAGAGATAGCTTTCAGTTTCTACCATGTAACTAGAGCACAGCTCTTGGCCTGCAAAGATGGTTGGACGTGGTAGATGACGAGGAAGAGAAGCTTTGGAGGATCAACAAAAGGTGATAGCTGAGATGCACCATATGATTGAAGACCTGACAAGGGCTGTACAAGCTTTTCTGGGTTAGGAACGCAGGGAAGCCCCTGATGGCGACCCTAACCCCTCGGAAGGCGAATCGGAAGGTAACCTTGATGATGAACAGGATGTTGACAACCCCTTTTATGAAGTTGCTGGTGATGGAGAACGCCCAAATCGCAACGGATTGGAAGAGCGGTTGATTCGCGTCCTGGATTTCAGTGGTGGAGGGATTAAAATAGAAGTTGCTGACTTTCATGGTACCTAGACTGGAAGGTTAGTCTAGAGAATTATTTTGAGTGGAAGCCTATGACAGAGAACATAAAAGTGTTGTTTGTGAAGCTTAAGTTGAAAGGTACTGCACTTCAATGGTGAAAGAGAGTTGAAGAGTAACGTACTAGACAAAGAAAACATAAAATCAACACATGGACTTAGATGAAATCAAATTTGCGTAAGCAGTTCTTACCGGCTTATTATGCAATGGAGCTATATAGAAATTTCATTCTTTAAAACAGTTAAACATAAATTTAGAAGATAAGTTCTCTTCAGCGTTTGACAACCTTTTAATTAGGGTTGGGTTAAATGAGACCAATGAACAGATGACCGCTCATTATCTTAGTGGTTTGCATCCGTCCATTAGAGATGAGATGGGAGTGGTTCGGCTATACAATTTAGAAGATGCTCGACAATATGCCTTAATGACAGAAAAAGGCTACAATGTCGTGGACTTAGGAGGCCTCCTGCTGTACGTTTTGATGTTGCTTGGCAAAATAATTCAGCCATAGTTCGTGAGATTCACAGTGACCAAGTAGCTAGCCCAAATCTTCAGCCAGGTGGTAAGAATGTTGGTGTTGATAAGAATGAGAAAGGAAAAGAAGTTTCCAAGCTTGGATTTCAAAACACTCATCTTAAATTCGGTGTTTTACTTGTGATGAGAAGGAACATGTTTCTTATGCATACCCACAAAGAAGGGTGAACTTCGTAGAGTTTGAAGGCGATGGCTCAACTTTCCTTAGACCAGTTTATGATGAGCATGGTGATGAAGAGGAAAATATTGATCTTTTACCAGTAGGAGAGTCTTTGGTTCTAAGACGAGTGCAGACATCACCAAGGGTGGAAGACGATTGGAGACGGCGTAGCATATTCCGCACACGTGTACTATGTGGGGAAAAGTATGTGACTTAATTCTTGATGAGGGCAGCACTGAAAACATCATCTCGAAAGAAGCAGTAAAGAAGTTAAAGTTGTCGTATATGTCAAGAAAAAGTTGGTGTATTCCTTGATCCCTCATATATGTCAAGAAAATGGATCTCTCATTGGAATGGGACTGTGTGTGTACACACACACACACATATATATATATATACATGCTTTCTTGGTTAAGGACGTTCTTATCAAGAGTTTGGTGCAGATTTCCTTAATTTAATCAACTTTTCGATCAAATTTTCTCATATTAACCGTTCTGTTTCTAAATATATATATATATGAGTAGATCATCTGTACAAAATTTCAGCTTATTTGGTGATCGTTAAGACACTCAAAACTGTGATTTACAGCGAAGAACACGAACGGTTCCGATTGAACAAATTCAGTTCGTTCATTGTATTTATACGTTTTCAAAGCCTTGACGATTACCAAATCAACTAAAATTTTGTAGAGATGATCAATACATGTATATCTAGATTCTAAATGGTTAAGATTAGAAAATTTGATCAAAAAGTGAGTCAAATTAAGGAAATCCTCACCAAACTCTTAGTAAGGATATCCTTAGCCAAGAAAGATTATATATATAGTCCGTTTCGGATACGGACGTCCGTATTTTAAAAAATACCGATTTTCATATTTTGATATACTTTTCGATCATAATTTCTCATCTTAACCCTTCAAAATGTAGGTATATATGAGTAGATCATATCTACAAATTTTCAGCAAATTTGGTGATCATTAAGACATTGAAAATGAATCAAAACTATGAACGTAATAAAAATGTTTAACCGGAACCGTATGTTTTTTTCATTCTAAATCACATATTTGAATACCTTAACGATCTCTAAATTAGTTAAAAATTTGTAAAGATGATCTACTCACACATACCTATAATTTGAACGATTAAGATGAGAAAATACGATCTAAAAGCGGGTCAAATTGCAAATATCCGTATTTAAAAAAAATGCGACTTCCGCAGCTGATCAAGGCTGTGTGTATATATATATATATAGCTGCACCAAACAATCTTACATATCGATCTTGAAGTTATCAGCCTCCAAAAATTCATTTTAATTTCTAGAAGTAATGAACCAATCTAACAGCAACCTTAGGCCCTTCTGTTCGAAAGTCTTAATTCCAGAAGAAAAATGGGCACCTATAAACATAATCAAACGTATGCATCATGACTATTGTAAATCTGTCTGTTAATTGATACCAAATACCTCCACTACATTTGTCCAAATAGTTGTAACTTGCAACCCAATTCTGCCAGATTTATCAACATGATTCACTCTTAGACTTTACTACATCATCCACAATTGGCTACCATGTAATAGGAGAAGTAAAACCTCCAAAAGAATTAGATCTAGCCAATTAGTAATGTTGAACATATTATCATAATTCTTGTTGTTTTGGTTGGGCTTTACGAGTACATTGCCAAACTCATAAGCTATTGTCGGGACACATCTCAAGTGAGGCAATCCACTACTTTGACTGCATGCCTTGTTTTCAAACCAAAGCTTGGGGAAAAAGGCTTGGGTATTAGCTTAAAAGTATTATAAGGCGGCTCGTAATCCTTCCCTTGGTCAACAATCCTTACCCTTCTCGTTTCTCTGTACCTTCCTCTCCCTTCCCTTATATTATATATAAGAGTAATGCTAGTTGAACTATATTTTGAGAGACCATCTAGAGACCATCTTACATGGCGGCTGACGTGGCAGAGCCACATCATCATAACACAAATTATGATATTTTATTTTTATTAACCTTTTCTTAATAAGAAAATTCTTTTCTAGTTTTATGATTTAGTCTTGTAAACCCTATTGACAGACAAAACATAAACAAGAACCATGAACTTCGGACCAATAACTTCTATTTCTCTGTTATTGAATTGTCGGTCGACGTTCGTAAGTATCAGCTGTTATATATATAATATACAGACTTCGTTTTCCTTTATATTGTTGTACGTTTACGATTGTTGTTTTCATTTCTCCACTGCTGAGTAGTTAACTTCTGAATCCATGAACGGACGTAAATGTTAGCTCGATTAATAGAGCAGTTAACAATGGCCCAGAAAATTACTATGTTTGATGTGAGATTGAAGTCGTTCTTATTGATCGTCATTAGCAATTTGGCTGCTGTGATCGACTTGACCAAACTTTCTAAATCATAAAAATTACTATGTTTGATGTAAATTTTATGATGATGTGGCTCTGCCACGTAAGATGGTCTCTAAATGGTCTCTTAAAATATGGTTCACCTGCCATTACTCTATATATAATCGTCACTTTCTCATTGCATCTTTCAGTTTTCATCTGTTTCTGTTTATCAGTTTATCTCAAACTTAAGAGGCTCAATCATGGAGGTAGCTATACCGAGCAGACCCGCTTTAGATTTCGACTTCAACAGCGCTCGATCTTCACCTTGCATGACTGCTCCTTCAACTCCGAGACGCTTTGGCGACTACGGCTTCTTGAGTGCACCAATCAGTCCATCTCGAATATTCGATTTTTACAGAGAATTTGATGAGTTCTCCGCAGCCAGTAGTAACTGGGAAGAAGATGAGCATGAACGTGCAGCGCCACTTAAATCATCAAAACCAGACGACTTTGCCTTTGATGTTGGTGAGGAGGTAGACAGAGTTTCTCTCTCAGCCGAAGAGCTCTTTGACGGCGGCGCTATAAGACCTTTAAAGCCTCCTTCACCTCATCAATCCTCAACAAAGAAGATGAATATTCGGCAAGCTCTTTCGTCACGAAGAAGGAAAGAAAGGGATTCACATCCATCCGGGGTGAGCAATTCGACCAGAATGGCAAGTACTCCCCAGAAGAAAACAACGGTTTCTTCACAGCAACAAAGAGGAAGAGAAAGAGCTCCCCCAACCTCGTCTTCTTCAAGCCGCAGAGCTTCAAGTTCACTATCTCCTTTGAGAGTTTCAGAGTTTAACTGGGCACAAGAAGAAGAAGAGCTGAAACGACAGCAAGCAGCAGCGCAGAACGAGAACAAGCAATTAGCTACAAAGGGATCATTAATCTCATCTGCTACTGCTGCTCTAAATAGTTGCAAGGCTTCAAGAAAATGGAGGCTGAAAGATTTCTTGTTGTTTCGGAGCGCATCAGAAGGCAGAGCAACAGATAAAGATCCATTCAGCAAGTTCTCGAGTCATAAAAACGAGCTTGTGAAGACTGCTAGCTCCAGCTTCAGATTCATAGACAGCCCGGCCTCTGTGTCGAGTGCACGAAGAAAAGGACCTTCAGCACATGAGTTGCATTACACTGTGAACAAGGCAGTGTCCAATGACATGAAGAAGAAGACCTTCCTGCCTTACAAACAGGGCATTCTAGGAAGATTGGCATTCAATCCTGCAGTTCATTCTCTGTCCACTGGATTTGGGTCTCTTTCAAGGTCCTGAATCTTCAGTCTGCTATTTTATTTATTTTTTGTTAAAACACATCCTGGGTTTTTGTTCTTTTAGTTGTAAAGTCTGTATTAATTCTTTTAGTACGTGTAGAGTTCATACTTGAGAGGAGTGGTGTGCAATGAAAGACATATCAATCAAAGCTTGTGTTGTAACGGACGGAAGAAAGAACACAGATTTACGTGGTTCACTAACAATATGTTAGCTACGTCCACGGCAGAAGGAGAACAGTTTTATTGATTGAGGAAGAACACAGAATACAGAGTGCGGAATACAGAGATACAGAGAGTGCGGCGCTAACAACCCACTACTAAGTATTATCACACTGATACAATTAGGTTTAGGACGTTTATATACTAAACGTCCGCGACCGAAACTGACCGCGAGCGAGACTGACCCCGCGAACGAAACTGACCCCGCGAACGAGACTGATGCGCGCGAACGGCTGACTGATGCGCGCGAACGGAATCCAGCATAACAGACAACAGGTTTCGTGGGCTTCGGGGGCGTTGCCCCCGAACCCCCAGACCAGGGCGCTTCGCCCCTGGACCCCGACTCGCTGACCGGGCAGCGAGATCCCCGAATAGCTGGTTCAAGGCATATATTAACAGCTTGGTTGCCCGCATTACTGCCTCATATACAAATATATTCTTTCTTCACTTTGATCTCAAAGTCTGAAAATGTAAGATTATACTGAAAGCATAGGAAACTATCAATCAATCACAAATCAAATTTTTGTGTTCAAATTATTGTATTGCAGGCTTGCAGCACATACTATTTGAAGGTCTACCAAGAAATAATCAATTTTGATAATATACTAATATGATCAAAAAGCAAGGCTTGCTACCTATGCAAGCATAAACCTCCATTATATCCATTACAATGATTCCATGAGAAGTTCATATGAAGACAACCTCCACCTCATAACTGAAAGGGCCATGCCGCTAGGTTCTAAAGCTAGAAGGCAAACACCAAATATAATTGTCTATTAAATATAGCGACTAATAACGACATTATGCAATAAACCAATAAAACATCTTCTGAGATGAAATAGACACATTCATATTATTCTATTTTTTTCATTGGCTATCCTAATTCATCAACACCTCATGAAAGGACAACTCCGTTGGTTATTATCCAGAAGCAAATTAAATTGTTCTAATTCTATGAAACATGGACGCAACTACAACTAAATTCCAAATAAAAATGGAGCCGTAGAATTGTATTTGATCAACTTTTATATTATTTCTGGGGGCACTAACAAAAAAGGCGTGTACTAGTAGAATACAGGGAAGGTAGATAACAAGTGTTTGTCAACTTCTAGTACTGAGAAAGGTACATTGCATTGCATAGACTTCCATTTCTATCAGTCTGGTTCTATTCCAAGCTTATGTAACTAAGCATGTTTGTTACCTCACTCAGCCAATCATGCATAACCACATATTACATATCTCTGTCTGTGTGCATGTATAATAGTATACACAAAAGACTTACATAAATAGAGATTTCCTGTATTTGACGCTCAATCAAAGTTATCGATTCTAAAAGGAGTAATTTCATCCGCAACCTTGAAGTGTCCAACTAATTGTGCAAAGAAAACCATTTGTTGTTCCAGGGTGAAGTCTCAGCCTGTGTTGTATAATACTCTAGATCAGTTAACAGTTTCCAATCATTTTAATGTTGTGAATACAGAAAGTAGAAAGTACCTCGAGAAAACCATGTCCTTCTCCTTCATACTCCACAAGAGCATCAGGCAAAACCTTCTCCTTTAAAGCGTGGTAAATTGTTCTATCTTGCATATTAACAAATAATGTCAGTTTTCTTGTTCATGAAGTGCTGGTGGATATTTGAGTTTTCATAATCCCTTGAATATTAAATAGTGTCCAAATTTTCGGAAACAATCAATTATTCCTTCTGATATTACTGTTCACAGAAAATGAGCAGAAACCCAAGTATACGGTTAGGCACTCACGCCATACAAGGAAGCTCCTGCCTTGAATGTATCTCTAAGAGCAGCTAAGGTAGTGTATCCACCAGCAGATTCCCCTGTAGCACACAGTCGCTCCCCATCTACCATTCCCGAATTCACCTTAATAACAAATATAGATATTAGGATCACTTATTAATTTGTGTTCTACCAAATATCGTGATTCTTTAGAAATAGGAAGGATAATAATGAATACCAAATATCTAGCACAGCTGCAACAGTCATTTACATTAACAATTCCCCATTTTCCCAAGTCTTTCGCGATACTCTTTGCCAAAATCTTCAAACCAAAACAGAAATGGAAACGATGAATTAGAGAAGCCATATACTCGGTGTCAATTACTGCACTACAGTACCTTCAGGCTTCTACATACATACAATAACTGAGACCATAGAACAAGAAGTAAGAGAATCAACATGATACAAGGTTAAAAACATAAGAACAAACCAGTGCTTCCACCATACTTAACATCAACAAATGCCCAACCCCGACTAGTCCAGTACTGAATACTCAGATTTAAGATTCCACACGATTCAAATGTGGGACCTCCTGCAGTAAATCAAGATAGGTTTTATAACAAAATTCCTTAACAAAAATAACTTGACTATATTACATCACATTTGAGAGAACTGACAAATCAGGCAAGGCCTATTATTACATAAGCATATTTGCAATGCAGATAGTGTGGGTGAAACATTCTGAAGAAATTATCACCTCTACCATAAGTTTGTTCCCAATCTAAGTATATTTTCACGGAAACCTATTCAGACTTGGTTCAGAAATAGAAACTCGCCTGTCTACTCCAAAGAATTCCAAAACTACATTTGCAACACAAATGCCCCAATAGGGATAATACATGAATTATGACGATGATTTTTGAACCATGACATACCATGGGTTGGATACAAAATAATGCATACCATGGCTTCCCAATAATAGCGGGGGCTTTTCATCGATAGTAGCTTGATAATAAGAATTTGATGGTGGGTAAAAGAATGCAAAGGCCGTTTGCCCTGGGACTTCTGTTGGGAATTCAATAAATTTGGGTAAGCTGAAGTAGGATTCATATTTCAGACAATCAGGTGAAGAAGACCAAAGAATCTTGAAATCAACTACCTTTGATTTATGGTCATCTAAAATCACCTGCACCAAAATGAGACATAAGTGGCTCCATTATTACAAAAATAGTCTTTGCGGCTCTGCCAGTACACATTGCAACAGACAGAGGTATTTTACGATACAAAACAAAAAATCGTGAAATACCTTAGCTACAGACAAGGGATGAACCTCTGATGCTCCCTCAACATATAGGCAATTGAACCCCAAAGTCTGCATAGAGAAAGATTCAAATTTAACACTAAAAGAAGGTCAAATACTTAACAGCTTTAGAACAGAAACTTAATGAGCAAAAGGTGTTTAGAAGTACAATAGTTTATATCAGTGAAGGGAATACTGAGCTGAGATAATGAGCTCTCGACGCCATCCAGAATTGCAAGATAAGACCTTCCACTCTTCCTACATGCAAAATCCAAAACTTATTTTGATGCTAAAGCAGAGCAGGCAGACAATACAATTTACAAGATAAACACAGCGCAGTAAAAAATTCTTACCTATAGCTACAAGCAATCAAGTTTTTCCCCTCATCCCTCAGAATAAACTCATAAGAATTCATTCCGAAATTCCATAATGGTCTGGAGAATTCAGCATCCAACAAATAAGCTGATATCACCTCATTATTAGACTCAGCCTGTTATCAGAGATGTACCACTAGATAATTTTAGCGTGTCTAAAAGTGTTCAAAGTAACACATGAGTATACTGTTATACTATTTTCAGTAGATCGAAGAGAACAGACATGTCAAAGTACAAAATTTACCCATTTATACAGATTCCAGAACCCATTGTGTCTGTCAGTAATAAAAAAACAGCTCCCCTGAACAACTACAACATAACATAAATCAACTGAAAGTTCAAAACTTTATCGCACATAAATCAACTGAAAGTTCAAAACTTTAGCGAAAATCTACACAAAATGAGGGGTGCCCGTTTTCAGTATCAGATATTCGGATGGCAAATGCATGTAGGTAATGGAGCACATACCTTCCCTTACAGTGACGTAACGGTTAAACCTCTGATCAAAAACCCCATCTGGATAACTTACAACGGGTCCACCATAATCTGGAGTAACCGGCACAGGACAAGAATCTATAAAAATACAACAACCAATTACATTAGCACGTTTAGTTTCAGTTTAAGCATCTCAACAAGTTTAATCATGAAAACGAGAATACCAGCGGAAGTCATAAACTTCTTGTAAAGACGTTGGTCTTGGTAGTTGGAGAATATAACGGTATCCCCTGAGACACTGAAAGCACCGCCACTTTCGGAGCCCATAGCGACTGTCCGAACCGAATAGTCCTCCGGCGGAATATCAACGGGGCCTTCATTTTCCGGAGATGCTCGAACCAGAACCACTCGTCTGTGCATTGAAACTGAGTAGAGTAAAACTGTAAAAGTAGTTATAAATGGAGAGATACATAGAGAGGGACAGGGATATGTTACCCGGATTGGGAGGGGCGTGATTCTAGAAAGTTGAGGCGACCGAGGAAGTCGACGGCGGTGCTGGCGAGTAGCTTGGAGGCGCCGGTGACGAGGTCGGCGGAGATGGGGGATTGCCAGGAGCCATAAGGAGCTGTGAGTTTACTTTGGGAAGCAGAGGAAGGAGAAAATGGCATTCTGTTTGATACGTTTTAAAAGAGGAGTCGTTTACCGGACACTGAAGAAGAAGAAGAAGAAGAAGAAGAAGAAGAAGAAGAAGAAGAAGAAGAAGAAGGCTCGCAGTTTTGTACTGGGAGAAAGAAAATGGAGAACCCGCCACATCAGTGTGTAGCTTCTCTCAGTGCCATGTTTGCTTGAATTTTTGAGATCAGGTTAAGTTGAATCTACAAGTGTGGTTTTTTTCTCGAATCCACACGAAAAAGGCGAGAGCCACCCTTTATCGGAAGCAACCATGCATTTGCTGTTCTATAATGCATGCATGTTTATAATGTGTCCACCCTTTATCGGAAGCAACCACGAACGTGAGTAACGTGCATTACAACTAAGAATTGTCTTGCTCATCTTGTCTGGGCTTTCTAAACTTAAGGGACAATATGAGATTGTAAACCCGAAACCAAGTATCAAAGGGGTGAGGAGGGGCCAGGTTATGGATATATTTGGGCTTGTTAGCCTATTTTTTACTCCGGATTCACGAAGTATTGTGAATCTACACGCCATGTACTACTGAATACTCTTCATCAAGTTAATCCAAACAAAGTTCTCTTTTATTATGCAAATGTAAACAGAAGAAACAAGCTCCCAACTCATTTCCTCCTCTATAACTCGTATACAATGTATAATGTAATAGAAAGAAGAAGATCGATCACCGTCTTCATTATTCTCATTCAGATCCTTCCAGAATTATTGAATAGATAACACTAATTAATCTGGGGTTGTGAGTGTATGTGTAAGTGTAAATGTGCATGTATCATTCTAGGCCGAAAAGGCTCTTGTGAAGTGTGAATATGCATGGAGGATCAGTTGTTCCAGTGCGGAAGTGGCACAGCGAAGAACTTCATGAGCCCGTCCTTGCAATTGTAACCATTTTTGTCACCGCTGGCAAAGTAGTAAGGCCTCCACTGGTTAAGCTCAACTTTGAAGCCCTCGCCGGCACCCTGGTTTGGACCGGCCAATATCTTGGCCTTGCTGAAGTCGCAGCTTATATAGCTCCACAGGTTGGGAAGCAGGTACACGCTGTAGCCGCTGTTATTCTCGCTTGGTGGATCATACTTGAACACTGCAGCATTTTAACAAACACAAGGAAGTGAGCGCACTACTAAATGGCATATACGTTAACCCATTGTAGAATTTTCCGACATGCATAATGCATGATGCATGTAATGTGAGCATTCGAATGGGATTTACCGAGTTGGTCGTTTATGTAGAAAGGGCTGTTTTGGGCGACCCATTCTGTGTAGTTGTAGCCGAAACGCCAGCCTTCGCTCCCTCCGACGACAATGGTTTCGGCATCGCTGACTGCCAAAAGAGAAGCGGCAGCTAGGAGCAGGATGAAGCCTTGTGTCAGTTGTGTGTTGTAACTTATGGAAGCCATCTTCGTATCTTGAACTAGCTAGTAGTACTTGTCCTGCAACTTCAACAGTGTGCTTAGTAAAATGTATACGGGGAAGATGAGAAGGTGATGAGAAAACATAAGCGCTTATTGGGTTTATATAGGCAAAAGAATTTGACTGTTGCCTCTGTCAATTGAATTGGTTGGTGAAGAAATGCGACGCTTTTGAATCAAGTAATTCAACATGTTCTTATTTCCAGATTCCAGAAGGTGATTTTTTCTCATTTGGTAATTATGAACTGCCAAAGATTAGAGTGACGAGATTCAATGCCGTGGCTGAGAATTTATGGGCATGGTTCAAGAAATTTACCGGGGCCTTTCAATTCGTCTTCAAACATACAGTAATTGCTATTTTCTACTCATAATGTACTAATAAAAATGATAAATTTGAAGCTAAAATTATAACAAATTTGAGAAAATATTATTGAATTCTCGCAAAGCGTATTACGAAAAAAGTATTGATAACAAAAAATAATATAGCAAAATGTTAAACCTCCAACATCCTAATGATATGTGACAATCTTAAAGTTCAAAGTTTCACTGGAAAATCTTTCTTCTTGCATTTTTGGATGCAAATTCATCAATCAAACCTTCATAATCAATCGTGTCTAAAAATCCATGTTCGATTGAGAGCAAAGCAAGTCCATTCAACCTTTCCTGCAACATGGTTGATCTAAGATATGATTTTAGTATCTTTAAATTTGAGAAGCTCCTTTCTGCTGATTCTACTGTGACAGGTATGGTCAATAAGATTCTGTATGCAATGCTAGCTCCTCGGTGTGATTGAATCAATTGTTTCTCCCTCTGTTTTTGTTTCCTCTTCATAAAACCAGATTTATACTTTCGAGATGTCATAACTTTCAACCATAACAAAGAATATGACAAAATAAACAATATAAAGAACAATCAACCTAGAAAATTCAATTAAAAGTTTTTGAGAAACCCTAAATCTAAATAGAAATAATTTAATCAACAATAGTTTCTTATGTGTATAAGAATTTCAATATTCAATTATGATAATTTATTTAAGTTAAAAACTAACTTGAAAATTGAATGGATTAAAAAACTAACCTGAAGTATGAATTTGATAGCAGTGAGCGGCTTCGGTGGTGCGGCAACTGGAGAAAAAACCAAGAAGAAATGACAAACAGCAAGGAAAAACGCATGATAGGTTTAATACGATAAAAAAATTATTTTTTATTAATATTAATTATATTTTTTAAAATTTTAGTGGACCCCACCCCCACCTAAATTGAGGACCCGGTTGTAGTGCGCTACTCGTGCCTTATCAGAGACGGGGCTGATGAGATTACGTAGCATCGCTCAGAAAAAAAATGGAGGGCACAAAAGTAAAAATGCATGGTTGACGAATGGTTTTGGTCATGGCAATTTAGGTGATCATCCACTAAGAAGAAATTGTGCAATGGCTATAATTACTGGCGCATTAAGGATTCAAAAGGTCAGAGTAAGGCAACGGGGTATTGTTAATTAGAGGATTCAACGGTCAATCTACTCCATTTTCATTTCTAAGTTTTTTCAGGATAGCTCGTAGTGCGCTTCAGAGAATTTGGAGAAGGAAGATCACCATTTGCTCTATCGTCTATCGATCACTTTGATTTTCATCACAAAGCTTGATAAAAGGCCATTCTTAGATTATTTTCATATTCCAAAACACCTCATGTTTCTACAAGGACTCAATCTAACTAGATCCAAAATATTCTTTAAACACCTCAACATGCAAATACACTCAACTTTTTGTTTCAGTGTTCTGAGCTAACATCGCTTAATCTCTTATTGATTTATCAGAAAAAGTATGAGTTACACCGGACCATAAATTGGATATATGGTTTTCTTGTGAAACCCTTTTCTTCTGGGGCTTTTGGCAATCCAACCAGCGATTCAGAAGAAATCAGGTAGGCTGGTATCAAAAATATTCTACCCTAACATGTTTTAAACCTATCCAAAATGTCATGTCGAAATTGGACTCTAACATTATTGACCAACTACTGCAAAATTGCATAGTAATATGCTTCATGGCTTCAGTCGCTCTGAATATGGAAGCAGGGTCAGGCAAGGCAAGGCCAGCTAGCTGGCAGCTGGTAATTATCAGTAGCTGCCATTGTGATTACTGTAAATGACAAAACATATTGTGTTTGAATTGGAATATATGATTTGATTTTGTTGCTGGTGCTGCTTCTGCAGAAGAATACAACTGTGTAGTACTACTCATCACATGGTCCATAAACACATTGCTTTAATGCCACAGCAACTCACAGGTCTAAGAATTGAATTGCAGAAGAACAAGAAGAAACACTCAAACCAGCCCAATAACTACAGTGATATTGCCCTTTCCTTTTCAGTGGCTTAAATTTGATGGAACATTGCACCTGACTTGGTCAATGATCAAGCAAAAGTAGTAACTTCCATTAACTTAAGTGCCTAATAGTGCTGAAGACATAAATGAGCTTGCTAATTGCTATGCAGTACAAAATTTCAAAGACTGACTCTTGCAAATGCATCAAGGCACCAAACGTCATGAAAAACTAATAAAAAGAAGAGCTGTCATCATCGCGTAACATAAAGAATCGAAAACCCGGAAGATTGCTAGCTAGAACTCGAAGTTATGCAGTCGCAGAAGTTGATGTTTGAGCATCAGATTGCTCAGATTGTTGGGTTGTTGGTGTTGCTGGTGACACATTGGGCCTGCGAAGTGAAACAGTACTGATCCTTCCATCAATGCAAGATGAGCATTTGGTCTCGGCCCAGCTCTCCATGTCGAAATGGCCGTAGCCCATGATAGTCCTCCCGGAGCAGAGCCGTCCGATTACAACAGCAACCGCGGCGAGGATCACGACCATTACTAGCACACCAACTACTGCACCAATCGAGCCGTGGGGGGAGTAAGTGTTGCCGTCGCTGCCCTGTATTGCAAACGCTAGTGGTGGTGGTGGTGGTGGTGGAGGTTGCTCACCATATGGCCTGGACATTTTGACCAACAGCCCAGAGACTAAAAGTTTGTTTTCCCTTCAGAGCAAAACTGGCCTTGATATACAAAAAGAGCAAAGCTTTGGGTCACCCAGAACGTGATTCTAGCCAATGCATGGCGTGGGTTTGTGCATTTTGATTTCTTGGAAAGGTTTTGGCCACTTCATGACTTGTGAGAGAGAGTGTACCCAGAGCCAGTGTTTATTCTCTCTCTTACTAAAGATTCGGTTGATTTGAAAATGTGAGGAATCAGCAAGAGGCAGAAGGAGAGGGATGAGGGGGGTTGTTTTGAGTATTTGTCGTTGGTTTTAAAGCCAGGGTGGAACCCCGGAGGTAGTAAAAAGACAAAAGGAAGAGTAAAAGTGACCGGAAAAGTTGGAATCTTAAGTCATTGCAAGTGTTGAACAATTTCCAAGAGAAGCAGTATTTCTCGGAAAAAACGTTCTAAAGCCTTTTCAGTGTATCCTTTTTCGAAGGTTCTTTAATTTAGCTAGTAAAATTTCATCAAACTGTATCAACATCATATTTACTTGTTTTAATCAAACTTAAAAGTTAAACGACAAGAATTTCATATCAGTACGATGAAATTTTACCAGACTGAAAAATTTTCATTACTTTTCTTTTCCGTTAGACAAGAATCTGATAAATAGTGATCTCAACAGTGTTTTATCAGCCTTGACAATCCCCCAGTTTCAAACTAGACCCCTTTCTCATCCCTTGGCTTTCTGAGCAAGTCATAACTCAAAAATCTTAAAATGTGGTTCACGACTTCATGTAGCAGTCTTATGGTAAACAACGTTCTTTTTTGACAATATTTTGTTGAAAATTTCGTTTTTTATGCAGCGAAATATCTTTCACCTCCTATTGCATTTTTGTCCAAAAATTCTAAAATCTTCTGAT
Source organism: Comarum palustre (assembly GCA_951800085.1). NCBI lineage: Eukaryota > Viridiplantae > Streptophyta > Magnoliopsida > Rosales > Rosaceae > Comarum > Comarum palustre. The sequence continues at coordinate 16,465,525 of OX637589.1, forward strand.
ATTACATTGATATTTTTTGAAATTTCCGATATTTCACCGATATTTCCCCAAATTTTCTACCTACAACTAACTTATAACTGTTTTTTACCTAGACTTTTTAATTCCTATTATAATTATCAACCCTTTCAAAAAAACATTCCTATATATTGTCTCATTTTAATCATTTCTTACCCATTTCACGATTTTATACTTTCAATTTTCATTATTCTCTTCATGAAGTATCATTTTCACAATATACATTGAAGGCACTATGGTCTAAAGTCTAAACAAAGAGACGCTAAGGATAATGAAGATCTTGTACGTAGGTATCCTACGTGGTTAGTTCTAAATTACTCATGTAATTCAATGTGAAATGTATCATATGTATAAAAGACATGATAACCTAGCCTTTGTTTAGGTTTCTGCCATAAAAAGTAAGTTTTTTAAGAATTATCATCGGTTTAGTACTTACTCTTTTTCCTTAAATTACTACAATTTCATACAGATTTTATTCAATGTCTTCTTTTCAAATATAGTTGATAATATAGAAAACAAACATCTCTCAAAGTTTCGTTTAAGAATTCCTTATTTTTCATCAAATTTCCATCAATTTTATTACTAAAATCGATATTTTCTTAAAATTTTCATATTTTGGAGGGTCGAAACTTTAGTCCTTGCTCAGGTGTGTTGGCGGAAGGAACTTAAAGTCTTAAACCACATATGCTGCAACAATTTTTTAATTTTTTGTTTTGTTGTTTCTGAATGCAAAGTGGGGGAATTATTTAGGCCTGTCATGCAGTTAGTTCAAATCGGTAATAGGTGTTACCAACTTCAAAACCATAACTTTCGGTAATGAAATATGACAACCAAAAACCAAACAAATTTTTCGGTATAAAATAAATTTTACCAAATTTGATATTTCAAATTTCAGTATTACCAAACTTTTCAACAAACATATTTTTATAATATAATGAAACAATAAAGGAAACAATTTTTTTTAAAAAAAATTTAGTCATTGAAACCACAACGTGCCTACTAATGTGGTATAACTATATACAAGCATATACCTTTGTGAATCAACCGTAGAGAGAACAAAGTTTTTAAAAATATTGTGAAATATGTGATCGATATGGAGAAATACAACTATGGTAAAAAAATCACATATTTGTTGTAACATTTGAGTCTTGGTTAAAACAGTCAAACTTATTTATTATTGTGTTTCCCTATGGGGAGCTATATCGTCGAGATATAAACTTTTGAATATTTTTACACGGAGCATTACTTCTCATTCATATGAGAGGGTGTGAGCAGAATAATAGATCAAAATAAGACATAAATGGCTAAATTATAACGTGTTCATGTAATAAGAGACATCATATTAAAGTTGAGCGCGTTGATCAAAATATAAACGTGGTCAAAAATATGTGAAATTTATTTCATTGGTCGTATTTAATTATACCAACCAAAACAAACGAAAGAATTTTAATTTTGTATATTTTAGTCATAGAGACCACAACGTGTTTACTAATACATATAACTTGTTTAAGTAGGTTATGTGCAAGTGTATATCTTTGTGAACCAATCATATAGATGACGTAAAATTTTTGAAAATCATGTGAAATAAGATACGATCAGAATAATGAAATATGGCTAGGGAAGAAAGTTACATGTTTTCGGTAATGTTTTTGCTCTTATTAAAGTGGTATAACTTATTTACAAATATGAGTGTTTAAATAGCTAACATTTCGGTAAGTTCGGTATTTACTCACATTTCAGTAAATATGAGTGTTAAAATACGATACGATCAGAATAATGAAATACGGCTAGGGTAGAAAAGTTATATATTTGTGGTAATGTTTTTGCGCTTATTAAAGTGGTCAACCTTATTTAAAAATATGAGTGTTTAAATAGCTAACATTTCGACAAATTCGGTATTTACTCACATTTCTGTAAATATGAGTGTTGAAATAAGATACGATCAAAATAATGAAATACTGTTATGGTAGAAAAGTTAAATATTTTTGGTAATGTTTTTGCTCTTATTAAAGTGGTCAACCTTATTTACAAATATGAGTGTTTAAATAGCTAACATTTCGGTAAATTCGGTATTTACCAAAAATCAAAGCAAATTTTTCTGTATTTCTCACTTTCAGTTATTTCGATTACCAAGTTTCAGTTTATTACATCAAAAATATTACATTGGTTTTTCAGTCGGTTTGGTATTTACCAAAGCAAATGGCAGCCCTAGAATTATTGCATCGTTCTTATATTATTATAAAGGAAATTGTTGTTTCAATGGTTAATTAATTCAAGTTTCAGACTTAAGAATTATTATAAGCAAATTGTTGTTTTAATTAATTCAAGTTTCACACTTAAAATTTTAAGAAATTATGGGTAAAATAGAAAACTCATAAATAAAAATAAATATGTGTTACTATAACCACCACTACCAGAACAACCATTTTAGCCGACGAAATTTTTTCGTCGGTTAAACCTTAAATTTCGTCGGCTAAAGTCTTAGCCGACGACACGTCGTCGGCTAAGAAGTCGTCGGGTAAAATCCGTCGGCCAACACTATAGCCGACGAAATTACTGTTCATCGTCGGCTAAAGTCATTTATTTAGCCGACGAATAAATTTTTCGTCGCTTAATTTCTGGACTTTAGCCGACGAAATTTATAAAAATTCGTCGGCTATAGCTATTATTTTTATTTATTTAACTTTAGCCGACGAACTTTATTAAATTTCGTCGGCTTTAGCTATTATTTTTATTTATTTATTTAACTTTAGCCGACGAATTTTATTAAAATTCGTCGGCTAAAGTTATAATTTTATAATTTTTTTATGTAATTATTATTTTTTTAAAAAAAAATTCTTTTTTTTTAATTTTAGCCGACGAATTTTATTAAAATTCGTCGGCTAAAGTTATAATTTTATAATTTTTTTATGTAATTATTATTTAAATTCTTTTTTTTTAATTTTAGCCGACGAATTTTAATAAAATTCGTCGGCTATAGTTTTTTTCTTTTTTTTTTTTTTAAATTTTATTATTTTTTTCTATTTTTTTTTAAATTTTATTATTTTTTTTGTGTAATTATTATTTTTTTAAAACTTTAGCCGACGAATTTTAGGGTATTTCGTTGGCTATAGTTTTTTTATTTTTATTTTTTAAATTTTATTATTTTTTTAATGTTATTATTTTTTTAAAAAACTTTAGCCGACGAATTTTAGGGTATTTCGTCGGCTATAGTTTTTTTTTTTTTTTTAATTTTTTCATATTTTTTTTTTTTTAATTTATTGTATTTTTTATTAAAATTTTTACTTCTTTACACCGAAAAAGGAGTAAGGAGGAGGAGGAGAAGGTTAGGAGAGGGAGAGGAGGAGGAGAAGAGGAGAGGAAGGAGGAGGAGGAGAAGAATTTAGAGAAGTAGGAGGAGGAGGGATTTGAAGGAGGAGGAGAAGGTTAGGAGAGGGAGGAGGAAGGAAAATGAAGAGGAGGAGAAGGTTAGGAGAGGGAGGATGAAGAGGAGGAGGGAAGATGAAGAGGAGGAGGAGGAGGAGGGAAGATGAAGAGGAGGAGGAAAGATGAAGAGGAGGAGGAAAGATGAGGAGGAGGAGGAGGAGGGAAGATGAAGAGGAGGAGGAGAAAAATGAAAGATATAGAAAATTTTGAACTTTAGCCGACGAAATTTCGTCGGCTAAAGTTTAAAATTTTAGTCGAAAAATTTTAAAATTTTAAAAATCCCCGCCAAAAAATTTGAATTTTTAATTAACTTTAGCCGACGAAATACCCTAATTTCGTCGGCTATAGTTATTTATTTTATTTATTTATTAATTTAACCTTGGCCGACGAAATACCTTAATTTCGTCGGCTATAGTTATTTATTTTATTTATTTATTAATTTAACCTTAGCCGACGAATTACCCTAATTTCGTCGGCTTAAACCCTAAACCCTATACGTAGAAGCTTCAAACGAAAAAAAGTCGTGAAATAAGATATGACCGGAATGGTGAAATACGTCTATACTTGAAAAATCACGTAATTCCGGTAAAGTCTCGGTACCGATAATTGCGGTTAACTCAATTTTCCATTCTTTCTCCCTAGAGGTAGCCCTATCTCCGGTAGTTATTTTTCATAAAAATTTTATACCACTGGTTGCGTCTCATCGATTTGAAACTATTTTCAGTTGAAGGTCCGGGCAAAATACGTAATTTAGACGGTCAAATGACCGTTTCCGTGCATTAAGGGGTTTGACTTACGTGATTGACCGTAAGGATCGAGCCCTTAACGTTGTCAGATTAAGTTAAATTTTTTCCTATCTACATATTTCAACATAATGATCATATCTGACGGTCGGAATTTTGTTTCTCAACTTTGATCATCGGAATCACAACATGTGTACTAATGTTGTATAACTTGTTTACTAAGGTTTAAGTAAATGTTTCGTTTCTAAAAGAAACTGTACGTAGAAACTTCAAACGCAAAAAATTCGTGAAATAAGATATGACCGGAATGGTGAAATACGCCTACGGTTGAAAAATCACGTAATTCCGGCAAAGTCTTGGTGCCGATAGTTGCAGTCAATACAATATAGAGGTTTGACTTACGAGATTGACCGTCTAGATGAAGTCCTTAAATTTATCAGATAAAGTTGAATTTTTTACCATAGATATATTTCAACATATTGATGATATCTGACGGTCGTATTTTTGTTTGTGAATTTTGATGACCGGAATCACAACATCCCTACTATTTACCATTATTTATCTATACGGGGAGGCCTATCATAGATGGGTAAATGTCTCAAAATTTTTAGATGGACAGTTGCGTCTCATTATGGTGAGTGTTTGTTGTGTTGAAGGTTCGGCCAAAATACCTCATATAGGTGTAGATATGGACATTTTCGTGTTTTAAGCGTTTAGAAAAACTTCATTTTGAAGCCTTAAACGAACTCGGATGGCCAAAAAAGGCTGTATGTCATGGCAAAGCCATGAGTTTTGCTCCTGGGCCCGTTCTGCTTCCAGATTGGTATCACAATAGTCAATCGGACACCGAAATATACGTAGTACAATTTTATAACTAAAAGTTACTTTAGCCGACGAAATACCCTAATTTCGTCGGCTAAACTTTTCAAATTTCGTCGGCTAAAGTTCACATACTATAGCCGACGAAAAAAGCACTTTAGCCGACAAAATTTTTTTTTGTCGGCTAAAATTTAACTATAGCCGACGAAAAAATTAGTTTAGCCGACGAATTTTTTTTTCGTCGGCTAAAATGCCACTTTAGCCGACGAAATTTTAACTTAGCCGACGAAAAAAAAATTCGTCGGCCTGTTTTTAGCTATTTCGTCGGCTATAGTCTTTTTTCTGGTAGTGCACACCATAAATTACTATTTATACACCTTATACAAATTTATTATTATTATTATAATTCAATTTTGTTTAGCTATTACTCAACTTATCATTCCCTTTATTCTGTTTATTATTTAATTATAATTTTTCTTGTCTCTTTTCTTCTTCCTAGTTTTTTGTTTTGCGTTTTCACGTCTCTTCTGCAATTTAGTTGAGCCCTTTCTGATGTCATCTATAACCAACAAACACCCACTTAATCGCTCCGGCATCTAACTTAGATCTCTAGTTTTTAGGAACATGAACAAAAGAAATACAACTAAAGACAGGAGTATGAAGATTATGAAATGAAGGAATGAGAACATGAAATGCAACAACCTCAAAAAGAATTTTTTCTTGAGTGACAATAGATGAAAAACGATTGATAAGATGGGCAGAAACATGTAAAACATTACCCGAAAGATATTTAGGCATATGAGCACTAAAAAGAATGGCACGAGCCATGTCAAGGAGGTGACAGTTTTTCCTTCCAGACACTCCATTTTACTCTGGTGTTTGTGGACATGTAGTTTGGTGAACAATCCTCATGTGTTTAGAAAAACTGTTTGAAAACACGATTAACATATTACCCTCATTGTTTGAACGAAGAACTTTAATGGTGCTATTGTATTGTGTTTGAACAAGAGTGCAGAAAGCTTGAAAAACTTCAACTTTGGTTTTAAAGAGAGAAACTGTCACGCCCCAGTCCCGACGTCGGCGGGATTTTACCACCGGCTGCCGTTTTCGAGACGTGAACGAGTGTTACAAAGCGAAATGTAAATAAAAATAAAACTTCTAGGTTCTTCACTTTAGGCTCGTTGTCTACCCTGTTCTCGGCTCGGTCAAATCTAAATACTTTTCACTGTAAAAAAATATTAGAAATGGGTAGGTGAGCAAAACTACGCGCTCAGTGAGTAGACCGATGTAATATGTTCGCAAAGCCATGTCGTTTTACACACACTATAAAATAATATAATATATATAACGTATACACATAACTCAATTAATGCATCACGTCACATAATTCATTCTCATTGGTTATCCTTCAATTTAGTCCACCACGGGAACCTAATGACCATCATGTCTAATACAACCGTTTGCCACATCCTTACTTCAGAATAATCAATCAAGAAGTTCACATGTTCCATGACAAATCACACAATGGATCCAACACATAATAATAAATTCCACACATTTTGCAAATATCGACATGCTTTACTATAAAACATAGAGATATTACTAAAAAGATCAAAACATGCTTTTTAACTAATTTTAAAACATATAAGAATATTTTAAACATATTAAAATAATCCATTCACCTCGATAACATAGAAACTCCACTGATAATAATGATCGCAAACCGGCCTCCTAAAGTAGCTATCTAAAAAATATTACGACTACCTTCCAACCCTCAATGGTTGGAAAGAGGGCATCGATACGAGCTCGTAGCCCTTTACAAAATAAAATTTAGACTTATAGATCAAAAGTTATGATTTACCGAAGTTTAGTTGTACCCAAGAGGGAAACATCTAAACTTGGGAGAGAGAATGCTCTCTCTGAAAAATGACGGAGAAATCTGATGGAATGCAGGCTTTATATAGTGATGACTGACCGACATGAAGGGTCGGTTTGATGGAAAAAAACGAATGACAAACTAACACTTATCAAAATGCATGACAATTGCAGTAACAAACTGTCACGTGTTGATATTAGGGCTGGCTCTGGTCCACTTCGGTTCGGTTTATACCCCAAACCGCGAACCAAACCAATGTTATACTTCGGTTCGGTTCGGTTCGGTTTTTTACTATTCAAGAGGCCAAACCGCAAACCAAACCACACCTACGGTTCGGTGCGGTTCGGGTTTTTTTTCGGTTTTTTTTTTTCAAATTCATAATTTTTCATCTTATTATCATTATAGTGAAAAATGGTTATAGTTCACAAAGTTGCACATTTATTTACAACCTAATAAACAAATTATACAACATTAGTATGCATATTGTGATTCCGATGACTAAAAGTAAAAAATTAAAATTCGACCGTCAGATATGATCATTATGACGAAAGATGTTTTTGGAAAAAAATTCAACTGGATCCGACAAAGTTAAGGGCTCGATCGAAACGGTCAACCCTGATCCATCGTCACTTATCACACAGAAACACTCATATCTACCTCTATATTACGTATTTTTGTCAAACCTTATATAGGAAAAACACTCACGTAGATGAGACGCAACCGCCCATATAAAAATTTTGGGACATTTACCTTCCGACGATAGGGCTCCCCCTAGGGAATAATAAAGGTAAATAGGGTTGACCGCTACAATCGACACCGAGACGTTACCCGAATTACGTGATGTTTTAACCAGAGCTGTATTTCATCATTCCGAACACATCTTATTTCACGAGTTTTTTGATAATTTTGCTTCTATGTAGAGTTGGTTCATAAAGTTGTGCATTTGCTTAAAACCTAATAAACAGGTTATACAACATTAGTATGCATATTGTGATTTCGATGACTAAAAGTCAAAAATTAAAATTCGACCGTCAGATATGATCATTATGACGAAAGATGTATGTGGAAAAAAATTCAACTGGATCCGACAAAGTTAAGGGCTCGATCGAAACGGTCAACCCTGATCCATCGTCACTTATCACACGGAAACACTCATATCTACCTCTATATTACGTATTTTTGTCAAACCTTCTACATGAAAAACACTCACGTAGATGAGACGCAACCGTCCATATAAAAATTTTGGGACATTTACCTTCCAACGATAGGGCTCCCCCTAGGGAATAATAAAGGTAAATAGGGTTGACCGCTACAATCGGCACAGAGACGTTACCCGAATTACGTGATTTTTTAACCAGAGCTGTATTTCAACATTCCGAACACATCTTATTTCAGGAGTTTTTTGATAATTTTGCTTCTATGTAGAGTTGGTTCATAAAGTTGTGCATTTGCTTAAAACCTAATAAACAAGTTATACAACATTAGTATGCATATTGTCATTCTGATGACTAAAAGTAAAAAATTAAAATTCGACCGTCAGATATGATTATTATGAAGAAATATGTATGTGAAAAAAAATTCAACTGGATCCGACAAAGTTAAGGGCTCGATCGAAACGGTCAACCCTGATCCATCGTCAGTTATCACACGAAAACACTCATATCTACCTCTATATTACGTATTTTTGTCAAACCTTCTACACGAAAAACACTCACGTAGATGAGACGCAACCGGCCATATAAAATTTTTGGGACATTTACTTTCCGACGATAGGGCTCCTCAAATGAAATAATAATTGTAAATAGGGTTGACCGCTACTATCGGCACCGAGACATTGCCCGAATTACATGATTTTTAAACCATAGCTGTTTTTCACCATTCCTAATACATCTTATATTACGAGATTTTTGATAATTTTTCTTCCATAATTAAAGTCTTTTTCCTTCCTACTACATAATTAAAGTCATTTTAATTCATAAGTTTATTTATTTATTTATTTTATTTTTCCGGTTTTTCGGTCCGGTCCGGTTTCTACGGACCCCAAACCACAAACCGGACCATACATACCCGGTTCGGTCCGGTTTTTGTTTTTCGGTTTGGTTTGTCTTCGGTTCGGTTTTTTTCGGTTTTCGGTTCGTATGGCCACCCCTAGTTGATATCACATTGAGATGTCTGCTGACAGAGAAGCAGTTGTCCCTTTGCAGCACGTGGGTCAGCAACTCATGGGGACCAAGTCAGAAATAGGTCAAACCAATGCGCGTCACGTCATCAGTCTGAGGGGATTCCATAAAAGTTCGACGAACCTTCAGAAAATCATTAAAAATAGCTTGGGACTCTGAAAAATTAACTGAAAAATGTCACGAACTCGTGACGACATCTACTTTCTATTTATAAGAATAAAAATCAATTTTGAAAATTTTGAAAATTCATGATGTTACACCAACTCATGACAATCTTGTGCAATCATCGACAAACAAAACAAAATACCTTATACCTGACATAGTAGGCTTCCTAGAAGGCCTCCAAACATCATAATGAATTATTTCAAAAGGAACACTACTCTTAGAAAAACTTAGAGAATAAGTAACACGATGACTCTTAGCATTGGCACATATTTCACAATGCAAAACAGACTCATTCACAGCAATAAGCAAAGACGACATGAATTTTCTCACAAGGGTAAAAGATGGATGCCCTAATCGGCGGTGCCACAACTAAATTTCACTTAACTGGACATAACTTGAAGTCAAAGTGGTATGAGACTGTGCTCATGGTTTCTCTCCTACATAAGTCTGGTCCAAATGAAACAATCTGCCCCTCAGATACCCCAAACCAATTAACTTCCTAGTGAGATGATCCTAAAACATACATGAGATAAAATGTTACAGAGCATCGAGACTCAGTATTTTAGCTGGGGAACAAATATCAAGTGATGTGACAGGTCATGTACATATACAACATTATAGTGTTATACAGTAGTAGTAATACGAAATGACCATGTACCTAAGACAGGAAAAGCCTCACCATTAGCATTCATGATGCATGACATTACTGAGGATGACAACTTAGTAAAATAAGATTTATCATAAGTTATATGATCAGTGGCACCAAAATCAACAATCCAAGTATTATAGCCAATAAAGTTAGAGATCTGTAAAGCCATATTGATCTTACCACCACATTTTCGAGGTTTTTCAATGACATAAATGTTACCATTAGTGGAGTTTTCCCTCGCCGCACATATAGAGTTGTGTGAAAGCTCAACCCTCAAACCATTATAGCCATCTAACTCACAAATGACATCCTCAACATCTCTAATATCATGAAAATCGATGAGAGCGAAACCTGATGGTCTTTTTGCAACTCATATCCTTCTTATAGTTATGAATTTGCAGAACTCAGTTTCGAACGCTCCCTCTAACACCTAAGGACTCAAATTTCAGACTTATACTCGTGCCATTTTTTTGTACTACCGAGGTTGTAGGTGCACTTGGGTAGAGATGGACTCGAGGCCTGAAATCGACGAGAACACCCAAGGAGAAGATGACAACAGCCAGGTTGGAAGACGAATGCGATCTCAGATTGAGAACGATGGAAGAATAAATATGTTAAGTCACTGAAAGATAGAGGATGGCGGCTTGGACTTTGGAGTAGATGATTGCGTTCGCAGAAGCTCGATGCCGAGGGCATACTCGTGGCCGGGTCTCTGGAGCGGGTCGAACAGAAGACGGCGACTGCCTGGACTTTTAAGGTGATGACGGTAGCCTGGGTTGTATGACAAAGAAGATTCGAGAACCAGCGACGCTGGGTTTGGATCTGAAGACGACGAGTCGGACTGAAGATACCGCAAGAACATCAAACTGAAGACTAACGTCGGAGTATGTCAAGCAAATGATCACACCGGAGAATATAACGAGATATTCTGATACCAACTCAAATATAACGAGATCAGAGAATGCATTCATCTCACAGTTGAGGTATATATAAGATATTACAAGAAATACATTTGGTAAGTATAAATTTACAATATAATTATAATATTAAATTCCTAATATAACTCACGCTGACGTGATGGTTTAAAGTTGCTGTGTTTGTTGCTGTGTTTGTTGCTGCACAATCAGGTCTGATCCCAACCCAATAGATAAAAAAAATCACATGACACATTCGGAAAGCCTTACACGACTGCACCATTTGATATATGGCCGCCTAGGCAATCTTTGTCATTGCTAGCAGTATTTGGACTTGATGAACTTGAAGAATTGTTGGAGCGTAAACTCATCAGCCCTGTAATGGTTCTGAGTGAATCCAAGCAACTCGGACCAAGTGAAATCTGGGTACTTCCTTGTCCCTACTTCAGTAACAAGTTCCTCCGGAGGTTTCACCACTTTGTCATCCTTGGGGCACAAAAAGAATGCCAGAGATCTCCTCTCGGTGACGGCGTTCACACTCGCCCGATGTAGGCAGCTCTTATACAATCCGTTCGATAGCGCCTGTAACATGTCGATATTTCATACACTAATTCGAGCGAGCTCAAAAACACCAACTGGTTTTTGGTAAGTTCATACATTCAGATTAGCCTACATCCATGCATGCTAACATATACATGAGAAATTACATTAATATTAGCTTCACCCTTGTTCTAAATTAAGTCTAGCTAGTTTAAGATATATGTACCGTGAAGGTATCACCAATGTTGATGACCAGAGCACCTTGGATGGGTTTCACACATTGCCATTTGTTGTCGACAAACACTTCAAGCCCCCCAACTTGGTCTTGGTGAAGAATGGTTAGGGATGTTGGATCACAATGAGGACCAGTCCCAAGAGAAAGCTTTGGCTCTTGGCAAGTCGGATAGTAGTTGCACCTCATGATAGAATGAGCATCCTCAAAGAACTCCCTGTACTGCGACCGCTTCACTCCTAGGCTGAACGCCAGTAGCTCCATTATTGAAAGAGCCAAACTCGTCATTGCTTCACAGTATTTTTGGTACACATTCCTGCAAATTTAATAAAATTCACAAAACCTAATTAATTACTGCATGTACATGTACAATTGAGTACTCATCGTGCCTTGAATATTGAGAGCCAGTAAACACATTGTCTACCTATCTATTAATTGATTAGAATTAAATCGTAATCTAACATATTTCAAAAGTCTCCATACATCTTTACAATTAACCTAAAAAAAAACTATTTCATCCAAAACTACATTACTCTCTTGACTATTCATTTGAATGAATACAATCGAAACAAATAATATCAATTTGACAATATAACATATCATGACAAATATTGTGTTCAATTTAGGTAATTGGATGTAATTTAGTATATTTACCCAGTATCTTCAAAACCATTCCCTAATTTGGATTTAAAGAAATCCGTCACTACTTTCTCCGATCCATTCTCATGGAAGCCGAAAGACAGTGTCTCCTTCCAGGGAAGTTTTGTGTAGAATCGGTCGGCATGGGAGCCGGAATAACCCCAAAGGCTACCGGGGACTCTCTTGACCCTCAGCTTCTCGCTAAGGGGGAGTTGAAAGAACCGAGCAGAATGATCCTCAACGAGTCGGATGAGGCTGGAGTCGACACCATGGTTGGTGACTTGAAAAATGCCATGGTTCAAGCAAGAAGCCCTAACGAGCTTGGCAGCATTCTCGATTGCCAAATTGTCACCCTTGAAGAATCCCTTGAGATCAATCAGCTGTTCATTGAGCTCTTCGTGAGCCGCCACTAAGTCGGCTTCTGGCCAAAGGAAACCACTGGGAACATGGGTTTGCCGCTGCAGGAAAGAAGAGTCAATAGGCCAGGGGCTTCGTTTGGTTTGTTGAGCATGAAGCTTTGATGGTGATGGTGATGATGACAGAAGAATAGGATCCATGCTGGTAGAGAGAATGAGAGTGAGAGTGGGAGAGAGAAGAAGATCACTGTCAGGATAAACAAGAAAAGGAGGAAGGGGAATTTGGTTAGAGCTTTTCATCTGAGAGCTGCTGCTTTTATAGCAGGAAACGATGAGTCCCTAACAGGGATTCGATTTAGTAGATTAAACATGTACGTGTTCATAATACCTGACATAGCTGGATACAGGCTCTTTATGTACGTAGTGTTTTGGTTCAACTCATTAAAATCTAGCTAATAGTGGCACCCCTCATTTCTTCTCTTTCTCCATTACTCGATCAGTAGCTACTTGTATTAAACAACCATTCATATACTCCGGAGTAGGGTTTTGAGTACAACTTGATGTTTGTTTTTCAAAGTAATAACAGGCTTCGAATATAAAAACGAAACAGGAGCACGAAAACTGACAAAAATGAAGCGTATACGTACAACCAACAGGGGTGGGTGGGAGGGAGGGAGTTGCGTGCAACCCATGTGCTTGTTTTGCCTCTAAATGTAGGACAGAATTTTCCGTGAAAGCCTAGTTGCTCGAAAACAAACAAATATATAGCTAGCACAAAATGCATAGACCTTAATTAACAACTCGACAATTAGTGAGGACTGCAATTTTAATCCTCGTAGTTATAATTAAGTTTATAATTTTGATCCATGCAGTGTTATAACGTACATTGTTAAACAATGAGAAATATGATTGTGTGGTTCACAATAAGCTCCATACGACTTAGCAATTGTGGTTCGATCCTTGTAGCTATTCCTTTCTGATGGAAGAAGATTCATGTGATTATTTCTCCATTGCAGATCTTATTGATCATATATTGGAACAGAAGAACGGTACCCACCGTGCTTTACTACTGGATATATCAAGTTAACAAGTATTCTAGTTGCATAGTTAATTGACAAACATTTGGAAAGTTGAATGAAGTTTCATGTGAAATTTGGCATGTCGATTCCTCAAACTTAAAAATTATGATAAAGTAGTCTGGGGTTTAACTCTAAAACCAATTGACAATAGAGTGAGTAGCCCAAACCCTTATAAACCCACAGACAAGGTCTCATATTCCCGATGTGGGATATATATCTCAACAAGCCCCCGCACGTGTGGCTAATCTTTAAGCCTAACATGTGGACAACAACTTGGGTGGTCGTAGAGTTCGTGTGGCCTTTGGGCTTCACACGTGTACGTGGGCAACCCGCTCTGATACCATGATAAAGTAGTCTGGGGTTCAACTCCAAAACCAATTGGCAATAGAGAGAGTAGCTCAAACCCTTATAAACTCACAGACAAGGTTTCATATTCCCGATGTGGGATATATATCTCAACAAATTAGATTTTTTGTTTGTTTTTTCTTTAAGCTTGAACCATGTTCAGTTTTAGTGAGAAAAAGATAAAATTATGGAAGCGACGCACAATTAAGAAAAAAAAATTGAAAATAAGTAATTTACAAATTATATGGTGGCTAGCTAGCTAGAATATTCAAGAATTTGTTATTTTGGATTTTCCAAGTTACTTATGTGAAAAGTCAAATTTTAACAATGATAAAATTTAGAGTAACTTTTGATCAAAAAACTTGTTTGGGACGTATGATGATACATTTCCATAAAACTTGCAAGTCGCAACGGGTTTCTCTAAATTCAGAAAATTAATTAATTGGTGGAATTTTGTAGTTCACTTGTTCATAAGGGGTTGTGTACGATACCTTGATGTATTTTATACGTTTAATTTATTTAATATTTTGATTAGAAATATTAAATATGTTAACAAGTTACTCAATTACAAATTGACATGTGTCATTTTCAAAAAGTAAATTTATCATGTTTACAACACATTCGTTCTTAATAGGCACCATTATTCAAAATCATGTTACAGATATTGTTAAATAATAAATTATAATTGCCTGAACTACACTTACAATTTATGACAACACTTATTGTAGTTATTGTAATTGAGTAGTCAAAGAGGTATATATCATATTTGAACAACTTTTATTAAATAGAGAACCTTAATTACAATATGGAAAATGATATGTGACGTTAATATGACCTAAAATTTGTGGCCTTAATCCTAGGTGTCATGCCAATTCATAAAAACACATCATCAATTTACCAAATCATATCATGTATTAATTGAATAAAAATACTATTTTATCCTTCCTTAATCTTTTGCTATAATTTTTGTTTTACTTTGACGTTTTCTTCTTTACATTTTCACAATTTTTCAAAACAAAATGTATTGAAATTCATGGTTGGTTTTGCAAATTATGTTCATATATATATATATATATATATATATACACACAAAATCATATATGTATATAGATTGTGGTACAAGAAATATTTTCTTACCTTTTTTATTGAATTCTTACCTCTTAAATTTTGGCTTATATTAATTTTCATATAATTTCAGTTTCAAATTTAAGGTGTTATTTTTTGGAAGAAATTGATTTGAATTTGGAAGAAAAAAGTTAATCGATATTCACCTAATTGAATGTGTGTAAGAAACATTCTTTATATTTTTACCTAATTAATAGATGTTATTATCACCTAGTAAAGTTCATTAGTATCATTCATTTAAATGTAAAAGGAAATAAAAAGGGTATGATTGGTAATGCAATATTATGATTTGGAAAGTTATATTATGTGGAATTGAAACAAATATTTTTATATACCTACATGGCATGACACATAGGAATTAAGATCATAAATTTTGGTCTTATTAAGGCCTAATAGCACTACCCTTATAATGTATCAAATAATGAGTTCTTGATATATGGTTTTTAAATTAATTACTACAATCAAAAAACATGCCCTTTACATCAATAGGTGTGCATGGGTTGTGGTAAAATATGTAGTCATTGTAGTAAATATTTCATTAATAATAAAATCTTAATAGTTTACCACTTTGACAACACACTTGTTGTCTTTATTTTACTGTCAATAAATTAGTGCTTTAGTTTACGATCAATAATAATTACTGCAATATAAACAAAAGTTAATTGTTTTTACATAACTTGTTATAAAATGTGTAGTCATAGTAGTAACTCATTCGTAAATGATAAAATATAAAAATTGACTACTCTGACAACCAACTTGTTGTCACACTTGTTAATTATCCATATATTAGTACATAGGTTGTAGGTGCAGTAATTACTATAATTTGAACAAAATTATTCTTTTTACTTCAATTATTGTAGTTAATCTCATATTACGTCGATTAAAAGGAATTATTATATCTAAAGCAAATATAATCTATTTTTTATACTAGTTGTTGCGGTTGTCGTAAAATGCATTTATGTAAGAAAAATAATAGTTTATTAAGGAAACTTCGAACGATGTTATTGATTTGTATTTTACTAATAGATTTTTTAAACGTCTTAGTTAGAAAGTTTTTGATTTTGATAAGAAAATAATAAAATTATCAACTACTGATAATTAGTCATTAAATCAGTGACATTAATTCGTGATCGATAAAATCAATAAGTAAGAACATTTACATAACTATTAGTAATTATGTGAGACTATGATATAATATTTTTTTTGAAAATCTTCTTTAAAGGAAAAAATTATAGCGAATAGTGATCAATTGAAAATCAAATATCAATTAGCATTAAAGATAATTAAACCAAAAGATGTGCTTAGGTTAAAAAGTTTATGATTTTGTCAACATATAATTGTCCATTATAATTAGGTTAAAATATAATTGTTCCTTTAAAATCTTCTTTAAAGGAAAAAATTATAGCGAAAAGTTATCAATTGAAAATCAAATATCAATTAGCATTAAAGATAATTAAACTAAAATATGTGCTTAGGTTAAAAAGTTTATGATTTTATCAACATATAATTGTTCATTATAATTGAGTTAAAATATTTAGAACATATATTATTAATCTAAATATCTAAAATATTTATGAATATAAAAGTATGACAAACATTCCGTATTATAAAAAATTAATTTAAATATCTAAAATATTTATGAATATAAAAACATGACAAACATTCCGTACTATAAAAAATTTCGTTCATAAGGGGTAAGTAATCGGTTCTTTACAAGTCGCAATCGGTTCTTCACATCCATAAATAAATTCAAGGCTGATTCGTCGTGTAAATCCTTTAGAACTGGTTCTGCTCCCATCAATTTCTGGGCAGGCCTCTTAGCTCCCGAAGACTAGCTACACGCGTAGACCTGAATGCCATGCACACATCGTTCTCTTCATCAGAATCTACATTAATACTGTAACTTGATTGATGATATTAATTAATTCCTTAATTTATCTCTGCTTATAGCCTTGCTCGCGCAGAACATGAAAGCATGGACTTTGTTTCCGATTACTCATTCTCTGGTGTAGGCTGTTGCCAAACAGCTATTGCTAAAGGAATGATTTACTTTGACATAAATGTAACTAGCTACAAAAATAACACCCGAGTGTGGGACTTCAATTCTTGTAGCTGTGCTTTTCTTGTCCAAGAGGGTAAGTTCAACTACTTCACCTCCAACATGTTGAACGATTTATGGAAAACCTCTCAGTTTCCGGTGGTTCTCGATTGGTTGATTGGAAATGAGACATGCAGCAAGATCGAGAAAAATGCATGTAAGGTGAACAGCAAGTGTGTGGATGTCGAGAATGGGCTCTGGTATCGTTGCAAGTGCAACGAAGGTTACAAAGGGAATCCATACCTTAAGGGCTGCATTGGTACGTAATTCACTTCTCAAAAACTTGTTTGTTGGTTGGTTCATATCTGGTACGTTATAACTTTTCAGAAAATTCATCATTTTAAGATAAATTCATTCATTTTTTATTTTTAAATTTACACCTAATGCAATAATTTAGTCTGTCTTATAGATGTTATTTTAGAAATTTAAATTTATTTCAATTTTTTCACAGTCATTTTTGTCTTTCTAATGTTCATTTTGTTTTCTATCTTTAAATTAAGTTACAAATAGATGAATTGAGTTTTAGGTATAGGGTTTTAGGTTAGGAGTTAGGGTTTAAGATTTAGGGGTTAGGGTTTATGGAGGAATTGAGTTTTGGGTATAGGGTTTTAGGGTTTATGGGTTTTAGGGTTTATGGGTTAGGGTTTAAGGTTTAAGGTTTAGTGACAAATCTTGCAATTTCATTCTTGAACATGTTCTATTTTTAAGATTAAATATAAATAGATTTTTTTAATAAATCAACCTAATTAATAGGTGGGTGTATTTTAAAAGAATGTAAATAGGTGGGTTTAAGTTAAAATAAGCCTAGTAAATTAGGTGTATTGTCAAATACCCCTTTATGTTATGTTGTTTTGCAGACATTAATGAATGCGAGGATCCGGAAATTGCCAAGAAGTGCAAACAAAAATGCATAAATACAAAGGGGAACTATACTTGTGCTTGCCACAAAGGGTTCCACAACATTGGCACAGCAGACTCGGTAGATTGTATCGCTGACCCAACATTTGTTGTTCAGATTGCACTTGGTAAGTGCAATAGCAGTACTCGATCTGCTCCATTTGGTTATATATGAAAATACCTGAACTAATAATGCAAAGATGTGTTGGAAATGCAGGACTCGGTGTTGGCCTCATAGCCTTGTTAATAGGCAGCTCCTGGCATGAAGCTGAAGGCTAGGAAAAGTTCTTCGTCCAAAATGGAGGATTGATGTTGAAGCAACAGCTTTCGGAACGACAAGGTGGAGACCAGAGGGCCAAAATGTTCACCGAAGTCCAGCTTAAGAAGGCTACCAACAATTTCAGTGAAGCCAGAATCGTTGGCAAAGGAGGTTTTGGTACAGTTTACAAAGGCATTATAGCAGATGAAAAAGGAAAGGAAACAGTGGTTGCTGTCAATGTGAGACATATAGGAATGTAATATTTTAATTATATCGTAAGTTTATACTTACCAATTATATTTCTTATAACCTCTTATATAAACCTTCACTGTGAGATGAAAAAAGAAAGGAAACAATGGTTGTTATCAGCGTGAGTCATATTAGGAATGTAATATTGTAATTATATCGTAGATTTATATTTACCAATTATATTTCTTGTAACCTCTTATGTAAACCTCCATTGTGAGATGAATAATATATCAGACAATTCATTCTTTCATCTTCATTATATTTGAGTTATTATC
The DNA here is from genome assembly GCA_951800085.1 of Comarum palustre. Taxonomy (NCBI): domain Eukaryota; kingdom Viridiplantae; phylum Streptophyta; class Magnoliopsida; order Rosales; family Rosaceae; genus Comarum; species Comarum palustre. The sequence continues at coordinate 16,484,406 of OX637589.1, forward strand.
AGAACAAAGATCTTAGAGGATTTTGTCTCTTTTTCTTAAAACCCCAATTGCTAGGGTTTGTTTAGCTTCCGTCGTCATTATTCTCAGTGTGAAACATAAACTATTTTTGGGCACCCTGAAGTTTTATTTGGGCACTCAAAAGACCAGTTTTGTTGTCCTTCGTTCGTCTGCATCTTGTTTCCATCCCACATCGACTAGTCTCCAGTTTGTCGCTCAAGATCAGCCCGCACCGCCGCCGGCTTCTCTTCGGTCTCTGTCAGACCCGGTTTGGTTTCTGATCGGAACCATTGTGGTTTCTTCCCAGATCCCCATCTAGTCACAGCCACTTCTAGCATCGATCCATTTCGGTCTTCTTCTTAGACTAGTCTTCAATCTACAGTCCATGTCGTCACCCAATTGTAGGCTGTCGTCCTCGATTTAGACCTCCTTCAATACCGGCAACCCACAACTTATCCCGTCAAATCCTAAAGCAGAGATTCATCTGAAAGCAGAGATTCAACGAGAGACAGAAACATCAGTTTTAAGCACTGAAAATCTAAGGGAATACGCAACTGCCCCTCATGTCATCACTCATATCCCTGACCCACAGCTTGCTGGTATTGAAGATCATTCATTTGAGGTATGTCCCCTCACTAGTACTAGTAGTATTGAGTCTAATAGTGGTTAATATTTGTTACCAAATAGGTCTACTCGAGGTCAACCACCCAAAAGATATGAACCCACTCTTCAAGCCAAATCAAAGTACTCAGTAGCCAATTACATGTCCACTAAGAGATTATCTAAGTCATATGCATTATTTATGAATCAAATATCTGTTGTATCAGTACCTAACAAAATGCAGGATGCATTAGGAGATCTAAAATGAAGGAAAACAATGGAGGAAGAGATATAGGCGTTATAGAAGAACGATACATGGGAACTTGTACCTCCACCACATGACAAGAAGGTTGTAGGTTATCGTTGAGTGTTTACTGTAAAGCACAATGCAGATGGATCAGTGAACCGGTACAAAGCACGTCTTGTTGCAAAAGGGTTTACTCAAACGTATGGTGTGGATTATGATGAGACATTTGCTCTTGTTGCCAAGATGAATACTATTTGTGTTCTGCTTTCTTTTGCGACTTGTTTAAATTGGCCACTTCGACAGTTTGATATTAAGAATGCGTTTCATTATGAAGAGTTAGCTGAGGAGGTGTACATGAGTCTTTCACCTGGGTATGTGATTGCTTCTCCTGGTGAATTTTTATGCAAATTGAGAAAGTATTTGTATGGTCTCAAACAGTCACCTCGTACTTGGTTTGAGAGGTTTTCACAGTTCATGCGTAAGGTTGGATACAAATAGAGTAATTCATACCACACTTTATTTCTCAAGCATCAGCAAGGGAAGGTAACAGCCTTAATTATTTATGGCGATGATATGGTAATGATACTGTTGAGATGGACAGATTGTAGAGACAGCTAGCCTCTTAGTTTAAGATGAAGGGCTTGAGTGATCTCAAGTACTTCTTAGGAATTGAGGTAGCTAAGGGAAGAGAAGGTATATATTTGTACCAGAGAAAGTACATTCTTGATCTGTTGACAGAGACAGGTATGTTGGATTGCACACCTATTGACACACCCATTGAACAAAACCATCATATGGCAGAGTATCCAGATCAGGTACCTACTGATCGAGCTTGATATCAAAGATTAGTCGGGCGTTTGATTTACTTAACACATGCTAGACCAGATATTGTGTATGTTGTAAGTGTGGTTAGTCAGTTCATGCACAATCCGAGCGAGAGTCACATGGATGCTGTTGTGAGAATCTTAAGGTACTTGAAGTCAACTCTAAGGATAGAAGTAATGTTTTCTAAACATAACAACATTCGTGATGTTTTTTAAAGAATGAATCCATCATCATTCTCTATTTCTTACTAAACCTAGTAACCCACCAAACCATATCCTACCGTCTCTTTCTTCTTTACTCTTAAACAAATTCTAGTTTCAATTGCAAAACCTTAGTCATAATTCCTCTCTCTTCCATCCTCAATCTCGTCCTTGAAGCCCTGATTATTTGATGATCGTTGCCGCTGTTGATGGAGAGGCCGCAAAAAGGACCTTGACGCAACCTCACATAAGGAAGAAGCTTGTCGCTCTTGGAGGCTGAGAAGAGGATCTTGACGTGATAATTATCTTTTTCTTCTTCAGTTTTGACGAAAGAAAGCTAGAAAGTCTGTGGTGTGATGTGTTTGAGACCGACATGGGGTGTTGGTCAACAAGTAAAAAATGTGTCAAAAAAGTCAACATTTTTGACACACCGCCTGTCGGACACGTATTTTAACGACACTTCGACACTTCATCACCCTTATGGAGTGTCCCTACACCATAGGTTTCAACTTGGTTGCAATAGCTTGGCTCCACATAGATGCTCCTCGACAATAAAGAAAAGCTGGATGACCTCAAAAAATAAAAATAAAGAGCTTTTTAGCTAATTTGCTACCCTAGCTTTTATTATATTGTCAATTTGCTATCATACCTTTTTTCTGCCATTTTGCTACCCTAACTTTCATAAATTTGCCAAATTGCTACCCAACCATCATATATGCCTTTTTCTGTTAGGTGTTCCGTCAATTTGTTTTCCCTGTTATGTGTGTCTTTCACGTGAGAGAATTTTCATAATTTTGAATTCAAATTGAGTTTTTTTTAACAATTGAATTTGTCTCTTTAAATTCTGAATTTCATTCAGGAAAAAAAATACATGGATTTTGATTAAAACAGAAAAACACATCCATGAATTCAAATTTTTTTGTTAGGTGTGCCTTTCACGTGAGAGGATTTTCATAATTTTAAATTCAAATTGGGTTTTTTTAACAATTGAATTTGTCTTTTTAAATTTTGAACTTCATTTAGGAAAAATAAAATAATACATGGATTCCAATCAAAAAATAAAAGCACATCCATGGGATTGAATTGATACCCAGTTCATTGTTTTTTTCTCATCTCATGGATGCATTTTTCTCTTTTTTGATCGGAATCCATGTAATATTTTATTTTATTTTTCCTGAATGAAGTTTAAAATTTAAAGAGACAAATTCAATTGTTAAAAAAAATCTAATTTGAATTCAAAATTATGAAAATTCTCTCACGTGAAAGACAGGAAAAAAAATTGACGGAACACCTAACAGAAAAAGACATATATGACGGTTGGGTAGCAATTTAAAAAATTTATGAAAATTAAGGTTGTAAAATGACAGAAAAAAAAAGTATGATAGCAAGTTGTAAATATAATAAATAGGATAGCAAATCGGTTAAAAAACCAAAATAAAGAAAAGCTGGAGAGTTTTAGACCGTAGGATTTCTCGGGTTCATAATCAAATCTGCTTACCTAGTGTAGACGACTGGGTCCTAAATTTTGAAAATCTTAGACGAGATCTGGGAATTCGACCGTTGCGAAGTGCTGGCTTATTCAATCCCCTTTTTTAGAAATTAAAACTCTAAAATTTCATCTCCCCCTTCGCCAAAAAAAATTCAATCTCCCCCTTCTCTCTCTAATGGTGATTGCTGCCGAGACCCAAACTCCGCAGAAGGTGAGAATGGAATTAGCCTCTTCAGATTTCAATTTCGTAGCCGTTGGTGGGTCTCGAAGAAGACCCCCAATTCGAATTCCTAGGGTTTCATGTTCTTTCTGGTCTTTTGGTTTTGAATTAATGCTTAGAGTATGGTTCTTATGGATTCTTGAATGTTTAATTGGGTTAGGAGGAAGAGAACCGGAATGGAATTAGGGTTTTAGGAACCCTAGAATTAATGGTTCGAGTAATTTGGGATTGACTGGGTTTAGATTTTTTGGGGCTTTAAGCTGATTGATGATTTTTAGGGATTTGATTGTGATTTTGGGTGCTGATAGGGTTCATCGGAGGCTTCGGCGACGGAGACGAAGAGATGGACGCTCAATGACTTCGATATTGGTAAGCCTCTGGGACGTGGGAAGTTCGGTCATGTCTATTTGGCAAGAGAGAAGAGGGTATGGTTCTTCTTTTCTTTGACAATGTATTTGTTCAATTTGTTGTTTTATTCGCTTTTTTTCGAATACGATCTTGTTGCATTTCTGAACTGTTGTTGGCTTTGGAGTTGATCTTCTATAGCTGTTGATAAAAGGAACTGCGCCGATTAGTATTTGTTGATGATCTACTCATTTTCGTAGACTTTTAGCAAGAAATGAAGAGTGGGGATGAGATTTGTGTACAATGTGCTTTGCCATTAAATGATGTGGAATTTGCTTTTGCAATATTAAGTTGGAATTGAATGTCTGCTATGCATCATCTTAGTGTGGCATTTTTTGTTTGCCCACTTTTAGTGGTGTATGTACATAGTTTTTGATATGTATCTATGCCTTAAACAGAGCAATCACATAGTGGCACTCAAAGTCCTCTTCAAGAGCCAACTGCAACAATCTCAGGTTGAGCATCAGCTTCGCCGGGAAGTTGAAATACAAAGTCATCTTCGCCATCCCAATATTCTACACCTTTACGGATACTTTTATGATCAGGTATTGTGCTCATTGGTGGTTTATGTTTGCACCCAATTGAATGTCTCTTATTTAATGGAACCACATCGGTACAGAATCGCTCACCCTTATAGTGGAATAATGTAATTATTGCAGAAACGAGTTTATTTGATATTGGAATATGCCCCCAAAGGTGAACTATACAAGGAACTCCAGAAGTGTAAATACTTTAGTGAAAGACGTGCAGCCACAGTAAGTTTTTTTTGTGGTGTCAAATTAATTCTCTTTTAGTTGATTATAAAATAGAAATTCTGATGTTTTTTGTATGTGGAATTTGCAGTATGTTGCATCATTGGCCCGAGCCCTTATATACTGTCATGGAAAGCACGTAATTCATCGAGATATCAAACCAGAAAACCTTCTCATTGGTCAACAGGTGCTGAATGCCTTACTATGCTGTTATATGTTTCCTTTTTAAGACTTATTGATGCAAACTTGTTGCTTATCATGTCAACGTGGATTTCTAATGTCAGGGTGAGCTCAAGATAGCAGATTTTGGGTGGTCAGTGCATACGTTCAATCGCAGGCGGACCATGTGTGGCACTCTTGATTACCTCCCTCCTGAGATGGGTATGTTTATAACAAGAGAATGTGTTTTGAAAACCAGTGCTTTATGCATTTGCTAAAAGAATTTTTCTTTATTGTCTTCACTTGCTATGTTACAACTACAGTACTACTCTACCTACCTAACTAACTAACATATGCGCATTTGTGCTACAGTGGAGAGTGTAGAGCATGATGCTAGTGTAGACATCTGGAGCCTTGGTGTCCTGTGCTACGAGTTTCTTTATGGAGTACCTCCATTTGAGGCCAAGGAGCATTCAGACACATATAGAAGGCAAGTGTGGACTGCAAAATGATGAGAAATTTTGAGAAACGACCATTTTTAGGTCTTTAAAATGATATTTAACCTTCTTTTTTACTTTAGTTGAAAAATAACCATTTAAGTAGGTAAAAGGTCACAAAAACCCTTACCAAATATTACTGGTACACAAATATTTCTCATTTGCTTCATCTTTCTTCTCCACGCAAACTCTTATCCCAGTTCTTTTCCAGTAAGAAAATAATAGCAGCAACAACAAATTTAATTAATAAGTACAGTACATCGTTTTGCATATTAATAGATTCGAAAACTAAAGCTTTTGTTTAGGTATTGAGTAGTATAGTACATTACTTTTCTATAAATAAAAACAGAGTTTATATGTTCATACCTATAGCAATTTACTGGAAATAAAATGCTGAAGGGAACACAATAGTTCTATCTAATCTAGTATATGAAATGTAGAGAAGCTAATCATCAAGGAAAAACCTAATTTTCTCTAGGTTTGCTTTATCCTTTTCAGATTTCCAGTCATGATAATTATTTCAGTAGTCAGGGTACAGTGTTCTTCATGGTGAATTCTGGAATGGTAGGAAGGTTTTAAATTTGCAGGAATTTATCTCAGCTATCATGTATGGTTTGGAGGCCTAATAGTAATTGATGTTTCATAGTTCTTAATGTATCGTTTATTTTTCTTTTTCAAAGATCATAATATTCTTAATTCACTAAAGTTTTCAGAGATAGTGTTTTATGAGAAAGGTTAACGATCAAGAAGTAAAGACATAAAAGAAACGATAGATAATATAATTTTAATTTTAGGATGAGGGTAGTTATGAGATTTTATTCCTCTATGTGGTCATTTTTCAACTAAAATTAAAAACAAGGTTAAAAATCATTTTGAAGACCCAAATATGGTTATTTTCCAAAATTTCTCCAAAATGATTAAACTTATATAATCTATACATGAGTAAAATGGCTCTGCTATTTTCTCTTTCCAGGATTGTTCAAGTGGATCTGAAGTTCCCTCCTAGACCAATTGTCTCATCTGCTGCAAAGGACCTGATAAGTCAGGTGATTTTGGCTACTATGATCTACAGTTTGCAATTAATCAGTTCAAGTATTGGGAGTATTCCATTTTTTCTTTAAAATGGAATGATTATTAGTAGTAATGCCAGATTATAATTGTCTTCTTATAAATGCAGATGCTTGTCAAGGATTCTTGTAACCGCCTGCCATTACACAAGCTTCTAGAACATCCATGGATTGTTCAGAATGCAGAACCGTCTGGCGTCTATAAGATCTAAGGAATGAATTGCAGTGGTCATTTTCATTTTATGTAACGATCCAATATTACGAGCTAAACCATATCCTGTATTGATAACAAATTGTTTGTTAATAAAAATTCTTTGTTCTTAACCATTGTAGTCCAATGTTACAGTTCTTCCGTTACATGATTTAATGAGCTTTGTGCTGCACCCTTTAGTCATTGGACTCTTTGCTGTGTTTTTCACTGTATTGAGGTTTATCTAACCTTGGTTAAAGCAGATATAATGAGATAAGCAACAGAATAAATAGCCAGCAGCAGCACTGTCAAAAATATGCAAGGACCTAAGTAATTACAAAATCGTACAAGCTAATCTGACTCCAGATATGCTAGTTTTGCTCCTACCAAATGAACATCTTACGCGATAATCTCTTTGGTAGGACATGGTGAACTGAATCAAAAATGGGAATTCATCAGCATTCTGAAGAGCATCAAGGAAAGATCTGAACACTAATGACTCTAACAGAAGATTTCAAATAATATGGACCCGTGTTTTCATGTCATGCTAGGAATGTCTTTAGTACTTGCTATCTTTACAATTGTCCCCTTCTAGCAGTTGAGTTGGAGGCACTTCCCCTTTTTGGACTTCATCAACGTCTTTGGGGTTCAAGAAGCTCGGCTGGTTGGTTGAAGAAAGGAGTCGTGCCCACATCCTATCGGTAATCACAACCTTGTTCTGGCTCTCAGTGATATGCTATTTATCACAAGTTAAAGAAGGATCAATCTCTAAGAGCAACATTTCGAACGAGATGCATATTAAAAAGTTGCAGTTAAAGATAAAATCTTTCGCCATTCAGTGTGACAATAAACAAACGTGTAAGAGAAAGGACAACTATGTGAGTGATAGAAAACCTACATTAAAAGGAATGTAAGAATGTCTTCCATTGACAGGCCCAACTACAAAGCCCGTGAACCCTGACATTGCTCCATGAACGGCACTTTGAGCCAGCAGTGTACAGTAGACATTGTCAGCTGCATTACTTGGAATAGCCCTGATCATGTATGTAGGATCTGGAAAACAATTTGACTCGTTAGACAGCATGTTAAACTTATTTAGTGATGTTGGATTGAGGAATGTAAACAATTACAGGAGGTAATCTGGGGACACTAACCTATATATTTCAGATTTATAGAGACCTTGTGTTGGCATGCAAAGTGATCCTGAAATAGAAGCAAAGAACTGAGATCAATAATTAATTTCTTAATTGACGTCAGTCACGTCACAGTTTCTTGGAAATGGCAGAATAGAGATCAAATTCCCTTCATTTTATCTCATTCTTATTAAAGCGTGTGGGAGAATATTTATAAAAAGCATCAAATTCCTTTCATGCTATCATGTGACGCGAAGAAGAAAATAGAAAGAATTGCGAGTAATACCTTGATCCTCTGAGATATCCATAACCCAACATCTTTAAGTAGCTTGTTTCCTGAAGCATCTTGCTGGTTTATGGACTCTGAAAGAAGATCCTGTCCTGCTCCCTCAGCAATCACAATAACCATATGTCCATTTTCTTTGAGTCGCTTTTCAATGAACTCAAAAAGTCCACCTCGTCCTTCAAGAAAGAAGGGGGACTCTGGAATCAAACAACAGTCCACATCTCGACTGGCAAGTGTAGCATACATAGCTATGAAACCTGTAACAGGATTCGAGTTTAAGATGAAAACTGTATTAGGAATCAGAACATAACTATTACAAAGATTAAGCATTAGGATCAGCATTTCCATGAGACTAAAGAAGAATACAACAATGTAGACATGAAATGAGAATAATTACCACTGTAGCGTCCCATTAGCTTCACAACACCAATACCATTCTCAATACTTTCAGCTTCCACATGAGCTGCATTAATGGCACGCTGGGCCTCCTCAACCGCAGTATCAAAGCCAAAGGATCTATCAATAACCTGAACCAAGAACGCAGAAATACAGCATGAAATAACAAAAACAGAAACTAGTATTAGATCATCTGTTCTGTGCTGTGTTTAAGAAGTACCGGTATGTCATTGTCTATTGTTTTGGGAACTCCTGCAACTGCAACTTTGAGGCCACGGCGTCTAACTTCCTGCACAATCACAAGTAACTGCTTTATGAATAGCCAAGAGACGAGAAACAAAAAAAAATTTACTAAATTGATGTAGAGCAATGAACTATATCGGAGGGATGGAGGAGTGTGGATATATACATATATGATAGTAGAGAGACTATATCAATACATGCACCGCCTGGGGGCATTGAACCATGCCTTGGGAACCCAAAAATTATTACCACAAAATATCCATTAAGTAGTCCATTCTACCACCATGACTTTGTAAACAGTGACTAATTGTTTTCTTCAAACAAATTATTATGCAGGCTGAACTAGCAAGGTACCTGATACGGTAGCAAGGGCTAAAAATTTCAAAACCAAAAAACAGAAATGAGATTGTAACGTATAATACGTCAGATGCAGTTGAGCATGGAGGTTTTCTAGTGGGTCTAGGAAACAATAAAAAGTTGGAAACAATCTGTTAAGATTGACCCTATAGTTTTAAAGGTGGCCCCGATAGGAACTACAAAGGTTACATCTACCAAAGTACCAACATATATACATACTGTCCTCCTAATAACAAGACTAAAACTGAATCCTTTAGAGGAGAGTAGATTAACCTCAAATATAAAAGATGCTCCTTTTTGAGTTCCATCGCCTCCTATTATGTAAACCTGTATCACAAGGAGAGTGCCGTGAGAGCCTGTCAGTGTACCTGAGCTACGAGCTATAATGCCTGAATTTACAGTGTACGACATACATGCAAAACAACAGTTAAGCCTTACCTGGTTAATTCCACGATCATGAATGCTGTCAACTATTTTTGAGGTATCATGGCCTCCTCGAGATGTCCCAAGGATAGTACCACCACGTTTATGGATGTCATTCACAACCCTAGGTGTCAAATCAACAGTATTTCGCGAATAGAAACCACTATATCCTCCCTAATATAAGTCATATAGAATTTATCAGTTTAAATTAATGAACCTCATCGAAATGCAAGCCACAATTCTTGTAGAAAAGTAATATCAAACTATCCATTTACAAATTATGGAAATGAATCAAACATCAAGTTCATAAGCATATATGATCACTCACATCTATTCCAAGAACCTTGTTGACACCATACATGTGATAAAGTCCACAGACAATCTCCCTGATCACCGTGTTGAGCCCAGGGCACAAACCACCACATGTCACAATACAGGCATGCACTTCATCTGCCTCAAAATATACCTGAACCAACACACAACCCATGAACGCATGCACAACACAGCAACCAGATAAACATAAAACGTGATACCTTTTGGCGTGGTCCAGCTCGCCGAAAGTGTGTCCCTCTTGGACTGTCCTTGTGGACAACAATCTATAAAACAAGAAAAATAGATTCATTGTATTGATCAGAGATCAAATCTCCTGGACATGATCATCTTTCCATCACAGCCGTCCGATTTTTTGTGTATGATCTCAAAATTGAAGAGATCTCAAATGAAAACTATATTTTTCTACAAAAATCGAAAGTAAAAAATGAGTGTTACCTTTTGAGCAACAGTATCGTCTTCGTTAACAAAATACTGCCTGTTAATAAAAAATTAGGTCATTTTGTACCGAGCTGGAAACAAATCGAAAGCAAACGCATAAATCATGGTTTCTGGAAAATTCATACGTACTTGACTACAGAGTAAGCAGGATTGGTTTGCAGTGGATTAGGATAAGTCTGTAACCAAAAAACAGCCACGGAATCGAGCAAATCACAGTGTGAGAACACAGCAACTTGAATTCGAAGAGTAAAAGAGAGTGACTGAGAAATTTACCGGAAGATCGGACAAGTAATCGGCGAGGTGAGGCACGTCTTCGAGCACGTAACCAGCGTCGCCTTTGACGATCTTCAACTTCGGATCACCGGAAACCGCCATTGTTGTTCTGGAAGAGAAAAACCGGCGGCCGAGTAAGATTGGTTTGGAGGAGGAGTGAGAATCGAACCAGGAAAATGGTTTACGCAGAGAATAGTTAAAAGTAAATTTGCAACAAGCGGAAAGAAAGACGAATAAAGCGTGAGCGGCACGTGAGTCGTGCTGGTAAAGCGACGTGTCGTAGGTCTGCAAAGCGAGAATGATGCGTCGTCCTTTTGATGCCGGAAAACAGGTGGCGGTTTACCAAGTGTAATTGTGGTTTTGGATGTGTAAATCCTTGAAGGGGACAAGTCAGCGAGCTAGAATCACGTCGGCCTCTAGAAAAAGAATATATATATATATATATATATATATATATATTATGAAACTAGCAAGAATTTATTCAAACCAAAATATAAAGTTTCCAAAACAATTGTACAACTGTAGTGATATTTATACCACAACACACATTCTCAACAAGATATGTAGTTACGGGTCGTCGCTAACAGCAGTATCCATGAGTCAAGTGAGTCCAACCTCTAACCTAATTTCACGCTCAACAAAAGCTACACAATCCTAAGAATAACAATACAACCTTGTCGCCAATACATGAAGGAACTAATTCCCTTTCTTCAACACCGTGTCCAAATATAGCCAAACCACGTGTAAAGACAATTCACCCTTATGTTGCCACCCAGACCGTACCAATATTAGAACCAATAGTCCTTAGGAATAACACTACCAGAGTAGCACATACACTAACTAGAACACGACACCAAAACACTCCCTTAAAAGAGGGACTTAAACCTAACAAAAGCCCTAAACAAAACCTAACCAAAACACAAAAACCAACAATGGGCCAAAACTGACCCAACCCCAACCACTGGCCCAAACCCACCAAACCAGCACCCTTAGAAGCCTAAACCTGCTCCACCCGGCCCAAAACAGCCACTGCATCGTCACCTTCGTTTCCCCCGCAGTGCAGCCGTAGGGTCTAAGTCGTGGATGTTGTCGGAGCCGTCGTCGGAGCCCTACTGACCTCCACCAAATCCTTCTACAATGCCATGGATCAATCCTTGAGACCAAACCAACAAAGATTTGCGAGAACGCATACTCATTATTGATCTGGTTAAACTTGAACACACCGCCAACTAAGACCTCGCAGCCACAAATCAGTACAAGTCAGGGATTCCACGTCACGCCACAACCAGATCTTGGTCGCCTTCTTCCCTATGATACAACAACTGGCTCCTTCACGTCGAGTGAAGCCGCAGTTCGTATCTCCCATCACGAAACTGGTCGGAAGGCCCTTCCGCCACCACAAAACCAACATAGCCCGTCCGGTCGCACTGACCCTACACCAACGAGACGAGAGGCCAACACCGATGCGGGGGCGTCATGGGACAAGCCTAACGCACCACCCTCCTTCCAAGGCTTTCTCCTATTTTATGGAGAAAACCCTAGTCGAGGGACCCCTTGAACAATACCCCTCTAGAAATAGAATCTACATGCACAAGGGCTTTGAAATTAGGCGGATGAGCGTATGACTTGTAGACGTTCTACCGACGACTATGAGAAGTTACTATATGCTCCTTACCTGATCTCTTGTATATACTATGAGCATATTCAAATTATGGTACGAATTATGTGATGTCGAAATTTTGTTCAAGCGAACTAACATGGATTGTCATGGTTAGCGTTCAAATCTCAACTATCACTAGTTTGTGACCATCAAGTTTTAGTGACTGTCGGAATCCTCATGTGATTCTATTGCATTAGTGTGTCAAACAGATCAATGATATCTGAATGCATCATTACACATTAATTCAATATTACATATTATTTATGTGTATGTCCAGTAATCTCTATTAATTTTTTGAGAAGAATCATCGATAATTTTATTCAAGAGAAAAAGAATTACAAAACATAAGAACTATCGGTGGTGAATGAGGTATCCCCACGCATTTCTTCACTCTTAGAACTAGTTACGGGTCTGTCACAAGCGATGACATCTATGAGCCAATTAGATCCAACCCCTAACCATAACAAACGCCTCAACACGGGCTACATACGTTGCAATTGAATGTGCAACATCATTAGCCGTCCTTGGCACAAAGGTGAGACTAGAACTACTAACCTGAGAAAGCAGATGTCTAACCTTTGCAACCAGCACACTCACATCTGCAAAACAATCATATGCACCTTGCACCAAGATGGTAGCTTCCAAACAATCAGTTTCTAACACCTCCACTTGCCATCCGCCCTCAATTACAGCTTCCAGACCCACTATGATTGTCATTAACTCTACAGCGTCAGGCCTTAGCATTACTTGCACTCGATGACCAACAACCACAACTAACTCACCTGCCTCATTTCTCAAAACAGCTCCAACACCAACCATACTACCACCTTCAACAACAGATGCATCACAATTTAACTTTAGGGCACCAGAAGAGGGTGGAAACCACTTTGTACCATTCGGCCACCCTCTAACACACCTATGAAGGTTAGAATTGTTTTGGATAGCCAACAAGTTCTCCCACAAAACCATACACTGCTCATAGAGAATATTTGAAGGGCGAGAATATTCTCCATGCACTACTCTATTCCGCTCATTCCAATTACTCCAAAGCAAAATAACCAACAATTTCATCTCATCCATCGTCAAAGTTTCCAAAGCAAGATCTAAGAAATCAATAAAGTTCATAAACTACCCGGAGCCAACTTGGTATAGAAACTCTATTAATTAAGCCAATTCGGTTTATGGAACTGCCAAAACAAAATCTTTGATGTTGCTCTTTGTTTATCTCTCTTAATTAATCTCTATACATTAAACCAATTTAGCTTATGAAACTGCGAAAGCAAAATCTCTGTTGTTACCCTTTGTTTATTTAATTCTTAAATTTAGAAACTTTTTTTGAAGCAAAAATTTAGAAACTTAATAAATGAAGGATAGAACAATAAATCAAAATAGATAGAAAGAAACTACAAATGAGTTTTGGTCTAAAACTGATTTGTAGTTATTATTCTTCCACGTCTATATATGTGCAGAAGTTGTTGTTCTCACATAGGAAAGAAGCAAAGTGGAACCGAAGCTGTCACACCTCGAATCTTTTGAAGTTAATAAAAGTTATCTTCTCCGTCTACTATTAGAAATTACCGTACCTATTTTGGAAAAGTGTCGGTAATTAAATTCTCAGAGAGTAGATTTTGAGAAGATAATTAGAAATTTTCGGTGAATTTTATTTGGGTGACGACTTCCTATTTTGAAGAAGGAAGAAAAATGTTAAAGGAGTTAGAAAGGTTTCCGTTTCGGGAAACTTTCCATTTTTCTCTCCTTTCCTTTTCTTTCCTTCTTTTCCCTCGGTTTCCCCTCTCTTTCCTTTATTTCTTTCCTTTTCTTCTTTTCTTCTTCTTCCTCCTGGCGCTCGACTCCCTCTTCCTCCCTCACTGTGCTCGCCGCTGTTCTCCCTCCACCGGCCACCGTTTGACGCGCCACCGGTCCCGGTCGACTCGCCTCCACCTCCACCGTCGATCTGGGCGGCCATCCGTGGCAGAGGAACGCTGGAGAGGGAGAGGAAGCCTGCAACAGTACTGCTACAGTTGGAGCTCGCCTGGGTCGACCTGCTCCGCCCGTCGCGCCGATTCTGGTGGGTAAGGGAAGGACCGCCGCCCTCCCTGGAAGCTCCATTTGCAAGGAGACAGCCCATAACAAACCGGGTAAGGAGATCAAGCTCCGGGATGTGATTTTTGGAATTTTACTGTTCATGGTTGATTTAAGATAGTTAGGCTTTGATTCGAGTTGTGTTGTGGTTAGAGAAGTTGTTGTGGAAGAGGAGGCGGTGCTAGTGATGGCCGGAGATCGTCGGTCGGAGGCTTGCCTGCCGGTGACTGTGTTTGCACAGTGAAAGGGGTATTTTGGTCATTTTAACCATGATTTTTGAATAATTGTTAATCATTTACTGTTGTGGTAAAAGTGGTTTCACTTGGGGTAAAAGGTAGGTTTGGAAAGTTTTGGTAAAGAAATTGGAACGACCGGTAATTAGGGTTACCCCGGTAATTGTCGTCCGACATAGGATATAATAAGGTTGGACTTGAGTATAAGCTGAGTTGTTGGTTAAGTCGGTAAAGTGTCATGGTTATCGGAAATAAATGATAACTGGAAATCCTGGAAAATTGTCGGGTCGGTAATTGGGAATTAAATCTAATTGTTGAAAAGTTGTTAAAAGAAAGGAACTTGGTCAACACGTGGTCAAATAAGATTTCCTGGTCAAACTAGGAAAAGACCAAGTCAACTGTGAACGACTAATATGATGATTTGTTGGTACAGTCTCTGGTCGGACGTGAGACGGTCTCGACTACGCGGTTAGTTCGAGAGTTTCGCTTGAGGAGCTTTCCGAGCGGGAAGAAGGTCGCAATAGTACTGTGAGTGGACATATTATTATTAAATGAATGCATGCCTTAATTATTGATTTTGTTGCAGGGTTTTTATGATGGTTTCGAGAATTATATTTTCCTCGGGTTCATGAATGTTTTATTTGGATTTATGCATATATGACGAGGAATGATTTTACTTATTGTTTTGGGAAGAGTAATTGAGTAAAGTATTGTTATGAATTTTTATTTTAAGGGTTGACCAATGAATATGCTAGCTAGAGTAGCGTGAGGGCGCTACTAGAGCTCTTAGCTCCGACCCTAGCCTGAGAGGTCAGGCAAATTACGTAGTGCACTATGAGGGTTGACCATTTCCACTTTATCCAGAGCTCTTAGCTCCGACCCTGGTCTGAGAGGACAGACAAGCCTGAGAGGTCAGGTTGATATTATAAGGGTTGACCGTATTATTTTATCTAGCTAGCATAGCGTGAGGGCGCAACTAGAGCTCTTAGCTCCGACCCTAGTCTGAGAGGTCAGACTTATTATGTTTGTGAACATTTCTCTTCCCATATTCTTTACTTGTTTATCTTATCATGCATTTGTGGAAATTTAGTAATTGTGGGCATGCATAAATGTTATTTAAATCAATAAATCTTTGGGAGAGCATGAAGCTTTGGTTTTATTGTTTGTGGAGAATTTATAGTGTTTCATGGCTTATTTTTCGTCCACTCACTCTAACAGTTTTTCAATGTTTCTCCCCTGGGCCCTTCGTTTTCAAATGCCCAGTGGTGCAGGGTTCTAGAGCGGAGGTCGTGCGCGTACAAGAGTCGAGGCATAGTCGATCAATCTGTCGCTGCTGCAAATTCATTAGGATAATTTTCTTTATAGTTTGCTCTGATTAACCTATTTTAGCTAGTTAAGTAGGTTAGGGAGCAGGATGCCTTCATGAGTTAGGGTTTATTGTTAGATACTAATGGAAGTGCTGAGTTGGAGTGTAGGAAGGGTTGACCATTTCAAGGGGGTTTCGGTAAGAAGTTCCCTTGAGGTGGTCCCCGCAGGATTTACTTCGGGTTAAAGGGGTTTAACCCGGGGTGGGTCCTGACAGAAGCAGTTTCTCTCACCGTTTACAAAGCATGCAGTTTAGTTTCAATTACCCATCCCATGGCTAATTGACGCAGAAAGCATGCAGTTTAGTTTCGAAGTCGGAGAAGTGGAGAAAAAACACAGAGACAGGTATCAGGTATGCTAATGGAAGGTGAACCGCATTGCGAAAGATGGATGCTTTTTGTTTGTGTTTTGGTTACTTATAAGTTCGATTATCTGATTCATGTCTATTTAAGTTTCACAAAATTTGGGGTTCGAATATTAGGTGGTACTCTGATGACATGGGAAAAATTAAACTTGCAAGTTCAATAAACTTTTTTTAGTTAAGCCAATTTCTCCTTTTTTGTTCTAAAGTTAAGCCAATTTCTTTGAGAATACTTGCAATCACACTATATCTCAGTCATTTAAATTTTAATAGTTTGAAAAATAGAATTCTCGATGAATATGTTAGAAATTATCAATATATATCAATAGATTTTATTTTTTAAAATATATATAAAAATTATATATTTAATTAAAACAAGACTAAATATAAAATATTAAAAATATATGAAAATTAATATAAATACGTGTAAAAATAAAAACTTTAAAGATATTTTAAATATTTAAACGTGGCCAATTTTAAGACCCCCAACAAATAAGGAGACATCGTTATCATAATCTATCGATTCATTAATTGGCCAATTTTATTTTTTCGATCTAGCATTAGCCGTAGCCGAACGGACAAGAACACCGAAGTTGTTTAATGTTAGAAAAACTAACGTGGTAGTTGCAAGTGGTGGCGGCGAGCGCTTTTGTTTCAGATTTGCTTGAAATCCGCTAAGAATCATAAACAAGAACAAACACGCCTCTCTGAAAATCTTGAAAGAAAGAAAGAATGGGAATCCCGTCGGAGATGAGAGACATGTGGGTTAACAACCGCAAAAACGCTCTGCTGATTCAGTCTCCATTTGAAGACCAGATTCAACAGAAGGCATTGAGGGCCAAAACTTGCACCCAAGGTTTGATTTTGATTACTAATATCGGATTCGGGATTGAGTTTGATCGGAATATCCCATTGATTTGTGTGTTTTGTTTGATTAGTTGATGTTGGATCGAGAAAAGGATTGGATTTGTTCTTTAAAGTTTTCAACTTTATGGTCATGATTAGCTGAAAAATAAATTAAAAGATCATAAACATATTTGGGGGAGGTGTATTATGTTTGTTACAGTTTGTCTGATGCGTTCAAGTGAGTAGAATGTTTATGTCATAAGAAATGATGTGACAGGGTCTAATGTCAGTGAGAATGTTTCCATGATTTGCAGAGGGCGCTCGTAAGGGATTCAAGGCAGCTTGCATTTGGGGTGCTGTCAGCGCTGTGCCTACAGTATGTGTTTCGTTTGAACTGTTTAATCTGTTTCAGGTTGAAATTTGTTTATTAGAAATTGGTGTGCCATTGGAGAAACTTGAATGGCTGAAAATGCTACTTCTGAACTTGTTGGGATCACCTTTGTGGTTTACTGGAAGATTAATCGGTGAACATATATGAACCACAGTGTCCTTATGATGAATGTCATGTGAGTAAATATGGAGTGGAAAGAAATTGCTCAGTTGTCTTTGAAAAAAGAAAAGCCTCTACTCTTTTCCCTTTGGCGCAGCCTAGCTCCAAAATTAGTTGTCTCAGATTTCAGTTTCGAGAAGATTTCAAAAATAGGGGAATTGCAGCTGCCTGCATATGCCATGTTCTTTCCAGAGACAATCTTATCATCTTATGCCGAGGCAAAAAAAAATTGCAGTCGAATTGTGTTTTTTGTTGTTTAAGGCAGATCTTGTCATTTTGATGTAGTTTAAGGTTTTGCAAACATTTGATGCTTGCAAATTGCAATTGACATGATCTTCATCTTTCCAGTTGACTGCTGTTCGTATGATTCCTTGGGCCAAGGCTAACCTCAATTATACTGCTCAAGCACTGATGATATCTGCTGGTATGTATCTGAGTTTTATACTTGTGTAGCAATTCTAGTTATAGGGCAGTTACTTACTAGCAGGTTCCTATGAATTGTCAATGTCCCTAAGAAATTGAATAAAGTTTGGGAAGTTCTAACATGTGTTTTTATTTGTTCAACAGCATCTATCGCTGCATACTTTATCACAGCTGATAAAACTATCTTGGAGTGTGCTAGAAAAAATGCACAGTTGCAACTAGCTTTGAGCCGTCAGCAGTGATATCATGCAGCTGTAACTCGAAATGAAATGAATACCATCCAGTGAGTTATCATGGCATGGCTTGTTCTGCATAGCAGAGGCTTCTGTTTTGTTATTAAGTGCACCCCACCCTTTTCTCTTATCTTCTGTTTGACAAAGGAAGAATTGCGTGTTCCTTTATGCTGGGGTTCAGTACTGTTATAAGGTTTTGAGTTGTTAATGTGCATTGCGATTGTATCAGTGGCAAGTTAGGCGTTTCCTTAACATTTATAACTTGCTGATCTTTTTCCTTTCGGAAATTAAAGAGATTTGTAAGTAGCCAAACAAAGAACCGATGCCATAAAAGCAATGTGATTTCACATTGTTTCTCAATGAAAAATACAAACAATTGAAGAACAAAATTACATTCCTTCATTTGTTTATCTATAAGTATGTTTCTTTTCAGATTTGAAACACATCAGAGACGACTATTACATGGCGATTCCATAAACAAATTCCTGGCCGAAATTGTGTTCAGATAAATATATCTAGCACAGATCTCATTCGGAGCATAAAGAATGAAAGTCGGTCATTTTTGACAGTAACAATTGAATCATCTCAAAGAATCTTGCAGGCAGCATGCCTCATCCTAATAATTAAGCTATGTCCTATTCTATTTTATATTTGTCTGAACCAAAGCTCAAAATGCATACCGGTAGATTGCATCAGCTGCACCATCTTCGTCATTACTGGCACCAATTAGATTAGCAACAGCTTTTGTTTCCTCTGAACCATTGCTAAGAGCAATACCCAAAGAAGCTAGCTCAAGCATCTCAATGTCATTTTCTCCATCACCAATGGCCATGATCTAGATAACAGGTAGAATCAATCAGGAATATTATAACAACTATTATCGTATAACAAGGATCTGAGAAGGGAACATATAACATCCAATATACTATAGTTAACATACTACTTGATTGAATGCGACACTGAAAAGAGTAACATGTCATAGTTAACTGTTTGTCCATCCGACGATCCAGTTACGTGAAAAAACAAGGAACACATGTACATTCTGGATCTCATTACCATTTGTAATGCTCAGCTATGCTTATTATTACCAGGCCATCATTGAACATCCTATCGGGTCCAGTGGAGATAACCAAATAACTCTCTTTAAAATAGTATATGGCACACATATAGAACATATTAACATAATTTTGTTGGTCCTTAGTCCTTACCTCCTTTGGAGTGACGCCCAAATGATCAAGCAACAGCTTTACGCCACTCCCTTTTGAGGTCCCCAGGGGTACAATTTCAAGCATGTCTGGCTGAGCTTGAACAACTGCCGCACGATCTTTAATGGCTCTTGACCAGTATGGCCTCAAAGTAGTTGCAACTCCTTCGGCAGTGTCCATGAAGATCACTTTCTGTATAACCATAAGGGGTGCTTCATCAGATAAAGCAAAAGCAGCATGTACAATATATATAGTTAATCATGTTGTTACAATTAATACCAATTGTTGTGGATAAGAAACAATAGCATAAGCTCCCTTTGTACACACTCATAGTTTCAAATGAAATAGCATAAAATAGTGTTATATAATTATACCCTTAGCCATGGCTAAGCCTGCTACTAATAGGCAAAGCTGAATGCAAGTACCATAAAATTTCATTAGACAAACTTGAAATGACTCAGAATGCAAATCAAGATTAGCTATACGTTCAGAAAATTAACCCCAAGAGAAGACACTGAGACAATAGCAGTAATGGAACACTCTTTCATCCTGTTGGTGTTGTGGAATGCATTCAAGGAGAGTAACGGGGAGTATTTATGTATACTTCAGGACCATACCTGTATGTCACCAGCAGCCAAGAGATGCTCAACTGAAGGCATGATCTCTCCCTGTCAAAAATAAAATGTCTCCATATGTAAGACATGTATATAAGGGAAAGGGAGGGAACTTTATTAGCCAACAGAAGACCTTTGACCCAGACGGAACATTAATCTTTTGGTACCTTTGGCTCTTGATATACAGTATGCAGAGAGTCAACTAGCGGGTGGTTAAATAGAGTGAAGCAACGATCCTCGCTGTAAGCAATAAGAGGTATCCTATTTTCCCAAGAATAAAGGCATGCCTGCACATAAAGAGCATACTGTCATTCAGCTGAAATGCATAGGATTATAAGGTTAGCATACTGAAGGGTCTAGCTGAATTGCTCAGCACTGTAACAATTCCAATGAAACAATGAACTTGCATGCCTCAACAAGGTATTACCTCTCTGCAGACATTTGGGTCTAAATTCCCTTTAAAGATTTCCTGTCCTTGCTTACCATAAACGAGCAATCCCTGGAATCAAGCAGAGGCAGACAATAAGGCCAAGATATAATAATATTAACCCCAGATAAGGTAGAAGAAATATGTGCAACTAATAATGCTTTTGATTCTTCAAGATGACAAAGAACATGGAAATGTTGAAGCCTGAATATGAATGGGTACCAAACTTCTGCGTAATGTCTTAGTCAAGAAAAAATGATTTACAGTGACGGAACTCGATAGGTAACTGAATTATGACATGGTATTTACACTTGAAAATATTATTGATAAGAGCTCTCTGAACAGAAGAGTTCATACGTATCTGACAAAAAAATTCAAACATACAATACATTTTTATCAGTCAACTTGGCAACACGTCAAAGATAAAAATTGCAAGGGAAAAAGGTAAACCTGGCAGAAAACTCCAGGAGAAAATTCTGAAACAATGCCATCTTTTCCTGCTAAGCCCACCATTTTAAAAATGTTGATCACAGCTGAGCGAGTCTGTTCCAAAGAATTAACAGCAACAAGAAGATTTATTTCAATCAGCACTATCCATCACTAAAGAAATAAAACAATAGGTAATTCTAGATCAACAATAACTTATATTTCTAACAAAGTTACTGTGACAGTCCAATCAACAGACGTTAAAAGTTCTACTGACCAAGATATATAGAACGAGGTAATGAGCCGGATAGTTAATAATAAAAAAGAAAAGAAAATGGTTCTTACTTTTCCTGTTGCTATCACTATTTTCACACCCCTTGATGAGACCTCCTTAAGAGTCTTTGCAGTTGTTGAGCTGATTTGTGTTTTACTGTTGAGAAGGGTGCCTTGTTTACCAAGAGAATAAACGTAAGGCTACTGATAAAAATAATAAACAAAACCAAAAAATGCACAAGACTTGCTTACCATCCATATCGCAGAAAATATATTTGAACTTTGGTTTATAAAATCGAAGGCTGCCTTCTCTCTTTCTGTCTTTTAACAAAAACTTGGAAGATTAACTCACTACAGACGTAAATAGATAGACATAGTTATAGAATTGGTGATGTGTACGATTAAGAAACGAAGCAAGTTTTAAAGAACACTGATGTCAAGTAAAGATGGAAAAAGAAAAATTACCATCCTGTTTATCCTCATGGGAAATTGCATTGATTTCAGCATCAGACACACTTTGAATCAATCCCTTTCCCGCCCACCCAAGGCTCTTCAAGAGAAGCTCCTCCTCCTTCTCCATTTCCACTTCGGCTTCTTCACTAATCTCATGATCAAATCCTAATAGATGCAACAATCCATGTATCTGCACGAGAGTTCAGTGAACAATGTTATCAGATGACACTAAACATACTATGACTCCAAACATGAAAATGCACATCTCATAGTTGGTCACCACAACATAAATACATCAAATATAAACATATCATGAAGCCAACCATCAGAATGCGTATCTCATCAAGAAGCGTATGTCCTCTTTCTTCTGCTTGTCTCGCAGCCGTCTCAACAGAAATCACAATGTCGCCCAACATCAGCTGCAAACACGAAAACACGAGTAAACACCAAAAAACAATACTTCCTCAACTTGAATGCATCAAACATAAAACAAAAGCATAAAATCCAATGAGCAAGTACAATGGGAAGCCTGAGCTCAGGGACATGCTGCGACATCGAAAGAACATCAGTAGCATGGTCCTCATCTCTCCATTGCTTGTTAAGCTTTCGGATAAACTCGTCATTACAAAGCATCACCGAAAGCTCCACGCTCTGAAAACCTCCAACGTCGCTTATGGCATTGTCTCTCGTTTTAAACTCCGAATCTTTCAAACCATCAAACGCTAGCTTCAACGCCATCGGCACATTAATCCTCAGCAATTCCGCTACGCCCTGCAAAAATTCAATCTCAAATTTCTGAGAGACATTTCAACCAACACTTGGTGTGCATTTCGAGCTTGAATACGGCTTACAAGGATTTCAGGATCGTCAGGCAACTCTTCCTCGATGCAAATGCTGACGTTGAGCTCGAGCTCCCTGTCTTTGCTCTTCGGAGCTAGCCGCCTCACTCTCCGGTAATTTCTCTGCGCCGCGCAGATTCGTAGCGAGGGTCTCGGAGCAGCTCTCCTCTCGCGGCTGCAGAGCGCGTGGAATCTCCTGCCGAAGAAGAGCGAGGCTTTGGAGGCGTCGAAACGGTGCGTTTGGAGAGGGAGGATTGAACTCGGTCTGGGAGTGTTTCCGATGAGGGATATGAAGGCGGCGCGTGGAATGTAACGCGCCATTGGGCGGGTAGCACTGGCGCGTGAGCGGATGGAGCGGAGGAGAGTAGAGAGATGGAGGAGCATATAGAGAAGAGCTTGAACGGAAAAAATGGTTGGTTGGGTTCGCGCTTTGTTTGTAACGAACTGACAGCGACTTTCCAAACCAAAAACTACCACAGGTTTTTACTTGCAAATATTTACTTTTATCTTCTTACCCATCCGGTGACCTTTTTTCACAAACAAGATGCTTTCCTTTTGTGCTGCTATTCTTTCGTAGTTCGTTAAAGACTACTAATCTTTCCTAGTCTGTTTAGTAAAGACTGTCTCTACTAGGAATCCTCAAGAACAGTTACAGCTAAGACCAAATTTTTAAATATGTCGCAACAAGTGTACGATGGATGAAGATAAGAAGAAAGACAATTCGCATGAAGATAATTCTTCCATGTCCGCCAGCTCTAAAGAACAACAAGATACTCTACTCTTTGGCTGAATTGCATCTCAAATATGTCAAAACCGGGGCGAAGGAGTTTTACGTAAATTTGAGAAGAATATGGAAGTAATCTTGATCAAAAAATCAAATCTCTTGAAATCCTCATCTTATTTTCTTGATCTTCCCACCCACACTCCCCCGATTCCGTCAGAAACCCAATCCCCGATTTCCGATTTGGAATTCGTTAGGTCTCCGATCGTCAACCAATTAGGGTGTTTGCTTCACTCAATTTCGCAGAGGATATTTTTGTTGTCCCAATTTTGCTATTTTTGTAGTGATGGTTAGGGTTAGGGTTTTTCCTGAGAGTCGGAAAGGTTCTTCGTCTTCTTCTGAGGCTTTACAGCCGCTGCCGAGAAATTACGGAATCACGAAACCGCTTTTTCTCTCCGGGCCGTCCAAGTCTGATCTTGAACGAAATGTCGATCTCGAAAAGGTAATTCTACTGTTTTGGTTATCTCTTATTCTCTTTTGGTTATGGTTTTGGTGGCCTTTGATTTGCCGTTAATGATTTTGTTTGTTTCTGATTTAGTTCTTGGTTGATTCGGGGCTTTTTGAGAGCATGGAGAAGACTGCGAGAAGAGAAGATGTTCTAGGCCGCATTGATCAGGTAATTGATCTCTCTAATCCCTGCTAAAATTGAGCCAAATCAGTTATAGGCAGTGTTGTTAGATTCAGAATGGGTGAGGTTTTCGTTGCGGTTTTTAATGTGGTGGAGGTAATGTCAGTCATTAGCTATATTTTGGTGTAGAAATTGAAAGACTGGGTGAAGCAATTGACGCGCCATAGAGGCTATACTGATCAGATGGTGGAGGAAGCAAATGCTGTTATTTTCACTTTTGGATCGTATCGACTTGGGGTAAGTTTAGGTTTTCGACACTTCTTTATGGTGTTGTACATATCGGCTCAGTATCATATTTGTAGCTACATAATGAAAAACTATTTGTGGCGCTTTATGTTTTTCCATAGATTGTGGTTTGACAGAACCAAGTATTTTCTTGACAGGTTCATGGGCCTGGAGCTGATGTAGATACTCTGTGTCTTGGACCAACATATGTGAATCGAGAGGTAATTTTATCTGCTGAGTATTTGAATATTGTTTATTCATCTTTGATGACTATGACCAGATTTATTCATAGCGGTTGTACCTCCTCACACTTGACTTTCTCTCTACAGCAGGATTTTTATTACTTTGCATGACATCCTCTTTGAAATGGAAGAGGCAACTGAACTTCAGCGAGTTCCTAATGCTCATGTTCCAGTCATGAAATTCAAGTTTCAGGGCATGCCAATTGATCTTTTGTATGCAAGCATATCTTGCTTGGTTGTCCCAGAGGTGAGTTCAAAATTTAGTTTCTAAAACCTATTTTGTTGTTTTTGCTTTTTATTTGCCAATTGTTTGTGCCTTTTATTTGCCAATTGTTGTGCTTGTAACCATATTTTACATATTTTCAAGCCTACTTAAACATATTATTAATGTATCATTAATTCTTTATCATCAGTTCTTTATGTTACTACCGTTTGAAAGACCATTAAGCTGCTATATTGATTTCTGCTGTTATTTGTTATATTGATTGGGTGTTGGAACATGTTTGTTGACAGGATCTAGACATCTAAGATGAATCTGTGATATTTGATGTTGATGAGCAAACAGTTCCTAGTTTGAATGGTTGCAGGGTTGCAGATCAAATTCTTAAGCTTGTTCCAAATGTCGAGGTTAATTTTATCTTATCCGTTACCCGGGTATATTTCTGTCGTCAAATGATTTTTCCCTTGACACTCTATTTGATTGTAGAACTTCCGCACGACACTCAGGAGTTTAAAATTTTGGGCAAAAGACGAGGTGTTTATTCTAATGTAAGTTTGGCAGTGGTATAAGGTTCTCAGTTTTATTAAGTAATTAGTCACACTTGTTGAACTGTCATGTATGTGATGTAGGTTACTGGATTCCTTGGTGGTGTAAATTGGGCTCTCTTAGTTGCTCGGATATGTCAGCTTTATCCCAATGCAATTCCTAGTATGTTGGTTTCTCGATTCTTCAGAGTGTATACTCAGTGGAGTTGGCCAAATCATGTACTTTTTTGTTCAATAGAAGAGAATGAACTTAGGTTACCTATATGGGATCCTCGTAAAAACCCTCAGGATCGCTTTCATCATATGCCTATAATAACTCCTGCCTACCCTTGTATGAACTCTAGTTGCAATGTCTCAGTAAGTACTCTACGTGTTATAACAGAGCAGTTCCACCATGGTAATAGGATATGTGATGTAAGAACATAAATTGATCTTCAAAATGGCTTGCTGCCTATGGTTGAGCATTGATGTGAATTGCTTATTGGTCTCCTTACAGGAGATTGAGCTGAAGAAAAGCCAGTGGAGCGCTCTGTTTGAACCTTATCTTTTCTTCGAGGCATACAAAAACTATCTACAGGTGGACATAGTAGCAGCCAACGATGATGATTTGTTGGCATGGAAGGGGTGGGTGGAATCTCGTCTTAGACAGCTCACCTTGAAGGTAATTTTTCTGGGGAAACAATTCGTAGACTAAAGGCTACTGAGTTTGGTTATTATAAATTTCCACAAAGAGTCTATTAAGACAATTAGTTCATAGAATAAGTTATTAAAGTTCGTGCAGATTGAGCGAGACACAAATGGAATGCTTCAGTGCCATCCATATCCAAAAGAGTATATAGATGCATCCAAGCCATGTGCTCATTGTGCTTTCTTTATGGGTTTGCAGCGGAAAGGAGTAAAAGGTCAAGTAGCTCAGCAATTTGATATACGTGGAACAGCTGATGAGTTCAGTCTTGATGTAAATATGTTTGAATTTTGGAAACATGGGATGAATATGTATGTCATGTTCGCCGGAAGCAGCTCCCGTCCTTTGTCTTCCCCGTTGGGTATAAACGGCCTCGATTATCTAGACATGTTAGCCAGCAAGATGAAGAACGTTCTGGGTCTACTGAAAGACATATCAGGAGGAAAATTAGTCCTCAAATAGAGGATACGAGGCTTACTGAACTAGGAAAGCAGAGCTCTATTAGCCCACTACGGGTGGAGTCCGTTTCCCCAGAAAGTATTGCAGGTAGATCTGGTGGAACACCTAATACTAGCTTCACTAATAGTAGTAGGTTAGAGTGCCCATCAGCTGGAGGTACAGACAGCAATTCTGGTGGTATGCTACCTGTGGGGTCAGGTGAAAATGTTGTGCAGGAGTCCATTGCTGAAAATGAGTCAACAACTATATGTGCTTCGGAATTCCCTAGTGTGTGGAATGGGGTAAATCCTTCACAACAGGGTAAGGAGTTGGTACATCCATCTGCAGTATCTTTCTCAGAATCCAAGGACACATGCCAGGTGGAAAAAATTGGGGACAGAGTTGGAAATGTGGTTTTGGTGGACATGAAGAATATGGGGACCAACTCTACTGGTAGTATACTGAAATGGACCGAGGGTGCTATTGATGTTGACCAAGAAATAGTCAAACCATGCAATCAGACTATGGGCGTGGACATTGTGGAAGGTGTATTAGGAACAACTCCCAGCAACCAGAACCTCAATTGTGAGGTGAGTTTCTCCATATGAGGATTGTGGATTAGGCATGTACTGGTGGAAGTGAGAGAACTAAGAGTTTTGGAGATAGTGAGACATGGGGACCTTTGCGGAGTTCCTTCGGAAAGGTCGCACCTGAAATCTGCAAGCCGTTCCCAGTTTAAAATGCCTGATTAGAAGAGCTGGAGGTTTTGAACATAAACTCTCTTACGCTTTGTTCTCTTCTGTTTGGTTCTCTACTACTCTTTACTCTCGTAGTCTCGTACATAATCTTTTGCTTTTTTTCCTTTATTTCACTCCTTTTGTGTTAACTGCTTGACCAAACTTGTTTCCTTCACATGCTGATATTGATTTTTTTAAATATATGATTCAGATATTTGATAATGATATTTCTTTTCTTATTTTTTTTCTTTTTCACCCCACTGAACAGACAATGTGTTTACTGGTGCATATTGTGGTGGCAGGTCCTGCACCACTATAAGTGCTTTGTTTCCAGTAACTATGCTTAGACCTTGTTATCGATCTCATTCCTTTTCCATTTTATTTCCATCTCTTATACCTTGAGTTATTCTGATCCTTGATTTTCTATTGTATAGCCAACTGTAATTGCAAATGCTACCAATTTGGAAGTTGGCTCTAGGTCAGAATCTATGGCCTGCTTTGAAACTCTTTGGTCTATTAAGCAAATCATTATATATTTATTCTGGTGTGTTTTTGTTGTGTGGCCGTTTTTGTTAGAGAGCATTAACAGTTTTGTAACAAGTTAAATCTGAGATCAATGGAATGACATAACCCGAGGCAAATTGTTGAACAGGGAGTCTCACTGCTATTAGAAAAGGAGCACAATGTTAAGTGCCGCATAACTGCTGGATTTCATGATGGCTTAGGTGGGCACATGTGAAATGTCAAGCCTAGTGCCTGGGAAGGTTCAGCAATGGAAATCGCACAGCGTGGTGATCTAGTGCTTTGGAATCTTGAAGCTGGTTGCGAGACATTGAGCACCATGAAATGTCAAGCCTAGTGCCTGGGAAGGTTCAGCAATGGAAATCGCACGGCGTGGTGATCTAGTGCCTTGGAATCTTGAAGCTGGTTGCGAGACATTGAGCACCATGAATTTCAGAATAGTATGATGGTGCTTTGGAACTTAATAACCCTGGCATTTGAGGCAACTTGGTCATGGTGGGAAGAGGAATTTCTGCTGCTTGGTCTTTATTTTTATTAAAGCTTTTACTGGGAAAGAGATTCCCACAAGGCTAGCTTTTACGAGGCAACTTGATTGTGTGGGAAGGTGTTCTACAGCTGTCTGCGGATGGACGTCTTTTTCTGGCAAAAGGTTCTACAAAATTTGGGGTGCAAGCGGTTACTCTCATTTTCCCCATGTAGAACACTCTTAGGAATAGGAGAGAGAAGGAATGGGAAAGAGGTGGAATGTGAGAGAGAAGGAATGAGAATAAAAAGTTGATTTCCCTTGGGGAGAATCAATACCAACTCATCTTTCCGGAGTCTGGAAAGAGAAGATTCTTTCTTGTTAAATTAGGTGGGTCTCACTTTTTTCATTTCCCTTGCAAGTAAATGTGCAAAACCATCGAGAAAGAGAATGAACCGTGACTCATTGATTCTCATTACCCTTATGTAAACGTACCCTTAACTTATTTACTTTGTAGGTTTGTACACCCCAAACTTTTGTTACAGTTTTTTATACAAGTGATCTTTTGCCATATCTGACACTGGTCTCTCTAAGAAATTCAGATTTTATTTAACTTATCCATTTAAGGTCAGATGCTTGTACATTATTAGGTAAAGTAAGGCTCTCAAATTCATTGATACTAGCCTTCATATGCAAGCTTCGCGCGTGCTGAAAACTTTGTTAACGCCTGCAAAATATTTAGTTTTTTACGTCATTGTCTATAACGCTCAATTGATAAATCTGTCTTAGACTTCTGAAACAGATCTATAAGCAAAAACCATCTCTCTTGCCAAGTTTTATATATTCATTGTACAAATAAACATGCAAATAATTTCAATTACAAACTTCAGTGAAATGCAACCTTTGCAAATCAGATTGTTGCAACCTTTAAACAACCATCTTTCTTACTATACAACAACCCCGCTGCTATGGAATGCAACTTAGTTTCCAGCTATGAAATTTCAGATTACATTATTCTCAGTCTCACGGAACCCTGAATTTCAATACTTTTAGCTTTAGGAATAACTCATATTGGCATTTCTAACAACTCTGACCACAGTGCTCATACGTGTCAATCCAAATTAATAAGCTCAGAATACAACAAATTGGAATTATGACTTCAAAGTAATGGAATTATGCTATCAAATGGTATCTGCAACATTCAAAAGTACAGCAATCAAACAGTACCACAGTCAACCAATCTCTTCTTCAATCCTCTTGTTCATTGTCTGAACCTAAATTTTGAAGGTCTATAGTAACCCACTAAACAAAACGGGCCAAAGATTTACTCATAGTGTATTAAAAGAGGATCAAAATTTTCCAATATGAAAGTACAGATCTTTTACATTAATTCTGTTAACATTCATATGATCTAGAAGAAGTGAGGAGCAACATACACATCCTGACTCCTTACAATCCATTAAGTACGTGTCATGTACTTAGTGATGCTTTCATTTACCAATTTTGTAGAAGAATGACTAACCTGCTCAAGCATACAATACGCACCCAATTGCCTAAATCTTGAACTTTACTATCTGTTGTAACGGACGGAAGAAAGAACACAGATTTACGTGGTTCACTAACAATATGTTAGCTACGTCCACGGCAGAAGGAGAACAGTTTATTGATTGAGGAAGAACCAGAATACAGAGTGCGGAAACACAGAATTACAGAGAGTGCGGCGCTCAATGACCCAGCACTAAATATTATCACACTGAATACAATTAGGTTTAGGACGTTTATATACTAAACGTCCGCGACCGAAACTGACCGCGAGCGAAACTGTCCCCGCGAGCGAGACTGACCCCGCGAACGAAACTGACCCCGCGAGCGACAGTCGCGCGAACGACTGATGAGCGCGCGAACGGAACCCAGCATAACCCAGCGAGATCCCCGAATAGCTGGTTCAAGGCATATATTAACACTATCAGCAATATCAGACCTTGATATCCAAGTGCAATTTACACTCGCTCACAGAAGGCCTTGATATCCGATTACCCAGTATTCTATTTTCTACTACACGACAGATTGGAACCCCAGTTGAAAAACTTATGCAAATTGTTGAGCCAAACCAATGAAAACAAAACCTATAAGCTAAATCAAATTAATATTGAAAAAAATTCAGCATGAACTCAAATAGTTTTGATAAAAATTCAAAGTTGAGCTAATAGCAAATAGTATCGATCATACATTTAAGTTTCGATAACCAATCTGATCAAGGTTCAAACCTTTACCTAAATTGTAACCTAATCACAATACTTGCTAAATTACATTCATATCAAGATGCAACCTGCCTTGGCAAGTTAACACATTAATAAACACTTACCCAGAAATGCAACATGTATCGACCCAATAAAGCAAGATCTTTCCCTCTGTATCTCATCTTTGTTCGCAAGAACTCTGTAGAGGGACAACCGTCACCACCTCTTTCTGATGGCTGTCACACAAATCCAAAAGAGAAATCTTCTGCAATTACCTCTCTCTCGCTCCCACCCAAATCTGTTATGTTGATGAAAGAATAGGGTAAACAATGGATAAGGCCAGACCCAACAATGGATAAGGCCTCAGTGGAAATCGAAATAGGAACTCTTTTGGGAATTTGGTACGGCTCTGCTGGAATAAGAAATTTCTTTTCTCTCGGCTACCTTCTCGTTTCCCTCTTCCTCTGTGCGATCTCAATTTTCCTCTCTTTCGATCTTGGTTTGAAGTCCTTCTCTCTTAGTAGAGCAAATCTTCTGGAGCGGTGGTGAGAGCAGGTCACTTGTGACAAAACAGGTATCAGCAGCAAAACTTAAATTAACAACAAAGAGTGAGTACTGTTTACGTGAACAGTATACTTCCTCGTTCCGCTTAATATATAGCCTGTGGCTGACCAATTTTTGAGCTAACATTTCTTCAATATCAGATCATTCCCTCTATTAGTCCTCAGTTGGGAACTTGGTATTTCGATCTGGTTGGAAAAATTTTAAGACATTGGTGGATTGAAGATCCCAGAATCTAGCTAGCGGCATTACCCAATAGAAAATAATCAAAATATTACATCTTAATGGCATTACGCACGTTACGATTCGGAAGGAAGTATTACATTTCTTTTACAGGAAGGTAATCTTACACTTTTAACAAGAGGATTATAAGAAGGAAACCATCCATTTTATTACAGCAATTGAAATGCTACAGGAGTGTGAAACACATGAAACTTAGCAGAGCGTTTCTTTGATGGGAGCCCGAGAACCCATGAACTAGCTAGCTCGGGAATCACTTCGAAACTTAAGCCTGAACTACCCAACTTCTATGAGTTTGGACATTCTTGATGCAGCGAAAAATAAAGAGATAAGAGATTGGAATCCACAAATCTGTTTTTGATCTTGAATCCACGAGAGATTCTGGAATTCACCAGGAATTGAGATAAACTCAAAGGTTTTTTTTTATAAAATCAAGGTTATCAAATACAACTGATAGAGACTCCTTATATAGAAGCAAACAAACCCTAGGACAACTAACAATGAAACCTAAAAGACCATGAATTAAAATAAAATAAAGTTCAAAATAAATTAATTAAAATAAAACAAAATAATAAAAATAAAACTCGAAAAATAATTAAAACAGTGTTCTGGAAGCCTAACAAATTTAGATATTCGTAAATAATTTGCCACGATCAAACGGTTCTTCAATCTCTACATCAATTGTATTAGAGAGAGGAGATTAGAATCCACCAATCTGTTTTTGATCTCTAATCCATTAGAGGTTCTAGAATCCACCAGGAATTGAGATAAACTCAAAGAGTTTTTTTTATAAAATCAAGGTTATCAAATACAACTGATAGAGACTCCTTATATAGAAGCAAACAAACCCTAGGCCAAATAACAATGAAACCTAAAAGCCTATGGATTAAAATAAAATAAAGTCCAAAACAAATTAATTAAAATAAAACAAAACAAAATAATAAAAATAAAACTCGAAAAATAATTAAAACAGTTTTCTGTGCCTAACGAATTTAGATATTCGTAAATAATCTGTCACGATCAAACGGTTCTCTAATCTTTATTTTTCATCTGAAAACGACCCCCCTTCGTTTTACATCAGTCATCTCCTGTGTCAAGTGGTCAAATAGGTAACCCAATCTCATGACTTTTCTGAACAGGATCTTCTTCACATTCATGACAAAGGTTCCGGTTTTGTTGAACTCCTACAGTCCAACTTCTTCATGGTCTCAAAAGAACAGAGCTTTGCCATGTCTTGAATCATACCGTTTCTCTCCTCCTCCTCCACCTCCACCTCCACCTCCACCTGCTCGGTGAAAGAGCAGTCTATAAACTTGGCCAATGGTGAAACACAACATCTTCTTTCATGTCTTCAATGCTTTCAAGGGTAGTCTTTAAACTACATTGAGTTGTGAAGGGGTCCAGACCCCCCCAAAGGAATATATACAAGCATTCATAAAGAGAAAACTAAAGGTTTAGGAAATAATTTACTGGCCCAACATCAAATCAGAAGGATAATTAAAACACTATAGTATTAAACTACTTACTAATATTCATTGATCATATATTTAAATTTATTTTATGATAACGGTTAATCATTTTATACTTAAATCTCAACCCCCCTGTTCGTACTCGAAGAATTACACATTGTTTGGTCTCTTCAAGCTCTCTTTCCAGTAACCCAAAATGTGATCCCAAAATGGACCATACGGATGCAAGCCTTTGCAATACCTATCAAAGGCCTCATCGAAGGACATTGGACCTACAGATTGTTGCCTGATCTTGTTAATGAAATGCCAGTAAGAAACAAATGAGTCGAATGGATTTCTGCAAACATAAACGATCTTACAATTGGACTTTGTAATTGTACCCCACGAAGGAAAAGGGATATGGGTTCCAAAGAGTCTCCTTGGCTCACCAGGAAACTTAGATGAGAAATCAGGAACTTGGTTGTTCGTATAGAGATCAACCACTAAGGTTGGCACAAGATTATGGGAGTTGGATGTGAGCAAGGGATGTGCCTCTATTCCAAAACGGTGTCGATTCACAATAGCAAAAGTCAAGGCTGTTGGAAAGTAATGCACATTGATCATCTAATCATCATTCTAGAGATGTCTAGAGACATCATGGAAGTTCAGGAGCTAGCTAGAATAGTTTAAATTAAGTAAGAATAATCATGTACATGAGCTTGCTTAGTTTAGAATGATCTAGACTAATCATGTAATCAATTAAGTCTAGCTTAGTCTAGAAAAGTCTACAAGGTCGGTGGCTCTAGTCCATTAGAGACTAAGTCGGTGATCAACTTCTATAAATAGGTGATGTACTCATCTAACAATGTAACAACTTATGAGTAATAGAAGCAAGCCATTCCATTCCAAAGTTAAGTGTTCCTCCTCTCTTACATCTCCTGTTATCCTTCTTCTCTCCTAAATATCTAACCTTGTCCTAAGACCACATTCTTCCCAAGTCTAGCTCCTAAATACCTAGTTCCATCTAATAGCTTATGCACTAAACTAAACAATTTCTAACAGTGGTATCAGAGCCACTATTATAAAAATTAACAGTGGTATCAGAGCCACTACTATAAAAACTAACAGTGGTATCAAAGCCTAGTTCGATCAAGAACTTGGACGTTTGTCAAAGCTTGCTTCGATCAAGTTTGGGCTATTGAAAATTGTCCATCATGTCTACCTCCACCTCCAACCAATCAACCATTCCTTTTCCCATATTTAGAGGAGAAAATTACGATTTTTTGAGTATCAAAATGAGGACTTTTTTCATGTCTCAAAATCTATGAGACATAGTAGACAAAGGGTTCTCGACTCCAGATAATCCAACGGTGGAGCAGCTTCTACAAGAGAAGAAAGAAAAACAAAGAGACGCGACAACATTGTTCGCGGTCCAATTAGCGGTGGAAGACATAAAATTCTCAAGAATCATGGAAGCTACTACATCAAAGGAAGCTTGAGATCTACTAAAGGAGGAGTTTGAAGGAACTGCAAATGTACATTTTGTCAAATTACAAACTATGAGGAGAGAACTAGAAAATATAAAAATGAAAAAAAATCTGAGATCGTAAAAGATTACTATTCTAGATTAAAAAAATAGTAAATCAATTGAGAGCCTATGGTGAAAATATTAGTGAGACTAGAGTATTAGAAAAGATACTCATTAGCCTCAATGAAAAATGTGATCCAATTGTGACTGTCATCGAAAACTCAAAAGATATAACAAGTCTTTTAGTGACAGAATTAATAGGCTCTTTAGAAGCATATGAGAAAAGATTAAGTGATCGGAATGAAAATTCAGTAGAAAAAGCATTCCAAACAAAAATCAATATGCGTTCAGAAAGATGAAAAATAAAGAAAGTTTGAAGAATACTCTAGAAGAGGACAAAAACCCAAACATTGGGAAAATGAAAAAGATTTCAAAAAGAAAAGAAAATATCCTTCTTGTGGAATTTGTGAAAAGAATAATCACAAAGAAGATTGTTGGTTTCGGGAAAAATCAAAATGCCGAAACTGCAAAAAGTTCGGTCATAATGAAGAAGACTGTTTCTTCAAGAAGAAAAACCACCGAGAAAATTTCTCAAAAGAAAATGATCAAGAAGATCATATATCTCTTCTATACTCGTCATGACTCAGCGGAAGCAAAGAAGAACAAAAAGTGTCACATCGACAGCGGCTGCAACAACTACATGATAGGAGACAAGAACATTTTTCCAAGTTGAAGACTACAAGAAAGTCTCAAGTAAAATTGGGAAATAGAGATATCGTCAAGACAAAAGGAAAAGGTACGGTCTCTCCCAACTCAGAAAGGAACTAAATATATTAATGATGTTCTATTAGTTTCTAGCTTGGAGCATAATTTGCTAAGCGTCGGACAAATGATGGAGAATGGATATGCAATATTGTTCGAAGAAGACTTTTGCAAAATATACTATAAGAAAAGAAGACTAATCTTCAAACAGCACTGTTATAAGACATCCATGAGCTTGGCTAACCTAGTCTTGCAATTTAAGCTGAACCCTCAAGAAAGTATTGTAATCTTGTGTGTGAAAATCTACAATGGTTTTGACACAAGTTACAGACTTGAGCATGCCAACCTAGTATTTACTATGATGTAAGTTAAAAAAACCAAAAGCAGAGGATCCTCTTTCCAGTGCTTCATGAGATTTCTTCACAGCTATCCAGAGCACATCACACACTGAAAACTATGCTATCGTCTTTCTTTTTACTGCGTTTGTAACTCGAAAGGTAAGTCGCTGTGTTAAGGAGAGGCAAAATGTCGAACTCACTCCCTACCTTTTTGATATCATAACCATCTGATGAACCATAACCGCGAAGAATGTGCAGAACTTCCTTCATGGAAGGCCGAGTTGAAGGTAGTGTGCAAGTGCAGATGAGTCCCAGTTTAAACACAGTAGCCATCTCTTCCGAGTAACATGTTTTCTTTATATCCTCATCCAGGGCCTCATCAATGTTCTTTCCTTCACCATATTGCTGCCATGCCCATTCTGCTAGGTTGGTGTATTCGCCTCCACTGTTAGGTTCTCTGCCTGTTGTTAGTTCTAGTAGTACTACTCCAAAGCTGTAAACATCAATCTTTTCGTTGATTTTCATCGTATAAGCATATTCTGCAATGCAAAACATCACAATGTTAAGGTCATGTCATGATCAAAACTGAATGTAGCACCAAAATATTATGTTCAAGACACGAAACAGTTTAGGTCGATGACTCAAGAACAGACTAAACAAAGAATTTACCTGGGGCAATATAACCAAAAGAGCCTGCAATAACAGACATAGTGTGGGGTTCTCCTTCTCCATGCTTAGCCAAGATCTTGGCCAGCCCAAAATCTGCAATGCGAGCTTTGAATTTTGAGTCCAGCAAGATATTGCTGGACTTGACATCTCTATGAATTACTGGGGGAGAGCACTCATGGTGCATGTAGTACAAGCCTTGTGCAGCTCCTATTGCAATCTCCAATCTCTTTGGCCAGTCCAAAACAACATGATGAGCCAAAGTCATCCCTGCCATTTGTTTTGTCTTCTTTCCATGAAGCCACTTATCCAAGCTATGATTCTCCATGTATTCGTACACCAGAAGCTTTGAATTCTCACTAGAAATGCAGCACAGCAACTTAACAATGTTCGAATGACGAATGCTGCCTAGTATCTCAACCTCAGCATTGAATTCTTTCTCCAGCCTCTGATCCAGTTGCCTGCTGTTACAAATCCTTTTCACCGCGACAAATTCATGTGGGCAATTAGTACTTACTCGATAAACCTTCCCTGAGCCTCCACTCCCAATGAGATTAGTATCTGTCAAGTTTGTCAAGACATTGAACTCGGTGAAATCCAACCTCTGGAATGAGGTGAGCTTCCATGTTGCCAAGTCCTGGCCGCGCTTCTTCCTCCGGTAGTCTCTTACAACGAAAAATGTCAATAGAACAGTAACCATAAACACAACAAGGGAAAGGACTAAGATCATGGCAAGGACTTTGGAGGATAACCTGTGGGAACTAGGGAGTCTGGTGTAGCAATTGGGAAGGTTTAGAATAGGACTATTAGCACATAGATTTGAATTGTTTAAGAAACTGTTCTCATAAGCAAGGTTATCAAACACCTCTGGGATCTTCCCGGAAAGCTCATTCGAGGACAAGTTGAGGGAGTTGAGCCTCAAGTGTCCTAATTCCGATGGGATTTGACCTGAAAATTTGTTTCCTGATAAATCCAAGTAGAGAAGGTCAGGCAAAGAACCAATAGCTGTTGGAATGAAGCCTGTAAGCTCATTTCTCGAAAGATCCAGAGTAGTCAACGAACTCCACGCAATGATCTGCGTTGGTAATTCACCCGAAAATCTATTCCCATCGAGTGACAAAGTGTTCAGCTGAGAAAGACTTGTCAATTCTACTGGGATCCTACCAGTAAACAGATTCCCACTTGCCTTGAAAACGACCAGTTTCTGCCAAGATGAAACTTGAACCGGGATTTCACCAGAAAATCTATTGTTGCTGATTTCCAGCCTAGACAGATTCCAAGCTAGCCTTGTCCTCGGAAGCTCCCCTGAAAACGAATTGTTGCTCATCATCAACGTCGAAAGATTCAGCGAAGTCCAAAGTCCCTCGGGTATCTCACCGGAAAAAATGTTGTTGTAGACTTGAACCGAACGCAAAGCAGGACAATTCCCAAGCCCTTTAGGCAACTCTCCAGAAAGTTTGTTAGAAAATGCAATAGCTCCTTGCAACAAGCCGTTGCTACACAGATACTCCGGTAGTGCACCACTCAGCTGATTCTCCGAAACCTCAAACCCTTCAAGCTTCGAGTGAAGGCCCATCTCCGGCGGCAAAGTCCCATTCAGATGGTTCTTGAAAACCCGAAAGCCCTTCAGCGTCTTGATCAGACCTAAACTCTCCGGAATTCCACCGGTCAACTTATTCATATACAGGTTCAACACACTGAGGTTGCTCAGGTTGCCGAAATCCGGTGGGATTGAGCCGGTCAAGTTGTTCATAGCGAGGTCAATTTGCTCCAAACTCATCGCTTTAACAGTGACCGGAATCTCTCCGATCAATCTGTTGTGAAACAGAAACAGGTTTCTCAAATCCTTCAACAAAAACAAGCCATCAGGAATCTTCCCTTCCAATTTGTTAATCGCAAGATTAAGCTCCCGGAGGCTCACAAGGTTAGAAAAAGTCTCCGGGATTTGACCGATCAAATTCGAATACCTCATCCGGAACTCCTTCAGCTTCCCCAGCTTTCCGAACTCCACTGGGATTTGTGCAGCGATTAACTCACCGTTAAACGACATGTCTAATACCTCGAGATTCGACAAGTTGCCGATCTCGCTCGGAAATGTTCCGTTGAACAGATTCGAGTAAAGATTCAAGACCTTCAGCTCCGTTAGGTTTCCAACCGCCGCCGGAACTTCGCCGGAGAAGTTGTTCCCGCCGACGTCCAAGTACTGTAGAGATGAAATCCGGTCAATATCGCCGGGAATTTCTCCGACGAGGTAGTTTTGAGACAGGTCAAGGTGCTGGAGCTTGGAGCAGTTGTATAGAACCACCGGAAACTCGCCAGGAATGTAATTCCAAGCGAGGTTGAGCACGGTGAGGTTCTGAAGGTCGCAAATAGTCGACGGAATTTTCACCGTGATGTCTTTTTCTTGGAGCAAAATTCCGGTGACCGTGCCGGAGGTGCAGCTAATCCCCGGCCAATCGCACGGTAATGATGAAGAGTTCCAGGACTGGATGGACGGTGGATCGCCCCATTCCTTCTTCAGTTTCAGCAGGATCAACTGGTCGGAGTCCGTGGATTGTGAAATTACGTTAAAGGTTAAGGAGATGAGGATGGTGAAGAAGAGTGGCAGGAGTAATTTGGCCATTGCATGTGGCTGATCAGTTGGGGTTCGCTTCTGTGTTTTTTTGTTTTACTGGGAAGTGTATGGGTTGACTATTCAAAACATGGGCTGGTGAAGGATGCCCGCGCTATTATATCTGATGGTGTTTACGAAAATAGCTCTAGACTATCGAGTAATTACGTTATACCACTGAAAGACTGAAAGTGATTTCGGCCCAAAGCGTATTAGTCAACTCAGAGTTTAATCTTGACACGCATGAACTCAGAAGTAATAATCATTATCGGGGAAAAAATGAGAGGAACTAGGTTTATGGATGTATCTTCGATACATAATTGTATAGGTATACGATAAGATTAAAAAATATAATATTAATATATGATAATTAAATATATGACTTGTTATGAAGGATTAAGATTACACCGTATATACACGTTATGCATATATAAATTTTCCTTCAATGTATTACCTATAATGCATTTTTTAGCCGAGAGATTGAAAATTTAGTTTACCAACTAACTTTTATACGTTGTCAGTTGTAATATTAGTTGTTAATTATAAAAATTATGAAGTTCTCGCGAGTGCCTAATCATTTCAGACTATTAGAAAACTAAACAATCTCTTGTTAAAAAAACTAAACATTCTTAATTTGTAAAAATAGTAAAATTAGCGCTATTCAAATTACAAATCACACTTCCACTCACATTTTTAATAATTTTATAGAAGGCTTGTCATTTCTATTCCAAAATTACCTTATCATCTTCTGATTGATTATCTTTGGTAAAGCTCGAAACTTAACAATATACCAATCTATGGGATGATCGTTGGTATTTATCATCTAATTAGAGAATCGAAGAACCTAGATTAATACTTGGTAAGCATGGTATAATTAGAAGTCGTTGTAGGTGTAGTTGGTGATCTATTAACAGTATTACAAGTTGTCCGTATCTGCTGGGTATGGCCCTTATTCTAGAAGCCGAACATATAAACACAAACAAAGCAATCATGGAGTGACTAATTTAATCACTTGTTGTTAGGCCATGGAGTGACTAATTTAATCACTTGTTGTTAGGAGGGGTTTAACTCTAAGTAGACCTATAAGTAGATCAAATTTGGACCAGATCAATATAGATTTAGATCTGTAATAGAAATTTTAGATCCGGATCTGACCCGTTACCCGTTGGGTCTTTAATAGCTCAGGTCTTTAATAGCTCGATCTAAATCCAGATCTGGCTGGTTAATGGATACTCGACCTGTTAACTTGATCTGTTTATAATAATAAATATTTTAAATTTTAAATAATAATTTCATAATTTTATCATAAAACATTGATAATTTTACAAGAAAATAAAGGTTTACATCAAAAGTTTAATTACATATCTAAAATACTCATTAACAGTAAACTAATATAATTAAATATTTGACCTCCAATTTTTTTAACGTAAATAACATATGTAGCAACCTTCAATTTCATTAGATCATACTTCAGAGACAATTTAGAAATGAATGTTTAGATTATCTAGATAATTATCATTTTATTTAATATTTATTAATAATATTATATTTATAAAAATATTATTTAATTATTTTTAAACAAATCAGGTCCTTAACAGATCAGATCAATCAAGATCCGGATCTGATCTGTTTAGTAAACAGATTAACAGATCCGGATCATTAACGGATCAACAAGTCAATTTTTCGATCTAAACACATTTACATATCTAACTCCGAGTGACATATTTGTAATTAGGATGATGAACATGGGCTGTCTCTTGCCTTTTCTCCAGCCTATTATCCGTGGAGCTTTCAGTTAGGTTCAATGTTAGGCTGCGTTTTGAAAGTCAAATAAGATGACAGAATGATGACAATGGCTGGTGCATGAGTTGGTGAGCGGAAGTTTCACAGTTGGGGTTTTGTTTGTCTCGTCTTATTAAATTTGATTAAATCGTTAATCAAATTTAGGGTTTTGGGTAGTATTGTTGCTTTTATGTTTTCGGATGTAGGATTTTCGGTCTATAAATTAATAAGCTATTGGTTTTTTGTCCTCTTTCTAGTTTGATCTGGAAACTTGTTTGGGACAAAATATTATCTTTCAGCGAATGCTTAAGAAGAGAGTCCATTGGACCGATTCTTACGGTCTACGTTATTAGGGTTTAGGGTCCCGTTTCCTTTCGACTAGGAGTCATGATTGGTAAGGATTTGTGGTTGCTTAAGGAATCATCCAAGGATCCGAAAAAGATTTGATATGTCTTGATCCGTAAGAAAGAACAAACCCTAGTGTTCACTATATAAAGGGGTCAAGATACAGAGATCAATCAACATCTCAACGATTCAATACAGCTTTTACACACTGCAAAACAAGCCTCTCCGGAGCATCTCTACCAGAAAGATTTCTCGAGTCTTTTTGTCCACCAAAGCCCTATCCGTAGGCATTTCCCGCTACTACTCACCAAAACCCGACCCGTCGACATTATCCGCATCTACCTCACCAAAGCCTCATCCGTGAGCGAACAGTCCATCACCACTTCATAAAGCCCTATCCGTAGGCGAATACCTGCAAAACCATTGGAGTAAGAACTCTAGCAAATATTCACAGTTTGTCAATGAACCTTTTGGCGAACGCACTACACTCATGATTTTTAGCTCTGCTTAACCACACCGGTCTGAGTAGGAACATCCACTTTACAAGAGGAGAAAAATCCCAGTTGCTCTTCAGCTAGGTCTAAGAAGAACCTAAGTGCCGGTCTGACCAACGTCTGTACGACAATCATTTGAGAAGAAGACAGAAGGCGAACACGCATCAAGACCAAGGTTGTACCTGACACATAGGTACTGGCATGCCCTAAAGCTTGGTTGTTAGAAGAAAATATATTTTCACACCGAACATTTGGCACGCCCGGTGGGACATAAAGTGTCAGGATTGTAGAAGAAACGATTTCGCGTTTTGAATGATTACCAGTCAACTAGCTGTAGTGAGTTGATCATGGACGACGAGTTGAAGCAGAAATTGAAGGCTATCATTGAGCAAGTTGAGAAAATCAATGCATCCGCGAATCGGATAAATGCTTCCATAGATCAGCCTAACAAAGAAGTTAAAGCAGCCAATGAGAAAACAACAACTCTGCAAGATGAAGCAAACCATGATGTTTGCAATACTAACCAAGAGGTTTTACACTCCCAAGAAGTAGAACCTAAAGTTGACGAAGACACTCTCGCCAAAGAGGTTGAATCGGTTTTTGATCAATCTAGTGGCGAAATCTTTTCTCTAGTCATGTCAGAAAAAATTGATTTGCCAGTTTGTGGTGAATCTCATGAGGAGCACAACAATGAAGTCGACAACTAACAAAGCTGCTCCAGGGGCGA
The DNA here is from genome assembly GCA_951800085.1 of Comarum palustre. Taxonomy (NCBI): domain Eukaryota; kingdom Viridiplantae; phylum Streptophyta; class Magnoliopsida; order Rosales; family Rosaceae; genus Comarum; species Comarum palustre. Next base: position 16,526,154 of record OX637589.1, read on the forward strand.
AGTCATTCCGTTCGCGCATGATACTGTATATATGGACATATGTCAAGTCGAACAAGTGGTCCTCAATGATGTTTATAGCAAGAATATGCCTATGTCTGAGGCAGAAGTTAAGTCATCAATATGTGGTGATTGTTATTTTGATATTAACACAGAGACAACCTATGATGAATACGATGATGCCTACAGGTTGGCTCTTGGCTCCGAAATCAACAAGTCTAAAGCAGAAGAGTTTAATTACTTGGAGTCTCTTGTTGAGAATATGAACCAACAAGTGGTTTTTAATTAAAACCAATATGTGGCTGCATCATTTTACACTATACACTACGACATGGTAGTCGGTGACAAAGCTGATCTCTATTCCATGTCATCCACAAAGATGCAGTTAAAGGTCAAGCTTAGTCAAATTATGAAGATGCATAGGGGGCTATGCATCATTCCGTACGAGCAACAACCCTTTGCAAGTTTTCAGTTCTTGGAAGTGTTCGGCAAAAAGAACACCATGCTGCAAATATTAAGACGTCAAGGCTTGGAGTGAAGCATTGGTGGCCACCCCTGTAGACTTACAAAGGGTAACTAATTCATGATGAGTTTCCCTCTTTACCTTGTTTCTAGCCATTTTATTTTGTTTCAATTCTTGCATTGAAAAATAGAAAATACAAAAAGAGATTATGTGTTTTGCTAAAATGCAAGACAATGTTCTTACCTGATAGAGATTTGAATTCTATCTTATATTATTAGTGACATATTTTCTGATGTTTTAGATGCAAGAAACAATATATGTGTTTCAAAGTTATAGCCATTATGCCAATAGAATACAGAAGATTTGAAGTAATAGTGTAGTTCAGCAAATCTGCAGCAGCAGCTTTTGTGTTGTATCTTCACGGAATAAACTGGGAATATCCAGGAAGAATTAGAAGACAAGATTCATATGCACGAAAAGCCCTGATGTCTACTTTCCAACTCAATTTACGGTTCATGATTTCGACACTCCAAGAGGGAGTTATGACAGTTTGAGTCCCGGAAGGTCAGAAGACACATTTTCAGCAGCATATACTACTGTGCAGCAACTTCATTGAATCACTGGTGATGATATACTAAGAACTAGTCTGCGAATTGCATATGTGTGGAAAGCTCTGGATGTCTAGTTTCCAACAGAGTTTACGGATTGTGATTCCGATATTTCAGTAAAACGTTATTGCAATTTGAAGACAGGAAGGTCAGAATGAACGAAAAATTGGCAGCATGCATATATGCATGACGAATGGGCATTAAAGGTCTTGTTTGGCTGGCGAATGTATACTTGTGTCTTCAATACATGTTCTTATGTGTTTAGGGAGCTTGATACTCAAGATTCGCTATCCTCCTTCGCCTCACTAAGAACATCAAAACTAAACAGTTGCAGTTCAACCAATTTCAGTGACAGCTTTTGTGACGTAAATTTGCAGATATACCTTGGAAGATTCCGAGCGAATCAGTGAGCAAGCTGAATAATGGTAGAAAGGTATGGATTTCTAGTTTCTAACGAAATTTACGGTTTGTGATTTCGATATTCCAGTAGAGAGTTATGGCAGTTTGAGTACCGGAATGTCAGAATGCTCGAGAATCTGTGTCTTGTGTTTGTGACTACGGCGAACGGACTTGCATACACTAATAGCTTGGCGAATGCACACATGAATGCTCTATATTCATGCTTACATATATGGGGGGCTTGAATCAAGTTTTGCTCTCCTTCATTTGCCAACATCAAACACCAAAACTGGGGGGGCACATAGGGACATAGATCAGCTACTCTGAAATTTTTTAAAATTTTGAATTCTTGTGCACATAGTTTTGGTATTATCTTAGTAATTTTAAGGCCAACACCTATGACCTCCAATGAAGTTGTTATGCGAATACAATGGTATGATTAAGTTCCTTACACCAGAAGAGATGAAGAGGAACAACAGCTCCTTTATTAAGCGGAGACTTGTGGCTATAAATTCGAGGAGATTATTAGCACACTTTAATATAATGGGATTATGCAGAGCTACTTCATTCGTTGAATATTATAAGTAGATTAGTGTAACCTGGTAAATGGTGGTTCTAAGTGGTGTGTGTATGGATTGATATATCCATAAGAATGATCCCACTTGAAATGAGATGATTACTAGAAGGAGCAGCCAGGAGCACAAGATTTCTATTGATTATACCAATTACTGTGGCATAAGTCCGAAAAGTGGATTTAAGAAAATAGTTTTCTGCATAATAGTGTCCTAGAACATTCCTAACTAGTGAAGCAGAACTGAGCATTGAAGCTAAAGTGCAGTGAAGATGTCCATCTAGTAGCAGCAAATGTGTGTTGTTGTATATATACTAAAAGGTTCAAAGAAGAGGCACCAACATGATCATACTAGGAGTAATTCAAAGTAAAGGTGTCTTCATGAATTTACCTCATGTGAAGAATAGTCTTGAAATCAGTATTGGGGTTCACAAACTTTACAACAGCCATTCGCTGAAGGTTCTACTATACTGGGGGGCTTCAAACCTCATGTTGGCAGTAAAGATCTTCAAAGAAGTCATTGTATGTTTAATGTTACATCCACAGCAAAATGGTGGAAGGAAGTCTGCAACTTTCTTAAGGGTTTCTTGCATAGAGTAAAAATCAATTTATAACTAGTCCTATATGATTTGCTACTGCAATGAAGAAGAAGAAGAAGACCACCAACCTTTTCTTATAATCAAGTCCATACTGGGGGATGCAAGCTACGAACCAGATTGCCTTGATTTAGTCATACCCTTAACAACAACTTTTGGAGTTGTTGCTGGAACACAATAAGTTTGACATAAGGCATAGAATTTTGACATTCTTCGGAAGTATGAAGGGTGCTCTTGTATCTTTTGGAGGAATGGAGACAGAGTTGACACAATACAATAAGACCATGTCTATATATTATTTGGCACGAAGTTCACAGTAACAACACAAGTCTATTTGTGTCTGATCACCACAAGAAGGCTTGTAATTCTCATTCATGGAGCCAAATTAGCGCAAGCAAGCAAAGAAGTAAGTTCCAACTCTACATATGCAGCTCAATTCTTTACAAGAAAAACCTATTCCGGAAGCATACAAGATCAGTTTAATCTGTATGTTCTCACTACATTCATTACACCCAATTCAACTGGGGGCTACACTATACATATTCTGCCAATTCATGGGGCAAATTTTTGAAATTTTGAAACTATTTGAGTTTCAGTATTCATTTTATTATGAACCAAGCCATGTGGTTTATCTAAACTAATTTGTGGTTTTGCACTTTATTTAGTCAATCTATTCTTGAGGTTGATCATTATAATTCAAGGCTAACACTTGTGGCTTATTATTTTGAAAACATTAGCAGCAGCAAGAAAGTTGTCAAAAAGTCAAGGAAACTTGGTATCTCAAGGTACTAATTTGCAAGATGGTTCCAAGGTTCTTGGAGGTTCAAATCAAACATCCATAGATTCACACATGTACTACTGATACTAAGGAACATGTTTAGCTGCCTCATTACCCAGAAGTTATAAGAGAGGCCTATAGAAATCACCAACCAAGTCGGTCTCTACAAAGAAAATCTGGAAATTTCAGATTTGGCTTATTTTTGGACATTTTCATAGCTCATTCGCGCATCCTTACAAGGGTTGAAGTCTTGTTCGCCATACACCACCTTGAATCCAGTATATTAGACTACAAGTAGGAAAAAGAATCATGTCATTTGCTGCTTTGAGGAGTGAGTTATGAGGTCTCTAAGTCGGCATCTTGAAACAGTCATTCCAGAAAAACTAAACTGTAATGAGTTCTGGTGGCCTTGTTTCTTCATCTTAACATATACCTATCACTGGGTTTATTGTTTATATATCAATTTGGGATGTTTTAGACCATTTTAGAATCAAGAATCATCCAAAAAGGTCACGGGAAGCTCAAGGTACAAGCTCTTCAAGTCGACAAAATAATAAGAGAGCTGAATTTCCAGGAAATAGTTTTCTTGGGGCTGTTTTGGTAGACCATTCACGCCATCTTCCTGGGTTTTTTTGGCCGTTCGCTTCATCAATCCTTCAAGTACATATAATGTACTACATTCTCAAGCCAAGAACCGATCAGAATCATCATCCAAGCATGGTGCAAATCGCATAGTTGGCCTCCTATGCAGCAAAATGTCATCAGTTTTTTGATGAATTGTATTTTGGGGTTGGTTTCTTAGTCTTCTTGAAAGTTCTTTTTGAGAGAGTTGGTTCATCTTGGAGGCTATAATGTTGAAGGACAACGTCAAGTTATAAAACAACCAATTTGTGGTTAGTTCAAGCCCCTCTTATTCATCTAAGGTTTTGCTTCATGGAGTGCAATTGTGCCTACCTTGGGGTTAAGTTTTCTTGGTTCATTGTCATCAATTATCATCAAGACCAATGCTTGTGGTCATGCTATCATGTTTAATTAAGCATGGGGGCTTTTTATCTACATCTGGTTGGTCAGTATGAGTTTAAGACATGTTTTCGTCAGAGCGTGATCCATGATTTTCAAAGGCAAGGTATTCATGTTGGGTGCATTGGTTATCATGTTAGAGATTAATTGTGCTGCTATTTGGGGTTGTCTAGCTACTGCTTATTGTCATTGAAGCTTCAAGAGTCAAGACCTACATCTGAGTTTGGTGTTTACCAGTTAAGTCAGTAAGTGGCTTTTCGTCAGTATGAATGAAGCGTGGGGACTATAGGTCTTTTTAGTCAAGACGAGGGCTTCTCCTTCAAGACCTAGGGGCTATGTTTGGGCCAAAACATTATCTTTCTGCAAATGCTTAAGAAGAGAGCCCATTAGACCGATTCTTGCGGTCTACGTTATTGTTAATGCGTTTCCTTTCGACTAGGAGTCATGATTGGCAAGAATCTGTGGTTGCTTAAGGAATCATCCAAAGATCCGAAGAAGATTTGATATGCCTTGATCCGTAAAAAAGAACAAACCCTAGTGTTCACTATATAAAAGGGTCAAGATACAGAGATCAATCAACATCTCAACGATTCAATACAACTTTTGCACACTGCAAAACAAGCCTCTCCAGAGCACCTCTACCAGAAAGATTCCTCGAGTCTTTTTGTCCACCAAAGCCCAATCCGTAAGCATTCCCCGTTGCTACTCACCAAAGCCTGACCTGTCGGCATTACCCGTTTCTACCTCACCAAAGCCTCATCCGTGAGCATTACCCGCTTCTACCTCACCAAACCTCATCCGTGAGCGAACAGTCCATTACCACTTCATAAAGTCCTATCCGTAGGCGAATACCCGCAAAGCCATTGTTGGAGTAAAAACTCTAGCAAATATCCACAATTTGTCATGTAACCCTTTGGCGAACGCATTACACTTCTGATTTTTAGCTCTGCTCAACCACACCAGTCTGAGTAGGAACGTCCACTTCGTAAGAGGAGGAGAAAAATCCTAGTTGCTCTTCAGCTAGGTCTAAAAAGAATCTAAGTGTCGATCTGACCAACGCCTGTACGACAATCATTTGAGAAGAAGACAGAAGGCGAACGCGCATCAAGACCAAGGTTGTACCTGACCCATAGGTACTAGCATACCCTCAAACTTGGTTGTTTGAAGAAAATACATTTTCACACCGAACAAAACTAATGCTCTTTGTTAGAGTTTTTTCGTCCTTGTGTTCATGTAATTGGGCTTTGTCTATTGATTAATGAATTATTCATTTCTCTTTAAAAGAAATAAATTTGATTAACGATTTATATAGGATCTACATACTACTAATGTATCGATATATGAAGTAGATTAATTATTTGAGTAGAACGTCTTGGTTTCAAACTAGTGTACGACTGTAAGGAAATAATCCCCTCGATCTGTAGAAAACTAGGGGCGATTACATTAATATACCGTCAAGCTTTATGTACGTGTAATTTGGAAGATCAGGTTTAGGGTTTATATATAAAACTTGTAGTCAAAGAAAGACCTCATAAAGCTAGACACACTTTTGAACGCACTCATTTTCCTGTAGAGTACTTCTGGATCTGTAACTGAATGAGCTAGAAGACTAGACTGGTTGCTCCCCAAACCTTTCGAACATGAGAGTCAGTGTGGAAAAACAAGGACTAATCACTTCACAATTCAAAGATTCCGAAAATAAAACATGCATATCCTTTTTGACTCGTCCATTACTTCTACAAATGATAATTTAACTAAGTGAAACAAGCATGTTTTGCTATGGCAGAATTCATGTTCCTGCTCGCATGGAGTTAATTAACTAATTTAGTTCCTTACAGGAGATCTTTGTTGAGTTCCTGGAGATTTTGTGATCTCAAACTCATCACCTAAAAGTGTAGTTGGAGTGCTAATTAGGGTTTTTTTTCGAGTTCTTAATGAGAAAAATATATGAATCTACCGCTATTGATGTTTGCATTTGATTCTAACTCTTGTACAATTTCATCTTAATTTCCTATCTATCAAAGAAACTTCAATGTAAGTATGTGACTGCTAACCAAACGGTCGGAATACCGATATGATGCATGCATGTAGCTAGGGGCGGCCATCATCGTCTAGAAGGAAAGCGACACCAGAAACCTGGCTGGTGAAATAGGACAGATAATGAATCACAGGCAATCAAGCATCATCATAAACATACATATCTTCTTCTATTTTAGCTTCAGTTTAGTTATCCAACATGGTTTTGTCAAGTTATAAATATTTGAGCCTAGCTTGGACGTACTGGAGGTATTAGCGGAGTTTGCAGTTGTATTTTGGGTATAGCTCCAATACGCTTGATCACTATGCTAGCGAGGCCTCAGATAATATTGATAATATAGGCATATCTTTTTTGTGCTCCAAAACAGTTCTAGAATGTAAAGTGGGTTCTTACATGATTAGATTAAGGTTAATTATACAATATTAGTTCTTGAATCCAGAAGTGGGAAGGTAAAATTACATTGTGGTTTGTTGAATGCAATACATATGAATTTCTAAATGCATGGTCTGGTAGGTGATCTCTGTTCACCTATCATACTGAGAGTTTCAACAGTGAGACAGAAGTATGCATCTAGTTATATATATCCCCAACTCCACTGAATACTTTGAAAAACAAAGAATTAAAATTCTATATACTGAAACATAAAACATCAAGACCAAGGTTAAAAAGGCGTTAGGCGGGATTAGACGATGCAGCTACTGCCTAGCGCCTAACAGTTTAGGCGGAGTTTAATCGATGATTAGGCAGCAATTAGGTGAATTATTTTTTATATATTTATATGGTATATTATAATATAAATTATAAAGAAATGTCAACAAAACATTTAAAACACATTGTCTAGAAATAATGTTATCAAACAATAGCTCAAAAATACAAATCCAAATAAAAGCACACAAACAAATAATTAGGTTGTTTAGGGTTTAATAGCATTAGGCTGTTTAGGGTTAATTTTTTAAAAAAATTTGCAGCGCCTAATCCCGTTTAATTACCGATTAATCGACATCACCTAATGTGTCCGCCCAGCATCAAAATTAAGCTTTATGCTTGGTTTTTCACCTAGGCGCCCGTTTTTTCGAATAGTGATTAAGACATTACAACTGTTCATTCAACTGGTGAATTGACGATTTTGCCCTCGTTTTGAAATTATTCATATAAATGCCACTATCTACAAATCTCTGATATTAACACGGAAAATAAGTGTGTCTGACCCAGTCTTGACGCACTCGTTCGGACTCTTTCTTATTTGCATACATTTTTCAATGTAAATCGTAATTTTAACCGTTCAAAAGTTGAACTCACCAATAAAGATTACCTCTACGAAAAATCAATGAAAACAAAAATCGTTTGCTCAATCAAATGCATCGAACTAATGGACAGTTCTAGTGAAAGTTAGCAGTCTCACAATCAACTGTTCATTTGTTCGATACATTTGATTGAACAAAAAATTTTGTTTACATTGATTTTTCACATAAATGATCTTTATTGGTTAGTTCAACTTTTGAACTGTTAAAATACGATTTACATTGAAAAACATATGCAAATAAGAAAGAGTTCCGACGAGTGGGTCCAGACTGGATTAAACACAAATATTTTCCAATTAATACTGTGAGACCCCGAAATTTTAATTTAATTTTCCGACACATTTAGGGTTTAATTTCGATTACTTTTCAGTACGTTGTCATTTTCGTCTAACGTTTCTACGTTAAGACACACGTCGCCACATGCGTGAAAGTATTTACGGAATATCTTCCGGCACTTCACGTATTTTTCGTACAACTTTTACGTTTGAATTTGACGTTTGGTTATTTGAAATGAATTTTCAAAAATGGATTTGGTTTTAAAATTATTTTGGGAATTGTGATTAAATCGTGGCCGTTGATTCGATCGACGAATCGTGGCCACTCGTTTTTCTTTAAAACCTTATCTCTTTCTCTCTTTTCTCTCCACTTTCCTTTTTCTCTCACTTTCTCCTTTCCCTTTCCATTTCGGCTTTCGCCCGAAACAGAAAATTCTCTCTCTCACTCTCTTCGACCCAGCAGCTCAGCTGCACCTCTGCCCGGCGCGCGTCTTCACTCACCGCCGCCCCCATCAGCTTCGCCTCGCCCCGACGACCTCAACCGGACCACCAGCGACGCCAGCGCCACCCAGCAACGAGGAGAAACTAGGGATTCACTGTGCAAGACAAATCGAAGCTTACCAGAAGATTTGAGGAGCTAGGAAGCTCCCAGGCGCCACCAGGAGCTGCCCAGGAGCAAGGAGGAGGAAGGAGGAGGCAAGCGGAGCTCCGCCGGAGGAGAACCACCGGAGAACAGTGGAGCTTGACTTCAAGGGTATGAATCTCCACCTTTTCTCTCGATTCTTGGCCTGTTGTGTTGTTGGATTAGTGTAGAAGTTGTTTTGCAGGCCTAGGAACTCGATCTGGCCGGAAAAGCTTCGATTTCCGGCGAAAACAGTCGATCGGAACCGACGCGGTAAAAACTCTGGTTTTTACCGTGTCAGTTTTACTTTTACCATTTACTCAGGGGTAGAGTTACCAATTTGCCCCTGACTGTTTGAAATAATTACAGTTACTGTTTTTACTGTTTACTGTTTACTTTTACAGTTACAGTTTTACTTTTACAGTTTACTTTTTACTGTTGACTTCGACAGGTTGACTTTGACCGTTGACTTTACTGTTGACCGTTGACTTTTACTATTTCAAAGTTGACTTTTAACTTATACCGTAGAACACCTATTTTACGTTTTCGAACACTACAGTTAAATGTTTTAAAGACTTTTGGTTTATAAACGTGGCAAAACGACGTAAGTACTGAATAAGAAATAATCCCGACTTCTCGCCGGTTCGAGAATCAGAGTGTCAAACAAGTCAAACCCTAATGTCAGAAAGATAAACAAAGAATGTTTATCAAGTCTTAGTCGTAGATAGTAGATCCTCGAATTACTTATACCTGACTATCATTGTTATCTCACCCACAGACTCAGGAGCTCGTCGACGTAGGCTTCAGGAGGACCAGGAGTTAGAGCGCAGCCAGCTGTACCGTCATACCAGGTAGTAGGGGGAGCACGCCCAATGGGTGAGCCGAAACCCTCTTGGGTCGGCGGCTCTTTCACTTTATACTTATAAAATATTGTTGCATTGTTTTAAGCTTGTCCACACGCTTCTTATAGCACTTGGTGTGTGTGTGTGTGTGTGTGAGTTTTGGATCGAAAAGTAGTATCGTCGTCCTGATTTCTGGTGCTTGGCCTGAGAGCGATGGGACCTAGTATCTAGCACTCCTGCGGTGTCGATGACCGTAAACCTCCGGAGGGGCTATGCCCTGTTTATTTTATTCATTTATCCCGCTTACGCTCGTCTCGTATAGAGTAAAGCGTGACGTAAGTGTGGCCTGCTGTTTGTTGGGCGTTAGCTGGAAATGGACGCTCTCGCTACTCTGCGCACTCGGGCGCTTAGGTAGTTGGCCTCGGTTTGCAGTGAAGACAAACCCGGGATTTCGGCCGCTCAGATCCAGAAAGTTCTTTCATGTGTGGTCCCATGTTTTACCGAGCTTTGTGTGCGTGGCTTTGCATTACATTTCCACATGCTCTTTCGTATACTTACGAGTACCTACATATATAAGCAAAATGTTTTCTCATGGGTTTTAAACCCCGACTTGGTTGGCTTTGGCCCCATTTGGGTTAGCGAGGACGAGTTGCTCACCTCTACATCTTTTCAGGTCTACAGCACCCATCACTAGAGAAGCTGGACTAGGAGATCGCGGTGCGTCGACGGTTATCGTGCATTTCAGTTTTCGAGGACACCCATTCTGGTGTGGTTTCCATGTCGTTTGATTTCCGTATCTTTGATGTTTGTTATTCTGTTGGATACTTTGAGACATTTTTCGGGCTCGTTGTTCCGAGACCTTTTTCTTGTATTATTTTCGTCTCGGGTATTTTCCATTATCTTCCGCTTGTATAACATTTGTATGCCACTCTGTGTATTTGTCATTTCGTATTTGACATCCATACTGTTCATGTGTTGTTTTTTTTTTCATTCATAGCCTTGTAGTTTCGGTCCGGTGGGTCATCAATACGTCAAATGACGTATTGATTACTCGCCTGATCGGGGTTACGGCGGTTACCGTTGTGTTCCGGGACCGAGAATAGTCCCCGAGATGCGAAAAATACGTTGTCAAAGTCTTCCTTTGCACGATTCAATTGGGTCTGCCAAGCGTAGGGCTTTATATTTACGCCTGTGCATCGACTGGGTCGGAAAAAATTATTTTGTGTTAAAGCGACTGAGGTCTTGCCCAGGGGCACTTGAAATGCTTTGAACAGAGAAAAAAGTTTTCTTTCTTCAGTTTATAATTTGCGGATTTGTTAGTGGCAGAATGCATGGTAAGTTGAAAAATCAAATTTCTTGGACAATATTTTATGTTATACCTCCTTTAAATTGAATCTGATCTTATTATATTTAGATCGTTGCTTATACATTTATACATATATCGGCAGTATGGGTCAATTGGTTTAGCAAATGATCTTGGACTTTGAATAAGACAGGTGTGACATTACCAGTACTGTATCAATGAACTGATAATGTATTTATGGTGTGGATTGGGATTTACCTAAATAGACTTTGACAGGCTGCCTAAAACTGGGTCAGGAAATCTGCAAAGAGAGTGGCAGCACAGCCAGAAGTGAAGGTGTAGAACAAGAGAATGAAAATGCCGGCAAGCCATCCGAGTTGGGCCATTGCCCAGGCTAGAGATAGCACCCCAGCTCCTATTGGTGTTGTAATTATATGGGCACAGCCGGTCCATACTGTTCCTGCATGATCACACAAAATCAATTGAATTACCAGAAGACCAAACAAACCAGTACTGCACTGAATTCATATATGCTTCATAACAGGGGCGGATACACTCACAGGGCTATATAGGCTCAAGCCTATATACAATTTTTAAGGAGAAAAACCCTCAAGTAGAGGTATATATGGGCAAATACTCGTACTAGAAAAAGGGAGAAAACCTTGCATCCCACTCTTACAGAAATTAATTCGAATTGATCTTTTCACAAGTACGATTGATGTACAATATATAGAAATAGCTACATAGACCTTGCATAATACTGTGAATCTACATTAATGACTATATCAGAACTGATACATAATCTAAGAGAATGCAAAACTGATTGCATAATCACAACATAATTATAAGAAGATCAGATATGTGATGGAGAAGATTCTGGTCCAGACTCATGCTCTCTAAGACAAAGCCAATCCAATCCACTTCTCCTCTTCCTATTTCTCACTCATCTCGGTTCATTTTAGTTTCAAAATCTCGAATTGATTTCTATACAATTCTCTAGTCAGAGCTTTCATTTTTATTCATTTCCTCATTAGGAAGTTGGGAGTGGAGGGATTGTGGGCTTTGGAGAATCATATGCCATATTTTGTTTTTAGTTCATTGAAAAATAGGACTTTTACAGCTAATTATTGTGGGTTCTAAAAAACAATTCACCGATAAAATTAGCCTAGATAGATTTCACAGATCCGTCACTGCTTCACAATGATAAAAAAGCAGAAATTTTGCTTATAGACTAAAGAGGCGAGAATACCGGTGCTTTTGAGTTTGCCATCATCTTCCACCAGTAGTTCTTCTTCATCAGCTTCTGCGTTTTTCACAGGATTGTTCAAACGAGATTCAGATAAGTCATGCCGGAATCCAGCTTCAACCTCACTCAACGCCATTTCAACCAGCTATGCATGTACTCAGAATCACAGACATTACACAAGAAAATGATTAAGGACACGACAGATGTATATAGATGGATGAAGATACCCAGGGGCAGCAGCAAACTCCATTAATATATATGAAAGGACCAGTACGTATATATAGTCGGTAATCTCCATAAATTAATCAACTTTTCATTAGGAGAGTAATTGCCTTTCATTAAAAGCACTCCAGCCTTATCTCAAAAGCTATCAATTTTATGAATTTACCCTCTAACTATTATAAAATTTACCAAAATGTCACTACCCACTCTCGTCTACAAGCCCAAATCATCCTCCACCGAATCCGCCTCCGCCTCCGTTGGCTTTAGCCGCCGAAGGGAACCGCCAAATTTGGAAACCCGACTGACTGCGATGGAAGAAGACCAATCCTTGCGGTGATGTCACGTTGTGGTTCTTTTTAAGTTCTCTCTAGGCCCAAAACTAGAAATACCGGCCCAAACAATATGGGACTGTAGCCCAATAGGGCAACATTACTGTTCTTTTCCTTTTTGAGAATGTAAATACAAGTAAATGAAGGCTACCGAGATTAAAAGGCTTTTAGACAATTGATCTACGTTTATCTGCATTCAGGCTTTTAAAATGTGTTTTTGTCAGACAAATTTATTGTTATGTGATTTTCGGTAGTTCGATCAATATTGTGTAATAACTCTTTGAAAACTTAAATAAAATAAGGGCATTTAATTGAGATGGAATTAGCTCTGATATTGGTTGTCTAGCTGAAGTGCCTTTTTGTTAATTCGGTTAATATTGTACAAACTCAAATAAAATAGCGCAACTCCTAAACCTTAAATCCGAACTCCTAATCCTAAAATAGCGCAACTCCTAAACCTTAAATCCGAACTCCTAATCCTAAACCCCTAAACCCTAAATCCATAACCGCTAAACTTTAAATTCAATGTGTTTGAGATTTGGTCATATATTTGTTATGCTTACCTTAAATCCGAACTCTTAAACCCTAAATCCCTAACTCTTAAACTTTAAATCCAATGTGTTTGAGATTTGGTCATATATTTGTTAATATGTCTTCGAAACCTATTAGATTTAATCACAAATTAAATTGAAGGGCAAAACAGAATCTAGATATATATAAAGGGAAAAACTGAAATCTAGACCGAAAGAAAGAAAAAAAAACTGAAGCTAGATTCACAAAAAAAAGTTAGAACGAAAAAAAAGTTGACAGCAAAAAAAAAGTGATAGAAAGGGATACTATTCATGTGAACAATTGAACCCCCATCCGCTTTATATATAAAGATAATAAAATGTCTCATCTCTATATATTAAAGGAAGAAGGGTGGATTACTGTTTACGAGAACAGTGTCAGACATTTTTTGTGAATCTAGTTTCAGTTTTTTTTCTTTCAGTCAGATGGGGGGTATACACTGTTCACGTAAACAGTGCATTCAAACTTTTTTGTAGTTGTGAATTTAGCTTTATTTTATTTCTTTCAGTCTGGTCTTCAGTTTTTTTCTTTACATATATAGATTCAGTTTTACCTCTCAGTTTAATTTATGATTAAATCTAATAGGTTTCAAAGACATATATTAACAAATATATGACTAAATCTCAAACATATTGGATTTAAAGTTTAAGGGTTAGGGATTTAGGGTTTAGAAGTTCGGATTTAAGGTTTATACATATTAACAAATATATTACCAAATCTCAAACATATTGAATTTAAGGTTTAAGGGTTATGGATTTAGAGTTTAGGGTTAGAAGATCATATTTAAGGTTTAAGGGTTGCGTTATTTTATTTAGATTTCAAAGAGTTGTTGTACAATATTAACCGAATTAGTAAAAAGAAACTTCGGCTAGACAACCAATAGCAGGGCTAACTCCATCTCAATTAAATGCGTTTATTTTTTTTTTGAGTTTTCAGAGAGTTGTTACACAATATTGATCGAACTACCGAAAATTGCATAACAATAAATTTGTCTAACAAAAACGCACTTCGGCACGCGCATCGCGCAAAGGCTATTATGTATAAAAGAGAGGGAAAACGTATAACAGTCGATCACTATAAACATGCATCATCAATCAGACTCTATTGTGAGAGATTCAGCTTTTCTCTACTTAAATTTTTCTTACTTGTATTTGCTTGGATGAATAAAACCATTAGATTGAATAAAAATGACATCCACATAAGCACATTGTACTCAATCTAATGGTTTTAAATCATCCAAGCAAATCCAAACAACAAAAATCTAAATTGAGAAACCACTACCTACTGTGAGAGACACAGAGAGGATGAGATAAAGAGTGACTATTAGATAATTTTTAGTTAAACCCGATACTCTATTATGTTTGTACAACATAATAATTCATTGGAAGGGATCTATTGTAGACCTTCTTGTTAAGGACTTTCTCCTTAATGATTTATTACACCCACTTTTCAATCACATTTTTCCATCTCAATTGTTCAGTTCATAGGTCTATATATGTAAATCACTTCTACAAATTTTCAGCCAAATTGGTGATCGTTAAAACATCGAAATGGATCAAATCAATGGATGGTCTAAATATATCAAACAAAAGCCGTTCAAGTTTATAATCGGTGAATCACATTTATGAATGTTTTAATGATTTTCAATTTGTATGAAATTTTTAAGAATCATCTACTCATATATATCTACAAAATAGACGGCTGAGATATGAATATGTGATCTAAAATAGGTGAAATGAAAAAGTTTTCAACTAGTCATCAACAAAAATGTCCTCAATAGAACCCTTCCCATAATTCATTTGCTCTAACTTCAAATGTGAAACTTGACGATGATTGACATTACGGTTATGATAATTTATGATAGGCATAAGATTATAAGTTAATAATGTCGCATTATCCAAAAAGGTTAATGTTTCTAAATAAACATATAGTTATTGAAGGAAAAACACATTTAAATGTGTTTTCATCAAAGTTATAATCGACGAGAGTAAATCATAAGATTAGTGATCAATTAGTGTAATTGTATCAATCTGTTATCAATCAGATATTATGATCATTAAGTAATTTATTGTTTTCTTTGTAACTTCACCTCTATATAAAGAGGAGTTTCAAGGAAAGAATAAACCATTCTCATTTTTACTATTACACGTTATCAGACACGCTTGCTCTAGTTTTTTCAGTTTTTGAGTTTTTTCGGCCATAATTAAGAAAACCTAAATTTTTCGTCGGACATAAAACCTCTACCTATATTGACATTGATAAACGTACAACCATCCTCGAAGATCACATCCTCGAGAAAATTAGGAGGATCTCATAAACATTGATATACTATAGCATCCAAATTAGCAAAATGTGTCAACCTATTAGCAACATCATTTGCTTCGCATTAAATATGTTGAATAGAAATATACTCAAATTGTAGTTAGGTTAGCTCTTGTATTCTAAAAAACAGAGATCATGTTGTTCTTTTGTTAATATTTGATAGCTAGAGATTTTTTTTGTTAGCTCAGGTTGAATGTTAGCGTCTCCAACCTTATAGAACAACAAATATGATGATTTATGAGTTATTAGGTACATGTTCATTCAAAACAAAAACATAAAAAAAGATTAAAAAATGTAATTTGTAACAACTTATTGTCTCATACTGTAATTTTATATTAGGATATTATGATATTTTAATAAATCAACAACATGTGAGATGAGAAAAGTGATTTGTGAGGTGACAATAGACACACAGATATCGTACGTCATAGAATCATAACCATCTCCCGTCACAAAACTGAGTAGATACGAAGCGAATATATATATTTCTCAAGTAACTTTTATTGTTATGGTCCATATACCATATATTTGGCTGTGGTTATGTAAATTATGTTCATGCATGGACAGTTGTCGGAAATAATGATTTGTTTAAAAATGACTTTTTAACCAGGTTTTTTCCGATGAGTATCGATGGCCTCTGTCTGTCAGAAATACGGCAAATTGCTTTTTTCCGACCAATCTTGAAAATGACTATATTGTAGTGATGGTGTTTTGTTGAAAATATGATAATATGTAGATGATAATATGATTCATTGAAAACCTAGGGAGTACAAAAAGGACACAAGTATCATGCCATTACATGAACACACAAAACAAGCAAATCAAGATTATGTTTGATCGTCTTCTACACGCTTACTTAATATACAAGATTATAGGCCATTAGAATCATTTAGAGAGAAAAGAGAGAACTTAATAATGGGAATTAAGCCCTTAATTATACAGTGCAGCTAGCAGAGAGCTTGATGCAGACATGGAAATTTCTCCACTAATGGATAAGCAGGTGCCTCCTCATCTTCCAATTTCCATTGCAGACTCGAGTGGTGTCTTTTCATCCCGACTGCTGCTAACTGAAAACAGGCAAACTTTCTTTATTGTAAAGATATTCTGATGGAAAAGATGATAAGCTATAGCCATCAAAATTTGACATCACTAGAAGCCTCTCAATTCATGATAAAGGGTATAGTTAATCTCACGTCGTAGAGTCGATAGCTCTGAGCTCTTCAGAACTCGCAGCCTCTTTGCCGTCGAAACAAACATGCTGCGATTTTAGAATAAAATGAAAGAAGCAAACGTTACCACTGTATTATCAAGTGACCAACTAATGCATGTGTATGAGAAATTAAGGTGGAGATCCATATGATGCATGTCATGCATTGACACGTTGTAGAATTTTCTGCTCGAGTCTAGCCCGTGCTTTATAAATCTAAGAGCACGCTAGCACATCGGTATTGAATTTATAACCCTCATTTCCGTGTGCAAAAATGCAGTAAAAATAAGTGCATCCAAGTTAATATCTATAATGATGAAATGCTTACTTCCATGGGACATCACCAACAAGCATCCTGTCTCCTTCATTATCCTCATATAGTAGGGTATATGAATCACTAATTGCTTTGATCTCATCCTTGTTCTCTTTCTCAATAGCAGAATAATCTATTTGAGCTGTAAAAGACAAAGGACAAATTATAAAAGTAGCAAATATGCATATTATTCCATCTTAAATATACTTGTCTTTTAAATAGCAAACACTAGCAAAGAAGCAGTACTAAGTTTACATGTGAAACAACTTATCATATATCTGAAGTTTCAGAAAGATTGACTAACCAAAAAGAAGACCTTGGAAGAGGTGATTTATGGCAGAAGAGAGCTTCTCATAACTATCATAGGCTTTGAGGTTTATTTTCCTTCCAATGGGAACTCCTTCCATGTTGATCTTCACAAACAGATGCTCTTTGGTATTACAATCTACAGATTTTCCTTTACTCTCCTCCTGCAAAGTCTCAAGTGGTGACTGATCTGAAGCCGGCTTTACGAGGCTTGACTTGTTTGCAAGATTTTTTCTGAATGAACGGACTGGAGGCCACCCTACTACTGGAGCTTGTGCGATTCTGGTTCTACTGAAGTAGCAAGAGGAAGTAATTAATAAACACCAGTTATAAGAAGAAGAAGAAGAAGAATAAGAAGAACACAATATGTGAAAAGTAGGATACTTCCTACAAAATCACTTAGTTGAACTCAATAAGAAGACCTTAACTTCATGACAACTTGACTGCTTTGTATTTTATGAATAACTGATGAAGAAAAACGAGTCAAGTAATTTTCAACCCTTATAAAGTAATCAAAAAAACTGAGCACCTTTTCTCATCAGAGCCATTTTCTGCAGCTGACATGGGAAATTTTGAAGCAGTGGCAGGGTCCGGACACGCTTTCTTATCTGGATGAGGAATCATTGGGCACTTGAAGAAGGAAGACTGGGGCTGATGCTGAGAAGTTGCTAGCCACTTTGTCTCTTCATTTTTGCCCTTAACTTGTAATTCATGACAGACTCTTTTGGCTTCAGGATCAGAAATAATGAAACCAAGTCTGGAATGAACAGAATGGTCTTGATCCCCTGGAGGACCCAACCTCAGCTCCAGCTTTTTGTCTTCAGATGCAACACTAGAGCTTCTCTTATTTTCTCTCACAGACATTTCTTCACTCACATGGAGTTCATCAAGATTATACAACTTACCCATTACTGACTCTTCACAAAAACTAATGCAAAAGAAGCTCAACAAACACTATTCTCAGCCTAAGACAAGTAGCTAGCAAAGACCAAAGTGGTTGTACTGGGAAAATATATAGCAGTGTGCCAACCATGGCCTTTTTAGAGGCCAAATATACAGCAAGAATAGGTAAGTGCTTAGAAAGATTCCTAGGCCCAATGTTTGCACTCAAAATGGAAATGTACAGTCTGAAACGCAAGTATCAACCGCGTAGATTGGAATATGGGTCAAGTCATATATACATATGACACTAAATATGATATATGACCAAGACAGCATTCTCAAAAATACACAATGTGCTTGTTTCAGTTGTATGTGTGGTGTGAGTGTGTGACTGTGAATCAGATGAGACTTGCAATTATGTTTTCATATAAAAAAGAATAGAAGCACATGCCCTTTTATTCCCTATCTGGGAGCCACCAAATTCATAATGATCCTTTGTACCTGTTTCTTGCTCTTTTCTTCATAATGCATGCCTTGCTACATAAACTAGGTTAAGTACAGCTGAGCTAGATTAACTCCCAGTTTAGTTCTTGGCTTGCAATCAACTTCACAACTTCAAGATTAATCAAATGATCATGAGTAAACTTACCCTGAGT
Source organism: Comarum palustre (assembly GCA_951800085.1). Lineage (NCBI taxonomy): Eukaryota > Viridiplantae > Streptophyta > Magnoliopsida > Rosales > Rosaceae > Comarum > Comarum palustre. Next base: position 16,545,020 of record OX637589.1, read on the forward strand.
TCGCTACGGTACTTGTGCTGATCTAGAAATTAGTTCTGTTATTACTTATTAGGGTGTATTTATCGAACCAACAGAATGACGAAGCTAGTGCATTTCTGAGTGAAATGTACTAATCTCTGTCGATCAAACAGTTAACTTGTCAAATGTGCTTCAAACATGTATGCATGATAGGAGACCTGAATTGAATATACTCCTTAGAATTTTTTTAAGTGCTACTACTGACTTGGATAGATTCAGAAAACCGTCAAATATGTGTAGCAGTAGCAGCAACAGGTAGCACTACCCTGTAATTTTCATGGGGAAGACTTCCTAGTCACTAAAAAGTACTGGTAGTGGTCCTAGCCCTCTACTCCACCAGCTTATCTAATAATCTTGGTTACACTATCATATGCTTCTTAAAACCCTAGCCTTCTATTCCATTATACACTGGGAACTGAGATCTCTGATAAACTACCTGGTTATTAAGCTTAAGCTGCTTCACAGACTTTTGAAGGATCCAACATTCCTTTCTGGCATGCTCTTTGCAACTGATGGGTTGGTGGGGAAAGATGCACAGATTATTAATCTCATAACCTTTTAAGGTACGGTTATTATCATTCTGTTAATTAATCTTGAAAGCTTTTTATTTTATTTATTTTTCTTAAAAAGAAGCAACTGAGAAACTGATGATGATCAAGTTTTCAATGAACACTGAGCACATTTGCAGATGGAGCAAGTCATGATCATCATCATTAGCAAGGCCAACCCTTTTGCAATTACCATCTCTCTAGTGGGTGCTGGACCCTTACATCCCACTTATATAAAGATATCATATCACTCACTCCCCTCAATCAGTCCATCCTGATAGACCCAACTTTTCACTTTAGGCCTTTTTTTTGCTTTCTCATCTCTCCTCACTTTAGTTTCTTCATTTCTTGATTGTTGTTATCATTGCTAGTTTTTCCTGCCCTCTAACTAACCTTCCAATATGTTCACAGTGAAAGCATGCTTGGTTATTGATGATGGCTCTCTAACACACCTACCTATTCATGCATCTCTGATTCACCAAATACGAATTCCAAAATAGCTAGCTATGGTGGTGTCTTTGTGACAAATACAACCGCTTGATTACTACTTTTATGAATAAGACAGTCTTAAACTATATAGGCTGATTCCTTGACCCTTCTAATCGATCAGTACCCTACTAGAAAGTTTAGTATGTTCTAGCTCTCACATCCTACTTCAGATGACCTTATCATAAGATCAGGAAATTAAGAACTACACGCTGCACATAATGGCATTAAATGACAACAACAAAGCTGGAAATTCATTTAGTAAAAGAAGAAAGGCCTTCATATCATAAATTCATAATACATGAATACATATTTCTGGATAGCTCACAGAGGAGTAAAATTTGCATTATTGGTAAAATTTGCAATTTTTTACTTCATATATATGGCTTACCAAAACCCAGTATCTGCATATTGCAGAATATGGTGCCCTCTATAGTAAAATATATTAGACTTAGCTAAGGAGTCCACAAAATTGACGAAGTACATAGTTCTCAACTAGTTTCTCCATATAATCAACTTGGCACCTCAGACAATGGCAAATCTGTGTGGCATTCAAGACATTTGTGCCATTCCAGCTTGTCTTCTCAACTACAAATATGAGAAAAGAAAATAGTCAAGAGTTAATTAAGTAATCTAACACAGTAACACAGGGTACACAAGCCTAGAGAGAAATAACGAGTCTAGCCGTCTAGGTCTACCTGAAAATAAGTTTCGAGCTGCCTCTTCAATGCCTCATGCTCATGTTTCACTCTCTGGAAAGCCCTGAAGCATCTGCAAAGATCAATCACAATCATGAGGCCCCAACAGGAAGAGAATGAAGAAATAGTACTAATAGTAAATGAAGAAATAGTACTATCCAAGTGTACATATATAAGAGACATGTTTGCATTACCCTTCAGCATTTCCAGCCAGACAAAATTCTTTGAATTGTGTGCATTCATTCTTCACCTTTACAGCTCCAATGCTGTTCGAAATCACAATTATTCATTAGTACATTGGAGTAACAATGTGTTTTCTCAAAATTGAGATCCACCAAACCTAGAAACATAAGTTGTTCGAATATATATGGATTAACAAGACTTTTGAACAGCTAACAAAGTTATGATGATCGAAACAAAGAACAAGTAGCTAGTATCGGTTTTAGTAGAGTGATCAACCTTGAGCTACTACCCTTGAACTGGTGCATGTAATCATCAAGCCTGGAGAAATCCATAGGTATATTATGCCTGCAAAATTTCATCTAAATCATCAATTTTCATCATTTTCATGACTACCAGGATACTGTTAAGCTATTCCCATGCATTAAAGGAAAAGAAGGGCATAGCTGTTTTATGACTTACAGTGCTTGATCAATCTTTTGGAAGAGTCTAGATGAGTCTTTGTAGAACAACGTCACAATTTCCTCCACAAAGTTTGGGTTACTATCGTCTTCCAGATCCTCCAGCTGGAGAAATTGCTGCTGATCCAAGTAATGCTGCAAGGTTTATCAAGCAAAGCGTGATTAAGTATTGGGCCTATATGTGGGCCGAAGTGCGTTGTAATAGTGAAAGTTGGGCCGTGCTGCAGGAAAGAGCCCTAGTTAAACCTAGGACATCAACTGCACCAGTCACCCGTATAGCAGAACTGCTCGGTGCTTTAGGTTTTGAATGATCGGACTCTAAGAAATGACATGAAGGATACCCATCAAAACAATAGAGCACACAGATGGCAGTTCGCTTCGTTAATTTGTTGTTAAATTCTTGTTTATTTTAGTGATTTTACGAAAGAGAAGAAAAAAGTCGTTGTGTTTCCTCGATCATTGGTTGTTGAATTCTTACGATTGGTCCAAGTGATCGATGGCGTAGTGAATCAAGAGAATAATAATGAATAAGGATTATGATATATAGGTTAAAGGGTTCATCAAAACATATAGATATGAAAGCAAGTCATTGTCAAAAAATACCAAAAAATGAAAAAAAAAATAGAAAAATTAAAAAAAAAGTGAACCTGTTCAATGAGAGTACTTCTCAAGTGGGCAACCTGGCGTCGCAACTGGTTTCTGTCCATCGTTGGTTTAGAAGTATATGTAAAACGAGACTGAAGTGAGGAACTACTGGAACTGGGGATATGGAGCAGAGCTAAAATCTCGAAGGGCTGGAATTGTTATGTTATGAAAACATGGGCAGCCAACCTTTTTATAGTACGTTCTGCAGAGGGAAAGGGTATTTTCTGAAATTAAAGGTAGAGAACAAATCAAGGGTGTACGTGTCTGCAAAATATCTTTTCTTGTTTATCCATTTTGGATATCCATTTTCTTATTGGTATTGCAAATTTGCTATGATGCATAATTGCATATGCAGAAAGATACACAGCTAGTTAGCTACTGTTGTCCAGCGACGTAGCCAGACATCTCACTTATAAGGGTCAAATTTGATTAACGAAAAAATTAAATGATTTAGGTTACTCTTTAGCAACAACACGATTTTGTTTAAAAAAGTGACACAAACTTAATTTCAAATTCAAAATGAAAACGCGCTCTCGAACAAACTATTAATTCATCTCTAATAAACTTCGGATTTTTAGAATTTCAATATGTTATTTTTGAGACATAATGTATGTTAATGTATGGTAACATCAATGTGTTGTTTCCATTTAGCTTATTTATAAAAAAATTAAAAAAATCATAAATGGAATTTAAAACAATAAATTACATATTAGTAGGGATGAATGAGGTAATTAACCATTGATATGGTTTGTATTAATTGGATTAACTATTTAAAATAGTATAAATTTTTATTTTATTTCATTATTATTGAAAAATATTAAAGAATGGTCAAAGATTTCTTAAAGAAGAATGGTGAATTTATGTTTTATTTCCTTTAATATCTGATACAAATTAAGAGTAATTACTTTTTTTTAAATTGAGAGGGGACAATTGACCCTCTTGCCCCCTCTCTAGCTACGCCCTTGCTGTTGTCTAAGGGAAAATTGCCCTATAATCTAGAGAAATTTTCCTAAACCAAAAAGATAGATAATCTAGCTCTTTATGAAAGAGATATTGACACTTTGAAATCAAGGTAACCAAAACAGAATGGATCCAATCACTCACAGATCTCATTAAAATTGAGAATTTTGGGGTATTGTTAGTGGTAGAGTTTACCAGACGAGAGCAAGTGAAAATAATTCACATAAGTTGTTAGAAAATTTATTCATAAAACTTACTTTATTATTCCATAATATTACTGACATCTCGATGAACTTGTAAATTTTACACCAGCTCTATTATTTTTGTCCTTTAACGTCAATGTATATGTATTTGTGAGATGGTGAGAGAGCGTCAATAAAATTTCAAGTTTGTATTTTGATGAAGGAATTCTAAACCTCAGTTGACGTTTGATAATCTATTAATAACAAGTTACTGCCATAGAGAAAAATCCTGGTGAGATAAACTCATGTATTTTCCAATTGTTATTTTGAGAAGGGCGTGTCACACAGACGATGTCTACTAGATGGCACACTCGGGGCCTTTCCCAATCTCATGCTACTTTGGAACAAATCCTGGAATGTTTCCTCTAATGCTCTAACGATGTGGACTGTTGGCAAATGAACGTCTCACAATTCAGAAGTTATTTGAGAATGCTTCCCAGCAGATATTATAACAGTACAGATACTGCTTCCAAGTACCGAGGTGCTTATTCTCTCTGCCTTTCTAATAATCTCATATTTGATTATAAATGTTTGGCAAAATATTTCCTGATTATACGTCCTGAAAATGATATTTAGGAAATGTGATCATAATGAGCACATACATCTTTGTTCCTCTGTAGACATCAGGGAACCCAGATCACCTGAAAACGACCCTAATGTATCAGCACGCTTCATAATACCGGGAATGGAACGCCAGGGCACTAATCGGAGACTCGCGACTCAAGAAAAACCAGAGGCCGATTGCTCATCAGCGCGTGAAATGATTTCCAGCCATGTACGACTGGAAATCACACGCACATGTGCGTAAGCAACTCTCCTCGCTTTCATCTTTACAAGATATCTCGTGGGAGAATGTCACATATATGTTCTGTCCTCGTATCAGCTTCGCAAGAAATCAACTCAAGACATTTTAGTAAACAAAGCTTTATATCAATAACACGGTTTGAGTAATCAACTTCTCTTATGTAAACACTAACCGGTAAATTCAAGGGCTGCAAAGAAATAGGAGGAAATTAAAGAAAAAGTAATCTCAGTAATAACAACCGAAATGAGAGTATTTAACCTTTTTGGATGTTTAGTTATCATTTTCATGCCTTTCTCTTTCTCTGCGCTCCCCTCAGAAAATGGGGAGAAGGAAAGAGCAGAGAGGAGAAGCACTTATTCATTAGGTGTCTGTTCAGTAGATGCGTGGTCACATCTCCTCTTTTGTAAAGAAACAAGGCCATGGGTGGATTGATTGATTGGGATGAGAATATGCGGTTTATGTTTTTTCTAATCATTTGAAGGATTGATATTCTCTCTTAATTTCTATCATATCTCCAGTTTAGATAAGAATCCATCCCTCCACATATATGATAAACTCATACCTGTCTTGTTGTTTTAGGCTTCTTTCAAGCAGATACGAGCTTCCAAGAAAAAGTTTCTCCAAAATAAAAATTTTGAAAATCAAAGTGAAGGAAATACCTTTTAGGCACAAATGAGTTGTATCATCAACGATAACCAACGGACCTGTTAAACAATGCTGGTAGATCATTTTCAAAACATAATTCTGGGCAACTAATAATTTCATCAGCTGCAACCACATAGTCGAGTTATGACCAACTAAACAATGATTCCACCTGATGTTCATATACGCCTTATCATAATGGGACATTATAGACGTACTAAATTAGACTCAAATATCAGAATTAGCATTAGAGTTTCAGTTATCCTATTGTAACAATGTTTTTCAAAGAAAAAAGAGGCATGGCTTTTAGCAGCCAAAGGACAAGTACTTGATTATATGAAGAAAAAAAATATATTAATGAATAATCACATTATACTATATTTTAACAGAGAAACTATCAAGTTTCAAAATAATATTGAATTTAAAAAATACACGTATATGGACACAGGCAACTCCATCAATTAATATTCGAGGCCTTTCATCTTTCCACTCATCAAGAACATGCTTATGGCTGTTATACTCCCAAAAAAATTGTGGTGGTGTCATCCGTCATCCAAAGTAAACTTTAAGTTTCTATCTTACTAGTCATTTCACATCGATTCTCCCTGCAGCATCGGTTATGCTCATCTCCGCAACAATCCCATAGCCTTTGGTACATTATTGAGACTATATCCGAAGCTTTCGTGGCACCTTCTGTCAAAATTCCATCGCTGCGTCAGAAATGATTTCCTCGTAGCGAACCTACAAAAGTAGAGAATGAAGATGCTGACAGGAACACCACAATCAATGATGGATTAATAATACGGTACACTTAGGTCTCGTTTAGTTCGTGAAAAGGAAACTCATTTCTTTAACTTTCGTATAAGAAGAGAAATAAAAAATTTCGATGACATTCCTGATGTTTGGTAACCCAATGAAAATTATCAGAAAAGTTGTGAATTAAATTAATAAAATAATATATTGTGTGTAATAAATGTAAGGAAGGGAGATGGGAAACTAGTACCTATGGATTTTGGCGCAGCGCTTAGAATCAACTTTGACGTTTGGTAAATATCAAATGCAAAGTTGGTAAATCTCCAACTTTGAAATTTGGAAAATTTGTTATCTTTTTACAATTTTTCAAGAACCCATCAAGAAAAAACCCTTAAAGATTTCAGTGTTTCATATTTTGTTGTTGGATAAAACGTAAAGGTTGAAGCTTTACTTGTTTGTTAGGATTAGGTAAAACAAATTGCTATAATTGGGGTATCAACCTTGTAGAATTTCGTTGCATTCCAATTATTCGTTTGGTTTCTGTGACAGTAGTTGAATACTAAGTTTAACAATAGTTTCTAAAGCTCAACGAAAGTGGTTGTGGGAATGAAAAGAGGAGATAATACTGAATTTTGATATTTTCTTTTTGCACTGTTTTGTTAAGTAGGAAGTTATTCTGAAATTGTAATTATTGGGACCAAGAAATTGAAGATTGATGGTTTGGTTAGATATGAACTCTAATCAAAGTACATGGATTTTAACCATAGAATTGCTAACTAAAACACGGGTTTCTGCTATAGACGAGCTTCTCTCTCTCTCTCAATGTATGGCCATGTTTGGTAAAAAAATATCCTTAGTTATGTACTCATTTGCCCAAATCCCTTCAAAACTTAAATCAGGAGTCTAAGAGAAACTACATGGATGATTAAGATGCAGTGATTAATCATTTAGAGAATGTCATGTTTCTCTATTTGGTTCTAGTGAAGAAGTAACTGCTTGTAGTGGTATTCAGTATGTCTTTTGTTTGATATGAACCATTTGAGTGCAGTTGGAATTTTGTTAACAAAGACACAGAAGACTTCGAGACTACTTTGTTCAAAGTAGTCTCGAAATACTGTCATTTTTCCTTTCTGCATTTGCTGCATACAATTTCAGTTTTGTGAAAAGATTTCGGTTGCTTTCATATTATAGTTACTCCAGTTTTTTGGGGTATTTTGCTGGGTATTCAAGAAAGGAGTTCTCGTTTTCTTTGCTTTTTGTATATTGGAGGAAATCATATTTTCAGCCTTTGGAACCATGCATCAGAACAATCAGCTACAGCTTTCCATACTCTCAAACTTCAGCAACACCAATTATGTATCTTGGAGATTTGTGATGGAGTCGATGTTGATAGGGTGTGATTTAATGGGATATATTGATGGGTCTGTACCTTGCCCTCCTCAATACAAGACCACAACAGATGCTGACCTTACAGAAGAGTACAAGGAATGGAGGAAAAATGACTCTGCCTTGATCACTTCACTAGCTGCTACTTTGTCGCCTGCTACTATAAGGAATGGAGGATAGAGACAAAATAAACATGTGGTAAACATCCATTAAAATTGAAAATGGAATAAAAAGAGGTTTGATGTTTATTGACATGCCCAAAAGTATCTAATTCATCTTCACATCAATTGCAACACCACCAAATTAGTTGATGTTCATAACGTTCTGCCTGAGAAGAGAAGGGCTGAAGGCCAATTTACTGATCTCATATTCAATAAAGACTCGACTTTACTAACGTTTCCATTGAACTACCACCAAAACCATACATATTCATAAAAACCCAAAAAAGAAAAAAATCTGTATGAGCAACTGCACCTATATAAATCTAGAGGTGAAAATAGAAGGATAAAAAAAAGCAAATGGAACGAAAATGCCTTACCAAGCTTTCATCTCTGCTGATCTTAATGGCTGAGTCGATAATATCGAAAACTGAAGGTAAATGTGGAACCTCCGGACTGAAAAAACTCAACCAGAAGGAACGTCAACAACAAAAGAATACAAATCCAAATTAAGCCCAAATCAACAAAACCCCAAATCAGTCCAAGCAAAAAAAAATTGAAGTGAATTCAAGAAGCTCTTAAAAAATGCAGCAAACAAAATTGCACACAATCACGACATGCAAAGAATACCATACCCAAAGCAGATTGAAAACCCACAAATCAGATATTGAAGACGAACATCAGAGGCTCGATCAACCTCGTCCACGATTTGGTATCCATGATCAATAAGTTACCGACCTTCGATCACCAAAAGCAACATGCAACCGTCGATCTTCAGAAAAAATTGAAAGACACGATCAGTCTATAAAGGCTAGAGCAGAAGAATCGAATCGATGTGAGACTGTGAGAGGACTCCGATGGAGAGAGTGAATGAGCACACGTGCAGCAGAAGAAGAAACACGTAAAAAGGGCCAGCCACAACATCCCTAGACTTTATATAAATAAACACAAATTTTTATTGGTGTCACATGGTTGTCACTGTGAGAACGGGCACAGGGGATTAACTGCCCCTTAGCTACAGTGCCTAAAGCAAACCGCAAAATGTTATATAGTAAATATCTATGAAACCACTTTGTCACCCACTAAACTGTAACTATGAGTTAATATTAACTGTAATACACTGCAACAAATTAACTTGTATTTAAACACTGGGATTGAGAGAATACAAAGTTAGTAAGGTAATCAAACAGTATGCTGGTCTGAACTTGTGTGAGAGAGGAAGAGATAGACTTGATTGTAGTTGATGAGGATACAAAAATCTGGACAGTCAAAGGATCCAATGAAGAACAATATTTCCATCTGCATTACCATCATTAACTAAAAGGTGTAACATAAAGATCTAAATACAGATGCAATGCAAAAGATCTAATAATACGCGGCAAAAAAAGTTTATACATACCACCAAGTCTAATAGGACGCTTTGTAATATAAAAAATCTAATACATATCACCGAGTCAAAAACAATGGACATAGATAGTAAAGGAACTTCAAGCTAAATTGAAAAATAAAAAAACTAACTACACTTCCTAACCAATTATGTAATCACGCAATTGCATACTACACTTCAGCTTGAAGAATCTAAAGATCACACAAAGTCTCCACTTCCTAACCAACCTTTAATCATGATCCAGATCACCATACAACATAAATCTAAAGCATGATCTCTGTGCAAGTAAGAGTGTAAGACTAACACCTAACTTCATATCTCTATGCAAGAAGACTAACACCTAACTTCAGAACATCTATAAGCCAACCCCCTTCAAAATCATCGCTCAAATAAACCAACTTTCCTATCATAGTCATACTAAATTCCCCAGCAAAATAGAAAAATCAACAGTTCAAAAAAAACCCTAGTAAAAACCCCAAATTTGACTAACCTTACCAATCTGGGATCAAAAACAACAATAGCACGGTTCTGAAGAAACTTGATGGATGCCCTCAATACGTCACGCTCTGTAGAAGACCTTGAACGAAATTGGATACAGAGAAAAGAAAAATGAATTGTAACTCAAAAGTATGATAAAATACAAAAAACCTAGATAAAAAGGAGAGAAAACAGAGACAAAGACATAATAATTAAAAAGAGGAGGAATATGCAGACCTTCAAAATGTACGAACTAGGAAAACACAACCACTACCCACTCAAAGCCATAACCGTGCTAGTTCGGTTAATATTGTACAACAACTCTCTGAAACTCAAATAAAATAGCACAACCCCTAAACCTTAAATCCGAACTCCTAACCCTAAACCCTAAATCAATAACCCCTAAACCTTAAATTCAATGTGTTTGAGATTCGGTCATATATTTGTTAATATGCATAAACCTTAAATCTGAATTTCTAATCCCTAAATCTCTAACCCTTAAATCTAATGTGTTTGAGATTTGATCATATATTTGTTAATATGTATTTAAAACTTATTATATTTAATTACAAATTAAATCGAGGAGCAAAACTGAATCTATATATAAAAGAAGAAACTGAAAGCTAGATCTGAAAAAAAAAACTGAATAGAAAAAAAAATGACAAAAGAAGAAAAAACTGAACAAAAAAAGTGAGCTGATCCATGAAAAAAACTGGATCACGTGAACAGTACTCCACGCTTCCCTTAAGAATATAGATTGACAATCAATGATTCATTTCCTAAAAAAAAATAATTTTTATTCATGTAAAATGAGACACGAGCCCAACTCTCTGGGCCAGGCCTTTACTCCGAGTCGGGCCGTAAAAAAAGACATCTCCTGACACACCTGGTACTCTGGTAAACCAACTGTTTAGGGTTGCGTTCTGACTGTTCTCACTTCTAAAATATCAAAGCAACTAAAAAAGGGAAAGCTACCTCTGTTTCTGTTCTAACTTTCCAAAGCCTCTCATCAAGCTTTTAGGGTTTTCCAATATTGGAGAAAAAAATCAAAAATTTGTAAGTAGGGGTTTAGAAGAGAGACAGAGCAAGATGGACCATGGCCTTCGTCCCAGACAGAGGGAGTTCTTCATTGGCTTCACAAAAGGCGAGGTCTGTGTAAAGTTCTCTCCTTTTCTCTTTTGTTTTCTTAAATTTCATTCCTTTATCTTTATAGCTATCTGGGTTTTATTGGGTTTATCTGTTACTTGCGCTAATTGAAATATTTTGGGCGTTATTGGCTATATTTGGTGTGGTTTTTTGCATGGTTGTGTGAGCATTCAGTGGAGATATCTACATGAATGTTTCAACTTTCAACAGTGTTTCTACATTGGTAAACCTGCATGCAATGGACTTCAGTTTCTGATATTGAGAATATATATTGAGGGTTTTCTTTATTTGTCTTCATCATTATGAACAGATGGAGACAATGGACAAATTGGTGAGGGAATCAGGTGAAGAAGTGCTAGCCAAAGAATTTTGTCAAAATTTGGCTAAAAGATTCAAGTGAGTTTTTTTATAATTATTTTATGGTCTGAACTCACTTTGAACTTGAAATCGTTATACTGAGTTTTCTTTCCGAAGAATGTTTTTCTGTTCTGGAAGTGCTGAATTTGCCTGGTTATGTCTGTGCAGTCGCTCCGCTGGTCGTGCTGGAAAACCAATTGTGAAGTGGATTCAGGTTGCACATTCTATTCTCTCTTCCTTCCTTTCCTTTATTGCTGTGGAATATCGCTATGCTCAGGGACGTATCCAGGATTTGATTATGGGGTGGGCTATTTAGGGGCAACCTTTTTTTTCTTGTATTTCTTGAGGAAGTTAGAGACGCTAAAAATGAAAGAAAAGAGAATAAAAGTTACTAGAAGAAGGGAAAAAGAAAGAAAAGAGAATGAAATTTAGTAGAAGAAGAAAAAAAGAGAGAGGAAAAAGGGGGAAGAGAACTGGGAAAGTAGAGAACCCACTGCCTTGTTTCGAACAAATGACCTGAAAACTGATAAAGGAAAGCCTTAGCCAACAGATCTATGAGCTGTTACGGTGTTGTGTTGCATATATATATCCTAGTTATTCTATGTTGGGACAAATCTGCCTTGGGCTACAGCCCAAGTAGCCTTAGGCATAGATACATCCCTGGCTATGCTGTTGTTAGTCTTTTACTACTGTTCTTACTACATGGTGGCGTCTTTTTATGTTACTTTTGTGTTAGGTGCAAAATTGGTTCCATGAAAGGATAGAAGAGTTTCCGAACATATTAAAAGATCTCGAGGGAGACTGCACCTCCACTGAGGCACCTAAAATCAAAGAAAAACCTAAAGGTGATTCTTATTATTGCTTGTTTCTCTTATTTTATCGTTTGTATTGCTCAAGCTTGTACAGGATTTTTCAAATTGATTACATGTATTCGTGTGTTTGGCTGGTGAACTCATTACTCATATACTATAGAGTACAATAGAAAGTGTCTTACCGAAAGATAGCTGAGCAGAGTGAAATTTTGAACTGTTTTACTGACTACTAGTTCTTTTATATTCTTGGTTCTTGCCCTGTAGTTAGATACTGACAATTCTTTTCCTTCTATTTTAGCCAGCAATTCTACATTTAATAAGTTGGCTGAACTTTTTCATATAACATCATTTGCTAATTGTTGTTTAAACTGTTCTGTTAAGCCCATTCCAAAGCAGAAGAAAAGATCCCTGAGTCAGAGTTGGAATTTGAAGCTAGGTCATCAAAAGATGGGGCTTGGTAAGCATTTACAAGAAACAATTACAAAAAAAAATTCATTCTGGTGCTTTTGTTTATCATCTTGGAACTTGGAGTCATCAACCTGGTGTTTATCTTGGTGGGTTAGATTTTTTTGTAATTAATCATAAGATTGATATGGGACACAAGATATAGACTGCTTGTGCAAAATTTAACTATCATGGTAAGTGTATAACTTTGGTGCTTGGTCTTTTAAACTATGTCACTTTAGAGAAGAGATAGAACACGTTAGAGCAAGGACGATGAAGAATCTGATTTTCAATTTTAGGTTATGCCTGTAATCTCTGATAGGGACACCCTTCAAATAATTTCTGGTCATTTCTGATATTTCAATTGTATGTTGTGATTGATTAGTGAAAACATAGTCACCCTGATAGTAATTATAAGGAAAGGATGTTTTTCTCAAGTGAAGTGAGGTTCATAAGTTGCCTCAAATATCTTTTTTCTGATGATTCTGATGTTACATCAACATAGTTTTATTTTTAGGGCTTCATTTTCATCCCTGATTGGTAATGCTATATTGGTGCATTTGATTTGATTGGGAACTCTCACATGTTTTGAATTTCTTCTATCACTTTACAGGTATGATGTTGACAAGTTCCTGTGTCACCGAGTTAGTAGTGCAGGAGAAACTGTAAGTATCATAACCTTTTTGTATTGCTTCATACACTGCTGGGATGTTTTTAAGTGACCCAACGGTAATTCTGAAGTTTGGGGTAGTTTTAAATCGTAACTGTTGGTGCACTTGGTATAGAGAAAGATGTATAGGCCTATCTGTAGTTCTGTACCTCAATACAGAATACTGAGGTTGATATATGTTGCATTGCTTTTGGATATATTTTATAATCATTTGATGGATTTTGTCATTTATTAAAGGAAGTTCATGCTAGATTTGTTGGATTTGGTGCCGAAGAGGATGAGTGGGTTAACATAAAAAAAGCAGTGCGAGAGCGCTCTGTGCCCCTAGAGAATTCAGAATGTAGTTCATTGAAGGTCGGAGATCATGTCCTCTGCCTACTGGTAATTCAAAATTTTTGTTTATATAATCTTTATACTTCATAGATCTTCCAAGTTGGTAGCACTCTAAGTTTGATGTCTTGGCTGTAATCAGGAGAGGAGAGATCAAGCAATCTACTATGATGCTCATATTATAGAAATCAATCGAAGAATGCATGATATAAGGGGGTGTAGGTGTCTTTTCTTTATTCGGTATAATCATGACAACAGCGAGGTTAGTGTTAAGTTGTTTTTGGTTTTCAATACTGTCTTATCAGGTTAAGGTAAATTGGCTACAATGTGATGATACTCTGTCTCTGCAGGAAAAAGTTCGGTTAAGGAGACTGTGTCGTAGGCCAATACGGTAGATGAGTAAACCTAGTTATTTTCTTTGTATCAGAACAATGGTTGGTTGATAAAAATAAATTAAAAATGAAAAACCAAGGAAAGAAGTTTATTTGCTCCTTGTTCACATATTTGTAATAAGCATACAGATACACCATAACTTACAAAATGAGAAGGTAGATATCTCGTTTGAGAGCAACATTGGTTTTGTTTGCTCTTCGCCATCGCTACCTTCTGTGTCTCTTTCTCCTGATCAATATGCACATGCTACTATTGAGTTTGTCATTCCAGTCTGTTCCTGTGGTCGTTTCGAGCTACTCCTGATCATTTCCAATGGCTTGCCAAACAACTTAAATGAGGCTATACTCATGATCCCAGAGGGTCAGAGCAGTTCCTGGAAACGTTGATCAGTTCGTTCGTGTGCGGTCCGACGTGGTTTCACTACACGAACGCTAGAGAGAATGTTGCGAAGATTGAAGATGGGAATTCGTCGACGGCCTCGGTTGACAACCACAAGGGCATGCGCAATTTGTTTATACAAAGAGATGACATCGCAATTTGTACGAAAACTGACCGAAGATTTATGATTTGGTAAATTGAATTTTGGTAATCGAAATAACTGAAATTAAGAAATACTGAAAAAGTTGGTGTGATTTTTAGTAAATACTAAATTTACTGAAATGCTAGCTATTTGTAAACACGCACACGTGTGTGTATCATTTGGTAAATAAAATGTTCACAAAGATATATTCTTGCACATAACCTACTAAATAAGTTGTAACATATTTGTAGGCACATCGTGATTCCAATGACTATAATTCACAAAATAAAAATTTGACCGTTTGATGTTATCATTATAGTTAATTTTGATTATGGTAGAAAATTCAACTCAATTCGGTAACGTTCGGGCTCGATCGAAGCGGTCAACCTTATTTACACGTTACTTATCATAAGAAAACGCTCTTACCTATCCCAATGTGACCTAGTTTAGTAGACTTCAACACATTACTGTTTCAAATAGATGAGATGTCAAAATTTTTGAACGTTTACATCTCGAGGATAGGGATAACCATAAAGAAACATAAGCGTAACTAGGATTGACTATTTTGATTGAGACTCAAATGTTGTCGGTTTAAAGTGAATTTTCTACCTTAGCCGTATTTCACTATAACGATCATATCCTATTTGAAAATTTTTCTTCCTTTGTATAGTTGGTTCAAAGTTTTACACTTACATATAACCTACTAAACAAGTTATATCATATTACTAGGCATGTTGTGATTCCAATGGCTAAAATTCTCAAAATAAAAAATCGATCATCTGATGTGATCATTATTAAATTAAATATGAGTATGGTAGAAAATCCAACTCAATTCGGTAAAGTTCAGGGCTTGATTGAAGCAATCTATCTTATTTCCACGTCACTTATCTCACAAAAAGCTCTTATCTACCCCTATGTGACATAGTTTGGTCGACTATTCCACACATTAGTTTCACATAGATGAGATGTAACCACCCATGAAAAGATTTGGAGACATTTACCTCTCAAGGATATGACTACCTATAAAGAAGCATGTGTAAAATAGGATTGACCATTTTCATCAGGGCTCAAACATTGCCGAATTAAAGTGATTTTTCAACTCTAGGTCCCTGGCTGTATTTCACTATATCAATTACTTCTTATTTCATATGATTGTCTAAAATTTTGTTTTCTCTGTATAATTGGTTTATAAATACATGCTTTTACATATATATATATAACATATTAAACAAGTTATACCACATATACATTAATAGACATATTATGGTTCGAATGACTTTTGTACTTTGTAAAGTAGGATTGCTCAAAGATCTATTTACGTGTATTGAAACACATATCTTTTGTATATGTATGTAACCATTCTCTTATAAATGGAACTAAAGCTGCGATATTTAATTTTAGATTTCTTATTGACTTATGATATTTTGAAAATATATTTGTTGTAAAGCTTTATTTGATAATATTGAAAAACGAAATACCGAATTTAATAAGATTTATCACATACCGAAAGTTTTTGGTTAGTAATTGGTAATCATATTTCATTACTGAAAGCTTTGGTTTTGAAGTGGGTAACACTCATTACTGATTCGAATCGACTGAATGACAGACCTACTTGGAAACAAATAAGTAAAGTTGCATGTAGTATTGCATAAACTCATTACACGATAGGGGGAATGGTGCACGTTACCAATGCTCAAGCTATAACAGTAGTGTTCATCTGGTCAGTGACTGATCAAGGAATTCATGGTTAGTCACCGTTAGATCTAAATCCAATGGTAGAAAACAAAACAGCCTTAAAAGTAATTCTCTCCATCTTTAGATTTAGATCAAACGATGACTCTGACCATAATTTTCTTAGTCAGTTACTGACCAGATGAACAATACTCCTAGCAATAAGGTGAAGATTTAGGTTACTTCCAGTAAGATAACACCATTGCAGCTGGAAAGCTTGCTGACGGAAGGGAGCTTATCTAGACTTGGCTGGTAAGCGGTTTCGGTGCATTGTGATCTGGATAGCATATTACCATTAAGTGCATACTGATAGTAGCTTTACGGCATGAGTTGAAATGTCAGTGTTATTTCCTTTGATATATTTGGTGAATCACATGTAAATATGATGGCTACTTGTTTCCTTCAATTTGATGGATTACTACTTACCTGCAGGCAACATGGGACATCAATTTTCTATGGTATTTAGTGTATCTTATACCTTGATTTTATTGAATATTTTAGATTCTTAAATTAATAATATATCTAATAGTTCTAAATATTCTGATTTAAGGTAACCTGTTTAGCCCTTAGCCTTTCAATTTGTGTGTGCTTATTAAGGGTTCAATTAGAATTTTCTAAGAGAATTTAAATGGCTAAGAAAGAAAAATAAATAAAAATATTTAGAGCCATTAGATATATTATCAAAATAACTTTCTAAGCATTTATTCAAAGAAACTTTTAGAGAAATTATTTAATAATAAATGATATTTGATTATCAATTACCAATTGACCACTAGTTGTTTTCCTTTTAAAGAATTCTTTTTGAAAAAAAAAACTTCTATCTTTATTTCACTAGATTATTATTCATTATTAATTAATTGTAATGATACAAATTATTGTCTCTATTTAACGGGTAAGTATCATGGTTGATATTTATATTATTTCCATATCAAAATTATAAATATTCTAATCTAGGCATTTAAGAAATTTTTTAGTCAAATTATCTTTAATACAAATTAATTATATCATTAATAGTTTCTTTAATCGATTATTATTATTTTTACATTCATTTTCAATCAAAAAGACATTCTTACATACATTTTACTACATTCACAACAACTTGTATCAAATAGAGATAATACTTGTTTACATATAGTAATTACTCTATTTACAACTTGTGATTACCATTTTTTAATAAGTGTTACCACCATCGTTATCAAATAGGTAAATTACTATATTTAGACTCAAAACAACCCACTCTCCCTCCAACCCACTCACCCTCCGGTGCATGAGAAACAACCGCTTGCGCCATCTGGCCAAGAAATGTGAGGTGCACGTTGTAAAGGTAAGGGTGAGAAGACTCTCTCTCTCCTCACGTGTGCGGGGCAACACGTACGTGTAGGACCATGATTGATCTGTTGGCCTCAATTGCATGTTACAAGTGTCATAGGCTAAAGAGATAGGGCCGAGATATCTTTGGTGGCACACTTCTCTATCGTACTAGTTGAAGAGTGGCCTAACGCTTTTCACCGGCCCAGCCCAGCCCAGCCCAGCCCACTTGGTAATGTCACGGCCGTTGACCTTTTAGAAGGTAAAAAAAATTCAAAACCATTGCTTTAGTTTTAACTTTTGTGTTAGGTTATTAGGGCCATTGGTGCCTTATCTTTCAAGTTTTTAAGCGTAGTTTGATGTTCAATAGGACATGCTTAAGCTTTTTAGGGTCACTCTTGCAACTTACATAATGGACAAAAAAGTGTGCATCATTGAGGGGGAAATTAGATTATATTTCAATTGATAAGTCTGTCATAAGATTTCCAAGTTTGTATAACCAAAATCCCACTTAGGTTGGTCTGCCATTAGTTTCTAGTCAATACCAATCACATAATAAAGGTTATGTTTTATTTACACTTTTTTTCTTCCACATTTTTAGTGACAGCTAACGTTGAAGAGTGGAAGAGTGCAATGTGAGGTTTGAAAAATTGATGGTTGGAGATGAAAGAAAACCATCCATCATTGACTTGGTTATTACAGTTTCCAAATCTGTATTGACCCGTTTTTACTAGAAGAAATTTGGTGGGAGGAAAGTGTATCGCTTTGTTTGACATAATATCGATAATATCAGTGATTTTTCTTTAAAATTTCTGTTTTTTATAAGTGCTGATATTAATTTTTATATCGATTCGATATTCTGTATTTAGTCTATTTTTAGTCGAATATACAATTTTAATATAAATTTTGGTAAAATTTTCATCGATATTCAATATTTTCTCAATATATACGTCAAGATTTCTCTTTCTCAAACTATCAAAATTTTCATGATAATTCTTGGTTTGACATAATTGGTGTTCGGCAATTCTACCAAAGTTTTCTACCTATGCGTGACTGTTTTCAACCTAGCTTGAACTCTCTTCGATTCATATCGATTAGACGCGGGGGTTGGTGAAAGAATATTTATTTTCTGCCAAAACATGATGAGTATGAAATATATATATATATTTACAAAATCAACATTTAAATCTTATTTATGAAAATAAAGACATCAAAGACAATTTAAACATATTAAAAATTGATACCCAATTCCTTAAGTTACAACAGTTCCCAAATGAAGATATTCCAGAACCATCCACATTACATGAAGAAGAAATCTCTGAAAACAATACTATCAATATTATTCAAAAGATTAATTTAAAAAAATGGTATGTCACTATTCAATTACAAATAAAAGACTTTCAATTAATTACCACTGCACTCATTGACTCTGGTGCAGACCTTAACTGTATTCAAGAAGGGCTAATTCCCTCTAAATATTTTGAAAAAACAAAAGAGTCCCTTAGATCTGCTAAAAATTTCTTGTTCAGATAAGTTATCTATGTTCCACTCATAAGTTTTGTCAGAAGAAACTGAGAATTGATTATTAGAGAAATTAGTAGGTTATATATATATATATATATATATATATATAAGGGATGGGGTTTTACGGTTCATGTGAGCAGTATCCCCTTCCACAGCTTTTTTTTTCAATTCAGTTTTTTTTCTCGGTCTAGCCTTCAGTTTTTCCTTTTATATATAGATTCTGTTTTGTCTCTTAATTTAATTTGTTATTAAATCTAATAGGTTTCAAATGCATATTAACAAATATAGGACCAAATCTCAAATACATTGGATTTAAGGTTTAAGGGTTACTGATTTAGGGTTTAGAAATTCAGATTTAAGGTTTATGCATATTAACAAATATATGACCAAATCTCAAACACATTTAATTTAAGGTTTAGGGGTTATGGATTTAGGGTTTATGGGTTTAGGGTTAGGAGTTCGGATTTAAAGTTTATGGGTTGTGCTATTTTATTTGAATTTCAGAGAGTTGTTGTACAATATTAACCAAACTAGCAAAACCGCACTTCGGCTAGAAAACCAATATCAAGGCTAATTTCATCACAAGTAAATGCATTTATTTTTATTTACATTTTTCAAAAAGTTGTTACATAATATTAATCGAACTACCAAAAATTACATAATAATACATTTGTCTGATAAAAACGTACTTCCGCACCACACGAAGAACTGTGTATGTATATATATATATATATATATATATATATATATATATATATATATATATATATATATATATACACACACTGAATGATCAATTATGGGTTGGAAGTTTTGCATAATTAATTTCTGATTATAAAGCAATGCGTTGGACACTTGTGCATGTCACTAAGTAGATCGAGTCCCAAATAATATAAAAAACAAGGAGTCCATAACAACATGCAGCATATTGCTTCAGCTAAAACAATTAAGTTAGAGAAAAGTTTGTATGGCATGCATGGAATTAGGTTATGATGATTCAGGAAATGGCATCAGAGGTCGACGCATGCAAAAGCCCTCATGATTTTGTTCTCTCTAATCTTTTGAGCTCTTGTTTTCACACCACACTTCATTTATTACCTTGGTTAATTATCATCTTTCACCTCAGTTTTGAGTTTTGACACCAAAAATGGAGGGTTTACCATTGTTTCCAGTAAAAATGGCTTCATGCAGATGAAGATAATAAGGCAGGAGGAGGGCAATTTCGGAAGAGAGAGAGAGGAACAAAGTCAGAGAGAGGAGGGAGTTTTCAAGTGTTTGAAAGTGCCAAACAGAACAGTGCAGTGGTGCAGCATATAAACAGCAGCAAAAGCAACAGATTGGAGAGTGAGAAAAGAAAAGAAAAAGGAAAATGATGATGTGAAAACAAATTCATATATCACACTCAAAATCAAATGGTCGCTATTATTCTTCTTGCTCTCTGTCTCGCCTCTATCATGGTGGCTCTCTTTTCCAACCTGAAATCCTAAACACACACCATCCTTTCCTCTCATTCACATATATAGCCTCTACTGATCGAGAAAAACAAATTCACAGACAAATTCCCCTGCACCCCGAGTTTTTCGTATGATTGTATTTTCACACACCACCTTTCGATTTCATGGTCAAGCCGTTTCTACCTTCTCATCTTCTTCAACAAAATCTTCTCAACAATCATTGACACAGCGAAAACAGTGAGTGATTATTTGATTCCAGTTTCATTATTATGCGAAGTGATTATCTTAATTAGTTCGTTAAGACTTAACTGATTGTAGAGTTAGCATGGCGGTGACATCATCATCATCGTGTAAGGAACTATCAGGCGGTGGGATGAAGATGCAAATGGACAATGGCAAGTACGTGAGGTACACCCCGGAGCAAGTAGAAGCTTTGGAGAGGCTCTACCATGAGTGCCCGAAACCGAGCTCTATGCGACGGCAGCAGCTCATTCGAGAGTGCCCTATTCTTTCCAACATCGAGCCAAAGCAGATCAAAGTCTGGTTTCAAAACCGGAGGTCAGTTAGTTAGTCCGGGAAACTTAAGTAACCAACACCGGGTTTGGTTTTGTTTTATTTGAAAGCGTGAACTTTGTGATCGATGTTTGTTTATTTTTGGATTTGAATTCATTTACAGGTGTAGAGAGAAGCAGAGGAAAGAGGCTTCTAGATTGCAAACGGTGAACAGAAAGCTGACGGCGATGAACAAGCTTCTGATGGAGGAAAACGATAGGCTGCAGAAACATGTGTCGCACTTGGTCTACGAAAACAGCTACTTCCGCCAACAGACACAAAATGTATGTGATCAAGTTCATTGATTTCGACTTTGGTTAATTAGGATAAGATGAAATTTTAGAAAAGATGCAATCTTCAATCACGTTGATTTTGGGGTTCGTGTTGGTCTTTTTGTGTTTGTAGACGAATCTGGCCACAACAGACACGAGTTGTGAGTCGGTAGTGACAAGTGGTCAACACCATTTGACTCCTCAGCATCCACCAAGGGATGCCAGCCCTGCTGGGTAAGTAGTAACAGGGTTAATTTCCATTTGTAGAATGACTTTGGCTCTGTGATTTTCACTGTGTTTTTACCCTGATGTGTTCCCTGGGCTGGTTGTTGAATGTTCTTTGTGTTGTTTTGCTAGACTTTTGTCCATTGCAGAGGAAACTTTAGCAGAGTTTCTTTCAAAGGCCACTGGAACTGCTGTGGAGTGGGTCCAATTGCCTGGTATGAAGGTAACTTCTCCTTCCTCTTCTTCCTTTTGCCTTTGGTTTCATTTTCAATCTTTTGTGACATTCAAGAAGAGTTTGCTAACCTTCTAAGCAACATTCAAACCTCATCATTTTAATTTTTGGGCATTACCAATCTTTGCTCTTTTCCTTTTGGTCCCCCCCCATCATTTTGCTCCTTTTATTCAATGGAGGAAATAGAATATTGGTTATGTGGAAAGAAAGGTGCAGGCTTTTAAAGTAGTCTGCTAAGTGGAAGCTCTGGTTATTAAAAAGTTTAATACTTTGAACAAAATTGATAAGTGTTAGCGAAAAGATTAAGTA
The DNA here is from genome assembly GCA_951800085.1 of Comarum palustre. Lineage (NCBI taxonomy): Eukaryota > Viridiplantae > Streptophyta > Magnoliopsida > Rosales > Rosaceae > Comarum > Comarum palustre. Next base: position 16,567,145 of record OX637589.1, read on the forward strand.
ATTAAATGTTGGTTATGATCCCAAATTCCATATCTTACTAATTTTTGATCTGCACAGCCTGGTCCGGATTCCATTGGAATCGTTGCTATTTCTCACGGTTGCACCGGTGTGGCAGCACGTGCGTGCGGCCTGGTGGGTTTAGAACCTACAAGGGTAACTTCTTCTCCACCTGGTCTGGTAGTTAAACTAGTAAATTATTGATCTTGGTGCAGTAATTTTTGAAGACTGATCAATGATTGTTGTGAAAATGCATACAGGTCTCTGAAATCCTTAAAGATCGTCCTTCGTGGTTTCGTAACTGTCGATCTGTTGAAGTGTTGAATGTGTTATCCACTGGAAATGGTGGAACCATTGAACTGCTTTACATGCAGGTAAGGTGTTTGCTGAAGTGTTTGAGTTTTACCATTTTCTGTTTTATAACTACTAGAATTTAACACCTGCTTGACAGAAAATTATCCGGAATGTAATTTGTCTTTTGATTAGCTCTATGCACCAACAACTTTGGCACCAGCTCGCGACTTCTGGTTGCTGCACTACACATCTGTTTTGGAAGATGGTAGTCTTGTGGTATGTTGAAAGATTGTTTACGCAAGAATTTATGTCTTTTTCTTTCTTTTGTTGCGAGAAACAGTTTTAATTGGTGTTTCATGGTGTGAATGATGATAGGTCTGTGAAAGATCACTTAACAACACTCAAAATGGTCCAAGTATGCCACCAGTGCAGAATTTTGTGAGAGCAGAAATGCTGCCGAGTGGGTATCTGATTAGACCTTGTGAAGGTGGTGGATCAATCATCCACATTGTTGATCATATGGATTTAGAGGTATGCAATGCAATCAAGGCTTGCTCTATATATTGAAGCAAATTTATTCCTTGGTCTACAATTTTGACTTATGTGATTTACTTTAACATAGCCTTGGAGTGTACCTGAAGTCTTGCGCCCACTTTATGTGTCTTCAACACTTCTGGCTCAGAAGACAACTATGGCGGTAAGACAGTTTTCTTCTGTTTGATAACTTATGGCATCATGTGGTATTGTAGTAATCTATGATAGAATATAGAGTAGTAGGAAATGAAACTAAACCGGATATTCTTGTTTTCTTCTTTCAGGCTTTACGCAATTTGAGGCAGATTTCTCAAGAAGTTTCTCAGCCTAAAACTAGTGGTTGGGGAAGGAGGCCTGCAGCTCTTCGTGCTCTTAGTCAAAGATTGAATAAGTGTGTGTTCTGATTTAATCTAGAAATTGTTCCTTGGATTGGTTGGCCAACGTTTACTTACGGCATCTTCTAATTTTTGGAGTGCAGGGGTTTCAATGAAGCAGTGAATGGGTTTACAGATGAGGGATGGTCTATTTTAGAAAGTGACGGTGTTGATGATGTTACCCTTCTTGTGAACTCGTCTCCAGGCAAGATGATGGGTGCAAATCTATATGCAAATGGAGTTCCATCTACGAGCAATGCATTTTTATGTGCCAAAGCATCTATGTTACTCCAAGTAAGGATTTTGATAGCACAACTAAGTTACAATATTCCTTGAGAAACTTTATAACTTGGAAATGTAAACAACTTATATTGGATTGAAGGAGGCACATTTCAAATCATTTTGCTTCGACTTTACAACAATTCAACATAATAAATGTGCTGGTCATGTTCTGTTTATCCATCATCTTCTGAGTTTTGATATGAAGTCTTTCGGTTTTTCTTTCCTGTAGAATGTGCCTCCAGCCATACTTCTTAGATTCTTGCGAGAACACAGATCAGAGTGGGCAGACAGAAGTATTGATGCTTATTCAGCTGCTGCTATTAAAGCTGGTCCAAGTGGCATGATAGGTTCTCGAGCTGGAAGTTTCGGGGATCAAGTTATTCTTCCACTGGCTCACACAACAGAACATGAAGAGGTACGTGTTTGGTATTGAATTAGCCCGCCCGATGTGAAAGGCGAAAACATCAGTAAGATCTGAAATTCTTTTTGTATAGCAATTTGCTGTCTAAAGTTTGACATGTTTTTTGTTGGGTATTTAGATATACACCCAATTTTAAATAGTAATTTTAAATTAAACTTATGTAATATTCTTTACTAATTGTTACCTAAATTATATCAATTATGATACATATTGTATCATATTTTTTCTTAAGTTTACACAATTGCCATCATTTAATTGTAACACATAAACATAATAAATAAACATAATTAATGTTATCTTTTAAATACCTTGTTTATAATTATTCTCATAAAACTAATATTTTTCAATCAATTCACAAGAATCATATCGTTTTCTTTATTTTATGAAAATCTAAATAAAATGAATTAATTATCTGATCTATACATTAGATCAGATAATAAAATTAAGATTAAAGTAAAAGGGAAAAAATCTATACCCTAAACACTAAACCTATACCCTATATCCTAACCTCTAACCCTTAATGACAGGACCCACCCCGGGTTAAACCCCTTTTACCCGAAGTAAACCCTGCGGGGACCACCTCAAGGGAACTTCTTACCGAAACCCCCTTGAAATGGCCAACCCTTCCTACTGAACTAACTAAACCGGGTTAGTCAGAGCAGTCTACAGAGAGGATTACCCCAAAGAATTTCAAGCAGCAACGGAATGATCGACTATGCCTCGACTCTCGTACGCGCTCGACCTCCTCTCAAGAACCCTGCATCACTGGGCATTTAAAAACGAAAGGCCCAGGGGAGAAACATTTAAAACTGTTAGAGTGAGTGGACGAAAATCAAGTATAAAAACTCTATTTCCTTTAATGCTCTCCCAAGAGTATATCAATTTAAAAATCATTTATGCATGCCCACAATTACTAAATTTCCACAGATGCATGATAAGATAAACAAGCAAGGAATATGGGAAGAGAAATGTTCACCAAACATAATAAGTCTGACCTCTCAGACTAGGGTCGGAGCTAAGAGCTCTAGTAGCGCCCTCACGCTACGATATGCTAGCTAAATAAAATAATACGGTCAACCCTTATAGTATCAACCTGACCTCTCAGGCTTGTCTGACCTCTCAGACCAGGGTCGGAGCTAAGAGCTCTAGAATATGTGATAACGGTCAACCCTTATAATATCAACCTGACCTCTCAGGCTTGTCTGTCCACTCAGACCAGGGTCGGAGCTAAGAGCTCTAAATAAAGTGATACGGTCAACCCTCATAGTGCACTACGTAGTTTGCCTGACCTCTCAGACTAGGGTCGGAGCTAAGAGCTCTAGTAGCGCCCTCACGCTACTCTAGCTAGCATATTTATTGGTCAACCCTTAAAATAAACATTCATAACAATACAGTTTTCAAATTCTCTTCCCAAAACAATTAATTAAAACAATTCCTTGTCATATATGCATAAAACCAATTTCCAACGAAGTCTCGGGTTCAAATCCATTCGAAGGACGGCCATCACCGTCTATAACCATTTTCGGGAGAAATAGAAAATTGAGTAATAATGTAAATACTTCACGCATAAGTGTCAAAATCTCAAACCATAGTAAAAATCTTTAACCGAGGCTCCCGCTAAACTTTAACCAAATAAAATCGTTCAAGAACCCGAGAAAGATATAACTCTCGAAAACCATCATAAAACCATGCAATTACTCAATAATTAAAGCATGCATTTATTAAAATAATAAGTCCACTCACAGTACTATTGCAACCTTTCCGCTCGGAAAGCTCCTCGAGCGAAACCCTCGAACTACCCGCGTAGTCGAGCCCGTCTCATGTTCAATCAGAGACTGTACAAACAAACCACTATATTAGTCATCTCATCGTTGACTTGGTCTTTTCCTAGTTTGACCAGGAATCCTATTTGACCACGTGTTGACCAAATTCTTTTCTTTTTAACAGTTTTTCAACATCACATTTATTTCCGATTATCGACTCGAAGTTTGGTTTCCGTTTACGCCACTTTAGCATAAGTATTTATCTCTTTACTTATTGTGAGTCGATACGTCGATAATTAAATTATCCGATTGTTTTTCCACGATTAACTTGACAATTCCGTTAATAGGAGTCAACATCTCCCTCAACCACTAGAGTGGTCAACATATTATAATTCCCATACTTCACGACTTAACTTCAAAACCTTTAACTAGAATTCTACCTTTTCTTTAACCTTTTCAACCCGATTTAACATCTTCTCGTAAATGGAAACCTTCCAAAAAAAGGGAAAGTTTCCCAAAATGGAAAATTTCCTAAATTGGTAAGTCTTCCTTAAAATGGGAAGTTTCCTAAAATGGAGACTTCCTACTTATGTCCAATTTTCCGTAAATATTCCGATTACGATTCAACTAACACTTTTCGATTCAAAGCTTAATGGGGATTCGGTTTCTACCTCTTCGGCACTCTGCCGGTTCAACTGCATCCCCAGAATCTTCGTCGGATTCCGGTATCTTGTCGGAATTTCGTCATAACCTCCCTGTTTCTTCGGTTCACCAAGTTACGACAACATGTAACAAACACACATCAAAACATGATCAACAACAATTCAACAACACAAAACTTCAACACACTGTCCTAATACTAAAACCTCACCTCTGCTCTGCTTCAAGCTATGATCCAGCTGCTCCTCAACCTCCTCCTTGCCGGCCTCCATCCTCAGGTCAGCAATGATCGGAAACCAGCAGCTCCTCCTCGGCTGCAAGTCTAGCTGCAGCTCACTGTCCTTCACCCTCCACCTCACCAGCAATGCCCTATAATCCTAGCAATCAACTAAGCTACTCCAGCAGGCCCAACACTCACTGCCACACCTCCAAGACACGAAAAAGCTCACCAGAGGCCAACATCTCTTCGCCGGTGACTCACCCTCGAGCACAGCATAAACCGAACTCGTTCAGGCCCAGATCGAACTCTAAAAGGTATGGGAAAGGAAGAGGGGGAAGAAAGAAGAAGAACCCTACCTCTTGCTGCCTTCGCCGACGCCCGAGCTGGCCCGTCTCCGACGAGCACAGCTGTGCTTCACCTCGGCCGATCTCCCTTGTCATGGGTTTATTGGAGAAATTGCTTTGGGGGTTTAGTAATAGGGGGAAAGAGGAGTGTTTCGGTGATGGCGCGCCGGTGAGAGGCGGCCGGACACAGCTCCGACGAGGGGAGCAGACGGAGGTCGAGAGAGAGGAGAAAACTCGGTTTGACCCGAGTTTTTGATTTTTCCAAAGTCAACCAACTAACTTCCTTTTTATACTTGAATGGACGGTCCAGATCAATTCTCCAAATGATCTGACGGTCCAGATTTAAAGAGAGTGAAAAGTAAAAAGGTTAAATGGTAAAACTCCCTTTTTACCGGATGGATAATTAAAAGTTACCATACACTTCAGAAATTCACAGAAAATAGCCGGAAGCTCTGTAAAATATTCCGGAAATACCGGGAGACTCGTGTTGACACGTACTAGCACATCGAGTCATCAATTCAAGTATTTGGAGTACTTTTAAAAACTCGAAAATTAACTCGAGCGATAACTTATCGAATTACCGATCGCAATTAAAAATCCTCGGTAACCCGTGAATCTCTGTAAAAGGTAACTTTTATTAACTTCAAAAGATTCGGGGCGTGACACTTAAACTCTAAACCCTTAATACCCTAACCATATACCCTAACCCCTAAACTCTTTTGGATCTACTTTTTAGATATATTATTATATCATGTCCTACTTAACAGATATATTAGAAATGAGAAATGATATAATAATATATCTAAAATGAATAAGAAATTTAATCACAAAACAAGAGAATGTGTATCTTACAATTAAATATTTTGCGAGTACGTAAAGAGACTCAAAAACATCTATAAATGCTCTTTGGAAGGAAAACACATATTAAGGAGAACATGAACATGCATCCAAACTTTTTACAAAATCAAATATATGTAGTTTGATAATGAATATATATAGACATTGAAGCCAATAATATAAATTTATAGCAAAGAAAAAATTATGGACGAAATAGTTTAATCTAGGAGTAAGGAAATAATATAATTTTTCTTTTTCTACATCAAAAGGGTAAATTAGACATACTGAAAAAAATAAGTGATTTTGGGTGTAAAATGAAAAAATACATGCATGTGGATGTATATTAATAGAGCTTGATAAATTGGATTTTTATCTAATTTTCTCTTTTTTGTTGTATGCAAACAGTTCATAGAGGTCATTAAGATCGAAAATATGGATCACTATCGAGATGACATGATGATGCCAGCAGCTGACATTTTCCTTTTGCAAGTAACTATTTCCTTTTCCATATAATTCTTCCATTACTGTATGCTATCATTCTCTAAATTGTTACTACTTCTATCAACCATTTCCTGTTTCATGTTTTTTGCTTGGTGCGGTATTTGTGGTTATTTGTTGACATAAGTTATTAACTTTTATTGTTTCTGTAACTGCTGCTCCAGCTGTGTAGTGGAGTGGATGAGAATGCTGTTGGCACCTGTGCCGAACTTGTCTTTGCTCCTATTGATGCCTCTTTTTCTGATGACGCTCCAATTCTACCATCTGGTTTCCGTATCATTCCTCTTGATTCTCACATGGTAACCCCCCCCCGGTTTCAGTTTGATGTTTTTGCTCTTTCTTATGGTTTTATATGTTATGCAGGATGCTCCAAGTCCAAACCGTACACTTGATCTTGCATCTGCTCTAGAAATTGGACCAACAGGAAACAGATCATCTGGTGATAATGCTGGTCACTGTGGGAATACAAAATCTGTCATGACAATAGCATTCCAATTTGCATTCGAAATTCATCTTCAAGATAATGTAGCGTCCATGGCAAGGCAGTATATCCGTAGTATTATAGCATCAGTGCAGAGGGTAGCACTGGCACTCTCCCCTTCTCGTTTTGGTCCTCATGCTGGTTTTTGCCCACCACCTGGCACACCAGAAGCACAAACATTAGCTGGTTGGATCTGTCAGAGCTATAGGTGAGTAAGATGACAATATGACTATTTAGGACAGATTCTTGTATGCACAATTGTGATTGCAAGATGTTAATTGTTCATCATTTCAGGTGCTATCTAGGGATAGAACTATTTAAAAATGAAGGAAGCGAGTCCATTCTCAAATCCCTTTGGCATCATTCAGATGCAACCTTATGTTGCTCTTTGAAGGTATATGTTCATCGATTTTTTTTTCTTTTGGGCTGAAATGTTCCTTCCATCCTATGATACTCAAGGTTTTTTCAACGCCTTGATCTATTCTCACTGGTCTATGCAGGCATTTCCAGTATTTACATTTGCAAACCAGGCAGGCCTCGACATGCTTGAGACGACCTTGGTTGCACTTCAAGACATCACACTGGAAAAGATTTTCGATGACAATGGAAGGAAGATCCTGTTTACCGAGTTCCCACAGATCATGCAGCAGGTATGGTACTAATCTCTAGCTAAAAAAATGGAAACAAGCAATAGAAAGAATATAATCTAAGACAAAAACACCAGATTATTTTACCAAGTATAAACTAAATGCTGAGGAACACACATGCTTTTGGGGTTTGCATCGTTTGCTTGACCATTTAACAGTTCAAGTGACTGATTAAGCTGTATTTTTGCTAGGGATTTATGTGTCTGCAAGGAGGTATATGCATGTCAAGCATGGGAAGACCAATCTCGTATGAGAGAGCAGTGGCATGGAAGGTGTTGAATGAAGAAGAAACTGCTCACTGTATCTGCTTCATGTTCGTCAACTGGTCATTCGTTTAAACACTTAGGATAACAACAGAACATAGGATTTAGAAGAAAACAGGAAGAAAAAAGAACTACAATTTAGAAAAAAAACCAAAGGCATTTTGGGCCTTCTTTTGGTTATGCTACCCCCTGTATCATGCTTTATGCTTTATTTATGAATCAAAATGCTTTTCCTTTTCTTTTCTTCTTCAGAAAATCTAAACATAGTTCTGATAATTTCTCTGTTCTCTTCTACTTGAATTTCAGTGGTCCACATTCAAGATTTATATCTTCCTTTTCCTTTCCCTTCTTTTCTTTTTTGACAACTTGTATACTTCTATTCTCTTGAAAAGAATCAAAGGATCGTTAGCTAACTTGTATTCTTTTTTGACAACTAGTATTCTCAGATTCTTCTGTGATACTTCAAATCATGAGTTTAGCTGAACTTCGTGGGTATCATCACCTGGGCTGCTGATCGTTTTCTGTAATTGTTTGCTTGTTCTATCTTGTTCTGAATGACGATAAGTCGGTAGAGGCTACACACTGTAGTCATGTATATGTGGTTTGTGGTTATCAAAGTGCGAGTGACAAGCGTGGTTCGTTGGTTATCACTTTTAAAATGTTGTATCGATATTGTATTATCCTTGTATCGATATTGTCCAAACTTAATCACTTTTAAAATGTTGAATTTTAATCATAAAAGACTTCGATACAATTATGAATGATTCACCCACATATATGTTATATTTTATTTGTTACTTTTTTGATGTGAGATTTCTTGTCTCTGCCATCTTTCAAGAATTTGTAAAGGAAAATACCAAACCATCAGCCTAATTTATGAGGTCCGTGACCTCTTTCAAGAATCTGTGAAGGAAAACACCAAACCATCACATCGTTGGATTTGGATCGAAATAAATCACATCGTTGGATTTGGATTCTTGTTTACGCCTTTGCGTTTTGAAAATTGTTATTTTTCATCCGCCCCTATTAAGCTGTTACAATCCTCACAATCTCACATTCTAACCTCAAATCATCTTTCCTAATCGAAAGAAACATCATATCACAAGGAATATTCTGCTTCATTCCTATCATGGAGCTTCAGTGGCTGTCTTCTATTCCGGTCTCACTTTCCTTCATCATCTTCATTTTTATGGTACTGAGGATAGCGAAAAGGAGTTTTATCAGGTATCAGCTTCGAATCTACCTCCAGGTCCACGGAAGTTACCCTTGATAGGTAACCTTCACCAACTCTTTGGCTCTCTACCTCATCATGTTCTCAGGATCTGTCCAAGAAATACGGACCTCAAGCTTGGAGAAGTTTCCACCATAGTTGTTTCATCACCCGGGATTGCTAGAGAGGTGATGAAAACCATGATGTCGTGTTTGCATCAAGGCCACATCTTCTTGCTCTAGAGATCATGACTTACAATTGTACAAGTATTTCATTTGCACAGTACGTTGATTATTGGAGGCAACAAAGATTTGTGTCATGAAGCTTGTTAAACGGTGACAAGCGTGGCTCGTGAATCATTCGTGTACCATTACTGTCCTAATTTAATTAACTACTTTTAAGGTGTTGAGTTTTATTCACAAAAAGTCTCGGTTCAATTAAGAATGATCCACCCACTTATTAGTTATATTTTATTTGTCACTTTTCTGATGTGGGATCTATTACTCTCCAATACTCTCAACACGCCCCTCTCACGTGCAACCTGACACAAGGTTTGCACGTGATAAAATGAGACGGAACAAACCAAGGAACATTTGGTAACAATCCAATCGGAACTTTCCGATGGCGATATAAGCTCATACCGGGCGAAGATAAGGAACTCACATCGGGCCCATAAGAGAACTTGACGAGATATATATCCCAGGAGAATTAGAGAAGTAATTAGAGAAAGACCCGCTTTGATACCATGTTAAACCGTGACAAACGTGCCTCGTGAATCATTCGTGTACCGATACTGTCTCAACTTAACCACTTTTAAGATGTTGAGTTTTATCCACAAAAGGAATCGGTTCAATTAAGAATGATTCACCCACTTATTAGTTATATTTTTATTTTATTATTTTTCTGATATGGGATCTATTACTCTCCAATACTCTCAACAGAGCTATTAAGCACAAAACGTGTTCAAAGCTTCCAATCCATGAGAGAAGAGGAGGTGCTGAATCTCATCAAAGAATTTCTTCAAGAGCAGGATCTCCAGTCAATCTTACAGAGGAAATTAGCTCATCGACATTTGGCGTTACTTATCGAGCAGCATTTGGTATAAGAAGCAAAGATCATGAAAAATTCATATATTTGTGTGAAGGAAGCTATGAAACTGGCAAACGGCTTTAAGGTAGCAGATCTTTTTCCCCGAAAGGAGAATTTGCTACATGGGAACAAAAGTATATCCCATTTGGTGCTGGAAGGCGAACTTGGCCCGGCATGTCATTGGTTTGGCCAACGTCAAGCTCCACCTTGCAATGTTGTTTTAACATTTTGATTGGAAACTCCCTAAAGGATTGAAGCACAACAATTTGGAGATGACTGAGTCCTTCGGTGTCACTACTAGCAGGAAACAAGATCTACACTTGATTCCAATTCCATATTGTCATCCACAACCTGAAAAACCCCATCTCTATATATATAAAAGGGATGGGGTTCTACTGTTTAAGTGAACAGTATCCCCTCATGTCATTTTTTTAATTTAGTTTTTTTAGGTCAATCTTAAGTTTTTATATATATATAGATTCTGTTTTGTCCTTTAATTTAATTTGTGATTAAATATAATAGATTTTAAAGGCATATTAACAAATATATGACCAAATCTCAAACACATTGGATTTAAGGTTTAAGAGTTAATTAGGGATTTAGGGTTTAGGAGTTCGGATTTAAGGTTTAATGGTTTATGCATATTAACAAATATATGATCAAATCTCAAACACATTGAATTTAAGGTTTAGGGATTATGAGTTTAGAGTTAGGAGTTCAGATTTAAGGTTTAGGGATTGTGCTATTTTATTTGGATTTCAGAGAGTTGTACAATATTAACCGAACTAGCAAAAACGCACTTCAGATAGACAACTAATATCAGAGCTAACTTCATCTCAATTAAATGCGTTTATTTTTATTTGAGTTTTCATAGAGTTGTTACACAATATTAATCGAACTATCAAAAATTTCATAATAATACATTTGTCCGATAAAAAGGCAATTCGACACGCGCGAAGACTAGTGTATAAGAAGTCAAGGGACATGAAGTCTAATGTGAAGGAATAAGAACAAAGTTGTTTAATATTGGCTTCTTTATAACGGTAGCGTAGCATCTTGATGAATAAAAAATCAGAACGAGCAAATACCGAAGCAAAATATAAGATCTGAGGTCATAATTTAAACATTATGGAGTGTGAGCTATTGATAATTTAAAAAAAATAAAAACAAACAAAATAACAAAACAAAACAGATCTCGAAACGAAACGTTCAGATCGGAGACATAGTGCATAAGTAAAACAAATATTCTGGTATTAGAAACTTAGAATATCATGACATGAGACAACACACAGTAGCAAGAACACAATGTAAATCATCATACACTAGTAGCACCAGTACTACTTGAGAGAAGAGCATCTTCAATCTTCTTTGCCATCAGTTGTAGAGTAGCCTCCGCATAAGACCGGAAGTCCTCCACTCTCCACCCTTGGATCGGATCACAAACAAACGACCACTCAATGACGCACCCTTCGTCGTTGTTCACCACCGGAAGCACTTGAATGGTTGAAACATACGACTTGAACCCCATGTTACCATCAACGACCTCGTAACACAAGCAACGTTTGATCGGATCAACCGCAATCAGCTTCTCTTTGACCCACTTAACGGTAGTCTCGTCGTTATCAGTAGCCAGTCCGGCACAGTAGCGGATCAGACCCGGTTGGCCGGGGACACCGTCGACTTGGTAGCAAGTTTCAACGCCAGGGAAGATTCTCTGTAAGTTGCAGAAATCGGCTAGGAAAGGCCAGACGTCGTGTGGTGGTGAGGTTTTGAGCTCGCCTGAGGTTTTGCCTTCCCATTTCGGCTCTGCTTGAACTTCTGAGCCCATGAGAAAAACGCAGGTAGAGAAGCAGTAAGAGAAGGAAATGTCAGAGGAAGATAGATCCCTAGCGCGCTGCAACTACATAAAGCCTCTTGAAAATAGAATTAATTACGAAAAGAAAATAATTAAACATTACACACAAAAATTGTTCTATTGATAATTAAGGTGTCTGAACTTTGTTAAATAACACATTAGTACATGAACTAACTAGTTAAACCTAATTTTCGTACATGTCGTTATAACACCGTTAAAAGTTACATCTTATTTTTTCTGAGATCTTTTTTTTATATTTCTTTTAAAGAGAATTAAAGGATTTCACGTATATCTTCATTGTGACTCGAACTCATGACTTCGTCAATAGATAGTGGATGCGCTTGAGATCTCTCTTACCAATTCTCTAATTAACCTCTCTTGCTCTCTTACCAGCAAGCAGCTATCCAGATTTTTTTCTCTTTCATATACTAACAAGTAGCAATCCACAAAACGAAGGTTAAATTGTAACCAAAATCATTTTTCTTATAGGTGTCAAATCGGTTATTTAATTGGTTAACACTTTGATTAAAATAAAAATATATATCCTCTTTAAAAGAGAGAAAATAAATGTGTGGATTTGACACCGATTTGACACCTAGAAGAAAAAAGATCATCTTTAAAAGAAAGAAAAAAATCTCAGAAAAAAAACATTAACTTTTAACGGTGTTATAACGGCATGTACGAAAATTAAGCCCAACTTGTTAGTTCATATACTAATATATTATTTAACAAAGTTTAGACACCTTAATTATCACTGCCGCAAAGTTGATGTACTGTTACTTTAATTTTCCCTTATGAAGACACTATCTAAATTATGATGGTATTTTCATTTTCATATTTAACTATTAAAAACTTATAATTTTATATCATAAATTTCATTCGGTTAACATTTTGATACTTTTACCACATTTTGATACCTTAAATTTTAAAGGTATTTTCGTTATTTTATCAAATATATCATTTTTACATTTACTTTAACAAAATAATTTATTTGTTAAGGTTATCAAATACAAATAGAATATTTACTTTAGTAAAAATATTCAAAATTAAAACCCTGCAAATTAAATATTAGTTTTTAGAACAATATAGAGATAAAAGTTAGTATAACTACTGTATATATATTTTTGGAAGTACATGTTAAGAAGAATAAAATAAATTAAAACATTAATTCAAACTGAATTCATCATCATTATTATTAGATAGATTACAAGCTAATAAGAATAATCAATCACAATCAAGAACTAAATTATCAACGATCATGAAAATACAGGTGGTTCGAAAAAAGAAAATGTCGATGGATATATCGAGAAAAAATTGAGTATCCCTAGAAATTTTATCAAATTTTATATAAAATTTGTATATTTGACCACAAATAGATTGAATATACAATATCAAATATATATGAAAATTAATATGGACCAGCTGCTTGTAAAATATTGAAAGTTTGAGAAAATATCAAGGATATCGTGGATATTTTAGTCTGTGATCATAATAATCCATTGATTTTGGTGAAAAAATGATGTTCTCGAGTTTGAACAATAGAATTGAAAAATATTTAATTTTAATAAAAAATTAATGTATAATTTTTTTTTCATCAATTACAAAGATATTGGGAATTGATACAAACTCTCTCAAGTATTATCAAATTTTTATGGTGTTAGTACATGGTCAGGGTATCAAAATGCTAACGGAATGATTTTAGAGTATGAAAATGCAAGTTTTTTATAGTTAGATATGTGAATGAAAATAATATCATAATTCGAATGGACTTTTATAATTAATCCTCAAATGCATATGTTTCAGAGTAATGAGCATATGAGAAAATGCTTGCATCCAATCTCGCATATATTTTAAGCTTCGCATTCTATTTCTCTAAAATTTCTATGTGTGCATTCTATTTCTCTAAAATTTCTAGAGATCCAACATATTTGTTGGGTTAGTGTCGGCAGACTTTAATCTTATTTCTATAGTTTCAATGGTTGATGATTCTTGAAGCACTGTAATTGAGCGATCAGGCGATAGAATCTTCAACTCGAGTATCTTAGTATAGCGACATTTTTATTTCTACTAGGCTCATGTTTTCATGAATGTAAGTTTTTCAATGTAATAGTGTTTGATTGTCTTCTTTTTAAGGCTTTTGTATGACGTCATTCTAACATTTGCTTATCAATGAATTCAGTTTCAGATCCGGCATATATATATATATATATATATATATATATATATATATATGCCGGATCTGAAACGCACGTCCACACTTTGTTAAAGTGCGCACGATCCGCGTGTGACCATCTGCGCCGTCCGCTTCCTCTCGCTTTTTCTTTCCCCTACACGAAGATGGCGACACGTTACCGACCACACTTTAATAAAATGCACACGGTGTACTTTAGATCCAGACTATATATATAATCGTTTCTTTTTTTCAGGGTGTGTATATATATATATACATGTTTTTTGGGTAATGTGCTAGTGGGGCGCTACGGTTTCATTCAATACTCCGCACAATGTGATTAAATTTCTAGATAAGTTATGAAGTTATCACATAAGTTGGGAAAAGAAATCCAAACAAATCTCTCAGATATATGCTACATGGCTAATGGTGCAAGATGGACCGTCTACACTACAGGTTGTAATCAGTAAAGGGCTCTGCTGGTTTGAATCAAATACAAGAATCATCAAGAAACAACGAGCCCATGCCTCGTCATCTTGTCCCCAAAACATTCAATTATATAAATTCAATTCCTGCTAGTTTAAGAAAACCAGGACAACCTTCGGTCCCAATTGCTGAAGTTCTAGCTCAACATCCTTGTTTTTGCTATCGATAGTGGATATAGAAAACTTGAGGTCGAATGAGACTCTAAGTTGGTTATCGATGCGTTTAATGATGTCATTGCTCCACCTTGGAGAACAATATATCCGATAGTAGAAGACATCTAAAGCTCCATGCTACTCGATCACTCTTCATCTATCAACTTCAGCATCTCCTTAGAGAGACGAATTTCACGGCCGATGAAATAGTGAATATGAGATACACTGACTAGCTAAAGGCACGTTATTACTTGCTTCTCATGCCATTGTATTTGACCTCTTCCTTGATTAATTTGTTTTTTTTCATAAAAAGATAGAATCCATTATTCAGCTTCACTCCATTTTTCTACTCTCATCAGTCTCATGGCACATATATCAAACTATATATAATACTTCTTGTGATGTCATAGAGTAGACTAACAGAGGCAAACATAATTATGGTCATTCGTGAAAATTACACAATTTAATTATTTAAACGATGTAAAACACAAGTAATATCAAATATAATTATTTAATTCAAATTGCAAGAAGAAAGAATATGCTCGATCTTCTTTGCAATGGATTCAAGAGCAGATTCACCAAAGGATTGAACGTCTTCTATTCTGCCGCCCTCGTTCGGATCACAAACAAATGACCACTCGATAATGGAGCTATCATCGTCGTTGCTCGGGACTACCTGCATTATCGCTACGTACGACTTAAACCCCATGTTACTATCAATGACCTCGTAGCTTAACCTCCGTTTGATCGGGTCAATCATCACCAATCTCTCTTTTGCCCACTTGATCGTCGACCCATCGTGATTACTCTCAAATCCAGCGCAGTATCGAACCAGACCGGGTTGGCCGGCGACTCCCTCAATTTGGTAACATTTCTCGACTCTGGGGAATACTTTGTGTAGGTTGCAGAAATCAGCCAGGAGAGGCCACACCTCTTGTGCTGCATGGCCTTTCACATCAGCAGAGGACTCGCCTCGCCATTTTGGCAGTGCTTGTCCTTGTTCTTCCATAGAAAAGCTAGGAAGGGATCGAACAGAAATTAGAAATTAAGATATTGACATGAAAGACATTAACCAGTTTATATCTCTGGCTTTGATTTCTCAGTACATCTTGAATCACATCCTCTATATATATAATGGTTTGTACTCGAGCTCGTTCACTCATTCTATTCATGTTCCAATTTTAACGTCAAAATACTAACATGCATTTCCCTGGTTATTACCTAACACAATTTTGAATGACCAGGTCATGAGATGATCGTATTAAGAAATCGAGTCAACTCACAAATGTTACGTATAATTGTATTTAACAAAGTTTTAGCAAGCAATCAAAGATATCAAATATTATATCCAATAATATATGAATGCACAGTTGCATACTAAGTAAACCCTTGGCTCCGTGAAGGGTTTTATATTGACTTTGGAGTATTAATAAAACCAAATGTATTCTGTATTAATTAGGTCACTGATTATTGGATTGATCATTGATTATTACAAGTTAATTAATTAACCATGATTATCTAACCTCCAAGTGCATCCTCCATTATCTCAGACGTCCCTCAGACTTGGACTATAAACTTCCAACACCAACCCCTCCATCGTACGGTTCTCCACGGTTCAGCAACCACAGTCAACAACCTCACCGTCGATGCATGCGACTTGAACCCGGTGTTGCAGTCAACGATCACACAGCTAGCAGCTAGCTAGCTCAGGCAATCAAACGTTCAGTGTACATGGATAAGCTAGCGCGGGTGGATGTGATTGAAACCAGGCGCAGAATCTGATATGCTGGTTCCTTGGATCCCACAGCAAGTGCCTAGAGCTGGAAATCAGATGCATGTGGTGGGCTGTAAAAGAAAAAGAATTGACTGAATTACATCCTGCTATTGATATTCGATCGTATATATACAGATTACAATTATTGCACAGAAATAAGGCAATACAATATTACAATCCTATATGAATCAAATCTATAGATACACCATAATGACTAATATACTTTCTAAGTGGCTGGGTTTGAACAGTGGCCATATCTCTGGTTTGGCTAAAAATATAGTAGGAATTCTCTTATCCCATTCGGAAATATATCATCTCATAATTATCTATAGCTGTTTATGTCTTTAGCATGACCACTTAAAAAATGTGGAGGAAAGTCGGGCAAATGACCGATACTACTGGAAGGATTAATCTTTGGATAATAGGTACTGTAACCGGTATTGTTGTAATTGGTTTAATTGGTATTTTTTTATGGTTCATATTTCGGATTAGGTTAAACTCTGTAATAACCGGATGAACTAGTTTATAGACAAAAAGCATAAGAACTCAACCGGATCCCCTTACAGTATTATACTGCTCGCGTACAGTTATATATGGCTTAGAGCCTTAGAGGCATCAGGATTCCCATGCATTTTGGTGAATAAATGAAGTATTGCAGGAATTCTTGAGAGCTTAATGTTTAGTATGTTATCTTATATATAAACTAACATGATTCTCAGGGGTGGGAGCACCGTGCGGGACGAAACGACGACAATCGTCCGATCTTTAATGAATTGAACATGTCCGTTTAAGTCCGTTTGATCATGTCCATTAGATCAATTTATTAAAAAACGAACGGCTGTCGTCATTTTGTCCCACACAACGCTCCCGTGTCTGAGCAGTCCCGTATAAACTAAGCATTTTCTTTTTCCTAAGAGTTTCTGGTTTCATAAGAAATGTGGTATAAAGCACCTTCATACTATGAGAATCTATGGCGTGCGATTGCAATTGGATTGGCATATTCGTTTCTTCTTTGCTTTAACCCGCAAATCTGTTAGGGCTCGTTCTTTTTTTGGTCGATTTTGGGCCTCGATCTTAAGAATAAATTAAACCTTAAAGGAACATTATAAAGTAGAGACTGCACTTTGGTTGGCAACTTATCCTTACGAGATTGACCATTGATGAAAGAGCTGGTACTTCGTGATGAATGACTAATTTTGTCATTTTGATTTAGAAGATTATAATTTCACTGATCAGGTCTAATCAATTAGAGTTGTTAATAATACAACCCGAACTCATCGGCCATTGTATTCACTAATCACTATGTGATATTGAGATTAAGATATGCACTTACAATGCTTGTTTCAAAGCAAGGACTTAAAAATCAATTCTTTCGGTGTTATATCATTGAAAATTTCATTTTTTTTTTCATGTATCGAAATATCTTTCACCTCTCAAAGCAATCTCATCTGAAAATCTCGATATATCAAGATATTTCACGAAATATTCAATTTTTTCCGATACTTCTAAAATATTCCATAAATGTGACCATCTTACTCCAATACCCTATAACACACAGAGGAAAGGGAGTTTAGGGATTAGGGCTTGATTTGAAGATACAAAAGCTCAAGGATGAGGAGAAAAGTAAGGCGAACAGATATGTACTCATCAAGGATTGATTTGTCGTCAGAAACCATGGTTTAGCCGGGAAACAGGAACATGCAGAGAAAAAATATTTTCCAGTTAGACTTCAATTTGAATAGTAGGCAACCCAGAAAGGAAGGAGGAATGAGCAACAAAACCCTACCCTTTGTTAGCGTCGTCATCGTCAGACTCGTCGGGAACTTGAGAAAACAGCATCGCGATCTCGATTCCAATCTCCATTGTGGGTGGATGCATGTGTGATCTGGTTGAGGGGTTTTGTAAAGGAGAGGAAAAGGAAGAGAATGATGGTGGTGCGCCGCCGAGAGGCGGTCAGAGTCACCGGAGCAGACGAGAGCTCGAGAGAAGAGTATTGACCCGATTTTGGGGCTTTTGACTTTGGTCAAAGGTCTCATAGCTTTTATACTTGAATGGACGGCCGAGATTAAAAGTTGAAAAAGATCAACAGCCCATATTTTAAAAGGATAAAAGTAAAATCTGAAAAGAGTGGAAATTATTAACATGAATGGTAATTAAAAATTACCATAAAACTTGGAAATTCATAGAGAATTGACGAAAGGCTTAAAAAATATTCTGAACATACAGGGAGACTTGTGTCAACGAGTACTATGATGCCATAGCCTTAAAAGAAGAATTTGGCTCTTCCGAAAAAACTTGAAAATAAAGATGACGTTAACTTGCTAAGTTACTAAGCACAGTTAAAACCTCAGTAACTTGACAAAAATCATGTAAAAACTTACAGGGTGTTACATACAATACTCTTGGTTATCCTGCATCCTTCATATTTAACTCATGCATCGATCTCATGCTCTTATGTGTGATAGAAAACACTTTTTAATGAAGATATCATTTGATGACTATTCTTCACAATAAATTGAAGACTCTACATAGAGAGACAATGAAGATGATGACAAGTTTTTAACTCATTGGTCTTTTACGTGCTTCTAAATTACTTATGTAATTCCATATGAAATGTATCATATATATAAAATATGTGATCGTCTAGCTTCCCTTTAAGTTTCAAGCCATTAAAAAAATTAGATGTTTAAAGTAATTTTTTAAGAATTATCAACGTACGATTTCAGTAGTTACCTTTTCCCCTTAAATGACTACAACTCTATATAGATCAATGTTTATTTAAGGTTTTCATTTCAAATATAGTAGATAATATAGAAAACAAACATATCTCAAAGTTTCATTTAAAATTTCCTTGTTTTTATCAAATTTCTGTCAATTTTTTACTACAATCGATATTTTCTTGATATATCCTTCGAAATTTCTATACTTTGAAGGGTCGAAATTTTCGTAATCACCGGAATTTTAGTATTTGCTTTCAAAGTGCTTCTAAACACTTTCTAAGTTTGAGGAAAACATTTTATTCCAAAAAAACTAAGTACTTCTAGAACTCATTCGGCGATATACAGTTTATTGAACCCAACAAGTGCTTTTAGTGGGATATATTAGATCCCCCAAGATAGTTGTTGATATATCGAACTCCCACATTATGCTTTCAAAGTTCAAACGCTTGTTTCCGTTAATGACTGTGTTGAATTATAAATGTGGCTACAATGCCCTTTTTGATGTACGGGTACCCAACGAATTTGTTTTTACGTCTAGGAAATCTATCAGATACCGTGAAGATTACAATAGAATGAGATTAATTTTGAATTTATTTGTAATAAATGGATTGGATCCTTGTGAAAAAAAAAATTGTTCTCGTTGGGCCTGTATGGACTAAGTCAATGGGCTGTAGCTAAACGCATCAACATTGAAATGGATGGGATGCTTCTCGAAAATTGGAGCAAAATTCTCAGAAGACTTGTAGGTTTGGACGAGCAAAAAAGATATGAAAATCTGTTTCCACATGGCACCAGATTTGTGTTTCTGTTCAGAACAGCATGGATGCTGCTCATACTCGTGATTTCTATTAGTTTTGGATAGTTCATTGTCGCAAGCAAAAATAATTACCATTGTTGGCTCGTAAAAAGTTGAACTACAATTAACCGAAAATGAATAATATGCAAACAGAAGATCAAAAATAATTTTTTAGAGCAATCAATAGAGAGTTTCATTAACGTGAATACAGATTACAACCATAAGAGACAACGGTGGTGGAAATAAATTTCTCACTCTCCTCTACCTACCTGAAAATCCAACGATTACAGTGGACAAGAACCGAAATAGGTTTAACCGTAACCTAACCTATTCCAGAAGTACCGATACATCCTTATAGTCAACCTCAAGAAGAAACAATCATTTCAAACACTACATGCCAAAGTTACATATATGCACATGTAACCTCCCCATTACATTGACAACAAGAACAAACCGATAATAATATAGTCCCTAGAAACGACACCATAACCATGACTCACCCCACGACATCAACCCGTAAAAGCTCTCTCCCAAATAAGAGGGACCACTAACCAACCAAAAACCCTCTCTCAAAGAGGATGGACGACTAACCAACGACACCAACCAAACTAATGACCCAAAACCCTAGCTCGCTCAAAGAGGAGACTAAAACCCTCGCTTAAAGAGGAGTGACCACTAACCTATACGAAAACAAATTAAAACTATCACAAAAAATAAGTCGACCCTAGGACCAACAAGGCCCATGCCACACCCAGTGGGGTCGAACAGTAGCACCACGACCCAGCCCACAAGAAGCACTGCATCTGGGCTCCTTTCACCGAACTAGACGCCAGAAAAGCCATTCCTCCAACCACCGCCATCTTCTCAACACAGATCCTTACACCCACAACTCATGTTAGAGCAGCACCAAACAAACCAGATCAGGAGGAAGCCGATCTTGACCTCAACCTATCCTACGACTGCCGCCTTCCACAATCAAGGCAAAAACCACCAGATCTATGAGGTAGATCACCAGCGCTCCTACCTCGCCGCTACAAACCAACGTCAACAAAACCTGTTGCCGTAATCGAAAATCTACCTCCACGATCTAGAATCAAAACCAGCAAGCCGAGAACCCAAAAGAGATTTTTTTGCCACCTTGATTCTCACCGCCAAACAAGAATCACCCCGAAACTCATCTCCCCGTCGTTGTTCCCCTGCACGATCCAGAGACCGTGAGATCTCCTCGCCGCCAACGAAAATCTAGGGTTTCAGTTATCGATGCACCTCGAAGGATGCAAAGCACTCAATACTTTTTTATAAGTCCTGTCCGACCACAATCCGACAGGCTAACGGTTTGGCTAGAGGCCAGCAACCGTGTCGCGGTGCAGTCGGAGGGAGGAGAAGAAAAGTTTAAAAACCCTAGAGGAGAGGGTTTTCGGTGATGCGGCTAAAGTTGTAATGAGGAGATCAAAAATAACTTGAGTATGCGAGAGTAGAAGAAAATGTCATTAACAATTTTGTCAGTCTTCAACTTTGTCCTTACTTTGTTTTAATGAAAAGGCCGATGTGGCTGTCTTCACAACTTCTAATTTCACTGACGTTCCATGTATATTGTGTAGAATATATGAAACTTTATGTGTGATTTTTTTACGACGGTAATAGTGATAAATAAGTAGGGAAGCGATTATTATGACAATACATAACATGTCCCTTCTCTCTAGCGCGCCGCTCTGAGAGTTTGTGTTTTCAAAGCCATTCACGGCAGTGTCTTTTAGACGGTTGTATGTTTGTGTTTCTCTCCTTCTTCGTGGTGTGGTTCAAGATATCCCAGATCTGCATCAGAATAGAGGAGGCTTTAGGAAGTTTGGTGAAGATAGCTATTGTTGCAGAAAACCCGGTGGAGGCTATTCTACCTTTCAAGGTTTTAGAGGTAGGACCTCGCCGGTTTTATTTGGTAAGGGAATTGTTGACCCATAAGCCATATCATAAGGAGTTTCTGATCAGTATGCTCAGGTCCCTATGTGTGCCGGCGGCGGAACAGGGAGACCGATCTTACTTGACGATTACGTTTGTTAAAGGGAGCGACAGGCTCCTATTCTCGTTCAAAAAGATGTCGCATTTGAAATGGGTCATGGGTGGGGCTCCATGGTCTTTTGACAAATCTTTGTTTGCGGTGGCGATGACTAATGGTCTGGAAGATCCATGCAAGGTGTCGCTACAGTATCGGTTTTCTGAGTAAGAATTAGGGGTCTACCACAGGTTGTGGTGAAGGAGAATCGAAGAGAAGCAACAGGGAGGTGTATTAGGGAGGCCATTGGAGTCTATGTGCATACAAGGTTTGTTAGTGGCAAGGGAGACGCTGGTCAATTCCTCTGAATCAGGGTTAGGATAGATATTTATACCCCGTTACGCAAAGGAATAAACTTCCGATCGGTAGACCATATGATGTATAGTATGAACGCCTACCGTATTTTTGCCTTTTTATGGTTTTTTGGATCACACAGAGGGTCAGTGCCCACTGATAGAGAAAGGTGAGATTAAGGATCCAGCCTACTCGGTGCTCTTGAACGCGGACAAAAAAGAACAATGGCTCTGACAATAGCTAAAGGAAAACGAAGAGGAGCCTCAGAGATTCTTAGGTGGCGGGAGGTTTGGGCTTGGTCTGGAATGGAAGACAGGGTGGATAATGTCAGCTCCAGAATTACCGGTGGCAGGGTTGGTGAGAATGAGGAACGAATGGAGGGATGTAAATAGTGAAACTGGAGTACGTGGAAGCCAGGCTATGGAGGCTGATAGGAACTCCCTGGAGGACGATAACCAGCGGCTGACCAAGCGCAGTCGGGCACTAGTGGACAAGTCAGAAGAGCTACGACGGAGTACGGCGGTAGATGTATGGTACCGTGATTGGAAAGCCCTCAAATTATGGACACTGTAATGGCGGGGACAGAGAATGTGGAGGCGATCTTGGATATCAGCATGAATGCGGGATCAGGGGTGGATCATAGTCAATGATTGAGATTCGAGGGATTTGGGATCTATTGCATAATCCCACCAAAAACGTAGATGAAAATCGAGGCAAAGCTGCTTTTGGGCTTAGAGAAATGAAGAAGAAAGCACGTGAGCTCAAGAGGAATGGTGAAGCAAAGGTTAGGAGTGGGGGTAGAGCCTCTCCTCCTCCTGCAATGATCAGGCCCAAGAAAAGTCCTAACCCAAGTCTGAAGAAAGGTTTTGTTATGAAGAAGACGGTTCAATGTGGTAGTTGTCACCATGATACACACTCGAGTTTAGAACATACTCCTAATCGTTCCTCCGTGATAGGTCTGGATTTGACCCATTACGAGAAATAAATATTTTAAGTTGAAACTACCAAGGGATTGGAAACCCTTGGACAGTTAAGGGGCTTAAAGGGCTGGTTGCTCTAAACATTTCCAGGGTTATCTTTTTGTCAGAAACTCGATGTACTTTGGAGGAGATGAATGATGTGAAACGGTAGGTTGGATGGCGTAATGCTTTTTCCGTTAATTGTAAAATTCTCCCAAGGAATAA
This sequence comes from Comarum palustre, assembly GCA_951800085.1. Taxonomy (NCBI): domain Eukaryota; kingdom Viridiplantae; phylum Streptophyta; class Magnoliopsida; order Rosales; family Rosaceae; genus Comarum; species Comarum palustre. The sequence continues at coordinate 16,590,540 of OX637589.1, forward strand.
CGGGAAAGAGAATAGGAGGGCTGGTGGGTTGTGTCTCTTATGGAATGAGGATGTGAAGGTGAGCTTAAAATCTTTTAGTGGCTATCACATTGATGTAGTCATACAAGATGGGGTGGAGTCAGAACCGTTTCGTTTCTCGGGTGTATATGGTCATCCTAAAGTGGAAGATAGACATCTCACTTGGGCTCTCCTAAAGAGATTAAGTCAGGTGGATGATAGTGAGTGGGTGCTTGGTGGGGATTTAAATGAAATTGCTTCCTTGTGGGATAAGGAAGGTGGGTTGTTGAGAGCAGATAGGTAGATGGCCGATTTCAGGGAGCCTTTGAGTGATTGCGGCCTAAGTGACCTAAGGTTTTTTTGAACATACTTTCACTTGGAGGGGCAATCGACATGGTATGGAGATTAAGGAGAGATTAGATAGATTTGTTGCTACAAAAGCATGGCTACATGCGTCTAGGGTTACACATCTAAACCCTAAGGAATCAGACTACTTGCTAATCATGTTGGAGGTTAGAAAATGAAAGAAAAGGAAGAAGAAAAAGAAGAAAAGGTTTCGGATTGAGGACTTCTGGCTTCGAGAGGAGGATTGTAGGGAGGTTGTGGAAGTAGGATGGGAAAGTGCTACTGGGACATGTGCTATTACGAGAGTTAGTAACAAGCTCTACAACACTAGGGAGTTGTTGCTCACCTAGAGCAAAGATTGCTTTGGCAAAATTCAAGAGGAGATTAAAGAGGTACGTGAGCAGCTGGGAATATTCTATGACTCAATGCTCTCTGCTCCTCCTGATGAAGTTCGACAACAGCTCCAAGATAAATTGCATGAGCTTCTCTGAAAGGAACAAATATTTTGGCAACAACGATCTCAAGTTTTGTGGTTGGCCGAAGGAGATTTAAACACTAAGTACTTCCATAAAAAAACGTCAAATCGAAGAAAGAAGAATACTTTGGTATGTTTGATTGATGACCAGAAGGTATGGTGTAGTGAGGATGCAGACATCCACAAAGTAGTTCTTGATTATTACTCAAAGCTTTTTCAGACATCGGTTCAGGGTGAGGGTCAGGTTGATGTCAGTTGCATCCCTCCCATGATATCTGTTGAGGATAATAGGCAGCTAGTGAAAGATGTTAAGGCCGCTGAGGTGTAAAATGCCCTAAAATAGACGCACCCTAACAAGGCACCGGGGCCGGATGTCTTCTCCCCTATTTTCTACCAACAGTTTTGGGATGTTGTGGGGGATAATGTAGTAGTAGCAGTGAGGGGATTCCTAGAGTCAGACGATAGCATGAAGGTAGTGAATGCCACTTGGGTTACTCTCATTCCAAAAGTCAAAACTCCGAAGACAGTCCAACAGCTACGCCCTATTAGCTTGTGCAACATGATTTATAAGATATGTTCAAAAGTGCTTGCAAACAGGTTAAAGCCGCTCCTCGAAGGTATTATTTTCCCATACCAAAGTGCTTTTATTCCAGACTGATTAATTTCAGATAATTCACTGTTGGCGTATGAGATCTCTCATTGTTTGAAGAAGAGAAGACTCGAGCATGTAAGGTATAGTGTGCTCAAGCTTGACATGAACAAAGCATATGACATAGTAAGGTGGGAGTTTCTGAAGGCCATGATGCGGCAACTGGGGTTTGATAACAAATGGATCCTTTGGATTTGCGATGTGTTTCGACAATGACTTGCTCTTTTATTATAAATGGGGAGACGGTTGGTAAGATGATTCCATCGAGAGGCTTACGACAAGGAGATGCGATCTCACCCTACTTGTTCCTCTTCTGTATAGAGTTCTTGTCATGATTGTTAGTTGTGGGGGAACAACAACAGCTGGAGGGGATCAAAGTGTGTGCGCAAGCTCCCCTGGTTACACACTTGTTTTTCACAGATGGCTCGTTCATATTCTTGAGAGCAGGTTTTCGAGAGTGTGTCTTGTTACGTAAAATGCTTCAACTCTATGAACAAGTGACAGGGCAGCAAGTCAGTTTTGCGAAGAGCTCCATTGCTTTCAGCAAAAATGTTAATAGAGACGTTCAGGATGGGTTGGCTACAATCTTGCGGGTAAAGAGAGTGGAGAAGCATGACAAGTACCTTGGCCTTCCCATGGAGGTAGGAGCATCAAAAAGTGAAGCATTCAGGTATCTTCATGAGAGAATAAGGAAGAGAACCCAAGGGTGGAGGGACAAAACCCTAAGTGAGGCGAGAAAGGAGGTGTTAATTAAGTCGGTAATTCAGTCCATTTCCACATATGTCATGAGTTTTTTTTGAAGTTCCAAAGTATTTGTGTCATGAAATGCATAGATCGATGGTGAGATTTTGGTGGGGTGCCTATGGGGAGGATCGGAAAATCCATTTGGTTAAATGGGAGAAGCTTTGCACTCCAAAAACGGAAGATGGGTTGGGGTTCCGTGATATGAGACTCTTCAATCAAGCTTTTTTGGCTAAGCAGGGGTGGCGGATTCTTTGGCAACCGAACTCGTTGTTAGTGAGTCTTGAAGGCAAAATATTTTCCAAGTGCTGGCTTTATGGAGGCACAAGCAAAAAAGGGGGCATCTCTCTCCTAGAGAAGTATTGTCAAGGGTAAAGACCTATTGGCTAGAGGGCTGCAGAAGCAAGTAGGTAATGGGGAGAGCATATCAGTTTGGCAGGATCCTGGGTTACCTATGTCTTATAGTTTCAGGCCTTTCTCTGCTCCAATGGAAGGTACGGAAAGTATGGTGGTAGCTGATCTTATAGATGAAAGTAGTGGGAAATGGGAGCAGTGGTTACTGGAGGAACTATTTACATATGTGGAGGTACAAGCTATCAACAAAATTTCGTTGAGTATGGGAGGAGGACATGATAGATGGATGTGGCACTTTGATAAAAAATACTCGATGAAAAATGGATATCATGTGGCACGAAAGTTGAAGGGTTTCGAGTCGCATACTTCTTCTTCTACTGCTCAAGGGAGCTGGAGTTTGATTTGAAAAAGAATCTGGAAAGTGAATGTCCCCCCCAAAATGTGCATGCAAGCATGGAGGTTTCCCATATGACTGATGACTGATTACATGCATTTTTATACATGTAATTACTACTCAAACATAAAAATTTTTGCTACTCGTTACTTTAATTAATTTGTAATTAATATGTTTTTATCTATTTATAGAAAATAAGCGGAAATGTTCGAAAGAAAATGGTGGAACATAGAGAAATTTGGAGGTTCCAGAAGATAATAAAATTAAGGAATAATTAATTAATCAATTATGTGATTAACCATTTATTTGGTTAATTAACTTTGTTAGTTAATAAAGGAAACCATCATCATCACGTGCTCATCCCATCTTACATCATCTTTGACCAATCAAGAGTTGTCATGTGGCAGTTGGTTCTCTCTTTTCTAGCCACCCACCGAGACCATCAGAAATCATCCTTTATTCCTGATTTCTCTCCCTTCACACACCAAGAGGAGAGACGAACAGGCCGAGCTGCACCTCTCTTCATCTCTATCTATCTCGATCTATTCTCTCCATTTTCCATCTCATTCTACTCAAGACCATACTTCTGAAGAGTTCTCACCAGCCTCATCAAGACTTCTTCAATTTAAGGATTTTGATTTTTGGTAAAGGAAAAACTTTAATTTTAAATGGGTTCATGGTTGCTTATAGCAATTTATGAAGGTAGCTCGTGTTCATCTCTTCTTCATCCCTTATCTTAATTTCTTATATATTGGATGATGTTTTTGTTCATGGGTAATGAGTAGTTTGATTTTGAGAGTTAAAGTTGTGAAACTCTAACTCATCTTATAATGACATTGATGTTTTAATTATAATTGATGCAATTTTCATTGTGTATGCTTCAAATCTGAATTTCTTAGTCCTTATTTAGGCTTAGTCACCCTTTGAAATTATGTTGTGGGCAATTTTTATGGTTAGATTAATAAGTTGACTACTTGTTAGTCTTGAGACATCTAAGATTTGAGCATGGTAACAGTTAGCTAGCTTAATTGTAGCTAAGTTTATTTGGGTCTCTATTATCTTGCACTATAGGCCTCTAATTTGGATATTACGGCCTTAACCGGCGTAGTGCCTAAATTAGAGAGTTGATTGTGACCTTAACCGGCATAGTCGATACACCGTAAGGATAATTGGTTTAGATAAGAGACTTGACAAATTAGGAAATGCATATTTGTGAGATTGATGTCAATGTTTACAAAAGGGTTAGTGTAGATCACCCGACACTCTCATATCCCCATTAATTTGAAAAACCAAATTTACTTTCTAGCTTGTTAGTTAGTTGATTACTTTCATTGTAGTTCGCATTAATTTAGTTAATTCTTAATTCAACTTCCTTTCAACTATCAACTCATTTGTGCATATCCATCTTAGGCTTCAAGTTAATGGTTTTGAATAGGCTTAGTGTGAGCTAGGTCGAGCATCACCGAGGCTTGATGCCTTGATTGTTTATAGTTTTCTTTGTTTTTATTTTTTTTCCTTGTGTGTCTTTTAGTAATGCTAGAGCCGATTACCTCGATTAGGTCCAACATAATCCTCGTGGTACGATAACTAAGGTCTTAATATTTTCCTTACTTGACACGATTCGTACGCTTGCGAGTTTATGATTCAAGTCAATGGTGCCGTTGTCAGGATTAGGGTCTTCGAATCTTAATCCCTTTGTAATTGGTATTTTATGTCACTTTTGCGCGCTTTTATTTGTATTTCTATTTTTATGTGTCCTTTGTTTGTTTGTTAGTTAGTTTAGTTCTATTAGCATATTTTCTTTTTCTTTTTCTTCTTACCTCTCTATTTCATTGTTGATTTTGTTATCGGTAGACTTGTGTGTTATCTTGATTAAAATTTGTATACTTTGGTACTTAATTTCTTATTAGATCTTTGTAGGTGTATGAACAACACTTTGCTACCTATTGAATTGAGAAGTGGTAGTGTGTTGCAAAGACTACCTAGAGGAAGACCAACTAAGAGAGTTAGCAGACCAAGACATCACTCACAAGCACCATCTAGACCTCTTATTCAAGTGGTCAATATGGGGGACCAATTAAGTTCCAAAAGATGAAGAGGAGCTTCCTAGAACCTCCTCTAGGAGCATGACTCCATAGTAGTAGACGACGTTTTCACTGCTGTTAAGCCGCTCACTGAGCCTCCATCTCAGCCGTCAATGTTCACTGCCGGATCGAACGATCTGATTCTGCTTGAGATGTTGCCGGAAGAGAGCGCCGGTCTCTGGGAATGAAGGAGGTACGGTTTCAGATTCTTTTTAGTTTTGCAAGTGAATGATTATATCTGTAGAGCTATATGTTTAATTTGGATTTTTGTGCAATTCAGTTGAAATTATTGGATTTTGAATCGGTTTGATTTGTAATTTGGTTGTGCTCCCGCTCGTGGAGTCGGACTGGGTGAGCGGTGACGTCTGACTGCGTGGTGGTGGTGTCGGCTTGTGGTTGTGGATTATTAGTTTGATGGTTAATACTGCATTGTTGTATGTTATTACTAGAGGATAGTAACCTGATTATTAGGGTAAATAATTGTT